>JAQPPZ010000020.1:3750000-5000000 GCA_028583015.1 Wollemia nobilis | reverse complement strand
ACTTTCCAATTTTCTTCTGAACTTTGTCCAACAACCAATTCCAATCTTTATTTTTTTGCCTTTGAATATTTATGGGAATACCTAAATAAGTGATTGGAAGAGAGGTCTTCTTATATCTTAATTTATCCAAGACCATGGATTCTCGTCTAGTAGAGCAGTGAAAGAAAATAACTTTAGATTTGTCTTCATTGATCAACTTCCAGTAGCCTTAGAAAAATAGCTAATGATTTGCTTAATATTAGAAGATTCCTTAATTGTAGCTTTACCTAAAAGAGTAGAGTCATCCACAAATTGAATATGAGAGAGAGGTCTAGCTCCATGAGCAATGGTAACTACCTCAAGGGTTTTGTTTTCCCTCTTTTTGGTTATAGTCCTACCCAAGCATTCAACAAGAATGATGAATAAATAAGGGGATAGCGGGTCGCCTTGCCTAATACCTCTGGAAGCTAGGAAAGACTAAGAAGGCATGCCATTGATAATAACTAAGTAGGAAACTGAAGGGATACATCCCATAATACAATCCATCCAATCCTTAGAGAAACCAAATTGCCTCAAAAATTTGATAAGGAAGTGCCAATCCACTTTGTCATAAGCTTTGGATAAGTCTAACCGAATGAACATGGAAGAAGAAGTTTGCATATCCATGGAATGGATGGATTCCTGAGCAATAACTATCTCATCTACTATTTTACATCCTTCCACATAACCCCCTTGCTCTGGGAAATAATCTTATGCAAAAGAGGCTTCAACCTTTCTGCCATGATTTTAGTAATAATTTTGAGAAGAACATTACATAAAGCAATAGGTCTAAAAGCTGAGATATTATCAACCTCTTGAGCTTTTGGAACAAGAGTAATATAAGTTTTATTGATAACCTTCAAAATTTCTTTGGTTTTCCTGGCTTCTTCCACCACTTCTAATAAATCAACATGAAGGATATCCCAGAACTCTTGGTAGAACTCAATAGGAAAACCATCAAGACCGGGGTTTTCCCTTTTAGCATTTTAAAAACTACTTGTTGAAGCTCATTGATAGTAATAGGAGCAGTCAAAATAGAGTTCTTATTAGAAGTGATAAGAGAAGGGATTTCTTGAAGAACATTATGCTGAGAAGCTGAGTCAAGAGGAGTAGCAACAAAAATATTGGAAAAGTAATCAACAACAATAAAGTTCATGCCATCCCAAATATAAAAAACATCTCCAGAATCTGATATTAAGTAAGAAATAAAGTTGTGAGATCTTCGAGCTAGAAGATGTTTGTGGAATAAATTTGTGTTTCGATCTCCTTCTTTGAGCCATTGAATTCTAGATTTTTGCTTCCATGAGATTTCTTCTCTTTTTCCCATTCCTCTAACTAAGTTGTGAGTTTAATTTCATCTGCACTTCTCTTCTCTATGAGGCCATCTAAACGGATTTTCTTATTCAAATTTTCAAGATGAGCAATAACTTCATGTTTTTTTTTATGAACATCCCCAAAATCTTTCTAGTTCCAAGTCTTGATTTTGGATTTAATGTATTGCAGTATTTTGGAAAAACAGAACATCTTAGTCCCATGCCTAGGATTGCATTCCTTCCACCATTGTTGCATATGAGGTTTGAAGGAAATGTCTCTAAGCCACATTAATTGAAAACAAAAAGGAGAGAAACTCACATTGGTTTTCCACATTTACACCATGACTGGCCAATGATCCGAACCAATATTATTAAGAGTCTTCACTTTAGTAATGTGACCATGGATTAAGAAATTTTTAGAGAGGAAAAACCTATCCAATCTCTCCATTATACAAGCTAAGCCTTGCCTTCCGTTAGACCAAGTCATAAGGCCATTATCTGGTTGGATATCCACAAGATGGAGGTTTGCAATATATTCGCTCATGAGGTCATTGCTTTTGTCCAAATTTCTATTTCCCCCCTTTTCTCATCCAGAGAGAGGATGGTATTGAAATATCCTCCAAGAAAGATCCAAGCTTTAGGAAAATGAGAGATAATATGAGTAATATCCTTCCATTGTCTTCTTTTTTCCTCCAAAGAAGTCGGAGAATAAATAGTAATGCAGAGCATAATCTGGTTGGAATGTCTACTTTGAATAGCTATAGCCAAAAAACCCCAACTGCCAACCATATGGTGAATAACTACCTCTTTTGGGTCCCAAAGACAAGCAATGCCACCTAAAGTCCCTTGGGAACTGAGGGAAATCACTTTTCCAGCTAGCCAAATTTTACTGGAAATTAAGTCCATATCCTCCATTGACATCTTTGTTTCTTGAAGGAAAACAAGATGTGGATGATTTATCTAAATCATTCTTCTAATTTAATTTTGTTTTGAAAGACTCCCTTTGATTCCTCTAATATTCCAAGTGATGATCTTCATTAATACCAGGGCTAAAAAAGTTGGGAAGGTCATTAATCTTACCTTCCTATACAAGATTTTCACCTTCTTTTACCATATTATATTGATTGGTCTTGCGACCTACTTTTTCATTAGAATCCATCTTCAATTTTTTTTCCTTGTTTCTTGACTTATTCCAATTGAATCTGAGATGGCTTGTAACCTTGAATAATGTTCGTACACAACCAAAATTTTACTAGATGGTTCAATAGAGTCTATGAAGATGACATGGTTAGTTAGAAATTTTTTCTTGAATTTATGGACAACAAAGTTATAGAGTATAATGATAAGTTTTAAATAGACATGATTAACTACGTGCTTCAAGATGATGAAGACTTAAAAGTGAGATTCAAATAAACTAAACTAAGAAACTACCTAATATCCAAAGAACTAGCTAGTATCCTATCCTTAACTAGACAATAGGCACAAGGGTCTCATAGAGTATAGATTATGCATTTTTTGATGAAAGAACAAGGAATGGTGCTAGTGTAAGCACCCAAGTCATAAACCCTCAAGGCATGTAGATAATTTTTTTCTATAGAATTTTATTTAACCACACCAACAATATGGTCAATTATGAAGCACTATGCACTAGCTTGAGAAATTCTAAAAGGATGGGGGTTACAAACCTTAAGATATTTAGCAACTTTAAGTGAGTTATAAATTAGGTTAATTCATAATGTGCCATTAAAAATAAACACGTAAAGCCATACAAGCATAGGGTATGGGATCTATTAAAACATTTAGACTTATAAAATCAAGGTAATTCCTGGAGAACTAAACATAAAGAAAGATAAATTGGGATCCATGGTAGTAAGGTTTGAACCAGTATTGAAATTTAAGATAAACCAAAGGAATTGGGGTTGGTTGTTAGGCCAATAGACCTAAATAGGTCTGATATGTGCCAAGTTTTCAATAATGGTGAGCAAATAATTGAATTATTTATCAAATAATCTCAACATGATGAAAAAATGAATATAGGTATATTATAAAGGATGGAATAATTTAATTGAAAACTAATATTCTTCCAAAAGGACTATTCACATAGAAGAGACTATTTAAATTTAGATAACAATACAAAGAAATCCAATGTCAAAGTAAATGCATCCTCCTATCACCCTATTAAATTGTCAAAGGGAAGAATTTATTGGTAGGAAAGGAATGTATCAAAGAGAAAATATTATTATTCAAAGAGCTTTGAGAAAAAAATGGAGATGTCATTGCTTGGTCCTATGAATATTTGAAGGTATATGACAAAAGCATCATAGAGCACACTATCAAATTGAAGCCTAGTTCCAAGCATTTTAGGCAAACATAGAGGCTTAGGAGTCCTAAAATTGTAGTTATGAAAAAAAGAGCTTCTAAAAATCCTAAAGTTCTAAATCATCTTTCCAATCAAGCACCCCACTTGGGTATCCAACCTAGTACCAATTTGAAGAAAAATAATGACACTAGGTTATGTGTTGATTTTAGAAATCAGAAAAAAGGCATCATTAAAGGACCACTAACCTATACATTCTATAGACCAAATATTCAAAAATGTAGCATGGTCATAGATTTTACCACTTCTAGATGGATTCTTAAGGTACAATAAAATTTGGATCAAGAACGACAATCAACACAAAATAACTTTTACAACCAAACAAGGGATTTTTGCATACAAATAAATGTCTTTTAGGTTGTCAAATATTAGGGCCACCTTCCAACGAGCTATGGAAATTTTCTTTGTAGGTATGGTTGGTAAGATCATGCTCATATACCTTGAATATTTAATTTTATTTTAAATAGAAAGAATTAAACATGTTGAACACTTACTGTGTCGACCCCATGGAGCACGCATCGTAGCTCCGGTTGCAATGCAATAATTGTTATATCAAATGGAACAAAAAGGCACAATGTAATATGTGTAACTCAAAAATAAAAATAATAAAGAAATATCCTTTTTTTATTAAATTCAACAATGAATATGATTACATATTTGTCCCTCTGAGGGATACCTAGTTTTTGATACAATTAGTTACAAGCAAGACACATGGTGGATAAATCCCCTTGCAAAGGGTGGTGTTCTTCTACAAGATTATTAATTACGCACATGAAATTTTCTAAGGGCTCATAGATACCTCCTTCTCCTTCTCTCATCCAGGAGGGATCCTGTTCTCCGAATGTCTTAATCTGGTCTTGTAAACCTACAAATCTATATACACAAAAACAAAAAATCATGCTTAGTAGTCTGGGCTACCTCCTCGAATGAGGCTGTTAGTATGAAACCTGATAAGCATGATAGAGAAGCATAATATGACTAAATGCAATAATACTAATAAAAAAATGCGGGCATATCTTAGGGAACAATAATGTAAATGCATACAATAAATCAGATCTATACTAGAAATAAATGCTGAAGTAGAAACTAATTGAATCTAATGTTAAAACAAAGAAACTAATATCAAAACCCTAGGTTATAATTGCAATCCACTGTATGAGATAGCAGTCATGAAATAGACCTTCCTCATCACAATATAAAGGTTTTAGAACCAGGTTCTCTACTCAAATTGATGTTCATAGGGTCATTGGATATGTCAAATACAAAGAATGGTGGTAAACAATAATGGATATAAATAGCAGATATGTAGTCTCTCCTTAGCCGGATAGCACTTCATTGCTCCTAAATGGTGCATAGAGTTGATCTCCAATATGATAGGGCTTCGCTGCATAAAATCTAAAATTCATGGATCTCTTTTGCTCTTTGTGGGAAAGTCCATATGTAGACTTCCCTCTCTTATAGATCTGGAAATTGGATTCCTAGAGAAGCTTCAATCCAAATCTCATGCGACTGACCATCCTGGGTGGAAAGCATCAATCACAAATTAGCATTGAAGGGGCAGTTAGGAGAAACTCAGGTAGTTCCTCATCAAAATACACCTACAAACAATGCAAAATGTAGTCAGACTGCATGATCTGGGCCCGTATTCATGGCTAGACTATGCATGGTGTTAGCTGCTATCAGGTTCAGTGGCTAGGTATGGTTGTTGTAGTCTTCAGTAGCCAGATGTGGCAGCCACTCTACTTGAGAGTGGCCAAGCTTGGATGGGCTAGAACTACCCTTTTTGAGTGGTTAGGACCACTGCTTGCTCTTTGAGATATCCAAGAGGATTCATATAGTCTACGAATGTGTCCATATGGGTAGTCTCCTAAAAATGACATGTTTTAGGTATCTACAAATACCCCTTTTTGGGATGCAATGTGGGAAAACACAACGTAGAGAAAAAATAGATCACCTAGGGTCACATTGTAGGTCACATTATGATCATTGATCTGATCAACATTGGATACCCCAATCATGTAGGAGGCACGCATCCTAGAATAATTGCTTTAGAATTTTGCACTCGTTCATCAGGTGATGGGGTAGCTTTAGTACTACTATAGGTGCAAAAGGAGGAAAGCTACAAGCTTAACTGTCATGTTTGATTTTTTTCCTACCAAATGGTAAGCTTATGATAGTTTTTGGCAATGATTCATAAGATGAACGCAATTCGACATGATCAGTTGATCTTTTGTTGACTTTGATTATGATTATTTGAAAATTTTGACTACCCCCTCAAGCAACAAGTCGATGAGGAAATGGATTTAATAAAGCGATGATACGCTTGACCAAAATGAATTATTTGGATCTCCTTAGAGGGTTGCTTTTGTTGTTATAGGGTTTTTCCCATCCAGGTGTGATTTCAACCATTTTTGGTAATTGCACATCCCCATCCCTTGGGGTGGTCCGACCGCAATGGCCTTCTTAGGGAATTAAGATGTTAGCAATTCTATTTAAACCTATGTTGAATCACTATTTTCTATAGGATAAATGACATGGATCCTCTCTCCCATGGGGAAGTCCAACCATTATGGCCTTCTTCGGGTTTGAAGTGAAGGGTCTCAATTTGACCATAACTATTTAACCCCAAGTGGCCTTATGGTAATTTACTCATCTTACCGAGTTACATGGAGCGCTAGTCATTGCAATCACCAAGTGTATAGAGAAAATAACTAAAATTACGAATATCAATTGGGATTTTGTTGTTTATTTGATTTTTGTTTGTGTTAATTTGATTTTTATGATGTTTTTGGATTTTGATATATGTAATTTTTTTTTGTTTTTGTGCATATTTTGGTTGTTTTGGACCACTAGGTATGCTTGATGACCCATTTTGAGGTGCTTTACAGTGAGAAATTGAGAAAATTTCTTCTTGCTTGTTGGCCATTGTCAGGTCCAGCAACCCCCAATTATCACTTATTTATCGCTATCAGGTCTAATAGCCGAGAAATGCGGGCTGTTGATTCCAGAAGCGGTCGAGTCTTGAGTGGAAAATATAAAAGCAAATTTTAGGGTTTTATCCTTTCATTATTTCCAGCTATAAATTGTACATCTATAGCTTTGAGGTGAGACAATGTAATTATGATGTGGAGTGTTACTAGATTTGCTTTAGACTAGACACGATGGCTGAGCAAGGGGAGGCATCTACGAGCGAAGGATCTGAAGCTTCATGGGTACTATGCCAAACCCTAATATTACTCATTTAATTTGGTAAAAGGAACCCAATTAAGCAATGTGGTAAAGGAACCTCACTAAACTTACCAAAAATGAACATAACCTGTCAATAGGTCTAGGCTAGGTTTAGTTTTAGTGGGTCTAGGCTAGTTTTTAGGAATTTTTAATTTTTCATGCTTTTTGGCCTAAGCGGCACACTGTTGGCATGTCGCCTGCTGGCCGCTACTGCCTAGAGTGGCTAGCCTGGCCTGAGGCTAGCTGTTGTCGCCATTAGCGACCAATTTAAAATTGAACAACCAAGTTTTTAATTGTTTGGAACTGGCCACTACCAGCTTCAGTGACCACTTTGTGGCCACTCCTGGTGTGAGCGGCCAAGTGGCCTTAATTTTAATTTATTTTATTTTTTGTATTTTTGAAGCAATTTAATTGATTATTTTGCAATTTTGAAGTGTAGTTTTTGATTTTTATGAATGTTTAGGTGCATTCCATCACTATTTTAATAGCTTTAAGCTCATCTTAGATTATCTTGCAACATTTTTATTTTATGCATTTATTAGTTTGTTAGTGCATTTGATTTAGGCATTTATTGCACTTCTAGATTTTTTTTGCATAGGATCGAGACCCATGATTGCTTATGTACCTCTTACCTGCCCTGAATGCCATGGACTAGGTGTGGTTTGATTCCTACAACCTCTAGTATGTTACTAGGATTTTGATAATCATGTCAGATTAGGATTATCTTACTGCCCTGGCCCACAGGTGGTACTCTTGGACTAATACCTTCCACCTTCCTACCGATGAGATGACCATTATGTCGGAGGATGTGTACAAGATATTCAGGATCCCATTTTATGGAGTGCAAATTGTTTCTTCCTTCACTGACACCAAATATGCAATATTTACATGGGTCTTTGGGAGATATGCCACTGCTACCTTATAGAATACTTGATCTGACGAGGTATCAGTTGCTCAGTGGTATCAGGAGAATGTCTTATCTCGTAGACATGTGTTTCTGATGGGCATTTGCAACATCCTATTGCCTAATTTCTCTAGAGCGAGGTTCCCATGGAACCTCTTGGCTATGGTTTAGGACTTGGTAGATAGCATAGAGCCTATCATCTATGCTTGGGGGTGCACACTACTAGTGTAGTGCTATGATGAGTTATACTAGATTCAGTGCCATGGTTAGGCTAGCATTGCTTACAACTTGCTCCTCTAGATCTAGATATGGGAGCACATCAAGGTGGAATGTATAGGAGGTCTACCTATTGAGTTCATTAATATAGCAGAGGAGGCTCAGAGCTATGGGGCTAGATGGCCCTGAGAGTGCGAGGAGCATAGGAGCCAGTGACGTGCGGGATAGCTCTCTAACTACACAATATCTTTGATGGGATTGTAGGCCTGGGATATTATCTATAGAACTTACTATGAGTGCCATACTTGGAGGGATCCAGTTAGTTTCATAGCTCAGACTCAACATGACCGATGGGTTATCAGTCATAAGGATGGTATCAGAGAGTTCTTCTATTATTCTAAGGTACTTCGATAGTTCAACATTCAACAAGATGTTCCTCTTGAGCCTGTTGTATACCATCAGATTTCCATAGAGAAGAAACTTCCACCATCTTGAGTTATAGTTGTTTTAGAGGAGGATGACCCTCCTATAGTTGATCCAAGTGTGGTTGATGCTAGGGTTATAATGGCATATACCCGCTAGTGGGGTACATGATTGTGGTAGGGTGGTGGTCACCTAGGGCAATCTGTGGATGAGATAGATGCTGAGGATCCTAATGGATGTTGAATGTGGGCTCGAACAGAGGGCTAGGAGCAGGCAAAGTAGTAGATGGAGGAGCATGTGGAGGAGTAAGTGGAGGAGCAAGTTGCCCCTAATGAGGAGGAGTTAGCTCTTGAGGAGCAGGAGTCCCATATTTGGGCTCAGTTGCACCAGGTAAAGGCTAAGCTCCAGTCGTCATAGATATAGGTACAATAACAAGATGCTACTATTACTACTCTTCAGGCATAGGTAGCATAGGTCACTACCAAGCGATATGCTACACTGATCCAACTTGCAGTAGCTGCTCCTACTATACAGGGGCCTATAGGTTTGGATATAGGGACCTAGGTGAGATGACTTCAGGGGATCATCAAGGAGAACAATGTCTATATGGCATCAAAAATTGCCTACATCATCACTTTGCAATCTCAGATTTAGCTACTAGGTGCTACTCCTAGGGAGAGATCCACAATAGGGGGTCACAATGCAGTATGCAAACTACATCGAGGTAATATTTAGTCTGGTCTAGCTAGAGGAACAAGACCCATACAAAGAGGACTATGGGGAATAACTCCCACCATTCACATAGGGACAGAACCGAGAGAGGTAGCAAGGTAGAGGCGTAAGCCTAGGTTGATGGTCTTATTGTATTGGCTTTATTTTTGAGTGTAAGGTTGGGTGACGTACACAGTTATAGCCTTATGATAATTTTTGTACCTACATGTACTTATTTGACACACATTTATGTGATATATAGACTTTGAGACTCATTATGTGTATCTTTTATGATTATTTTTTTATGTTTAAGTGATGCAGTATCATGATATTATTTGATATGATGTGATGTGACGCTTTAGATGTTATGATGTGGATGTGTAGGTGGACTACTTTGTGATTTTATGCTACATGGTGTGGTTTATATGACTTATGCTTTATGATGTTTGGATGATTAGATGGCCTGATCTAGATTATGATGATGGATGCATATATGCATGCAATGTTTATTGTTAAATATATGTTTACTTTTGGTCTATTGTATGCATATAACTTATGTTGTTATGATATGGTAAATGAAATGTATGTAATGTATTATGATGATGATCTAATGTGAATGAACCTGTATGCTTTAATCACTTAAAACATATGGTATGATGTGACATGGGTTTTGAAATTCTAATGGATGACACCATAGAATGTATAAAAATCATGTATAAATAATAACTCTTATAATAAGAATTAATCATTTAAACATCCAAATATGAGATGAGATGATGTGATATGTATGTAATTTCTTGATTAGCTTCTATAAATTAAAATATGTGCAAAAAATAGTTAGTGGTTGTCTAAACATCATTGTTGATGTTCATCCGATATCTATCATATTTCATGGATGCCCTTTTAATGAATAAAATATCCTAAAAAATAGTTGATGATGCTTGCGATGATTTGAATTATTGCTATGATGTGATCTTTGAGGTTTTACATGAGGTTCAAACACCCTAGTTACTCTGATGCAAGAGCATTCGAGGGTGGAAGAGCAATCTTGCATCACCCAAAAATATTTTTTTCTCTAAGTGCCAAAGCTATCGCGATATCGCGACACTTTTTGAGAAAGGGCGCCAAAGGGTCAAACTATCGCGATATCGCGATGCTTTTTCAGAAAAGGGGCCAAGGCACCAAATGGTCATGAAATCGTGACATTTTCAAAGCAAAGAAGCCAAGATACAAAATGGTCGCAAACTCATGACATTTTCAAAGCAAAGAAGCCAAGACGCAAAATGGTCACGAAATTTTGACACTTTCGGAGGCAAAGCTCTAAGGCACAAAGTGGTCATGAAATCGTGACACTTTCGGAGGTAAGACTCGAAGGCGCAAAGTGGTCACGAAATCATGACACTTTTGAAAGCTGGGCTCGAAGGCGCAAAGTGGTCGCAAAATCGTGACACTTTCGAAAGCTGGGCTCGAAGGCACAAAGTGGTCACAAAATCGTGACACTTTCAGAGGCAAGTCTTGAAGGTGCAAAGTGGTCGTGAAATTGTGACACTTTCGGAAGTTGGGCTCAAAGGCGTAAAGTGGTCATGAAATCGTGACACTTTCGGAGGCAAGGCTCAAAGGCGCAAAGTGGTCACGAAATTGTGACACTTTCGAAAGCTAGGCTCAAAGGTGCAAGGTGGTCACAAAATCATGACACCTTCGAAAGCGAGGCTCAAAGGCACGAAGTGGTCACGAAATCGTGACACTTTCGGAAGCAAGGCGACAGGGTGCAAAGTGGTCGTGAAATCGTGACACTTTTGGGGGCAAAGGCACCAAGGGGCAAAATGGTCACGAAATCATGACATGTCACGGTTTCACGGCTCGAAGGCGGAAAGTGTGTGCGAAAGGCGAAGGCATCGCGATTTCATGACTTGTCACACAATCACGGCCCAAAGGGGAAGATAGAGGTCGAACGCCAAAACGTCGCGATATCACGACCGAAGAGGAGAGAGGGCGTAAGGAAGCAAAAACATCGTGATATCGTGACAAAATGCTCATGACTCCAGACCAGCCGACGGTTGTAGAGGCCATTGCAGAAGGGCACATGGCATCAAATTATAGGTGGCCATAGAGCACTAGGTGGTTACAGAGGCCATTGCAGGAGGGCACGTGGTAGCAGATTATAGATGGCTAGAGCATTCCTTTGAATGATGACTCGGTGGGTGGATGCATAGGCGGCTGCAGGGCACTCTGCCATCCCAAGCCATGATTATCAAAGACACCTGGCCACAACATGCAGGCAGCGACAGAACATTCGTGCGAATAGTTACGGGGAATCCTGCATTCTATGTAATGATGGCCGATGGGGGTCAGGTCTGTGATAAAAAAATAGTGCACACATTGTAAAAAGGATTCTTGGCCATTTGAATATAACTACTGTATTTTCGAATTTGAAAACCTCTGTTAATTAAATTTGCATGAATTTTTTTCTGTGTTATCTTAGTTCTGCTTCAAGTGGTATCAGAGCCAGAAGGTTCTGAGTGCGCAAACCGATCACTAGTAGTGAGGCAGTTTGCACTAGGATTGTGGTTGTGGGTGTGAGGAAGCGAACATGATGCCCTCACATAGGAACCATGGTGGTGTGAGGAACAGGCAAGCAGAGGTCGATCTTAAAGCCTTGCAAAGGCAAGTTGAAGCCCTGCAGGAGGAAATCAGAAGAGGAGTTGAGCCAAGAAGAGAGGAACCCAGTGAAGATGAAGTTTGGGAAGAAGAGGGTCCATATGATGAGGAAGAAGCGTTGGATCCAGTAGAGGCTAGGCTATATAGGGCCATATCCCAAATCAGGAAGAAGCCGAAGTTTGACGTCTCCACCTATTCTGGGAATCTCAATCCTGAGGAGTTGATAGATTGGATCAACGACATGGAGGAATACTTCGAGTATGAGGAGATCTTAGATCCGAATCGGATCAGGTTCGCAAAAACAAAGTTGAAGGGACATGCTAGCATCTGGTGAAAAGGAGTACAGTTGGAAAGGAATAGGAGGGGAAAGGAAAATATCACCAGGTGGGATAGGATGGTAGAGAAGTTGAAGAGGCAATTCATCCCTATAGATTATGAGTTGGACTTGTTAAGAAAGATGCAGTATTAGACAGGAAAGTAAATCTGTCAAGGAGTAGATGGAGGAGTTCTATCAGATCTCGATTAGAACCGGCCATTTTGAGGTGAATAAGGAGAAAGTCGCATGATACATCAATGGATTGTGAACCAGCATTCAAGAAGAACTGGGGCTAGTTAGGATGAGCATAGTGGAGGATGCATACCAGTTTGCATTAAAAGTAGAAGAGAAACTAAATAGGAGATTTGATGGTAAGCAGAGAGGAAAGGACAGGGGTGGAAGAGCTGGTGGAAGAACCAATGGAGGAAGATAAAAATATTTGAAGAAGAATGGTGAATCGAGCAGTAGCCAGAACCAAAAATAAGAGAAAGAGGAGAATACCCAACGCCCACGCAATCAGAACAACAACTACCCGAGGGGGAGAGGTAGGCCTGGGAAAGGGTTTGGAAAAGGTGTCTTTCGAGGAACCTACTTCAACTACGGAGAAGAAGGACATCAGGCATACAACTGTCCGCAGAATCAAGAAAGGCCAAATTGAAGACCTGAGGGTCAGGCCTGAGCTGCTGTAGTAGATGAAGGTGTAGAATATGAGCACTCTAAGGAGGCAGAATGAGGGGAAGCGATGATCATCAGAAGAGTCTTGTTGAATGAAGAAAAGAAGGTAGGCCATAGGAACAACCTGTTTCGAACAATATGCAAGTGTGCAGGCAAGGTCTATAACATCATCATCGATAATGGAAGCACTGAAAACTTGGTCTCTAAGGAGATGGTTGCTAAGTTATAGCTGGAGAGAAGAAAACACCCGCACCCTTATCGGATTGCATGGTTACAAAAGGACCATCGGGTGCTGGTCAGTGAGCAATTCCTGGTGAAGTTCAACATTGGAACTTACCAAGATGAGGTCTTATGTGACATCTTGCCTATGGATGCATGTCACTTATTGCTGGGGAGACCATGGCAGTTTGATCGAAGTGTTGTACATGATGGTCGAGCTAATACATATTCCTTGTTGAAAAATGGAGTTTGACATAAGTTGAAACCCCTGAAGGAGGTGGATGAGAAGGTATGCAGCAGTGCACGAGTCTGTCTAGTTGATGGAAGAAGATTTTTGGATGGCCTGAAGCCAAATCATATGTGCTATGCAATAATCCCTAGGGTCAGGGAAGAAGAATGCAAGGAAACTCCAGTGGAAGTCATGGGACTGTTGGAGGAGTTTCCAGATATCATTTTTGATAATGTTCTCGAAGGTTTACCACCTGTTAGGAAGATCAGCCACCACATATATTTGGTGCCTGGATCGAGCTTGTCGAATAAGGCCGCACACAGAATGACGCCTATAGAAACTGAGGAGTTAAACTGGTAGGTTCAAGATCTGCTAAAGAAGGGGTTGATTAAGGAGAGTCTTAGTCCATGTGCAGTACCTGCAGTGCTAGCACCCAAGAAGGATGGAGAGTGGATAATGTGCATAGACTCTCACGCAATTAATAAGATCACTATCAAATATAGATTCCCATTGCCCAGGATGGATGATATCATGGACTGCTTAAGTGGAGCTGAGTACTTCATGAAGATTGACCTAAAAAGTGGTTACCATCAGATCCACATTAGAGAAGGGGATGAGTGGAAGACAACCTTTAAAACTAGAGAGGGGCTGTATGAGTGGTTGGTCATGCCATTTGGGCTAACCAATGCACCGAGTACCTTCATGCGATTAATGAATGAAGTCCTGAAGGAATTTCTAGGAAAATTTGTTATTGTCTACTTGGATGATATCTTGATTTTTAGCAAAACCCTGGAGGAACACCTGATGCACATCAGGAGGGTTTTTGAGAAACTGTGGGAGGAGCAGCTGCTAATAAATCTGAAAAAGTGTAACTTCATGAAGAGGGAGCTAGTATACCTGGGATTTGTTATCTCAGCAGATGGTCTCAAAATGGACCCCAAAAAGGTGAGGTCTATCATAGAATGGCCTGCTCCAAGAAGCGTGACTGAGGTGAGATCATTTCACGGTCTGACCAGTTTCTATAGAAAGTTCATTAGAAACTTCAGCAGTATTTGCACATCCCTTACAGAGACAATGAGGGAGAACAAGGAATTCAAGTGGACAGCTGGAGCAGACAAAAGCTTTGCTATGCTGAAGAAGAAGGTCATAGAGCAACTTGTATTAGCACTTCTAGATTTCAATAAGGTGTTTTAGGTAGACTGTGATGCGAGTGGTAGTGCCATAGGAGCCATATTGAGCTAAGAGGGTAAGCCTGTTGCTTATTTTAGCGAGAAGCTCAATGATGCCAGAAAGAAGTATTCAGTATATGATCAGGAGTTCTATGCCATAGTTTAGGCCCTAAAGAAATGGAGGCATTATTTGTTGCCAAAGGAGTTTTTTCTGTATACTGATCATCAGGAACTACAGTATATTAACAGTCAAGGGAAATTAAATCAGAGGCACCTGAAATGGGTTGAGTTCCTGCAGAGCTACACCTTTGTGCTGAAGCACCAGAGTGGGAAGTACAACAGAGTGGCAGATGCCTTGAGTAGGAGGCAATACCTATTGATGGAAATGCAAGTGGAAGTTGTAGGGTTTGCTAAGCTCAAGGTTTTATACCCTACAAACCCTGACTTCACAGAAGCTTGGAAAGCCTGCACTGTGCCTGTTACAATAGACAGGACTAAGTGGTTAAATTTTATAATTCAAGATGGAATGCTATTCAGGGGGAACCAATTATGCATTTCGAGGAGCTCAATGAGAGAGAATCTGATCAAGGAGAAGCACAGTGGAGGTTTAGCTGGACACTTTGGTCGAGATAAGACCATTTCCCTTGTTAGTGAAAACTACTACTGGTCGCAATTGCAACAAGATGTGGCAAAATTTGTGCAAAGTTGTAGGATATGCCAGATGGCAAAAGGTGTGAGGCAACCTACTAGTTTATATCAACCACTACCTATACCCGAAATGCTGTGGGAGGATATTAGCATGGATTTTGTTCTTGGTTTACCCAGGATGCAGAGGGGACACGACTCCATATTTGTGGTAGTGGACAGGTTACCAAAAATGGCTCATTTTATTCCTTGCCAGAAGACTAGCGATGCGGTCCATGTGGCAGGGTTATTCTTCAAGGAAGTGGCATGCCTTCATGGGCTTCCAAGGAGCATTATATCGGACAGGGATACCAAGTTTGTAGGGTATTTCTGGCAGACCCTGTGGAAGAAACTAAAGATGGACCTAAAATTTAGTTCTGCATACCACCCCCAAATAGATGGCCAAACAGAGGTGGTAAATCAGAGCTTGGGCAATATACTGAGATGCTTGGTTAGAGACAAGCCCAAGGGGTGGGATTTAGTTCTATCGCAGGTAGAATTTGCTTACAACAACTCAGTGAATAAAAGTACCAATAAATCGTCATTCCAGATAATCTATGGGAGCAGCCCAAGAAATGCTTCAGAGTTGAGAAGGATGGATACAAGAGAAAAATGCAAGGCTTGAGGTCAAGACTTTGCTGAACACCTGAAGGGAGTGCATGAGGAGGTGACAAGGCACATTGCTAAGATGAATAATTAGTATAAAGCTAGGGCAGACCAGAAGCGTCGGGCTAAGGAGTTTGAAGTAGGAGATTTCGTCATGGTCCATCTAAGAAAAGAGAGGTTTCTTGCAAAGACCTATAACAGGCTGAAGATGAAGAAATTTGGGCCATGCAGGATCATTGGGAAACAAGATTCGGGTAATGCATATGAGGTGGAGTTGCCGAGTGAACTTAACATCTCATCGGTTTTTAACATTTCATATTTGGTCGAGTTTCATGAAGGAGATAGCAGTGCAACACCAAGCCCAGATTTGTGGAACATTCTCTGATGCAGGAGCATCCGAAGGTGGAAGAGCAATCTTGCATCACCCAAAAATATTTTTTTTCTCTAAGTGCCAAAGTTGTCACGATATCGCGACACTTTTTGAGAAAGGGCACCAAAGGGTCAAACTGTCGCGATATCGCGACGCTTTTTTAGAAAAGGGGCCAAGGCGCAAAATGGTCACAAAATCGTGACATTTTCAAAGCAAAGAAGCTAAGACGCAAAATGGTCACGAAATCATGACATTTTCAAAGCAAAGAATCCAAGACGCAAAATGGTCGTGAAATCACGACACTTTCAGAGGCAAATCTCTAAGGCACAAAGTGGTCACAAAATCGTGACACTTTCAAAGGCAAGACTCGAAGGCGCAAAGTGGTCGTGAAATCGTGACACTTTCGAAAGTTGGGCTCGAAGGTGCAAAGTGGTCGCAAAATTGTGACACTTTCGAAAGCTGAGCTCGAAGGCGCAAAGTGGTCACGAAATCGTGACACTTTCAGAGGCAAGTATTGAAGGCGCAAAGTGGTCGCAAAATCGTGACACTTTCGGAAGCTGGGCTTGAAGGCGCAAAGTGGTCGTGAAATCGTAACACTTTTGGAGGCAAAGCTCAAAGGCGCAAAGTGGTCGCAAAATCGTGACACTTTCAGAAGCTAGGATCAAAGGTGCAAGGTGCTTGCAAAATTTCAACACCTTCGAAAGTGAGGCTCAAAGGCGTGAAGTGGTCACGAAATCGTGACACTTTCAAAAACAAGGCGACAAGGTGCAAAGTGGTTGCAAAATCGTGACACTTTTAGGGGCAAAGGCACCAAGGGGCAAAATGGTCACGAAATTGTGACATGTCGCGGTTTCATGGCCCGAAGGTGGAAAGCGTGTGCGGAAGGCGAAGGCGTCGTGATTTCATGATGTGTCATGAAATCGCGGCCCAAAGGGGAAGATAGAGGTCGAACGCCAAAATGTCGTGATATCATGACCGAAGAGGAGAGAGGGTGTAAGGAAGCAAAAATGTCATGATATCATGACAAAATGCTCATGAATCCAGACCAGCTGGCGGTTGTAGAGGCCATTGCAGAAGGGCATGTGGCATCAAATTATAGATGGCCATAGAGCACTAGGCGATTACAGAGGCCATTGCAGGAGGGCACGTGGTAGCAGATTACAGATGGCTGGAGAATTCCTTTGAATGATGACTCGATGGGTGGATGCATAGGCAGCTGTAGGGCACTCTGCCATCCCAAGCCATGATGATCAAAGACACCTGGCCACAACATGCAGGTGGCGATAGAACATTAATGCAGGCAGTTACGGGGAATCCTGCATTCTGTGTAATGATGGCCGATGGGGGTCGGGTCTATGATAAAAAGACAGTGCACACATTGTAAAGAGGATTCTTGGCCATTTGAATATAACTGCTGTATTTCCAAATTCAAAAACCTCTGTTAATGAAATTTGCATGAATTTTTCTGTGTGTTATCTTAGTTCTGCTTCATACTCCATCAAAAGTTGTATATTGATCATATAGAGCCTCTGAAGGATAAATTTTTTGTTATGAGGACCTATATGCTCAGTATCGTTGTGTGTGCAAATGAATATATTAGGTAGAACATAATCATACCCCAATTCCAGGTGGGATTCATTTAGCCCATTGCTGTATTGGGGATCCTCAAATGTTTATCTTGATCCTATGTTGGACTAAGTTGGATTAGACCACTAGGCGGTGCAGGACACCTAAAGCTAGTTATTCCACATGTAAACATTGGTCTATACAAAAACAAGATGCTATTGTAATAGACATATCGTCATGCATAAGGATACCTTATGGATCATTCATGCTGAGAATTCTAGGGATTCAAGTTCAATACTCCCTTATTTTCTTCATATTCATTTGGGATACTTGCTCATACTTAGTGATGAAAATCACTGTTTATTTTGAATTTTTGTTTTTCTTTTGAGCAAGGGATTTATGTAGTGATGATAATCATTGTTTATTTTGTTTTTTATTTTTTCTTTGTTCAGGATTTTTCTTGTTTTTATTAAAGCAAGGGATTTCTTTGGGTAGGGGTGAACTTGTCCTTTTGCCAATTCTCATCATTTTTGAACCGGTCACACAGGGGGATGACCAAGATAAAATTTTTACCTTAGGATACCTAATACCAGTTTGTAGTGTTCATATTTCCCTTGTTCCACCTAGGATCTTAGTGTTTTAATTAGTGATAGTATTTTGAAATATACCAGGTGCTATCAAAACTAAACCTAACCTATTAGAAGCTAAGATGAATTTCTACAAAGTCTGATAAAACCACTAGGTATGGCTGAGTGACTGGAAAACCCTAGTATATTCCTCATAGCAACAGGAGGGGTTGTGTTGAAAAACATAGTTACACACATGGGTTATGGATGATGATGGATTTTGAAGATGCATGATTGATGTACAAACGTGGTGTCATTTGTAATATTGTGAATACAACCTACTAAATATAAATGCAATGGATGTGAATAGCTAAGTGAAATGCAACTATACGGATGCAAAGTGCAAATGCATAATGCAAATGTTTTTGTATTTTTGATGCTTTCAATTGTTTTTGAGTTTTGATTATTATGCATGTTTTTGAACTTTTTGATTTTAAATTATTTTTGTGATTTTATGTTTTGCTTTTGACCAAAGGGCTTATGGTGCCTTTGGGGCTTTTTGTGAATTGACCAAATAGATTTAAGATGCCTTTGGAGCTTTTTGTGATTCGACCAAAGGACTTTAAGATGCCTTTGAATATTTTTGTGAATTGGCCAAAGGGCTTTAAGATACCTTTGGAGCTTTTTGTGGTTTGACCAAAGGGCTTTAAGATGCCTTTGGATTTTTTTTTGGTTTGACCAAACGGCTTTAAGATGCCTTTGGAGATTTTTGTGATTTGACCAAAGGGATTAAAGATGCCTTTGGAGCCTTTTGTGAGTTGACCAAAGGTATTTAAGATTCCTTTGGGGCCTTTTGATGTTTTCTTGTTTGTTTGGATTTTAAAGATTTCTATTGTTTTTTGAAATTTCTTTGAATATTTTTGATATTTTGTTGATTTATGTATGAAACACCTTTAGGTGAATGATTTTGAGAGGTTATAGCTCCTCAAAACCTTCTAGCATTGTTAGGTGATATGCCCCAGGTCCAATTTTCTTAGAGATGATATAGGGACCTATCCAATTGACCGTAAATTTGTCTTGCAGATGTAGCAGTAGATTTGAGTTTTGTTGGTTTTATTTAAGCACAAGATCCCCAAATTTAAAGTCTCTATAGTGGACTTTATTGTTATAAGCTCGTGTAAGATGATCTTGGTAAATTTGAAGATTCTCAAGAGCATTGATGTGATGTTCATCCAAAAGGGTCAATTGATCCAAGTGAGCTTTTTGTGCAGTGACATCTTCATTGTGATGCACAATGTCAAAATTTCCAACTCTGAAGACATAATGGCCTTAGCACCATATACAAGAAAAAATGATTTTGCCCTAGTGGAAATCTATACACTAGTCTTGTAAGCCCATAATGCCATGGGCAATTGCAAATGCTAGTCCTTATGATTTTCTTTTACCATCTTCTTTAAGATGGCTATTATTGTCTTGTTTGAGGCCTCTGCTTGCTTATTTTCCTGTGAATAGTATGGTGTTGCAAAACTATATTGGATGCTATTTTTGGTCATTAAAGCTCATACATTTTTTTTTTGAATGACGAACCATTATCCAAGATTATCTTGAAAGGTACCCCAAAATGATAGATGATGTTGTGAAGTATGAACTCCATAATTTGAGGTCCAATTATCAAGGTTAAGGGGACAAATTCCACCCATTTTGTGAAGTACTTAATGGCCGTTAAGATAAATGTATGTCAACCTAAAGACGAGGGAGAAATATTTTTGATTAGATCAAAATCCCACTGAGAAAATGGCCAAGCCGATTGAATGGGTTGTAAGGCCTGAGATGGAAAGTGCATCAGATTGCATGCTATTGAAATTTAACACATTTCTTGACATACTCACAACAATCCTAATCCATGGTGGGCCAATGATAACCCATTTGAAGGATGCACTTGACAATGGTCATGCCACTACAATGGCCACCACATGTGCTATCGTGAGCTTGTGAAATTTACCAAGCTAATTATTGGGACTCTAAGCAATGAAGGAGGATTCCATCATAGCCTCGATGATACAATATGCCTCCTAGCAAGACATATCTTGTCACTTTTTTCTTGAATGCTCATATTTTGACATGCAAAAGTCCCTATGGGACGATTCCAAGCCTTAGAAAATTTTGCAACTAGGAAAGCCAATCCTAATAAGCTATGACCTCAATAGATAAGATGACTTATTCCTCCTGTAATTCGATTTTCACAAATGCAGATTGAGAAATAACCTTGAGGTGAATGGTGGTACCATTATCCGTAGGACCCTACAAGATCAAGGATCCCCAAGGTGCCTTATATAAGAAGTCTTTGGATTTATAGAAGTAGTCATGGTATGGCTCTATGTGAATCATGTTGACTAATTTCTTGTTATAAAAAGCCTCACGTTGCATCACTGAGTGCGAGAGTGTTTTAACATGAATGGTAGTGAAATTAGTATATGGATTCTGAGGGATCAAGGATTCTAGAGATGCCATTGCATCTATGAATCTATTTTATGAGTGAGGGATTGCCTTGATGTCATACCATTCTAGTTTAGCTAGATATGTGTCAACAATCTCCTTTTAAGCTTTCAAAATTGGATCCCGACATTGAAATAGTCCCTTGACTTGGTTGACTATGAGGAGGGAGTCACCAAAGATATTTAGCCTCTTGATTCTCATGGTGATGGTTGTTTGGTGACCCAAGATTAGGGTCTTGTATTCAATGTTGTTATTACTGAATGGGAAGTCCAAATTGAATGATAAGGGCATTGGATCACCTTGTGGCATGAAAAAGACAATACCTACACTGCCTCCTTAATCACACTTTGAACCATCGAAGAACAGAGTCATGTCAACTTTATTTTTTGGTTCTTCAGGTTTAGGTGCTTCTGATAGTGCAAAAAATACATCAACATGAGGTTCTATGGTGAGGGATGTGAGGGATCTACTATTATGATGAGGCACCTTAGCCAGCTAATCAACTATGACTTGTCCCTTGATGGAATTTTGGCTTATGAATTCTAGATCGAATTCTATCAATAGCATGATCCACTTTGTAGTACGTGTGTTGTGATATGTCTTGCTCATAATATACTACAAAGGATTTTGTTTGGATATTACATATGTTGCATGGATCAGCATGTAGTGGTACAATTTCTTGGTTACAAAGACCACTGCTAAGCACAAATTTTCTACATATGCATATCATATTTTGTAGCTCACCAAGGTATGACTAATGTAATATATCACTTGTTCCTTATCTTGCACATTATTTTGAGCCAAAATGGTGCCCAAAGTGAAGTTTGTAGTGGATATATATAGAAGGAATGACATGTCTAGCCTTGGTGGAGCTAGGATCGATGGCATTTCTAGGTACTCCTTGATTTTAGTAAATGCTTACTAACAATTTTCATCCCATTGGAATGGGACCCTTTTGTATAGAAATCGATTCATGGGTCAAAATTTATTTGATAGTTGTGCAATAAATCACTTTATGGATGCTACTTTACCTAGTAGGCTCCTTTATTATTTGATGTTTGTAGGTGGGGCCATTTCCAAGATATCCTTTACCTTTGTTGGGTCTACCTTGATGCCTTGTTTAGAAATTATGAATCCCAAGGGTTTTCTTGAAGTTATGCCAAAGATGCATTTCTTGGGACTCAACCTAAAATTTTGCTCAATCAAGTGATCTAATACCTTTATGAGGATCTCAGCATGCTCTTCTCATAGCAATGACTTGGCCACTAAGTCATCGATGTAGTCTTCCAAGATCTTATGCATGTAGTCATGGAAAATGTATGTTATAGCCCGTTGATATGTGGAACCAAAATTATTACAATAGAATGGCATCACTTTGTAAGAGAATGTCCTCCATGGAGTGGTGAACGCAGTTTTGTGATAGTATTCAGGATTAATATGAATTTGATTATGAATAACACAAGCTTATACTGAGAGGGGGGTGAATAATATAAGACCACTTTTTACTTTTCTTTCCCAAATAGTATTATCCAATATAATCAATGAAAATATGAATAGCAATAAAAAATCAATGCACAAATCATCACACACAATAGAGACACAAATTTAATGTGGTTCACCCAATGTGGGCTACTCCATGGAGAAAATATTTCACTAAAATTTTATCAATCAATCTCTTGGGAATCCTTTCCCTATTACAATATTTATGGACCTCTGTCCAAAGGAAACACTAATCCCCTAATCAAGTTTGTGGATCTCTATCCACAGGAGAACTCCTTTCTCCTCTTGCTCTAGATGGTGATATTCTAAAAGAACTATTGTCCCCACTCCTCTGGCTAACACATATCTATCTACTAAAGACACCTGTCCTCACTGTTCTAGCTTATGGATATCTATCCACTAGAGACTATCGTCCTCTATACTCTATCAAATTCAAATATTTATATCAAATCTATAATAAACATAGTCCTTCGGTCTAGCACAAATCTACTCAATCTCTATATCTAGTCTAGCACAAACCTATCCTAAAATTTGCACCAAAATATGTTCTCAAATCTGCACTAAACACAGTCCTTCGGTCTAGCACAAATATATCCTCAATATTTTTCCTCTTATCTGCACTAAACACAATCCTTCATTCTAGCACAAATCTATTCTCAATATCTATACTTTGATCTGCACTAAACGCAATCCTTTGGTCTAGCACAAATTTGTCCTTAATCTCTGTCCTCTAATCTGCACTAAACACAATCCTCCGATCTAGCACAAATTTGTACTTAATATCTATCCTTTGATCTACACTAAACATAGTCCTTCAATATAGAACAAATTTGTCCTCAACATCTATCCTCAAGTGTTAACACAAAGCTTGATCCAATCATAAATCAACATTACTGGATCTGCCCCAAACCTTCACTCAAGGTTTGAAAAAATCAATCATTCAATTCTTATCACAAGTCTTCTCAAATACTTGTCTCAAATATGCCTTGTAAGCTTCCACAAAATCTCACACTAATCTATCCACAAGTCCTCTCTAGTACTTTTCCAATCTGCTCTCAACAATTCCTCACTAGAACTTGTCCAAATCTACTCTCAAAATGTATTGTAAGCTTCCACAAAAGCTCACACAAATCTGTCCACAAGTCTTCTCTAAGACTTACCTCAAATCTACTCAACAAGTCCACACTAGAACTTGTCCAATATCATGGAAACATAAAGATAATTGTTAGATACTAAATATGCTTCACATTCATCACAATTCTCAATCACTTTCAATCACTCTTTTAGAAACATACATAGAATTGTTAGAGACTAAATATACTTCACACTCACAAACTCTCAATCACTTTCAATCTCTATTTTATCACATAAACATATAGATAATTTTTATAGACTCAATATGTTTCACACTCACAAACTCTCAATCACTTTCAATATCTCTTTTATCATAGAAACATATAGAGAATTTTTAGAGACTCAATATGTTTCACACTCATAAACACTCAACCTCTTTCTCAAATCAATTCAGAATATAGAACAATATTTTTCATAGAACTTAAACTATCACCTTAGCACATACACTTGACTAGGCTAAATCAACTCTACTCAACAAATCACTCAATGAATTAATCCTTGCTCACAAACCCTAGTTTAAACTTATGATATTGCACTCAAATGTTCCAACAATGCTTTACAACCAATCTCACATAAAAATGATACTCATGATCTTTGCAAACCCTATTTCAAGTTCCTCACTCAACTAATTTATTCAACAATAATTCTTATCAAAAAATCTCACATAACAATGATACTCATGCTCTTTGCAAACCCTAATCCAATCTCAAACTCAACCTCAAAAGAATCTTCAATCAAGCAATCATGAAGCATGCACTAGCTCTCTCACAAACTTCAACAGTGATCATCAAACAAAGTTCATATCATTCACTTCCATTCCAAAATAGCTCAACAACTCAATAAGGAAACCTAATCAAGTCCTTTTCACTCCAAATTTGTTTTCCAAAAAACCAACCAATCAAATCAACCAAGGAAGAATGTGCCCATACATTTTATTTTATGTATAAGTAGACCACACAAATATGCGACAATCATAAACACTTCTTTGCCAAGTACAAAGAGTTATATGACAAAAAATATCACTCTCACTTTTCATAATTTACCTTAATCACAAAGATAAATTAAATCTCAAATACACCTTATTTCTCCATATCAATAATAACATTCAACATCATAAATTTCATCAAAATCCCCTATAAAAATATAACTCAACTTCTAATTATAACCCCCTACTAAATATTGCATTTAATTTAAATAACTCTCTTTATAACTTAATGCAATAAATCAATTTATATTTTCCTAAGGTAAAAATAATAATTACCCTAGCCAAATTAACCTTTCACCACTTAGGTAAAAATCAGAAATTACTTACACCTTATACCTCCAACAACCTTAGCATGTGCAATAATAAAAATAAAAATAAAACCTTTATTACCCGCTCTGCAATCGGTGAGATTCGAACTTGCACCAAATGCTTCAGCAACATCTTCGCCACGACTTCCATGCCATGTGAGCCACACGCTCACCTTGCTGCTCTAAAGAGAAATGTGCACTTTATCCTCTTTACTCTTCCCTAGAGCCTTTGGTTCTTCTTCCAACATGTCGCCTGCTCCACACACACTTCAGAGGTGCCTTTCATTCGATTTCGCACGATCTCCTTCTCACCGAATATCACGGATATTTTTCGAATGCCAAACATAAGGTTTGGCTTAAGGTATAAATACCTTTGCCCTTGATTTCATGCACGTCGGCAAAGATGAATTCATTGGGGGTCGATGCTAATGTTTTGGCTTCAAATATTTAATTTATAATTTATTTAAATTCATTAGAATTTAAATAATATAAATTAATATTTAAATATTTTGAATTTATTAAGGATTAAAGCATCCTTAGGTTTTAATAAAAACCTTTTAATTTTCCCATTATGGTATTTAATAAAACCTTTTATTTGCCCACTATGGTTTTTAATAAAAACATTTTATTTATGCTTTACATAATATTAAAAATAAATATTATGAAGCTCTTTTGCCATCAACATTTTGCATTACTCCTTTTGACCTTTTGACATCAACGGTAGCTCATTCCTTGAAATCAATGACAACTTCATTCCTTGACATCAATGAAAAATTCATGGACTCAAAATATCCAAAAATATCCCCCTTCATCATTGATGGCAACCCAAATTATTTTTACCAAACACTTGTGACCTTTTTCTTGTTCTGCTCCCCCTGAATCAATACTTTCCTTAAGAACAAATCTCTTCCCCTTACTCAAATATCTCTCTATTTGACATAAATGGCAAAGGATCACCTTTGGGGCTCGGGTCTAAGAATAAGTATCTTATATTATCTCCTCACCCATCTCCTCTTAAGGTGGTTAATTATGGGGTGGGAGTATTTCTACTCTCAGTAAGCATTGGTCTTTACCTTTGTCATTTTTCCTTATCATATGATCCTTCTGATTCCTTTGACTATTCCTGTTCATGTCTATGTTCCTATTATTGTTCCTATTATTGTTCCTATCCATGTCCATATTCCTATTCCTATTCATGTCCCTTTTCATGTCCATATTCCTATTCCTATTCTTGTTCCTGTTCCTATTCATGTCCATATTCATGTTCCTATTTCTATTACTGTTCCTGTTCATGCTTGATTCTGGAATGTTTGCTCTACATAAATTTGTTGTATGTCCATCATTATTGCACTTATAACACTTAATGTTATTATTCCTTGGAGGTACAAATGTCTTGGGATTTCTCCTGGTGAAGCCATATTTGTTCCTGTCATGAACCCTGTAATTCATTGCCTTGTGACCAAAATGATTACATGAGTAGCAATACCCATGAAAAAACTATTTGTTCCTAAAATTCCCATATTCTTGTATTTCATGTGTCCTGCATTATGAATCTTTGTACCCAAATCTATGACATGAGAAACATCTTTCATCAAAGTTTCCTTGTATTGACCTCATTGGTCTCTTAGTATCTCTTAACCTATTGTTGTTCCATCTATTTCTCCTTTGTGCATTGTTCCTTTTCTTGTTGAAATTTATATTGTACAACTTATCCTCATAATTCTCACTCTTTCTTTCACTCTCTTATTTTGAAGCTTCTTCTTCTTTGGTACTTGAGCTTGAATCTCATTTTTTTTCTTCTTGTTTCCCTTGTTCTTCTTCAAAACTAAGTCCTATTTTGGTGACTGATGATCTTTGTGCATTGATAATCCTATCCAAAGTCTTTGAATTTTTATCAAAATTGTGTAGTTTGTCCTTAGAGCCTTTTACTTCCATCCTTAGTGAAACTATCTCATGTTCTAGTTTTTCATATTCTAGATCTTTTGTCTTTAATTCTTTAGTCATACCTTCTTCCATTTTCCTTGCTTCTTCAACCTTAATTTTGAAGTTAGTAAGCTCTTGTAGAAATTTTGCTTTTTCTTTCTCATATTCTTGAGCTCAAACCCTTAATCCTGAGTTCTCCCTTTTTAATTCTTTGATATCAACACTAATTCTTTTACATTATTGCTCTTTTACCTTTGATTGCTCAACCATACCTTTTTCAGCTTTCCTTACCTTTTCAACCTTATATTTCAAGTCAGAGAGATCTTGTAGAAGCTTTTTCTTATATTTCTCATCCTCTTGTATTTGAGACTTTAATTCCAAGTTCTCCCTTTTTAACTCAAAGAGTTACTTAAGAGTAACTTCCTCCTTTTCTCTTTCTATTTTTTTTTTCTTTTCTTTGGTCTTCAATTTCTTCTATTGTCCAAAGTAGAGTTTCTTATTCATACCTATTTTTATTGTCCCTGCTATATTTTTCTGAACCAACCTCTAGTACTTTAGTTTCGAGAGTATCATCTTCATCTTCACCACTACTAAATCCATTGCAATAATCTACATCATGACCGAGTTGACTATAAATAAAATATTCTTCACCTTCTTGTGAATAGTGAGCTGCAAGGTGACATGTATTCCTACATATGGTACAAAAATTTATCAATATGGTTATATCTCCATTCCTTGATTCATATCTTGAATCTATTTCTATTTTTCCTCCCAAAATAACAATATCAAATTCATATTATTTTTCTTTTATGACCATGTGTGTTCTTTTCTTCTTGTGTCTCATGGTTCTGCCTTTGCCTTTCTTTTCCATTTATGTTCTTGTAAGATCTTCCTTCAAGCTATTAAATATTTTATGAAGGAACCAACTCTTATACCAATTGAAGAACACAAGCTTATATTGAGAGGGGGGGTGAACAATATAAGAACACTTTTCACTTTAATTTCCCAAACAATATTATACAATATAATCAATGACAATATTAATAGCAATAACCAAAGCAATGCACAAATCATCACATACAATAGAGACATCAATTTAATGTTGTTAACCCAATATGGGCTACTCCACGGAGAAAATATTTCACTAAAATTTTCTCAATCAATATCTTGGGAATCCTTCCCCTATTACAATGTTTATGGACCATTGTCCAAAGGAGACACCAATACCCTAATCAAGTTCATGAATATCTATCCATAGGAGAACTCCTTTATCCTCTTACTTTGGCTGGTGATCTTCTAGAAGAACCGACGTTCCCACTGCTCTACCTAATGGATCTCTTTCCACTGAAGACACATGTCCTTACTACTTGGGCTTATGGATCTCCATCCACTAGAGACTGTTGTCCTCTATACTCTATCACCTTCAAATATTTATCTCAAATCTGTAATAAACATAGTCCTTCAGTCTAGCACAAATCTACTCAATCTTTGTATCTGGTCTGGCACAAACCTATCCTCAAATATGCACCAAAATCTCAAATATATACTAAAAATAGTACTTCAGTCTAGCACAAATCTATCCTCAATATCTATCCTCTGATCTACACTAAACATAGTCCTTCGGTCTAGCACAAATCTATCCTCAATATCTATCCTATGATATGCACTAAACACAGTCCTTCGGTCTAGCACAAATCTATCCTCAATATCTATCCTATGATATGCACTAAACACAATCCTTCGATCTAGCATAAATTTATCCTCAATATTTGTCCTCTGATCTACACTAAACATAATCCTTTGATCTAGCACAAATATATCCTCAATATCTATCCTCAAGCCTTAACACAAAGCTTGATCCAATCACAAATCAACATTGCTATATCTACCCCAAACCTTCACTCAAGGTTTGAACAAATCAATCAATCAATTATGCTCACAAGTCTTCTCAAAGACTTGTCTCAAATCTACCTTGTAAGCTTCAACAAAAGATCACACTAATATTTCCACAAGTCCTCTCTAGAACTTGTCCAATATACTCTCAACAATTCCTCACTAGAACTTGTCCAAATATTCTCTCAATCTGTATTGTAAGCTTCCATAAAAGCTCACACAAATCTATCCACAAGTCTACTCTAAGACTTACCTCAAATATGCTCAAGTCCACACTAGAACTTTTCCAATCTCATGTAAACATAAAGAGAATTTTTAGAGACTCAATATGCTTCACATTCATCACAATGCTCAATCACTTTCACTCACTCTTTTAGAAAAATACAGAGAATTGTTAGAGACTCAATATGCTTCACATTCAAACTCTCAATCACTTTCAATATCTCTTTTATCACAAAAACATATAGATAATTGTTAGATATTCAATATGTTTCATACTCACAAACTCTCAGTCACTTTCAATATCTTTTTAATCACATAAAAATATAGAGAATTGTTATAGACTCAATATGTTTCACACTCATCAACACTCAACCTATTTCTCAAATCAATTCAGAATATAGAATAATTTATTTCATAGAAATTGAACTATCACCTTAACACATCCACTTGACTAGGCTCAATCAACTCTACTCAACCAATAATTCAATGAAATAATCCTTGCTCACAAACCCTAGTCCAAACTTATGATCTTGCACTCAAATGTTCCAACAATGCTTTACAACCAATCTCACATAACAATGATACTCATGATCTTTGCAAACCCTAGTTCAAGTTCCTCACTCATCTAATTGCTTCACGAACAATGCTTATCAAAACATCTCACATAATATTTATACTCATGCTCTTTGCAAACCCTAATCCAATCTCAAACTCAACTTCAAAATAATCTTCAGTCAAGCAATCATGAAGCATGCACTAGCTCTCTCACAAACTTCAATAGTGATCATCAAACAAAGTTCATATCATTCACTTCCATTCCACAATAGCTCAACAACTCAATAAGGAAACCTAATCAAGTCCTTTTCACTCCAAAGTTGTTTTCCAAAAAACCAACCAATCAACTCAACCAAGGAAGAATGTGCCCATACCTTTTATTTTATGTAGAAGTAGACCACACAAATTTTCCACAATCATAAATACTTCTTTGCCAAGTACAAAGAGTTAGATGACAAAAATTATCACTCTAACACTTTTCACAATTTACCTTCATCACAAATATAAATTAAATCTCAAATACACCTTATTGCTCCATCTCAATAATAACATTCAACATCATAAATTTCATCAAAATCCCCTATAAAAATATATCTTAACTTCTACTTATAACTTCCTACTCAATATTGCATTTAATTTAAATAAATCTCTTTATAACTTAATGCAATAAATCAATTTCCATTTTCCTAAGGTAAAAATAATAATTACCTTAGCCAAATTAACCTTTCACCACTTAGATGAAAATCAGAAATTACTTACACCTTATACCTCCAACAACCTTAGCATGTGCAATAATAAAAATCAAAATAAAACCTTTATTACCTGCTCCACAGTCGACAAGATTCAAACTTGCACCAAATGCTTCAACAGTTCCTTGGCCATGGCTTCTAGGCCGTGTCAGCCATGCACTCACCTTGCTGCCCTAAAGTGCAATGTGCTCTTTATCCTCTTTACTCTCCCCTAGAGCCTTTGGCTCTTTTTCCAACACAACGCCTACTCCACACGCACTTCGGAGGCACCTTTCGTTTGATTTCACATGAGCTCTTTCTCATCGAATATCATGGATATTTTTCGAATTCCAAACATAAGGTTTGGCTTAAGGTATAAATACCTTTGCCCTTGATTTCATGCACATCAACGAAGATGAATTCATTGGGGGTCGACGCTAATGTTTTGGCTTCAAATATTTAATTTATAATTTATTTAAATTCATTAGAATTTAAATATTATAAATTAATATTTAAATATTTTGGTTTTATTAAGGATTAAAGCCTCCTTAGTTTTTAGTAAAAACCTTTTACTTTACCCATTATGGTTTTTAATAAAACCTTTTATTTGCCCACTATGGTTTTAATAAAAACCTTTTATTTATGCTTTACATAATATTAAAAATAAATATTATGAAGCTATGTTGCCATCAACATTTTGTATTTCTCCTTTTGATCTTTTGACATCAACGGTAGCTCATTCCTTGACATCAATGACAACTTCATGGACTCAAAATGTCGAAAAAATTGTAACCAGAAAAACTATCCATTAGGGAGAGCATCTCATGACCTGCAGTTGCATCTACAATAGCATCTATATTGGGCAATGAGAATGAATCCTTTGGGGTTACCTTGTTGAGATCCTTGAAATCTGTGCAAATATAGGTTCTTCCTTTAGGTTTTCCTATGGGCACCATGTTTGATACCAATTTTGGATAGTTTATGGGAACAATAAAGGTTACATCCAATAGTTTTTTCAACTCATTTTTAACCATAAAAGTGATGGTTGGATACATCTTTTTGAGCTTCTGCTTGACCAGTTTCTCTGTGGGGTCTAGCAAAAGGTTGTGGACAACCAACTTCGGATCTAGCCTCGACATGTCTTTGTAGGTATAAGAAAAGAGATTTGGTCTCTCTTGCAATAGAGAAATTATGATGGCCTAATATTCTAGAGATAATCTTTCTCTAAAATTGACTTTCTTTGGATTGGAAGGATCATCTATGATATCCACCTCGAAAGTATCTTCTATTGCCATATGCGACCCCTCCTTAAGATTGTGAGGAGTGGGGATTAAATGGATGTCATCTAATGGATTTATAGTTCTGACTAACTTAGGGTCAAGATCAGTGTGATAGACATCATGTGCGTAGCCTGGTGCAAAATGAAATGGCTATAGCATCTCTTCATTAGGGAATAAATATTTAGGTGCTAGGGTTGAATCAGCGTGATCCCCATCAATAGCGTATAAGTTAAGACACAATGGTTTTGAAGGATCTATTGGGTTATGAAGTGGAGTGGTCAAATCAATGGAGATCATGTTGATGGATGGAATGAAATCTCTAGGACCATGTGGGTGAAGCTCTACATCATGGGTGTGCCCTCCATAATTACAGTGAGGATATAGGGATATTGGGATCTTAGGATTTGATCCCTATATTGACGAGATGATGGGATCATTGGGCTGCAATAGATATCTAAATGTAGGTAGATTAGGGTTGACCATACAATGAACGACTTCTATATTTATTGATCTCCCCAAGAAGTAAAGATTATGATCTGTGGTGCAAATTAAAGCTTCTATTTCAATAAGAAGATTGACTTGTTGTAAGTGAAGCTCAATGTAAGCCCTCTTGGCTTCACTACCCATTTGGGTTGGGTGCTGAGTGCTGATGCCTAAGATAAGCCATTTAAATCTCATATTAATAATCATCATTGCTTATTAAGAATCCATTGGTAATTATTGTGGGCCCTACCATTTGGTGTGCATGTTTTATGAAGGCCATCTCAGTTGAGTCCTCTGTCTCATAACCACTCTCATATGACATGTATCCACCCTCATCCAAGATATATTTTCTCTCATATGAGATATATCCACTCTCCGTGTGGCCTATCCAAGCAAGGTTTTGCACATACTAAGGCCCATGGTAGGCTAGGATGACTTCATTTTTGTTCTCACTTGGGACATAATCATACTCCTCTTGCTCATATCTATGCATTGGATCTTCCTCCCATAGGATGGCTCTTGAAAGGGGTGCTTCTAGAGAGGATTCAAGGTGATACTCATAAGGTGGTGCGATATTGACCATTGACACCGATCCATCATCCAAATAGTTTTTGCTAGGGGGTTGATAGGGATTATGATCAATGTACTCCCCAAAACCAATGCTTAGCCTATTTAGGGTGACTACCAAAGAATCATCGTGGCTTTGTATTTGATAGCCTATACCACACCTATCAGTAGGTAGTTGGTACTATGATTGAAATGGAAGCCGTAACCCTTACTTGTATAGGCCTAGGCCATAGCCATGCTAATAACACTGCTCAAAGTACCTCAAAGTGAACTCAATATTTGACAAGTAATGAACATTCATGGTGAATGGTTCATCCTCATCCCTTTTGAGATTAGGAGCAATATGGGCGTAATCTAGACCAACATGTATAAAGTTGGTTTGATTAGGGGGAACCCCTAATGACACTACAATCCCTATTGGTAGACTTGGGACTCTTGGATGTCCCATGTCTTGTGTAGACTCAATAATTGGCATGAAAGTGACATTTTGCACAAGATATTCACCTAAATCTATGTAGGCTAGGTGAACTATAACTTGGGGTGCAGATGATGTTGTTGATGATGTAGGCAAGGTAGGTTGAGATACCTCCTCAACTATTTCTTGGGAATGTTTCTCCTCCATGGGATTAGGCATTCCCATAACTACTATGGTTGAAAGTTCCTTGGGTCCTTCCTCCACTAGGGGTCCTTTTAGCTTTTGTGTGTCTTTTACCTTAATAGTCTTAGAGGCAGAAGATGGTGTCGATGTGGATGGGTCATCTTGCATGGATTTACTTCTGTTATCTAGATGTGTGGTTGGGGATGAAGGCCTTATGTATAAATGCATTTATGGAAGGACAAAATCCGTTGATAATTCAAACTGATGCATGCACTTGAATGGATCTTCTAATATGGAACCACATGTACTTGTCCTCATGCACATACTTGACGCATTGGTGCAAAATTGAAGGTACACACTACATGTCCCTAATCTAAAGATGCCCTAGAAGGATGTTCTATTGCATCACCCCTTCCAACACATGACACATCATGGGGATGGTCTTATGTCCTACCTTTATATGAAAGATAACTATACCTAATATAGAGCACAACACATCATTGAAAGCCCTCAATGTGTAGGAGGTTGAGATAATGTTGGACTTAGGTATCTTTAGGTGCCCTATAGCCTTTGTAGTGATGATGTTGATTGATGAGCCTGTATCGACCAACACCCACTTGAATGGTATGTCATTTATTGATGTGATAATATATAGAGGTAGGTCTGCTAGGGTAGTAGGAACTACCTTGATTTTGTGATTGTAAAAATGAATCATAGGATCTTGGCACTGTTCCACTTGCCCCACAAAATATGTGAACGCATCTGGGTTCTAGGGCTAGAGCTTGATTTATATCCAAATCTCCATCAAAGTCTTTGTGTCCCTAGGAAATTTTTTTATGAGCTCATAAATTGACAAATTAGCTGGAGTCATTTATATATTTATTCCAGTCTACTCTGAATAGTTACCATAGGTCTCGTTGGTGGTCCTGGGGGATTGTTTTGCACCTGTATCTACTGAGGTGCATACAAGATTATGATGGGAGCTGCTAGAGGTTGTGGTTGCCCATATATTTGACTCTTGGTTACCACGTTGACTATCTCAACCATTCTAATGCATCCTTCAATGGGTGGCTTGAATCAAACCTGGTTGACTTGGGAGCCCTGATCTCTAGGGATCTCATGATTTGGTAATGGGTTCCTGAATATACCCATGTATCTATTATAGGGAGTTTGCAGGTTGTCAACTTTTAGCTCTCCCCTTTCAATCATGTTTTGCACAACATTCTTGATTCCAATGTAATTTTTGATTTCATGTCCCTGTATCCTATGATATGGGTAGTATTGATATTCCCTATATCCCCTTGGCTTGGGATGGTTAGGGTCAATAATTTATACGTCAAGAAATATTATCCTTTGTGCCTCACTCAACTGATTAAATATCGACTGCATCAATTCATTTATAGGCATGAACTAATGAGGTGGCTGACATTCCTTGTTTTGGTCCTGGTTGTTCTTAGGGTCATAGTTGACTGGTGGGGGGTGAGATTTATAATTCTACGGTTGCTGCCCATTCCCTTCCTTTGGTGTGTCTAATAAAACCTAATTAACCTAAGTAGTATTGGCCTGCTTCTACTTTTTTTTTCATTTCGATTGTTCTTGCTCCACTATTTCTTGTTACAGAGCTTGAGGTCTCCATCATTGACCTTTATGTCTTCAATAAGCTTGGATTGAGCCAAGGCTTCTTAAAATAATTCATATAGCTATAGTTGTAATAATAGGGAGATGTGTTTTACATAGCTCTTTGTGAACATTCATATGAATTCTTCGGTGGGGATGAATAATGATAGTTTCACCATGATTTTTCTCCACCTATCCCCATAGTCCATCACTGGCTCATCATCATATTGCTTTAAATTAGCCAAATCAAACAAGTTCACCTTCTTCTTGGTGCTAAAGGAGAAGCATTCAAGGAATGCATTTACCAGTTGCTTAAAACTTGTGATGCTATGCCTGGGCAACTAATTTAACCATTGAGTCGCTATGCCTGAGAATGTTATGATGAAGGTTCTCAATAGTAGGGCATCATTCTGCTTGAGGTGGAAGCACACATTCATGAATTTGGTCATGTGTTCTTGCATGTCTCCCTCTCTCTTAAAATTGTCTATTCTAGGCATATCAAAGTGCCTAGGATATGCAGGACTCAGTATTGAGGGTCACAGATGCTAGTTGTGTATCTTGCTCAATATCGACTTCTGTCCTCCTATGTCCTACTTCTTGAGAGACTTGACTCTCTTAGCAAGTGTTTGGTATACCTTCGAGGAAATAATCTAATGTTCCTGAGGTTTACTAATGGTGGTAAGGGAGGTAATCATGTATTTACATGATATGGGCATCTGCACTCATCTCCCATAACCATGGATGGAGGTTCAGGATATGTCTACTCTTGGTTTTCCATCCCTACCCATTCCTTATTGAATTGTATTTGTTAAAGGTCTATATGTTGTTGATGTTGTGAAGTATGGTGAACACGCTCATTTCCTTACCTAGTTCTTCTCTCCTACCGATAATTGGAATGTGTCTCATATCAGTATCTCTCACCACCTATGTGTGCATTTGCTCATGCTAGCATCTCTTCTAGATCCTCATGCTCAACTCTTTCTTCTATTGAGTGTTGCTCTGGTAGGTACATGTACCTATTTCTTCACTATTATTTCTTAAGAGCTTCTACACACTCTTGCTTGATGCACAAAATTTCCTCTAACCTATGTATATGGTCAGATCAACCTGCTACTAAAGTTTCATGCATTTCTAACTTCGTGTGAGAAATTCTAATGTTTAGGCCTCTCGAGGAGGCTCCTGCTATGTGCTCACCCTTGTACACTAGGGTGACCTATTCTGTGTACTATGTTATGGGTTGAGTACCCCCATGATCAAAAGTGGTGTATGTTATAAGGAGTCACTTTGAGGCTTTCCCTAGGTCATTGATGCATCTAGTAGCTATGCTACATGAACTTACTAAAGAAAAATATTTGATAGCAATACTTCTTGGAGTCAGTCTCAAGATAACTCGATCCAACTTGTCAAGTTGTCGGGTTCTCCACAGCTGATCCCATGGAGTCCCATTAACACCAATGAGTTCATAATCCAAGGGTACCCTCCCATCTATAGGGATACTATAGGATGTCCTAGGTCTATAAATGGGTGCAGCCCTAGTGTCTTGCCCCTTAGTGGGTTGATTTGCACTATATGTATTATGTGAAGCTTGGGGTCTTGCAACCCCTGCATGCCTATGTAATTATGGAGGTCTTGATGCCTCCTCATATCGGTGTGATGATGGAGGTATTGAAGCCTTCAAATGTCTATGCAATGAGGGAGGTCATGATGCCTCTGCATGTTGGTGTGAAGAAGGAGATTGTGATGCCTCCACTTGTCTATACGATGAGTAAGACCTTGAGGTCTCCTCGTATATGTGTGATGATGGAGGTCATGATTCCTCCATGTGTCTAAGTGATGAGATAGGCCTTGAGGCCTCCTCATATATATGTGATGAGGAACTAGGATGTGGCTCTCCTACTATAGTTTATTGAAGAGTCCTCCCAAGGGTTGAGTTGTCACCCCTAAGACTTGCCAAACTTCATCTGATGACACTATAGGTGGGCAACTCAATGTTAGTATAATTGTAAATATGTGGAGAATACATTTATGCCTTAGTGGTGGACCAAGGGCAGTTGCTTTGGGTGTATACCATGGTGACTTATGAGTTATCTTCTTAGGTTAATTCTAAACCACACAAACAAAACAAGTAGATGTTTATCTTGTTTTAAGGATTTATGCATGTGTTCCCTAAACTGTCTGGTGTATTTTGATTCATTAGATATATAAGCTAACTCTCATAATTTTTTGCACTTTTTTTGAATGGTATACTTAAATTATTTAAGGTATTTCACCTAAATACTCATGCAAGCCGAATATGATGATGAAATCCATACTCGATGAGGTAGCATAGGTACTACCAACCCTCACCCAACATCCCGTGCATAATGATACACCCATAAAGAATGAGTGCATGCTATTTTTAATGGTTAGGATAGTTCTTGGGTTGACATTAGCCATGGATGGGTCCTAATGATACTCTTTCTCACAAGCCAACCAAGTGGTAATGACCTCCATTGTTGGTCTTGATCAACGGGTTGGATGTGAGAGCCCAACGCTGTTGATGTTAAAGATAAGATGTGATGTGTGTGGGGTTATTTTTAACCTTGCATGTAAAAAAATTCATCACCAAGCAAACATGATCTTTCCTATATGACTAAGATAAAAGATGTTTCATTTCAGAAAGATGCATGTATTCAGCTTATATGAACTTCATAGAATACATCCTATTTTATTGAATTAATAGCCACTAGTTGGGTTGCATACAAGTAAACTAAACACACAAAATCCTAGCATGTTGGAGACTAGGGAAGACCTTACAAGTAGAGGCCCATTGTTCCTAGCAGTGCCTAGAGAAAACTAAAGAAAATCCTACGAAATATCAAATGCTTTTTCTTTTTCCATTTTCCTTTATATTTTCCTGATTAAACTATGATTTCACTTGCTGTTTATAGAAATAATAAGGTGCAAATAGAGAAAAAATAAAAATAGAGGATGGTACCAACCTTAACTCCTCATTTTATGATGAATTCCCTACCCTTTATCACACTTTTCTATAGGCCGCTATTGACCAGAGCAACTAGGATCTGCTAGTTACTATCAACCAGAGTGGCCAAATCTTGCGGGTCACTATTATCCAGAGTGACCGAAATTGCACACAAAAAACCTGTAAATGTCAATAAATTAATTGAAAAATAAAACCTGGTGGGGATCCCATCATGATCGCCATTTATGTTGACCTTGAGGAACATGCACCATATCCTCGCTTGCAATGTAATACTTGTTATATCAAATGGAACAAAAATGCACAAAGCAATATGCACAACTCAGAAATAAAAATAACAAAGAAAGATCCTATTTTCATTAATTTCAACAATAAATATGATTACATATTCATCTCTCTAAGGGATACCAAGTTTTTGACACAATCAGTTACAAGCGAGACACATGGTGGATAAATCCCCTTGCAAAGGTATGGTGCACTTTCGTAGGCTTCCCAATTTCATACACAAACTTGTCTGAGGGATCACAGATGCCTCCTTCTCCTTCTCTCAACTAGGAGGGATCATGTGCTCAGAATGTCTTAATCTAGTCCTGTAAACTTGTAGATCTGCATACATGAAAACAACAAAGCATGCTTAGTAGTCTGGTCTACCTCCTCAGATAAGGATGTTAGTATGAAATATGATAAGCAAGATAGAGAAGCATAATATGACTAAATGCAATAATACTAATAAAAAAAGGTGGGCATATCTTAGGGAACAATAATGTAAATGCATACAGTAAATCAGATCTATACTAGAAATAAATGTTGAAGTAGAAAGTAATTGAATCTAATGCTAAAATAAAGAAACTAATATCAAAACCCTAGGTTATGCTTGTAGGCCACTATTCAAGATAGCGGCCATGAAATAGACCTTCCTCCTCATGATCCAAGGGCTGTAGCACTAGGTTCTCTACTCAAATTGATGTTCAAGGGTCACCGGATGTGTCAAATACATGGAATGATGGTGAACAATAATGGATGTGAATAGAGGATGCATAGTCTCTCCTTCGTCAGCTAGCACTTCATTTCTCCTCAAGGGTACATAGATTTTCTCTCCAATATGATAGGGCTTTACTGCATAAACTTTGAAAATCACATATCTCTTTTGCTCTTTGTGGGAGAGTCCATATGTAGACTTCCCTCCCTTCCAGATCTAGAACTTGGTTTCCTGGAGAAGCTTTAATCCAAATCTCATGTGACTGACCATCCCAGGTGGAAAGCATTTGTCACAAACTAGGATTGAAGGGGCAGTTAGGAAAAACTCAGGTAGTTCCTCACCAAAATCCACCCACAAACAATGCAAAGTGTAGTCAGACTACATGATCTAGGACTGTATTCACAACCAGACTATGCATGGTGCTAGCCACTATCAGGTTTAGTTGTTAGGTGTGGTTGTTGTAGTCTTTAGTGGCTAATTATGGTGGCTACTCTACTTGAGAGTGGCCAATCCTAGATGGGCTAGAACTGCCCTTTTTGAGTGGTTAGGACCACTTATTGCTCTTGGAGAGATCCAAGAGGATTGATATAGTTTGTGAATGTTTCCATATGGGTAGTATCCTAAACATGATTCATTTTAGGTGTCTACACTTAGAATCTATATTTCAAATGTGAAGGGAGTATGGTATCTCACTTAACCCTAAAATATCTATTTTCATGATATAGGAAGGAAAAATATTAGGGAATATGGTGTCTAAAGATGAAATGGCCATATATCCTAATAGGATAAAGGTAGTCCAATATATCCCCTTAACAACATCTATCAAATTAATCACATCTTTTATAGTTTAGATCTAGTTTGTAGCCAAATTCATAACCAATTTTACATAGTTGATCAGATGAGTCACTAAAATATTAAAAAAGTATGAGATCCTTTTATGAACTGAATAAGGTGAAAGGTATTTTCAAGACATAAATGATATGATCATTAAATCCCCTACCCTTATCAATCCTGATTTCTCCAAAGACTCTAGCCTTTATGTATTTGGAATGGATGAAATAATTGTTGTAGTGTTTACTTAGAAAAATGATAAGGATGTGAATCATCTATTTTTTTTATGAGTATAGTTATCCATAACTATAAATAAAGGTATACATTTATCAAAAATATGTGTTTTCCATCATGAAATTCCTAAGGAAATTTAGGTACTATGTATCCCAAATCAATACCATTTTATTTGTACAATGTAGTCTACCTAGATGTTCGATTTTCTATACTACATGGAAAACTAGGGGAAAAGAAATCAAGGTAGTTAACCAAGATCCAATAATTTGACAGAAATAATACCTACAAAGCTAGTCAAGGGTAGAGCTCTATGTGAAAACCTTGTAATATCAATACCAAGAAATTAGGTAGCATTGGTGGAGGAGATAAAGTCAAATAATCAACCAAGCTACATGGAAGACATCATAAGATATATGCTATCTAAATAGATTCTAGAAGGATTGACACCTAAAGAAAGAGCTCAATTTTGGCAAAAAGTAATGCACTATGTATGACTAGATAATATACTTTTCTAAAAAGGGATACAATGGAGTTTTTTTAAGGTGCATAAAAAATAAAGGATAGACATCCTAATAAAGGAATATCATAACAAACAAGGGCATTATTCTACATAAAATAATTCTAAGAGCTGGGTATTATTGGCCTTCCATTTTCTCTAATTACTTTCAATGGGTCAAATAATGCAAATCTTGTTGTATTTTCATGGGAAGGAGGAGAAAAATCTAGTGCCCTTAAAGCATATCATCATTATCAAACCCTTCTAATATTCACACCTTGATTTCATTGATGAGATCAATTCCTTATCTAGTGTAGGACATGGATGGCTTTTGACTACAATTTTTCACAAATGGGTTGAATTAGTCCCTATCAAACTAGCAAATTATGAAGCAATAATATGCCTTTTAGAGGACATCATCACCATATTTGGAGTTTTGGAGAATATTACATTATTTGGTACATGCTAATGTACCCCTAGGGTACCTATGGTATGATGTAAATATTAGAATAGGGTTTAAGTCTATATTTTAGGAGTGTGTTTTAAATTTCCCTTTATGAATAGGTCTATGTGTAGGATATGCATGTGTCATGTAATTATGTACGCAAGTGTGTAGAGTGAGAAAGAATGCAAGTATCATAGTGCAATTGTACATGTAGAGGTGTGCAAGTGTCATATAGTAAAGTGTGCAAGTGTGCATGTAGGAGTGTGCAAGTGTCATAGAGTAAAGTGTGCAAGTAAATAGAAATTCAAGAGTCATGTATACAAGTGGCAAGATGATAAGCCAAAGGACATGAGAGATTTATCTTATGAATGGAATAGAAAATATTAAATCTCTTGGATGTGTGAGGAGATAAATAAACAAAGAGTCCAAGAGTTACATTTCTAAGGTTATATTATTGAGATAAAGCTCCATGTATTGTATTATGATCATCATCAAAGATCACATTCAAATATTGAAGCTTGAATGTATATTTTGAGAAATTCTATTGTAAGATTTCTTAATGTTATTGCATGAATGATTTTGACCATTCTATTCATATTATTTCTATTTTCATGAATTTTATGTTCATTGATTTTGGCTCCTTAATATATTGATTACTCTTATATGTAAGACTACTCAAGATCCAAAATATTGGGACATGAGATAATTTGGCTAAACATACAACATAGAGCTTCATACACAATAATAATTAATTGTACCACTACATTAATAGAATTCAAGGTGATGATGTTTTCCATAGAGTATGGGTTTGTACTAAAGGCAACATCCAATTATTATTCTTAAGGACTTTTTCTAGTAGAATCCACCAACAAGAAAAACATGAGATTTCTAAAAAATATTATAACTAAATTATAGAAAGATTGTCATATCGAGCTTAGAATATAATTATAGGTATATATAGTGACACCTAAAGCCTCTATAGGATAATATCCATACACATTAGGTTTTGGGAAGGAAGTTGTGCTACCAATCAACCTGAAACTTCCTTCTCTCCAAATGTTACAGTAATTAGAGTTTGAGGGCATTGATATTGAGTGAATATGAGCATTGATTAAATGTATTATTGGACCTATAAGAAGAAATAAATAGCCTTTTAAAAGAATTATCCAACATCAAACAAAGGTTAAATTATGGTCTGACAAAAGGTCCACTAAGATGTATTACAAGGTAGGTGATTTGGTATTCAAATAGGATGAATATAGGGATAAAATTGGTAGCCACAAAAAATTTGATTTCCTTTGGAGCACACCATACCAAATTATTTGAATCATAGGTCTAAATGCCTACATGTTCATAATTATGGATGGGAGGTTGTAATTGATTTCAATCAATGGAAAACATCTAAGTCCTATCTGAGGGAAAATTTGATTCAAAATAAAATTATGAATATATACATATAATTTTCATTTTTTTCCTTGTCTATCTAATATTACTTCTAATTTCCTTTTTCCTTATTTTACTTTCAAAAAATATTAAAGGTAAATAAAGGGGATCAATTCACTCTTGTAGTTGAACAAATCACTTGACATAATGAGAAAATATCTTAACACAACCTAACTTGATAAAACACATTTACCAAGTTGGAAAATTGGTTTGAAAATGGGTTAACCACTTGCCTAGCCCATTTATTATAGGAGTAGAAAAGTTGGGGAGGGGGGTTAAACCTCCACCCCAAATGATATTATCCATTTTACTATGCATGCACAAAAGAGGACAAAACCTATTATATGTCTACCAATTTTTTAGCTTATTTTCATGCCACCTCTCATTGATTCAATTTTCTTGTATCATTATGAGGATCTAGCCAATGAGGATTACCCTTTGCGCCTCCTAGTCAATCAAGTTGAACACTATGTGGGTTCCCTTGGCCTAATTTAATATGCAATTATTAAAAATAACTCCCTATGCATCCAAGGTAGTTATTAAAGAGCGATTCACTCTATTATCAATGAATTACCTCTCTTGAACATTGAATTTTCCCTGAAGATTAACCCTACTAGCAATTCCCTTCCTCCATCAAGATAATTGCTCTATATTCAAACTAGTCAATTTACTCCTAGATAAAATTTATAGAGTCTAACTAGATAAGTAAATCACTAGCTAAGCTAAGCACTTCAACTCCTTCATTAACCAACAAATAACCATGCTTAGCTAGTGAATCACTCATTTACTAATCAAACTTCTCTACTTTCTGTGACTTTAATTTTTTTTCTCTTCCTCATTTGATTTGTCATGGATACCATATTCACTTCCACCAGTACATTAATGATAGAGGCTAACCCCATAATTCTGATAACCACCACCATTTCCTCTCTTTTATTAATCTTAGTTACATCAATCCAAGCCAAAACACTTGGAGTAGGATCATCCAAAGATAAGAGGAAGAATAAAAATTGTGAATATAGACATATAATTTTTAAGCACTCACCTATAGAGGTGAGGTGTGAAGCCTTGAGGAGGTTCAATTTAGGCCCCAAAACTAACTATTAGAGCATAATATGGATTAGGACATTAGGTTTAGTAGTAAACCTAGTGCACCAAGTTTAAAACTATCTAGATTTAGTGAAGATGTGTTCTAAAAGGCAAAATATTAATGGAAAGAGTATTATGTCATCACAATGGATAGAAGAAACCTTCTACATTAGAGAGGATGAAATTAAGAGGATTGAAGAACACAAGCTTATACTGAGAGGGGGGGTGAACAGGTATAAGACCTCTTTTTACTTTTTCCTTTATACTTCAAAATAGTAAAGCAATATACCCAAAGCAATATCAAAGCAATGCATAATATCATCCACAAAGTGACACCAATTTTAACGTGGTTCACCCAGAATGGCTGGGCTACGTCCACAAAACTTTTCTCTAAAAGTTATCTCAAAGTTCTTTGGGAATCCTTCCCAATTACAATGTTTATGAGCCTCGGCCCAAAGGAGATACCTTCCCCCAATCAGAATTTATGAGCCTCTGCTCAAAGGAGATACCTTCCCCCAATCAAAATTTATGAGCCTCTGCTCAAAGGAGATACCTTCCCCTCTGCTCTGGAAATGATCCCTCGGAAGATCAACTGCCTCTACCTCTTGCCGGCACGTGGAACTCCTTTCCATCGAAGACCTCCTGTCCTCAATGCTTAGCCTAAGAGACCTCTGCCTTCTATGATCACGTCCACAGTAGCTCAGCAACCTGTACCAAACACAGTCAGTCGGTCTAGTACAAGTCTTCCTCTGTCTGTCAGATCTGTCCAACTCTTGAACAAATCAATCCTCTACATACAAGCCTTCTCAAAGACTTGCCAAATCTGTCCTCGGGTTCTTCTCATAGAACCAATGCACCTCTGTCCTCAAGTTCTCTGATAGAACTATCAAACTCAGCTCACAAGTCCTCTGCTAGGACCTGTCCAAATCTGCTCACAAGTCCCCACCGAAACCTGTCCAAAACTGCTCACAAGTCCCCACTAGAACCTGTCCAAAAACTCAGCAAGCTCACAAAGAAAAACTTTCTTAGTAGGAAATCACAAAGTGAATTGTTAGAGACCCAATGTGATTTTTCAAACTCATAGAAGCATAAAGAGAATTGTTAGAGACTCAATATGTTCTATACTCAAATCCCAATCTCAAAACTCAACTCAAATCAACTCAACTCAATCTCAATCTCAAATCTGAAAACTCAACTCAATATCTGAAATGGATAGGATAGAATGTTTTCTTTCAAGAACATGAAACCCCAACAATTGCCAACTATGCAAAGAATCACATAACAATGATACTCATGTTCTTTTCACCATCAATTAGGGTTTCAACAACAATGCTCATCAAACAAGGTTTAGTCAACCAACACCATTCAACTCAACATCAACCTTGAAGCATTCAACCAATCATCACAAGAAAAGGAAACAAGTAGAAATCCTTTTCCCTCCAAAGATATTTGAACAAAATAGACACCAACACAATATCACCAAATGCAAAGAATAACTTGCTCAAATCAACTCAATGGAGTAAGCCCAATATCATGAATCAAGTAAAGCAATAACTTGATCAAACAACCTCTATGGAAGCAACTCAACCATCAAACTCAAAACAGCCAACCAAGGGTTCCACCAACTCAATGCAAGTAGCTAGACTCACAAATATAAACCCTAGTGCACAAAGCTTCCACTATCTCAAACCAAAAATTATGCATTCACCAAAAACTCTCCTTAAGGATAACAATGCATAAGTAGTCTTCAACAAACCAGAAAATAGGATTTACACCCAACCAAAGGAAACCTAGTTGAAAACCTTTTCACTCCAACCTTATTTCAGAAAAACATACACCAATCATACTCATAAGAAAAATGTGCCCATACCTTTTTGGAGTAGAAGAAAATTGATCCTTAAAGTTGTCACCACACACAACCCTCAAACTTCCAACCAAGTTAGGGTTAGAACCAAGATAAATGAGCATATATAAAAACTTTCCTTAATACACCTTTTAGCTCCTCTTCTTTAAAAACAACCACCAAAGAAGCCAAAAACACAACAACCAAAACTTACACCTTATATCTCCATTTTTAAATTTAGCATAGCAAAAGACTAATCTCAAAAATACAACCAAAGAAATATCCCCTTATTTCTCCTATGTCTTTTAAACAATGCTAAACAATGCCAAAAATCATATCAAGAAAATAATCACACCTTATAATGGCTGCCCTTGAAGAATCCGAAATTCGCGGCACAAAACACGTTTTAATAAAAACGTGACTAATCCATGCACAGCTCCCTCTGCGGGGATCGAAACGTAGACCTCCACCTACGCAAGGCCCAAACGCAGCCTTCGCTGCCACTAGCCCACAAGAGGCTTACGAAGTCCAAGACGGACTTCCTTCCACATGAACGGTCAAGCTTTTCGAAAGCTTTTCAAACCACGAGCTCTCCTCTTTCGCAGCGTAAACAGAACATTCGATCGCAGCCAAACCAATTAATTGCCTTCGATTTTCCAAGTGACTTTAACCTTAGGAACCTTCTCATATTTATAGTCCATACGTGGACTTTAGAACACGTCGACTGCAAAGAAAAGTAATTTCGAATTTAATCGAAATTTGCTTTCTAAAGGGTTTAAAAACCCTTAAGTATTTTTAATAAATTAAAAATAATTTCTCCCTTAATTAATTAAATAATTAATTAATTAAAACCTTGAAGGGTTTTAAATAATAATTAAATAAATAATAAAGAGAACCTCCATTGGTTTTAATAAAAACCATTTAACTTGGTTTTAATGAAAAACCCTTGCCAATGGAATCTCTCCGGATTCTCTTGGAATCTTCCACCTTTGAAGCCAACACATCCTCTTAACATTAATGCCATTTCCTTTTGACATCAATGACAACTCATAGACAAGAAGCTAGGATCTCAAACCCAAAATTGCCAACAATCTCCCCCTTTGTCATTGATGGCAAACCATGCTTCTCAACAACACAGAAACTCAACATAAACAGCTCCCCCTGTCTTGAGGCTCTCCCCCTTACTCAAATCTCTCCCCCTTTGTCATCAATGGCAAAGGGTCACCTTTGGGGCTCGGGACTAAGAATGAGCCTCTTAGCTTAGTCCCTCCCCCACCTCTTGATGAGGTGATTAATTCTTGGGTGGGAGTAAAACTCCCATTAGGCATTGATCATCATCAGCGTCTATAACTTCCTTGTCGGGCCTTCTCTTGAACTCTTTGTCCATATTCCTATTCCTGTCACTTGTTCTTGTTCTTGTTCTCATCCCTGTTCTTGTCCATGCCTTGATCCTTGGACACTGATCATGCCATTGTTCCTGTTCCTGTATTCTGGAATTTCAGCTCTACACTTTCTGATTGTGTGACCTTCATTGTTGCACTTGAAACACTTGACGATGTTGTTTCTCTGAGGTAAACCTGATCTTTGAATCCACCAATTCTGACCAAACCTGTTCTGACCAAACCTATTCTGGCCAAACCTATTTTGACCAAACCTGTTCTGACCAAACCTGTTCTGGCCAAACCTGTTCTGACCAAACCTGTTCCTGTTATTTGCCTTGCAATAAACTGCCTTGTGCCCAAACTATTGACAAGAGTAGCAATACCCTTGAAAGTAACTAGCACTTCTGAAACTGTCATTTACCTCCTTCACTTGAGCCATGCAATGTGAAGCCATGTGACCAAACCTGTGACAAGCAAAACATCTGCCTTGAAACTTTCCTTTAATTGACCTCTTAGGTTCTGAAAACTTCTTCTTCTCATTCTGAATTCTGTTTTCTGTGCATCTATCATTCAAGGACTCCTTTTCTGAAATACTTTCCTCATCAGAACTCTCTTCCTTTTGGAGTCTCTTACTAGACTCTCCAACTTGTTCCTTGTGTGGCTTAACAAAACCAAGGCCTGTTTTATCTGTTGTCTTTCTTTGACCTTTGATGAGTGACTTAACCTTTTTGGAGCTATCTTGAAACCTGTAAAGCTTATCCTTGTACTCTTTAGTTTCCTCTTTCAAAGAAGCCATTTTCTGTTCTAACTCACTATACTCAAGAACCTTAGACTCTAACTCATCCTTGAGTTCTTGTGTCTTAGCTATAGAGAAGTCAAGACTTTCTATAAGATCATCTCTCTCCATACAACATTCATCTAACTTATCCTTGAGTCTAGCATTCTTCTTTCTTTCCTTTTTCAAAACACTAAGAGCACTAATAAGTTCACTTTCAAGATCCTTTATTTGTTTGCTTTTTGAATCATCAAAGCCTTTTTCAGATTTCTTATCACTAGAGGTGCTACCCTTTTCAAAAACCATACATGCATCTTCCTTATAGTTTTCTGAAGCATCCTCATACATACTAGAAACCAAATCATTATTTGTGCAATCATCCTCAAGGTGACCAAAATTTCCACATCTAAGACATTTCATGATAATGAATCTATGTTTCGGTTCTTCCTCTTTTTCTGATATGAACAACATCTCATTTTCATTATCACTTGAAGAACTTTCACTATCACTACTAGAACACTTACTTGCTTTGTCTAGGTAGAAACTCTTCTTGTGCTTGTGAGAATACCTCTTTCCTTGATTGTTGTGCTCATCTTTGTTTTTCCTGTGATGCTTGTGCTTTTCAGAATCCTTGCTCTTAGAATCCTGTTTATCTTCATCACTTTCATTCTTGGGAACAGATACGATCAGTAGCATAATGACCAAACTTTCCACAATTGAAACATCTTATATTTTTCATACTTTTGTGCTTTCTAGAGAACTTGCCTTTCTTGCTGTAATATGCCTCTTCATCACTAGAAGACTCATCACTATCTTGAAGTTGTTTACCCTTGGAATTCTTGGTAGCCTTGAAAGCTGCCTCTTTCTTGACATCAACCTTCACTTGAGTTCTCAACTCAAATGCTGCAAGTATACTATGGAGCTCATCCTTTTTCAACTTATCCAAATCTTTAGCTTCCTCAATAGCAAAAATATTTTCACTAAATCTATTAGGAAGAGATCTTAAAATCTTATCACAAACATCATTTTCAGCAAGCTCAAGACCTAAGTCTTTCATGGAGTTAACAACCTCATCCATACGAAGCATGTAGTCACTAATATTTTCATCATCATTCATCTTGAGTTGTTCAAACATACCTTTGAAGTGTCTCAACTTGGCCTTTCTGACATTTGTATCACCTGTATGAACCACCTTCAATCTGTTTCCACATTTCACTAGTTGTCTTGCTGTGAATCACTTTGGTGAGATCTGCTTTCTGTAAGCCTTTCAGGATTGCATTCATTGCTTTTGAATTGTTGTGATGTAGGAGCCTTTCTTCTTTAGTATTAGGACCATGTTCAGGAATAGTGTACTCATCTTCAATCACTTCCCAAACCTCATTCCCAAGTGCCATTAGATGAACCTTCATCCTTGCACTCCAAAGACCAAAATCTGACCCATCAAGAATAGGTGCTGCATTGCCACTTGAATGATCCATTGTGTTCTTTACTAGCTTTTCCTTCAAGTTGTTAAACTTTTCGAAGGCACCTGCTCCGATACCAATTGAAGAACACAAGCTTATACCTGAGAGGGGGGTGAACAGTATAAGACCTCTTTTTACTTTTTCCTTTATACTTCAAAATAGTAAAGCAATATACCCAAAGCAATATCAAAGCAATGCATAATATCATCCACAAAGTGACACCAATTTTAACGTGGTTCACCCAGAATGGCTGGGCTACATCCACAAAACTTTTCTCTAAAAGTTATCTCAAAGTTCTTTGGGAATCCTTCCCAATTACAATGTTTATGAGCCTCGGCCCAAAGGAGATACCTTCCCCCAATCAGAATTTATGAGCCTCTGCTCAAAGGAGATACCTTCCCCCAATCAAAATTTATGAGCCTCTGCTCAAAGGAGATACCTTCCCCTCTGCTCTGGAAATGATCCCTCAGAAGATCAACTGCCTCTACCTCTTGCCAGCACGTGGAACTCCTTTCCACCGAAGACCTCCTATCCTCAATGCTTAGCCTAAGAGACCTCTGCCTTCTATGATCACGTCCACAGTAGCTCAACAACCTGTACCAAACACAGTCAGTCGGTCTAGTACAAGTCTTCCTCTATCTGTCAGATCTGTCCAACTCTTGAACAAATCAATCCTCTGCATACAAGCCTTCTCAAAGACTTGCCAAATCTGTCCTCGGGTTCTTCTCATAGAACCAATGCACCTCTATCCTCAAGTTCTCTGATAGAACTATCAAACTCAGCTCACAAGTCCTCTGCTAGGACCTGTCCAAATCTGCTCACAAGTCCCCATTGAAACCTGTCCAAAAATTGCTCACAAGTCCCCACTGGAACCTGTCCAAAACCTCAGCAAGCTCACAAAGAAAAACTTTCTTAGTAGGAAATCACAAAGTGAATTGTTAGAGACCCAATGTGATTTGTCAAACTCATAGAAGCATAAAGAGAATTGTTAGAGACTCAATATGTTCTATACTCAAATCCCAATCTCAAAACTCAACTCAAATCAACTCAGCTCAATCTCAATCTCAAATCTGAAAACTCAACTCAATATCTGAAATGGATAGGATAGAATGTTTTCTTTCAAGAACATGAAACCCCAACAATTGCCAACTATGCAAAGAATCACATAACAATGATACTCATGTTCTTTTCACCATCAATTAGGGTTTCAACAACAATGCTCATCAAACAAGGTTTAGTCAACCAACACCATTCAACTCAACATCAACCTTGAAGCATTCAACCAATCATCACAAGAAAAGGAAACAAGTAGAAATCCTTTTCCCTCCAAAGATATTTGAACAAAATAGCCACCAACACAATATCACCAAATGCAAAGAATAACTTGCTCAAATCAACTCAATGGAGTAAGCCCAATATCATGAATCAAGTAAAGCAATAACTTGATCAAACAACCTCTATGGAAGCAACTCAACCATCAAACTCAAAACAGCCAACCAAGGGTTCCACCAACTCAATGCAAGTAGCTAGACTCACAAATATAAACCCTAGTGCACAAAGCTTCCACTATCTCAAACCAAAAATTATGCATTCACCAAAAACTCTCCTTAAGGATAACAATGCATAAGTAGTCTTCAACAAACCAGAAAATAGGATTTACACCCAACCAAAGGAAACCTAGTTGAAAACCTTTTCACTCCAACCTTATTTCAGAAAAACATACACCAATCATACTCATAAGAAAAATGTGCCCATACCTTTTTGGAGTAGAAGAAAATTGATCCTTAAAGCTGTCACCACACACAACCCTCAAACTTCCAACCAAGTTAGGGTTAGAACCAAGATAAATGAGCATATATAAAAACTTTCCTTAATACACCTTTTAGCTCCTCTTCTTTAAAAACAACCACCAAAGAAGCCAAAAACACAACAACCAAAACTTACACCTTATATCTCCATTTTTAAATTTAGCATAGCAAAAGACTAATCTCAAAAATACAACCAAAGAAATATCCCCTTATTTCTCCTATGTCTTTTAAACAATGCTAAACAATGCCAAAAATCATATCAAGAAAATAATCACACCTTATAATGGCTGCCCTTGAAGAATCCGAAATTCGCGGCACAAAACACGTTTTAATAAAAACGTGACTAATCCATGCACAGCTCCCTCCATGGGGATCGAAACGTAGACCTCCGCCTACGCAAAGCCCAAACGCAGCCTTCGCTGCCACTAGCCCACAAGAGGCTTACGAAGTCCAAGACGGACTTCCTTCCACATGAACGGTCAAGCTTTCCGAAAGCTTTTCAAACCACGAGCTCTCCTCTTTCGCAGCGTAAACGGAACATTCGATCGCAGCCAAACCAATTAATTGCCTTCGATTTTCCAAGTGAGTTTAACCTTAGGAACCTTCTCATATTTATAGTCCATACGTGGACTTTAGAACACGTCAGCTGCAAAGAAAAGTAATTTCGAATTTAATCGAAATTTGCTTTCTAAAGGGTTTAAAAACCCTTAAGTATTTTTAATAAATTAAAAATAATTTCTCCCTTAATTAATTAAATAATTAATTAATTAAAACCTTGAAGGGTTTTAAATAATAATTAAATAAATAATAAAGAGAACCTCCATTGGTTTTAATAAAAACCATTTAACTTGGTTTTAATGAAAAACCCTTGCCAATGGAATCTCTCCGGATTCTCTTGGAATCTTCCACCTTTGAAGCCAACACATCCTCTTAACATTAATGCCATTTCCTTTTGACATCAATGACAACTCATAGACAAGAAGCTAGGATCTCAAACCCAAAATTGCCAACAAGGATGTTAAATGCAATAAATGACCTAGCAATGTGGTCACCTACAATCCCAAATCCCAAAAAGATCAATACTATAAGTTCAAACAAAACTATCGATAGGAATTCTTAATCCCTCAACTTAAGGACCTAAATAAGGCTTTTGGATTTGGCATCATGTTTGCGTTAGAATAATTCAAAAATGATGTCTAGCTGGTATTATCAAGTATTATAACAATATTAGGTGAGAAGATAAATTATAGGGTTTATGAGGAGTGCATTACACTCTACATGTAGTGGAAAACTACTCAAGATACTCTCAAATGATTGATTGTGATAAGTATATAGCCAACCAAATGAACCAATAACTTAAAGATTTAAATGAAGAAATGAAGTTCACATATAATTGCTACCTAATCTAGCTTATACTTTAATTGAGGAAAGAGTAGTGGAACCAAACTATAGTATATGGTGATCCACTTCTTATAGTGGACTATATAGATTTTCCTTATTGAGAAGTGGGAAAGACCTCCTACCACTTGTATGATACAACCTATTACACCATTATGGAGAATATCAAGGGGAGGATGCCTAGGTTATCATAAGAGACCCAAAACTTATAGAAGTTTGAGTGGCCAAATAAATATTTCTATTTGTGAAAGTCTAGATATTTACTTTGTTTGTTTTTATTCTTGGCCATACCCTTTAAGATACCTATGTATGTGATCAACCATCTCTTCAATATAGAATATGATATGCAACTAGAATACATAGATCTAAAGTAATTTTAGGGATCAAAGAAAGTTATGTTTTACCCTCTAAAATAACAAATTACGTAGATAACTCCAAAGTTGCAATAATTCCATTACATCATTGTAGATAAACTTATAAGCATGGGACTTGAGTAGTTGAGGGACATCTACTCCTATGACCCTGATGGATGCTTCTAATGACAACTAAATTCCAAGGTTTTACACATATTCTATGTTAATAAGAGGAGATATAGGGTTGAAAAGGAAATAAATCATTTAGAAGAAGTAGCCCAAGCCACTCTAGATACTGAGTAGGAATATGAATATGAAATCCAAAAGTGGTATTCTCATTCATCGAAGTGGTTTGCATTTCATGTCAAGGCTAAATTCAACAATAAATTTGATCTTGATTGTATGTTAAGCCATACAATTAATAAATATCATGAAGGATGTTGGATACTCTCAAAGGAAGATCATCATTTAGAAAATAACAAAATGTCAAATTAGAACCATAAAGAGGAAAATGTTTAGCAATCCCTTTGATGAGAAATTCTCAAAAATCTAGGGTAGAAAACATGGGATATGATCGAAGAGATAGATAACTATAGAGGTGTACCCAAAAGGAAGTCTTCTCCCTATCACTATGCTAGAAATTATGATATCTATAGCACCAACATTGGCAATGGTGAGTGTTGTAGTATATAATACGATGATGGAGAGGCATGAAAGATAAGAGGAAGACCCACATGGATCAATTTTGAAGAATATTGTGGCATAAGAATTAAGTCCACTATCTACTAAAGCATAAGGGCTATCCCACTTAAGGAAGAACAATAATACTAGGAAGGATTTCAATTTGATCTAGTAGTAGACAAGGCCCAAATTACAACCACCACTCATTCCCATTCATTTTCTTCTACTCCCACTTATTTCTTCCTCCCTATTTATTCTCTTCATATTTTTTATCTCCTTTTATTTTGTCACACATCCTTCACCATCAATAAGTATGGACATAAGTTCTCTTGGAGGCATCACGTATCCCACCATAACACATATCACTAACACTACTATAATTTTATTCCTCTTTCCCACCATAAAAATCACCACATCACCACCACTAGTATCCTACACCAAAAACTATTCACCCTCATAGATAGTTTTCTCACTATATTAAACCTTAGATCAAATCATGATAGGAATATATACTTTCATATATCCATTCACTCTCATCTCCTTCAACTTACTTTACCTATAGTATCATATTTTCCTCCTTCTCATACCATCATAGAAGCCAATAAACTCTTGCTTGAGGTGATGACATCATCAACTATAAATCATGTGACTGAGCCTCTATAAGTAGCTTGAGAACCTATTGAAACTATAGGGTCTAGCTAGGCCTTTATCTAGAGTATCATTGGTGACCCAAAGAAAACTAATGTCTAAGAGGCCTTTGAATTCCTCCAAGCCTAGGAGAGAACGGTCCAAAAAGAATAAAATCATCTAAAATTTAAAACCTTAAAATCACTAATCATCATGCAATTGCAATTGACCTCTAGATATGGTAATTTCCTAATCCCAAAAGTAGCCCTTAACACCCCTTCTAAATCCACCACTATACTTGTTGACTTTACTGTCACAGTGTTAGAGTTGGATCTAACTATAATATATCTATACTAAATGATTTGACTCACAAACCAACTCTCCATTGGGATGAGCATACAATTTGGACAACTTGTAATGGAGAATGACACAATGAGAAAGAAACAAATAAAAAGCAATGTAGAGATTGCCCAACTAAAAATAAAGAAGTTACACCTATAGAAAGAAAATGAATCCTTGAGGAAGGATTCCATAGAGAAATATAAGCTATAACAATAGGGTTAATGACATCAAATCCCAACTTGTTAAGAGTGATAAGAAAAAGTAATAGTTTGAGGATCTTTCACAATAATTTTCACCAGGGCAAGACTAGCTAAAGAAGCAAATTTAATTGGAAAAAATCATAGCTAGAAAAATAGATAGAGAAAATTCTTGTGACCCAACATGATGCAGGAGCATCCGAGGGCAGCAGAGCAATCTTGCATCAACCAAATTTTTCTAAGTGTTTTGCAAAGAAAAATATGTGTCGCGATATCGCGACACAAAAAGTGTCACGATATCGCGACCAAAATAGGAGATAGAGAAGCGGCGGACAGAATGTCACGAAATCACGACCAAAGAAGGGAAGCAAAGGCACGGAGGACAGAAGGTCACGAAATCGTGACATGTCGTGAAATCGTGACCAAAGCAAGGAAGCAAAGGCGCAGAGGACCAAAGGTCACGAAATCATGACATGTCACGATTTTGTGACATGTCACGAAATCACGACCAAAGCAGGGAACAAAGGCGCGGAGGACCGAAGGTCGTGAAATCATGACATGTCACGAAATCATGACCAAAGCAGGGAACAAAGGCACGGAGGACCGAAGGTCACAAAATCATGACATGTCACGATTTCACGACCAAAGCAGGGAGCAAAGGCACGGAGGACAGAAGGTCACGAAATCATGACCAGAGCAGGGAGCAAAGGCATGGAGGATGAAAGGTCACGAAATCGTGACATGTCATGATTTCGTGACCGAAACTGAAGAACGGAGGCGCAATAGAAAAACATCATGATATCGTGACCAAAGCGAAAGCGAGAAGGCATGAAGGAAGAAATGTCACGATATCGTGACATGTCACGATATCATGACCGAAGCAGGAGAAAGAAAGCACAGAAAGGAAATTGTCACGATATCGTGACATGTCATGATATCGTGACCAAACAAAAAAACATGCACTCCAAGCTTTCATAAATGCGTCCCTTCGTGCACGACAAGCTAGCGGTAGTGAAGCAACAGTTTCAGAGGAAGATTCCAACAAGCATGTTGGCCACTCGTGCATGATATCTAGAGATGCATTTATAGCAACTAGCAACGAAGCAGCAGTTCGAGAAGAAGATCTCGATGGTTATGGCAGCCAGTCGCGCACCTCACCCAGAGTCTCATCAATGCAACTTTCCAGTATTGTTCCAGGTGGCAATTGCAGATCGTGGGAAGTTTGAAAACACAGAGGGTCGGGACCTCGATAAAAACCCAAGAATTGTAATGAGAAGGGGTTGGAAAAATGGCAGATTGCTGTATATTCTCTGTAAATCTTTTTGAAGCTACTGAATAAGGAATTTGGCTCTTGTTATTCTTGTTTCTTGTCTTGTGCTAGATCTGTTCTCCACCAAGTGGTATCAGAGCCAAAAGTTCCTGAGTGTGTAACAGATCGCCGGACGTGAGGCAGTTACACCAGGATCTATGGGAGGGCTTGTGATTGAGTGAGCAGAATGCCTCCAAGAAGAAACCCTGTTGGTGGGAGAGGCATGGCGGCAACGAAAGATGTCCGAGCTTTGCAGCGGCAAATGCAAGCCCTGCAAGAAGAGATGCGTAGAAGATTGGAGCCAAGAAGAGATGAAGGTAGTGAAGAGGAAGATGACGAAGAAGAAGGCCAGCCTGAGGAAGAAGAAGAAGCAGTAGATCCTGCTCAAGCCAGACTATACAAAGCCATATCCCAGATTGGGAAGAGGCCGAAGATGGAGGTTTCCACGTATTCTGGGAACCTTGATCCAGAGGAATTGATCGACTGGATCAACGATCTGGAAGAGTACTTTGAGTACGAGGAGGTTGAGGATCCTGATAGGGTCAGATTCGCTAAGACCAAACTGAAAGGTCATGCCAGCATTTGGTGGAAGGGAGTGCAGCTGGAGCGAAATAAAAGAGGAAAAGAGAGAATAACAAAATGGGAATGGATGGCAAAAAATCTGAAGAGGCAGTTCATCCCTGGTGATTATGAGTTAGACCTGCTAAAGAAAATGCAAGGGTTGAGGCAATCAAGTAAGTCTATAAAAGAATACATAGAAGAGTTTCATAAAATTATGATCAGAATAGGCCACTCAGAGGCCAACAAGGAGAAGGTAGCCCATTACATTAATGGGTTACGAGCAAGTATTCAAGAAGAATTAAGTCTAGTCCGGATGACCACCATAGAGGACGCTTACCAATTTGCCCTAAAGGTTGAAGAAAAGCTCAATAGGAGGTTTGAGAACAAGCAAAGAGGAAGAGGTCATGGTGGAAGAACCGACGGTAGGACCAGTGGAAGAAGAAATGAAGATCCTCGAGAAGAATGGAGAAGGTAGCAGTAATCAGGAACAAAGGAGAGAAAATACCTACCGCCCCCGTAATCAGAATAATGATTACCGAGGGGGAAGGGGCAAAGCTGGACGTGGCCAGGGAAGAGGAAGATTCCGTGGAACTTGTTTCCAGTGTGGAGAAGAGGGACATCACCAATACGAGTGTCCACAACAATGAGAAAGGAATAATAGGAGGCCGAAAGGAAATGCCAGAGCCACGGTCGCTGATGAAGATGCTGGATCTGAGCATTCTAAAGAAGCAGAGAGAGGAGAAGTAATGATCATGAGGAGAGTCCTATTGAATGAAGAGGGGGCCACAGATCAGAGGAAAAGCTTATTCCGCACAAGGTGTAAATGCGCGGGTAAGATTTGCAATATTATTATTGACAACGGTAGCACGGATAACCTAGTTTCAGAAGGAATGGTTACAAAGCTACAACTGGAGAGGAAGAGACACCCGCATCCATATCGGATCGCGTGGTTGCAGAAAGACCATAAGGTGTTGGTCAGTGAACAATGCCTGGTAAAATTTAGTATTGGGAATTACCGTGATGAGGTCTTGTGCGACATCCTGCCCATGGATGCATGCCATTTGCTATTGGGAAGGCCATGGCAGTTTGATAGGTGCGCGGTTCATGATGGTCATGCCAACACCTACTCCGTGACAAAGAATGGAATGCGTCATAAGCTGAAACCCCTGAAGGAGGTGGAAGAAAAGGTATGTGGCAGTGCCAGAATTTGCTTGGTTGACGGGAGAAAATTTTTAGATGATTTGAAGCATGAACATATGTGTTATGCATTAATTCCTAGAGTCAGGGAGAAAGAATGCAAAGATACCCCGGCAGAAGTCCTAGATCTGTTGGAGGAATTTCTAGATATTATATCTGATAATGTGCCTGAGGGTTTACCCCCAATAAGGAAGATCAGTCACCATATCGATTTGGTGCCAGGATCAAGCTTGCCCAATAAAGCTGCACATAGAATGATGCCTGTAGAAACTGAGGAGCTAAACAGGCAGGTCCAGGAGTTGTTGGAGAAGGGACTGATTTGGGAAAGCTTGAGTCCATGCGTAGTTCCTGCAGTGCTAGCGCCAAAGAAATATGGAGAGTGGAGAATGTGTACAGACTCTCGAGCCATCAACAAGATCACAATAAAATACAGATTTCCATTGCCAAGAATGGATGACATAATGGACTGTTTGAGTGGAGCCAAGTACTTCACCAAGATTGATCTCAAGAGTGGTTACCATCAGATCCGTGTCAGAGAAGGAGATGAGTGGAAGACAACCTTCAAGACCAGAGAGGGTTTGTATGAGTGGTTGGTCATGCCATTTGGGTTGTCCAATGCACCAAGTACCTTCATGCGGCTGATGAATGAGGTATTGAAAGAGTTTTTAGGAAAATTTGTCATTGTCTATTTAGATGATATATTAATATTTAGCAGAACCCTGGAGGAGCACCTGATGCATATCAGAAGGGTTTTTGAGAAGCTGCGGGAGGAGCAGTTATTAATTAATCTAAAAAAGTGTAATTTTGTAAAGAAGGAGTTAGTATACCTGGGATTTGTAATCTCAGTAGAAGGTCTAAAAATGGACCCAAAAAAGGTGAGAGCTATCATCGAATGGCCTACTCCAAGAAGCACAATAGAGGTAAGATCATTTCATGGTCTAGCCAGCTTTTACAGAAAATTCATTAGAAATTTCAGCAGCATTTGTGCACCCCTCACAGAAACAATGAGAGGGGATAAGAAGGAATTTAAGTGGACCTTAGGAGCAGATAGGAGCTTTGATCTGTTGAAGAAGAAGGTCACAGAACAACCTGTTTTGGCACTCCCAGACTTTAACAAGGTATTTCAGGTAGATTGTGATGCCAGTGGTAGTGCAATAGGAGCTGTACTGAGTCAGGAAGGCAGGCCTGTTGCTTACTTTAGTGAGAAACTCAATGATGCTCAAAAAAAGTATTCAGTTTATGATCAGGAGTTTTATGCAATAGTTCAGGCTCTAAAGAAGTGGAGGCATTATTTGTTGCCAAAAGAGTTTGTTCTATTTACTGATCATCAGGCATTACAGTACATTAACAGCCAAACAAAACTGAATCAGAGGCACTTGAAGTGGGTTGAGTTTCTCCAAAGTTATACCTTTGTGTTAAAGCACAGAAGTGGAAAGTCAAACAGAGTTGCAGACGCCTTAAGTAGAAGGCAAAATTTGTTGATTAAAATGACAGTGGAAGTGGTAGGATTTGAAGAACTGAAAGGTTTGTACCCTGAAGATCCTGATTTTGCAGAAGCCTGGACGGCTTGCTTGACACCTATTACTGTGGACAGGACAAAGTGGTTGGATTTTCTAATCCAAGATGGAATGTTGTTCAGGGGAAGTAAATTATGCATTCCAAGGAGTTCCATGCGGGAAAATTTAGTCAAGGAGAAGCACAACGGGGGACTGGCTGGACATTTTGGTCGGGATAAGACCATTGCCCTGGTGAGTGAGAACTACTACTGGCCGCAACTGTAGCAAGATGTGAAAAGGTTTGTGCAATGTTGCAGAATATGCCAGATGGCGAAAGGCGTGAAGCAGAACACAGGATTATATCAGCCGTTACCTGTACCTGAGAGGCCATGGGAGGACATCAGCATGGATTTCATTCTTGGATTACCGAGAACACAGAGGGGAAATGACTCCGTATTTGTGGTGGTTGATAGATTCTCCAAGATGGCACATTTTATTCCCTACCAGAAAACAAGTGACGCGGTTCACATTGCAGGGTTATTTTTCAAGGAAGTGGTACGACTTCACGGTCTACCAAAAAGCATAGTTTCTGACAGAGATACAAAGTTTGTTGGTTATTTCTGGAGAACATTGTGGAAGAAGTTGAAGACAGATCTGAAGTTCAGTTCTGCATACCACCCACAGACTGATGGATAGACAGAGGTGGTAAATAGAAGTCTGGGTAATTTATTAAGATGCTTGATAGCAGATAAACCCAAGGGATGGGATTTGGTTTTGCCGTAGGCGGAATTTGCATACAACAATTCTGTCAACAAGAGTACAAACAAATCCCCATTCCAAGTCATATATGGAAACAGCCCAAGAAATGTTTTTGAGCTGAGGAAATTAGAGAAAGGGGAAAAGTGCAGTGTCGAGGCTGAGGAATTTGCGAAACAGATGAAAAGCCTGCATGAAGAAGTGAAGAAACAAATTACAAAAATGAATACTCAGTATAAGAAAAGAGCAGACCAAAAGCGGCGGTTCAAAGAGTTCGAAGTGGGAGATGAAGTCATGGTCCATCTCAGAAAAGAAATATTTCCAGCCAAAACTTATAACAAGTTGAAGATGAAGAAGTTTGGGCCATGCAGAATACTAGAAAAACGGGATTCAGGCAATGCATATGAAGTGGAATTGCCAAATGGGCTTGACATTTCGCCTATTTTTAACATATCAGATTTAGTGGAATACCATGAGGGAGACAGTACAGAGGCACCAAGTACAGAGTTATGGAGCATTCCAGCGTCTAACCCAACCACCGACGAGATCGAGGAAATATTAGATACTCGTGAAGGCAGAAGCACCAGGAACAAATAGTATTCTGAATATTTGATCAAGTGGAAGGGCAGACCTATAGAAGATGCAACTTGGTTGTCAAAGACAGAGGTTGACCACCTGGGTCTTCCTCTCAAAGATCAGAAGTGAGGATCACTTCTCAATCCACCTCGGGTGTCTGATGCAGGAGCATCCGAGGGCAGCAGAGCAATCTTGCATCAACCAAATTTTTCTAAGTGTTTTGCAAAGAAAAATATGTGTCACGATATCGCGACACAAAAAGTGTCGCGATATCGCGACCAAAATAGGAGATAGAGAAGCGACGGACAGAATGTCACGAAATCGTGACATGTCATGATTTCGTGACATGTCGTGAAATCATGACCAAAGCAGGGAAGCAAAGGCACAGAGGACAGAAGGTCACAAAATCGTGACATGTCATGAAATCGCAACATGTCGCAAAATCATGACCAAAGCAGGGAACAAAGGCATGGAGGACCGAAGGTCACGAAATCGTGACATGTCACGATTTCGACATGTCACGAAATCACGACCAAAGCAGGGAACAAAGGCACGGAGGACCGAAGGTCACGAAATCATGACATGTCATGATTTTGCGACCAAAGCAGGGAGCAAAGGCACGGAGGACAAAAGGTCACGAAATCGTGACCAGAGCAGGGAGCAAAGGCGTGGAGGATGGAAGGTCACGAAATCGTGACATGTCACGATTTCGCGACCGAAACTAAAGAACGGAGGCGCAATAGAAAAATGTCACGATATCATGACATGTCACGATATCGCGACCAAAGCGGAAGCGAGAAGGCATGAAGGAAGAAATGTCACGATATCGCGACATGTCGCGATATCGCGACCGAAGCAGGAGAAAGAAAGCACAAAAAGGAAATTGTCGCGATATCGCGACATGTCGCGATATCGCGACCAAACAAAAAAACACGCACTCCAAGCTTTCATAAATGCGTCCCTTCGTGCACGGCAAGCTAGCGGTAGTGAAGCAGCAGTTTCAGAGGAAGATTCCAACAAGCATGTTGGCCACTCGCGCATGATATCTAGAGACGCATTTATAGCAACTAGCAACGAAGCAGCAGTTCCAGAAGAAGATCCCGGTGGTTATGGCAGCCAGTCACGCACCTCACCCAGAGTCTCATCAATGCAACTTTCCAGTATTGTTCCAGGTGGCAATTGCAGATCGTGGGAAGTTTGAAAACACAGAGGGTCGGGACCTCGATAAAAACCCAAGAATTGTAATGAGAAGGGGTTGGCAAAATGGCAGATTGTTGTATATTCTCTGTAAATCTTTTTGAAGCTACTGAATAAGGAATTTGGCTCTTGTTATTCTTGTTTCCTGTCTTGTGCTAGATCTATTCTCCACCACAACATGAAAAAATAAAAAGACCTCTAAGATCCAAGGAAAATTGTAAATTTGAAAGATCGATCAATTTTTGATCTAGGGAAGGCCTTAGAAATAGAAAAAGTGAAGTCCCCATAGGATGACATAATAACTAAGGTTAAAAATGGCAAGAGTTACTTTGAATTTGTAGCAAACACCAATAACATCCTCAACCAAGAAGAAAGGATTATCAAGCAAATAGAATATGAGTTGATCACAAAGGAGAGGTACAAAAAAGTGCTTAAATAATCATCCATAATTACAACATCATGAGCATAGTAGATGGGGATAGATAGGAAGGACATAGTCAAGAAACTAAAATCAATCCTTGATGCCCAAAGAGACCTATAAATCTATAAGGATATTATGGTATTTCTAGAAACCCCAATGTGAGATATGGAAAATAAAATCCAAGAGTTAGTTGATTGTAGACAATTAGATATATTTGATCATCAGAATACATTTTTCAATAATATTACTAACTTGATGATTGAAGATGAAAAAACTAGAGATAAAGTTGTATTATCAACAAAAAACAAACACCTAAAGAGTCTACTCTGTTAGAGAATATATTACATTATTGGGTACATGTCAATGTACCACATTGGGTATATTATTATATTAGGAGTTTATCTTATGTTAAGTAGTTACTTGGGAAGAAGTAATAAATGCACAAGTGTTAGAATGTGTAATGATGTAAATGTGCATGTAGTCCAAATGTACATGAGTCATAGGAATAGATAGAGTAAAACCCAAGGAACTTATCTTCCTATATATATGTACCTTGAGATATAGAGTAAAATATAGATATATATACATAAGCATATATAGAGTGTGAGAGATACATTTAATATAGAGTAGTGAGTAGGTACAATATAGATATTCATTGTAAAATTTTGGAGTGTTCATAGTCCTCCATTATATTGCATTGTACTATTTTTGTGAGCTTTCATTAATGGTATTTTAATGAGTTAGTACATAATTCTATTCTCTTATTTTCCTACATATTTAAGTGCCATTATCATATACTTACCATATCTTGCATATTTTACATCTCGTGGTTGCATCTCCATTAATATACATCACTAAAAGCTAACAGTGGTATCAGATCACATGGTATATTGATAGAAAATAGGAAGAGCCACAAAGAGAGATTGAGAGGAGTTCAAAAGTATCAGTTCCAAATTTTTTGAGAGTGCAGGTGGCTAGAGTCTTTCCACAGAGTTCCAAAAAAACTTGTGAAGACCAGGACACAATAATAATTCCACTAGATTGAAAAATCAACTAGTGAAGCTTATTATCTCAAGAATTATAGATTCTTCCATTCCAATTTCTATAATTTTGTTGTAGGAAAAGGAGATGTAGAGAAAGTTGGGAAGCTTCCTACACAGTGCTATGAATAAGATCTTCATTAAAATCATTATAGCACTTACAACAATAAGTAGAAGACTAAATATTCTAGAGACCTAAGAAAATGTTCCATTACAAGAGTTGTAGACTCAAGGAAGAAGGAGTGTAGGTGGCTAGAGTCTTTCCACAGAGTTCCAAAAAAACTTGTGAAGACCAGGACACAATATTAATTCCACTAGATTGAAAAATCAACTAGTGAAGCTTATTATCTCAAGAATTATAGATTCTTCCATTCCAATTTCTATAATTTTGTTGTAGGAAAAGGAGATGTAGAGAAATTTGGGAAGCTTCCTACACAGTGCTATGAATAAGATCTTCATTAAAATCATTATAGCACTTAAAAAAATAAGTAGAAGACTAAATATTTTAGAGACCTAAGAAAATGTTCCATTACAAGAGTTGCAGACTCAAGGAAGAAGAGACTATAGATAAAGAGTCCAGGAGAAGATTGAATATTGGTGATCTCCGATGAATATTGAAACTTGCATATTGCAAAAGAAAATATCATAGTAGCCTTACAATAGAATCCAAGAAGAAGAGACTTTAGAGAATAGTCTTGGTGAAGATAGGAGATTGGTGATATTCATTGAATACTGAGGACTTCACCTTGAAGAAGTTAGAAAATACCTACAAGAGGTCCCATTGAAGAAATTTTAGCTAAGAAAGATAAAAGACTAAAGAAGGACAAGCAAAAATTCCCATTTCAGATTCTAGTAGTAGTAGATTTTAGAGATCCAGGAAGGAGATCTCATTGCCAAAACTTCCACATTAGAATATTGAAGGAAAGGTCTCATTGTGAAGACCAAATAAGTTGCAAGAGTGAAGACCCTAGAGAAGACATCTCAAGGATAAATAAGGAGAAGGCTTGGTGAGCCTCAATGAAGAAGATTCAGAGAAGGCCATTAAAGGAGTTCCTAGGAGAACTCATTGGAACAATTTACCACTAAGAAGAAGATCCTAAGAAAGGAAGTTTTTGGGACAATTGGTGCCATCCGATAACAAGTCCAAACATATATAGTATTGGCAATAAGCTTGCCAAATTTTGGAGGAGATTGGTTAAGATATCAAGAATTTCAGATTCTTGAGAAGAATACCTATATTGAAGTCATAATTTGACAAGGATACTGAAGGAGAAAGGATCCAAACACTACTACCAAACCTAAGAGGTTTGAAGATTATCTTTGAAGGCTAGAAGGCTCATTCGAAGAAAGGAGATAGGGGTATCTTGAATCTACAATATAATACTGAAGGGTTCTTGAAGGAAAATCTCAACTATGATTTGAAGGAGTTCCCTACCAAATTTTTGAGATTCAAGGATATCATTTTAGTAGAAATATTGACTGTGAAAGGGCAACAATTAGGAAAAAATTACTAGCTATAAAAATTTATATTTATAGAGTGCATTGTGAAGGAGATTTGAAGTCAAGATGCTAGAAGACACCATAGCCTAGGGCTACAACTGTATAGAAGAAACACATTGCAAAGAAAACTTGTTAAAACACAAAACCTATAGAAAAATAGCATAATGAGATAAGCCAAACATTGATAGTGCAAGCTGGAGACAACACAAAATAATTAGCAAATATAAGGTGAGTTACCTAGGTGCTAGAAGAACTCAAATAGACATCCATAAACATTGGAAAATGGCAATTTTCAAGAAGCCAAGCTAACCTATGAATAGAGTTAGAGAATAGGTGCTCAAGGAAGTAAAGATGTTAAGATAAGCTTTAGAGTTAAAACAAGTTTTGAAACATTTTATTCCATGCAAAGAAGGCACATCCATTTGTCGCAATGTCACCAGGAATCAAGTGCCACTTAGCACTAGCGAGGGAGAACATTTTAAACTCTCTTATAATATCTATGACCAAGAATATGAGTTCTCAAGACTGATATAGTGTTACATTATCATCATTCAATGCATGATTAAAGGTTGGAACCATCCTAATAACATCTCCAAGATCATAATGCATCTATTGCTAGCAAGAACTCACCATATGGTATTCGTTACAAGAGAAGAGTAATGTATTTAATACCAAAAGTCTAGGATGAACACATGAGAGATAAAATGATATGTAATTTAATCTAGAAGTGGTCAAAGTGTAAGACCATCCACCGAGGAGTGTGCCAACAATGAGCATTAATTGCTCAGATTAGAGTCATACGTAGGAGACCGACAAAACCAACGTGTAGGCTTGAATAGACTCATTTTGAAGGGCCAATTAGAGTGCAAAATAATTCATTCAAAGGGAAGGTAAAGTTTAATATAAAGTTTATAATTGCTTTCTCTAAGCTTAAGGAGTTATAAGGTGGTTTATTATTTAGGTTGAAACTTATTATTATTTGCTTGAAGATAGGCAAATTACAACCTTAGAAATTAGAAAGCAAAATTAGAAGTTTATTTCCTTGAATGATATTTCAAATTGCACTAAGTTAGAATATACACATTATAATATTTGCAATAGGAGTGATAAGGTTTTATATCTAGGAAAATCAAAGTGATACTATTTTGCAAATATTATTATTTCTAAAATTCCAAATTAGGGAGTTATAAGGTATACTACATCAAACATAGATTATTAGAATTTAGAAATATTAAATAATTGGATATTAAGGGGATAAAAAAAAAATTATTTACTTAAAAGAGTTGGAATTTATTTCTTATACTTATCTCATACCCACATTAAAGGGACAAAAGAATCCAACCATAGAGAACTTCAAAAAATTGAAAAGTGCGTAAGGAAAAATGAAAATTAGGAGTTGAACATTATATATCATCAAACAATTATGGAGTCAAAAGGAATTAAAATCAAAGTAAACCTAAAATATAAGTTAGCTAAGCACTTTATCAAGCTTATATCATACTCTAATAACTTGGGAGATATAAGGAATCCTACAAAAATAATTGAAGAGGTTTTATCAAGTTTGATCATATACTCAATTTACTTGAGAAAGATATAGTATTCTACAAAACCCTTAATTAAAATATTAAGGAGGCAAAAGGAATACATAGCATACTTGAAAGTTAGTAGTTTGATCATAAACTCAATTTACTAGGGAGTCATAAGGTAGACTACTACAAAATATCTATCAAAATATTCTCAAAATATTAAAGAGTTATTAGAGTTAACGTGTACTTTGTCTGTTAGTTATGACATGTGTCCTTGAAACTTGTCATATTTTCATATAGGTCTCCTGCCTATATATTGTAACACATTTCTTGTATAATATATCTCATATTTTCCCATTCCCAACAAGATATAGAAGAACTCTATTGATTGATCTCAAGATAATGGATGAGATAGTAAGAAATGCATTCAATAGTGAGGATCTATTTCAAGAGGTAGAATTTTACTCTCAAAACTTAATAGACACTTTTGAAGGATACAAGTTTTTATCCACTAGTGAAAAATAAATATTCTCATTATTCATTAAGGAAGCAAAATAAGGCAATTTTGCAACACTAATTGGTTATCTTCATGAAGTTATTTTCATATCCTAGTGGAATACACAAAAAATAGTTCTACTCACATCAGAAGAATGTTTAATGATATATCTATCATTAATTGTTTTTGCACATGCTCAAAACATAAAGCAAACTAGAAATCCTAATAAATATTATTGTGATGATAAACTAACTCATCATGAAGTAGATACTCCTCTAGTAACAATGCATAAACAAAGAAGGAGGAAGAGAAAGCATAACAGGAGAAAACAAATAAAAGATACTCATCAAGATATAAATAAAGAATATAATGAAGAGATCATAAAGACTGAACCAAACAAAGAAAAAGGACCAGACCAAGTTGAAGAACATCCAAAAGACAAATACAACATGAAGACCAAAGTAAAAGAAGTGGAAGAACCATATCCAAAAAAATATTACTGAAGACTAAAGTCTTCAATGCCCAAATACTGTAATACAAGGGGTGTTAGAGAATATATTACAATAGTGGTACATGTCAATGTACTAGCTTGGGTAAATTATTATATTAGGATTTTATATTATGCTAAGTAGTTACTTGGTAAAGAAGTAATAAATGCATATCTGCTTGTTGTGGTGCAGTGGCAAACTACTCTGAGTGCTGGTAGAGGCTGACCCAGGTTACATTCCCCTTATCTCCATCCTGCAGATATATGGTATAGTTAGGAATGTCCTATGTGCTGGTAGAGGCTGACAAGGCTTCATTTCTCCTATGCCCAACCTGTTGAAAGTGGTACCCCAAAAGGGGTGTTTTCCAATATAAATTAGTTTTATCCAGGTGTTGTAGGTGAGTTGGAGAGGAGAGGGAAATCCTCCAAGAGAGGTCCCAGGTTCAAATCTCCACCCTACCAAAAAGTTGAATTGGGTATCCAAAATCAAATTGATAATGTTGGTGCGGGCAGGGTCGGGTGCGAATCTCGGGTGAATTTGATAGTGTAGAACCCCTTGTTCATGGTCTCTCAGACCAAGGCGGCCCCGCAAGGGGTTTTTTTATTTAAAAAAAAAAATTAATAAATGCACGAGTGTTAGAATGTGCAATGATGTAAATGTGCATGTAGTCCACATGTACACGAGTCATAGGAATAGGTAGAGTAAAGCCCAAGGAGCTTATATTCCTATATATGTACCTTGAGTTATAGAGTAAAATATAGATACATATACATAGACATAGATAGAGTGTGAGAGATAAAGTTAATATAGAGTAGTGAGTAGATACAATGTAGATCTTCATTGTAAAATTTTGGAGTGTTCATAGTCCTCTATTATGTTGCATTGTACTAATTTTGTGAGCTTTCATTAATGGTATTTTAGTGAGTTATTGTAGAAGTCTATTCTCTTATTTTATTGCATATTTAAGTACCATTATCATATACTTACCATAGCCCGCATATTTTACATCTTGTGGTTGCATCTCCATTAATATACATCACCAAAAGCTAACATACTCAAAACGTTGCAAGAAATGGTGGGGAGAAAATATGGGTTGTCTAAATACCCATACTAGGACCTATAAAAATATTTATAAGACCTTAAAAATTTCAAACTATCAAGAAATAAGTAGTAGAAGTTGTTGAATCTATTTTCCTAAAGCACATCATGAGAATTCACAATTTTAAAATTTTGTGATAGAGAATTCTAATTATGTAGACTTGATACCCAAATATAAATGTATGATTTGGGATACCTCACTAATAGATATTATCTCCCAATTAAATCATCAAAAATATACTAAAAAGTTACTACCTTGGGATTTTTCTCATTTTGGAGATGTAGAATTTTTTTGGATCAATTAATTAAAGCCTCAAAAATTCAAATTTGTTATTGTGAAGACTTGAGGAGTGTAGCGATAGTTAATAATATGATTTTTTCATGGGATAAAAGTGATATCAAACTTAGATATATTGGTTAACAAGAGCAAAGTTCTTGCAAACTAGTGCAAAGTGCTCCCAAACAAAATCTATTCACTCACCTCTTTGAATGAAACACTCATGGAGAGACAAAGGGGTAAAAATACGTGCAGATCCCAATTAAGTTTTTAGAAAGTGATATTTTGGCATGTAGTGGTATCACCCAAACTTTTAGATACCTCTATGTGATTTAGGTATGTATTTAAAGACATAATATTTGTAGGTGCATTATTTTGCTAAAGAAACCCCCAAATATTTGCTTTTACTGGGAAGTAAGAATTTATTAGCCAAGGTAACTCAGGGGTGAATTCTTTCATATAAATAGCAGCCATGAGATCCATTATAAAAATATTTTGGCCGTGAGAAAGTTAGAGCTACACTTCATGATACAAGCTTTATATTTTTTTTCCTAAAATTAATGAGAAATCAATGATAATTTTTTTCTTTCGATTATTGGCATTGCCTTCGTGGATTATGTAATGTATGATGATTATGATACAACCCTTTGTCCTCTTGTTATTACTTGTTAATTTTATTTCATATGCATAGGGTTTGATTTTTGTTATTCGATTTCCTCATGAGTTTATTGATCATACACTCTCCTTACTACAATTAAGGTTGTACTTATTTTTAGTCTCTCACACCCTAAACTTCCAAGTTTACTTTTTATGCATTGTAATTTTGTACTTTACTTTTGGCACTTTAATTTTCTACATTTAATTTCATGCAATTAAATTAAATTAGTTAGATTTTAGTGAGTATAGTGAGGCTTTAGCATAAAGAAAAAGGTCAAGAGGGGCATTGTCTCTCTCTTCCAATTTATTGAAACAAAATAGTGAGGTCAGAAGTTAGAATTTTATGCAATTCAACACATACTCATTTGTGAACTTTAGAATATTGGGTTTCACATTTTGCCATTTAAAAATAAATATTGTTTTGAATTTTTTTTAAAAACCTTGCATACCCTATAAATGGGAACACATGTCTATAGTCTAGATTCTTCTAAATGGGAAAGGATCCATTCCTAAACTTCTTAAAATATTTTAAAAATATGGAATTATTATTGATTACATAGACATTACCCTTTTTGTTAACTCTACTATTTTATCTAAATTTGAGTGCAGTATGGTTAATCATGTTTTCATGCCTCAAATTTTGGCTTAAATTTGAATATTATGATGATCCATTGGACCCATTTATCACTAATGTACCTTGTATTTGACATGATATTATACACTTCAACCCATAATAGGGCAAGTATTAGATCATTGTCGATGATGTTTTTTAGATGCCTAAGAGATATTAATATATTTTTTATATATTGATAATATTAAAATGGTATGGTAATGTGTATTAGACTTTCATTACATGATTAATTAGATGATAAATATACTTATTATATTTACACAAGTAATCATTTTGAAATCAAGATTGAAGGACTGTGTAAGAAACCTGAATGGAAGGAGACTCTAGGGAGGAACTCATGTCAATTTGTGAGTGGAGTCTCACTTTATTTCTTTTTATTAAACACATGAAAGGTAAAAGTAAGAAGGTAGATTCATTTTTTATTTTTTGGTAAAGAAGTGTGTGGAGGAGGAAGGGCAATCTTCAAATACTACATCTTTCCATTTTGCCTCTGGTGTGAGGTAGGATCCCCAACTATAGATAGAAGTAAGCAGTGCTATTTTTTTTCTAAACTTTATTAGGCCTTATGATCACTTGTTGAAAAATAATTATGCACTAAATTGTAGTGTGGTTAAAATAAGAAATAATTCTATAATTAAAATGGAAAATGGATAAATTTGATAGAATTGCTACTTTATTCATATTCTTCCTTGAATATTAATGGAATTCTTCTTAAAAAATTAAGAAATAAAACCCTCTAAATATCTCCCATTAATCCATAATTCAAAATTTTAGTTAAATAATATTTGGGTGTTTTATAAATAAATCGAAACTAGATTTCGCTAATTTATAATGAACTTAAGCATAAAATTAACAAGTACATTATTTTTTTAATGATATTTAATATTTCTAGGATATTTTATTTTATTCTATAGATTTAAATTATGGAGAAAATCCTAATATGGATATGGAATATTTAATGTTGTAATTAAATTGTCACTTATGGTTTATATTTTTCAATTTATGTATATATGGATATTCTTTATTACAATATCATGTTTAATTTTAGTTCAAGTTAGTATATCTTGAGTCAATGGGTTTTTTGTAAGACTATAGATCCTATGTTATAAAAGCCTTTAGAGGAGAACTATATCTATTTAAGTATGCGGTGGTTAACCTTATCTTGAGGTCACAATCAATTTTTTGTTATGTTTACACTTTGGGCCCATGTATTCCTTGACATCGGTATATTTTATAAATTTTTAAGGTTTTATTCCTAAGGGTAGGTCTTATAACCTTGACCTAAAGGTAACATGTAATTAGGTATAAATCACCCTCCTCACCAATCATTTGATTGTTGGTTTGTGTGATTTTAAAATTCTCTTGTAGTGAACATATTTTTGTGTCTATGAACACCCCTTCATATACTGTATTTATTATATGCTATGTATTTCTTTTGATAAGCAATACTAGGTAATGTTTGATTCCATTTATTTTTGGAAACTACTATGAAGTTTGACATGGTATCAGATTGGGTGTGAATTTTCATTATTCATGCTTCTATAGTTAATAGTTTTCTCTTCCAGGTACTCTTGAGGATGTCTTTTGAAGCTTGTAAGAAGTTTATTTGAAGTTGATGGTATAATATGAAGAATGATTTAAAAAAAAACCCTGGTGGACTTGGATCATGAGGATATCGCTAAAACTAGCATATTTTCTCTAGGAGAAGTATTTACCGACATGTTTAATTTTTCCTCTCATAGGAACTCAATATTACTTTATTTTTTTTCTAATCAAATGGATGCCTAAGTTCTAGGATTGAGTTTTCTGAAAACCTAATTTGTATTTTATAATTAAAAAATATATCCATTTCCTTTTCTCTTTTGTATTTTGATGACCAATAGCAAAACTAATGAGATAAGAGGCTACTTCGACACTGTAAAAGAAGAAAATAAGAGGTTAAAATTCTTTATATATACCCCTAGTTCCATGGAAGTCAAGGGAATATTTCCATTCTTACCAAATACCCTTCAATCCACTTGACAAAGTTGCAAAAATAATCCAAATTTTTTGCTATATAGGCATGAGAGGAGGGCCTAATTGGTTATGTTTGATAAAATGGTTATGCAGGGAAAACCATAATATATCTAGATGAATTGTTAGCTTTTCTAGATTGTTTGTGAAATTTTAGAAGGGTTCATAGTTCAACACTTCTTACCATTTCACCTCAAGGTACCTCAAATTTATGCCTGAATTTGTTTTGCATTCCTTTCAAATTTTAAAATTTAAAATGTTTATTTCAAAATATTCTAGGGGATATTTATTGATTTTGGTAGGAAATCATATGATTGTTTGAAAATTAACTATGCTAGTGTAGGGACATTCCATGAGTAGGAAAAGGGGGCACACAACTAGAAGGTTAACAATTTTTTTTTGTTCCTTTTCCAAAACTTACTTGTGATGTTGCCAACATCCCTGCTGATATGGATGATGATGTGGCACTTTTTGATGGTATGGCTAATGATGTGGAATAAATTTTGACCTATAGTGATGCCATGGTGGGATCATACAAATTCCACATAGACATACATATCATATAAGTGGTATGAATCCTAAGGAAACACATGGTATTCTATACAAATAAGTTGGCAAGTCCATATTTCTTGAGGTAATGTATGGTAGTTGATGTGGTTGTCCATGTAGCCAACTAGGAAAGAGGTGCACAAATCCTAACATAACACATAAAACATGAGGTATCAAGCTAGGGTGATGTGGTAGTGGTATATATTTCAAGGTACCATGTGCCAAGCTTTGACTAGGTTGATGTTGCTAAATGTATAGAGGTCAACATGGAATTTTGTATGCCACTTGGCATATTCTATAATCTAGAGAAAGATCTACCAATCACATTCATCCATCTCATCAAACTTGCACAAATAATAGTGCATATATTTTGAAGTAAATTATACAAGTGGTATAGTGTGGTTTTCTAGTTAGTGCACGATAAGAAAACCTTTAGCCACTCATATGGTGACACATATAACCTCTTATTCACCAAAGGTAGTAAAAAGTTATTAATTTTTTCAAATGTTTTGGGGCAAGTTTTTTCTAATTTGGGGTTAAAATTTTGGGGGCCATAACTTTTGCATATAATAATATTTTGAGATATTTTTCAAATCACATGGGTTTTAAATCTCTTTACATTGATAGTGTTTGTTTTGGTCACAACTAGTTATATATTTTTATTTTTAGAAAAAACAATATGAATTATTATGTTCCTCTATTGAGTAGTCCAAACTATGCTACATGGAAAATTAATGAAGCTTTGCTCCAAAGCAAGTTTTTACTCAAGTATGTAAATGAGGAGCCTAGAGACACTAGTTCTTAGAAGATAAAGTATTTGTATAGGTATGAGAAGTATGAATCCCATAGTGTGATTGCCCTCCATCTGGAAAATGTGTATGACACCCATGTAAGTAGCACCACCAATCCCAATGTATTGCTTGAGAATTTTTAGTGATAATATGACTAGATTGACTCCACTTAGATAAGTAGGCTAGAATTAGATTTTGGAACCTTGTCCTTCAATTTATTTGACACTGTAGACAAGTACATCAATTGATTCAAAAAAAATGTAGGATACATATCAAGAATTTGGAAGAGGTCGCAAAAAAGGGGGGTGCTAATGCCACCATTTTCTATACTCGAAGTGAGGAATATTTTCAAGGAGAGACATCATGGGCTGATGTTGCATTCCATCATATATTAGACCAACTAGACATATGATAAATTACAAGCATCTTATTCAAGGCTATAACAAGTCTCATAAAGGAGAATATGTTACAATTAGGGATGTCTCTTTATTGTAGGTGGTTAAAAGTGGAAATATCATGATTGGATCTTTGTTATTTTATGAGGTACTTTATGTTATTAATGTATGTTATAATATTTTGTCTATTAAGTACGTTACTCACACAAATAAAATGGTAGAATTTTGGCATGATAGGTGGGTGATTAAGGACATAGAAAATAGATTTAGGACTATTTCTTCTAGATATTGTGATGAATTTAGGACCATCTCTTATTCTTCACCCTATAGAAAGAATAAATTTGTTGTGATGACAACTCATGGTAAATATAGGAGTTAAAAGTGGCATCATATACTTGGACAACATATTTATGGTTACTTAAGATACATGATTCAAATGAGATAGTTATCAGGCTTCAACACATATCTCCTCTAAGTGATGTTTATGAGGGTTACATTTTAGTAAAGCATAATAGGGAGTACATATCAAGAAAATTTGCTAGAAGGGCATCACATCTTTTGGATATCATCCATAGTAAAATTTGCAGGCCTATGGCTATACCTTCTCTTTTAAGAAATAGGTACCTTCTTTTCATTGATGAATTTTCTAGATATGTATGGATATATGCCATTTATACCAGGGATGAAATTTTTGAGAGATTCAAATTCTTCAAGGCAATTATTGAAAATTAGTTATATAGGAGGATCAAGTGAGTTGGGATAGATGGGTGTGGTGAATCAATTAGTCATACTCTCCATGATTTCTTAGGCACTCATAAGATTTCATATCAAGGGATTATTCACTACACTCCTAAATAGAATGGTCTAGATGAAAAAAAATAGGATAATCATGGAGAGGTCTCATTACATGATTTATGTCAAGGGGATATATCACAAGTTTTAGGGTGAAGAAATCATTTGTGTAGGGTATATCATCAATAGAGTTCCTAGCAAGGTTGTTTGAGGAATAACACCCCTTGATGAGTTGAAAAGGGATAAGCTAGATGTTTCTATATTCCAAATATTTATGTCTTCAACATGGGATCACATACCCAAATATATTTAGAAAAAAGAGGCATCCAAGAGCCATAATTGTTTATTTGTGGGATATTCTAATATCTTTAAGGTATATCATCTCTATGATCCTTTGAGGAATGAGGTGGTGATTAAAGGAGATGCCATATTTTATGAGGTGCTTCAAATATTATTTCCACTTCCTTATAATATTCTAGCTTCTTATCCTCTTGATTCTCTACCTATTTCAACTCTAATAGGTTCTTCCAATAACCTTGTTGGTTCTATTTTTGATAGAGCATATTTTTCTTCTAGTGGTTATTCACTACCTATCAATTTAACTCCACCATGCATAATTTCTTAAGAAATTTCTTCTTCCCATAAAGTATAACATGATGAGTTGGATGGTTTAGTTCAAAATTCTCTAGTCATGTAGGATTATTATATTCTAGTTTTTTATGTTGAGATGTACAAGATATTTATGCTTCTTTCAATTGTCCTACCCCAAGTAAGTTAAGATAATTCTAAAGGATGCACAACATATTATATCTCTTGAGTAGTATTAAAAGGATTCTCCCCAAGATTTAAAGGTAACCCAATTATAGGATCCTATCACCTACTCCCAAGATAAGGAGAAATAAATATAAAAATATGTCATGGTAGCAATATATGAGGCAATGATAAAAAATAGAAATTGGGAGTTGGTTCATATTCCAACAAGGAATCATATTATGGGGTGTAAGTGGGTCTATAAGGTCAAGTACACATTGGATAGTTATATTAAAAAGCACAAGGTATGCCTTGTTTCCAAGGGTTTCTCTTAGCAAGAGGGAGTGGAATACTTTGAGACATATGCACTTGTAGCTAGGATGGACTCCATCAAAATAATTATTTTCATTACAATTTCCTATAGATGGAAGGAGCAATCCAAATACAGAAGAACCAAGTTCAAGGGTTAGAACCTAGGGATCGAAGACTTCTCCAACATCAGTTGTATTTGCTAATCATGGAGATATGGAGCTGAGATATGTTGTGTAGGTGAGATATGGAGCCGAATCATGGATATGGATACAGAAGAGGGTGTCCTACCAATGGAAACTTTCCACAGCCTTACAGTGTTAGTGGTGATGCAGTACCTAACAAAATTGGTAGCTGCATGAAGGTGTCTTCAACTGTGGCTAATCAATGGAGGATAATAAGTGGAGTTTTTGGTGCACAACTATTGAGGATGACACCCGAACCGCATGAATAAGACCAAATATTTTTTTTAAGTTTTATTATTAAATGTTTAATATGTGTGAGATGGTCTAAAGAAAACCCACTAGGATTTTTTTGATTGTCGACGATAGTTTTTGTAGTGCGCTTGGTGCATTTTTTATTTTTTCTACAGCTTAACTATATTGAGTTTTACCTTATGCATTGGCAAAATTCTAAATTTGAGCTCATGGAAGGCAATGGAAAGTTGGTAGATGCACATTTATGGGGGTTGTAGAAATCATTATGGCTAAGAACATGCAACAAGTCTTTCATGGTATAGTACAAATAATGGGTCTTGGAAAGCTTAAGCCTAATATTATTGTAATGCAATACCCAAAAATATGGAGACAGGAAAATCTGAAAGAGATTACGTGGACATTCTTCAGCATTATAAATGACTGTATTGTTTCTAATAAAGTAATTGTCGTAGTTAAAGGTTTGGATGAATGGCCTGGAGAGTATCAGATAAATAAAGGGATATTTTATTAATATTTATGGCCACAATGTTGGTTGGGCCATTATTTATGACAATTGTAAATTCCCTTGCGAGGGAAAATTAAGATGCTATTTTTTTTATTCCACAACAGTGTGATGCCAATAATATTCCAAGGGAATATTATTTGATGCCAGGAATATTGTAGATTCCTGATGTGAAGATTGTTGTTTTTGCACAAAATGAAGGTCACATTCACACCCAAACATAGGGGTATATATAGTCATTGGAAACATTTTTTCGAGATGGACCCAATGGTGGTGTCCATTTTTAGTTTTAAGACTATTTTCTATGATGTTTTTTGGCTCAAAAATTATTGTATCATGGAGTGCACTCTCGGTTGAACCCGACACTCCCAAAGCACTTGTAAGTGAACCTAGTATCTAGTATTCTCCTCTATCATACTTTGCGGATGCAACGACTGGTTACCCATGCATTCCGATAAGATGAGGTGATTACCATAAGGACACCTACTCTAGGGACTACAACCATAGACACACTAGCCTCTTTTTGAGGATTTTTGTGGATCAAATTTTGAAGACTACAAACATAGACACTTTAGAAGATTCTATTATCTTCTCTTTTCTTCTTCTCCTCCACATTTGGATTCTATGGCTCATTTTATTATATTTTTTGAGTGAATTTTTAGAAAATACTAACAATATTATATGGCTCATATTTATTTTGTATTAAGTTGCATTTTAGGCAAAGACCGACACCTTCTATATTGAGTTTCACCATAAGGAGAAATGATATTCGTGGTGAAACTAGTCAATGACCTACGAGAGGAAACATACCTAGAGGATGACTTGCAGAGGCAATAGACCCAAAAGTGGTTAACCTTGAGGTACCCAGGATGATCCTGAGGCACTTAGATGGCTGACCCAGAGGCAACAGACCCATGGAAGTGGCTGACCCTATGGCAATAGACCTATATGTATACACTGTTGATATAGCATTATTCACAGTTGGAGAGCCAAGTGCAAAGAGCACGAGCCTAGACCAAATCATGTAATAAATGAGGATGTTAGGGTTTTATTTTTAGAAAAGTACACATTAAGGGGGAATGTTAGAGTTAATGTGTACTTTGTTTGTCAGTTATGACATATGTCCTTGACACTTGTCATATTATCATATAGGCCTCATACCTATATATTGTAATCTCTTGTATCAATATTAACATCTCATCTATATCTGATTCCTTTCAATCCCAACAGGATGGACTCCATCAGAATAATTATTTTCATTACAACTTCCTATAGATGGAAGGTGCATCAGATGGTTATGAAGAGTGTGTTTCTCCATGGAGAATTTAGTAGGATATTTACATGAAATAACCACTTGGATTTGGGATAGAGGGCCCTAATCCATTGGTATGCCACTTGTGCTCATTTTTGTATGGTCTTAAGTAGTCTTCTTGAGCTTGGTATGAGAAAATACACTTTTTTTATTAGTTGTGGATTTTAGTGATTTGAGGTTGAGCATGATGTCTGTATTAAACATCATGATAAAGAGATTATGGTAATTGTGCTATAATTAGATGACCTAATTATCATGGGTAGCTCCACTAATTTTATCCAAGAGATGAATTCATGGATTTATTCTACCTTTGAAATGATAGATTTGGTGCTCTTGCATTATTTTTGGAAATCCTTATTGATTAGTCAAATTTTGGCATTACCATTTTTGAGCCCAAATATGCTTTAGATCTTCTTTAGTGGTTTAGTATGGAGGAGTGCAAACCTACTAGGACCACCTTTGCCTTAGGTTTGAATTTATAATTTGATTGTACATCACCCTTGGTTGATACTACACTATATTTATCTCCTAAAGGAGTTCTTATTTATCTCATTCACACTATAATAGGCATATCATTTGCTATTAGCTACTATTCTAGGTATATGTAGGCTCCTCAAGAGAGTCATTAGATAGTAGCCAAGTGTATTGTCAGATACATTAAAGGGATATATCATATGGTAATTCAATATTTTATTAGTTCTCCTCCACTTTTGACAAGTTTCTTAGATGCTATATGGGTAGGATATTTGGTTGAGCAGCGGTCCACCATAGGCTTTGTGTTCTACATGTGATTCATCCTGGTTTCATGGTGTTCTAAACACCAATCCACTATTTCTTAGTCTTATGTAGAAGCTAAATATTATGCTTCCAATAAGGCAACTAAGCATCTTAGGTCAATTTTGATGATGCTAGAATAAATTGGCATTCCTTAGGGCTCTCTAGTTCCTCTTTGCTATGAAAATTAAAGTATTATTTACTTTTATGCAGTCCTATGTTTCATTATAGATGAATCACATTGAATTAATATAATTTATGCAATGGATTCATGCTTATGGGATGTTAGATCTAGTATTTATTTATTTTTTATAGTAGGTAACATATATTTTGACCAAGATCATGCTTAAAGTTATGTTTATGTGCGTGTAGGAGCTTCTTGGAGTAAGAGAGTGTCCCTTAAGTGGGGGATTCAATGTAAGGGTCTCTATTTGTGTCCCCCATTTGTCTTGATGGGTTATGTTAAAATATTCAATGGTTAAGCTTATCTTGAGGTCATGACTAATATTTTTTGTTGTGTTTTCCCTTTGGGCCCATGTAAACCTTGAAAATTATATTTTTGTATTTATTCTTGAGGGTAGTCTCATAACCTTGACCTAAAGGCAACATGGAATTGGGTATAAATACACATCCTCACTGATAATTTTATTCTTAGTTTGTATAAATTTTTATTCTCTTTGAGTGATGATACTTTGGTGTCTATGAACAACCCATCATATATTATGTTTATTATATGTTGTGTACTTTTTGACAAATAATAATAGGTATTGTTTTAACTTATTACAAAAAAAGGTAATGTTTGATTCCATTAATTTTTGAAATTTTATAATAGATACCTTCCTTACCACAATCTTTCTATACATAAGTTATTGCTACTATTTCATATTTGTGGAGAATATGATGCCACCTTGGGAAAAAAGGTTATGTCATATAGAATCCTTCACCATGGATATAAGTTACTACTACAATTCCATATTTGTGGAGAAGATGATGATACCTTAGGACAAAAGGTGATGTTATATAAAGTAGGATATGATATCACCTTGATTATATATGAATATTTCATTAAGTTTACTGGATAACCTAATCCCATGGAAATTTTGAAATGTAAATAGCTAAAATATGACTTCTTAGGTGTCCCAAGATTAAATACTTGGAAAGGGTAAATACCAATTGATTGGTCACCTACTATTAATTAGGGGTTTATTTCTAAAATCTACATGGATGTTATTTATTATATATTATAGATATGTTTATAGAAATAGATAAAATAAATTTTTATTAGCCATGTGTGTAAGTAGAATAATATATGAGAATATGAGGTTGTAACAGTTAATATTAGATCCCAGGTTTGAAAACAGGGGACTTAGCCCATAATAAGACATTTACACATATCCTAGTATTACTATAAGAATCTAAGAATTACTATAAAATATATTAATAGATAATTGATAAATTAATTATGTTACATAATATCCTAGTATTCAACTAGTAATATACCACTTAAGAAAATTCATAGTGTTTCATTCAATAGTAACATACAATTATGATTAATTTACCTATTAGTTATATTAAAATAGAAGCATCATTTAAGAAGTAAGGAGATATAATATAACATGAAAACAAAGAAAAAATAATAGAGTTTAAAAAACTATTAAAAAATAATTAAATACTATTATATGAAACTACTCATGATGTAATATAATTGGGGCTCATTTCAATCCCATATAACCCATTGAAAATAAACTACTGTTACACCATAAATCAACTACTTTAAAAATGTATGAGGTTATGATTATGTTGGTCAAAGTCTAATTTACATCTTATGTACAACCCAAGGAAAATTGCCTAATGCAAGTATGTTAAACTCACATATCAAGTCAAACTAATTCCCATTGATAAAAATATGAACCTACTTGATATTTATAGTAATAGAAACTGATCCCCAAAATTAAAATAAATTTACATTAATGCATTGAATCATAGTGAAAAAAATATACAAGTTTGAATATACAACACAAAAAACATGGAATTATAAAGAACAACCATTAATGTTTGAAAAAATCTACCTGTGCACCCACAACCAAGCATCCTTTTAGGAAAGTTTGGATGGAAGATATAGTCCTCTATAGCATAAAAACTTGAATCAATTCCAAAATTCATTTTATCATCGACCATTGCTGGAATTATACTTCACTATAAGTAGAATCTTCTTCCTTGTACCCTATACATAGATTATGAAGAGGTTCAATTATTTGAACATATTTCTAAACTCACTATTGATATACATGATGCCTTCAACACAATAAGAAAATAATTTAAGATATGATTCAAAATTTTAATCACATTAAATTTAACATAACTAAACTAAATATGTAAATAATGAAAAAACATATTAAGAATAGATTTTTTTCCTTTCATTGCCATGGGCACTTGGTAGACAACTATAATATAAAATTTTCAATTGCCTAGAATGTTTCCTAGAGATAATCATACAAAACATCATTTTAATGGAGATAATACCAAGAAAATAATAAATTATAGGAACACATTGAGATAAAATAAGATCCTTAAATACATCATTTACATATATAAATAAATGTAAATGGACAATAATCAGTCAATAGTGACAAAAATTTCAATACTCAAGAAATACATAACAACACACAAGGAGGAAAATGCACAACAAATATCCGCCCATGTAGAGGAGTTGGAGAGCAAGTGGGTAGTTAAACCTCTCTAGTTGCTGAGAGGCCCAGGTTCAAATCTCTCGCCTCACATGTTGCGGATATGTTATGTAATGGTTCCCTCGTGGTCACAGTCTGTTTACCCCTTGTGGCCACTACCAAAAAAAAAAAAAAAATGCACAAAAAATATTACAACATAATCATATTTTAAACTAGCAAGAAACTCAAACAAGAGAAAGGGCATGACTACATACACACACAATTCATTATAATAAAGAGCTACATAGTGAATTTTAAGCTTCATTCCATCGTAAGACTAATTCTTACTATAAGAAAACTTCTTTGGTAACAAATAATATTTCTAGAATAGTGTCTTTAATTCAATGCTTGCAACTTGATGACCATAATTACAAATTGACTAGCAACATAGATCACTAACTTTTCTTTAATAATTCCTTGTATACAAGAATATAGTAAACCTAAGTCACATTGATTTAAAAAAATATACTTTTTAAAAGGATGTTGAATTTTCTTTTAGTCATGATTTGTAATACAAATTCAAATGATTGAAGTATATGCAAATTCCAATCATAATTTACTTGAGTTGCCTATGTAGAAAACATGTTTTTATTATAAAGACCAATTCTGAATTATCTCTTAATGCATTTTAATATTTTTGAATAAAAAATAGAAAACAAAGATTAAGAAATTAGAAAATATCAAAGAACTCTATTTTATGTTTCTAAGTTTCAACAATATTTTAATTTTGATTTCCTAATTTCAAGAATATTTAGTTTTTCTAGTATTTTAGATTCCATTTTTTTAATTTACTTTTGATTCCTAGCATTTCCAATAGAATTTTTTGTAACAATTTTATATCTCTATTAAAAATCAGGTTTCTCTCTTGTCCCATGAGGGATACCGTAGTGGTATATCTTTGGGTTTTCATTCAGGAGACCCAAGTTCAAACCCTAGTACAAGGGGGTCGAGACCCCATACAAAAAAAAAAATTAACTCAAAAAAATTCATAAGGGATGTCATAGTGGTATGTATTTGAATTTTCATTTAGGAGACCAAAGTTCAAACCTCAGTAAGAGGGGACCATGACCCCTCATAAAAACCTACATTTTTAACTCAATTTTTTTGAAACAAAGAGGTTTATTTTGTAGTGTATGGTGGAAGGAGTATTCCATGGAAAAAATATCAATATGCAAAAATAATAGAGGACATGAAATTCAAGAAGGGAGAAAATATCAATGAGAACATGTAGGTGGAACAAATAATACAATCCAATGAACATATCCTACTACAAGAAGAGAACTTAAAAAAAGTCCAATTCATAGCATCCAATCCCCAGTATGGGAAGAGAATATGGTGAAAAATCACCAAAAATGACTTTCTAGGATGACTTGAGAGGAGGAAAAACTCAAAAAAATATAGTTAATAACACTAGGATTCCCCTTAGAATGTTGAGAATGCCTAAAATAGACCCTAGGAAAATAGCCTCAAGGTGCATGAAAGGGGTATATTGATCTCCTATAGTCCAACTATAGATATCAAACATATAGATGAGGATTGATGTTACATAACATAGAGGATTAATATATCAATTTATGGGTCTTCTTCCATCCCTCCTTGCTTTCAAGATGTGGGATACTAAACAATAGAGAATTAGGGTGAGTTAAATATTTATTATTTATGCTAATGAGAAGGATAGAGAACAAGATTTTAGGGGGGTCCTTGAACTTTTGGTAAGGTACGACTTTTCATGAAGCCCTAGCATACCAAGTTCAAGGTAGAAGAGAAAACTCCCTTAGTAGCCCTATTTTGGGTGAGAATTTTTGGGTTACCATCTAAGTTTTAGAGCCAAGTTGTGTTCATGGAAATAGGCAATACTCTAGGATATTATGTGATGATAGCCAATAGTTCAAACTAATTTGAACAAATTTTCTATTCTAGAATTTTTATTCCAATCAAACTTGACAATCCCTTATTGAAAAATATTACATTGTATTTTTGGGAGGATATCTAGGAATAATACATGGACTATGATAACATCCCCTTCAGTTATAGGCTTTGTCATGAATATGGTCACCTAGCTAGGGACTATAAAGATTGGATCTTAGAGTTGACAAAATGGGTAATGACCCCTAGAAGTTTTTAATTTCCTAAAAAAATAAATAATAGAGGAAGCATACAACTAAATAATAGGTAGTCATCTCAACTAATAGGTTTTCTAACCTCCCAATGGATGATGAGGAGAACATTATGGAGATAGATATCCTAGAAATCCCACTTCAATCCCTAAGAAAAGAACCAATAGTTGAAGATATAAATTACAAGACCAAGCCAATCCTAGCTCTAACAAGTAACCCACAAGAGAACCCAATATAATAGTTGAAGTGATCCCAAAGGAAAAATAGAAGAGAAGAGAAATACAATAACTCTATCCAATCAAATGGAGAAACTCATAAAGGAATATATAGTGGAGATGACACCCAATAATATTATAGCAAGGCCATGGTGATATAGTCATCTATGCCAAGTTTTGAGACCCTAGAACCAACATGAGTGAGTCAATAGTCTACTAAAAATATGAAACTAGATATAAACCAAAGAGTAGGTAGGAATACTACTCAACATCAAGTAGGGAAATCAGGTGTAAAGTAGATAACAATGGCTAAGGTCAAGGATCTTACCCACATCATCACTCCCCATGCTTGATGAAGTGAATCACCTAAAATATTTGAGGGCTTAAAGGTAGCCCAAAAAATAATAATAAAGTAAAACAAATAATACAACATCATCCATAAATGGTTTTTATCCAAGAAATAAAAATTCCAATGGAAGCTATAAATATATGTGCAAAAATGATCTGGCCTACATATAACATGGAATCCTTAAGATCCCATGGAGCATTTGGAGAAGTGGTCTATCTTCGGTATTTGAAAGAGGTAGTGATAAACCAAACAATGGGAAGCTGGAGGATTCTAGATTTACTAGCTTAGAATAGACATTTATCTTAGCATTGGTTATGTCTCAATGTATACACACCTATCAATCTAGATGGAAAACAGAGGAATGTAGCTTATATCATAGATAATTTCCATGAAGCTTGGTCACTTGTAGGTAGATATTTCAGCACATCATATTATTGGAAGAGAACATAAGATGAAATGACAATCTAAATGGTAGTACTAACCTGATGATAAATCATATTAGATCTCTTCATGTGGTAGACATCAAACTAGACAATGATATGATGATCTAGTCTAACAAAACGTAGGTCCCAACATGCATTATAGAAAGACAAGATGATTTTCTATTACCAGAGTAGTTTCTAAGCAATGGATACATTCCAAGAGAAAAATTATTTAACAATATAGGATCATACCATTGCCCAGTATTAGGAAAAATGTAGAAGACCAAACCCAATCATGCTTCTTTTAAACTCTAACTAATGTGGTTTCAAGATGATAGTTTCTGAGATAAGTTTCAACAATGGTGGTAGGATGGTAAATCCAAGCATGATATGAAGATGTATAACTTTGATAGGAAGCCACAATACATAAAGTCCAAATTGAGAACATGGAACTGGGAGGAGCTTGGTGACATAAAGGAAGAGAAATAAAATATCTTAACCAAACTCAAGGAACTAAATGAGCAAATATGAATAGATGACACTACTAATATTTGAAGCAAGGAGAAGAATAATTTTTCTATTTAGTTGGAGGAATGGAAAAAATAGAAGATATCCCATATAAATAAAAATCTAAGTTCTAATGTATCTATGAAGGAGATAGGAATACTAGCTTCTTGCATAAATCTATCCTAGCAAGGCGGTAGCACAATTTTATCTCATCCCTAAAATAGAAATGAGTTATTCAATACACATGGGATGGGATGTAAGAAATAGCAAGAGAATACTTTGCCCAACTTCTTATGGCAAAACCACTAAACCATGAGGTACAATAAGAAGTACTCTAAAATTTCTTCTCTCATCATAGAGGAAGATGATGTAACTTTAACTACCCAAATTACTACCAAAGAACTACAATAGGTAGTTTTCAATATGCAAAAAGGTAAAAATCCAGGCCCAGAAGGATTTCCCATATAATTCTACCAAAAATTAAGGTATATCCTTAAGGAATAACTATTGGAAGTGGTAGAAGAGGCTAGGATAGCCAAAGTGATGCTCAAATAGGTGAACAAGACATAGATTTGGTTTTGAAAACCCAAGAGTTAGAACACATCTATGAATTATAAGCAATAGCCCGTTATAATATATTGTATTAAATTATGAATAACATCATGGTAGAAAGGGTCAAACCTCTTCTTCACAAAATTATTTTTTTGTAGCAGGGTAATTTTTTGCAAGAAAAGTACATCTTGGGCGAGATAGTATTATTTTAGGAGGTGATCAACTCCATGCAAGTTTAGAAAGTACCCTATTTTTTTATTAGGTTAGAACTTTCTAAAGCATATGATAGATTTGAATGGTACTTCCTCCTAAGGGTGTTGAAATAATTTGGATTCTTAGTGGACTGGATAAATTTATTTGGTTCTAGTAAATGGAGCTTGTAGCCAATTATTTACACTCTAGAGGTATCAGGTAGGCAAACCCTTTATCCCAATACTTGTTCATAATATTGGCTAAATGTTTGGGAAGAAAAATAGATAATGATAGGAAAAATGGAGCTAAACCAATTAATCCCCTACAATTTATTGATAACTATAATTTATTAGACAAACCAACAACAAGGGAGGCCTCCAAACATAAAATGATTCTAGGATGGTTTACAAAAGCAATTCAATGACTTATAAATTAAGAAAAGTACAATGTCATATTTTTCATTGCTCACATAGGTAGGATATGATTTTTTTGGATGAATTGAGATATAAGAAGGCATATCTTATAATCACCTACATAGGAATTCCACTTAAAATAGAAAAATGAGGAATGGGCTTAGCTATTAGAGAGATTGAAATCAAAGTAAAATTTGAAAATGTATGTAAGCAGGAACATGGAGGAGTGGAAGAAGGTGGGTGAGGTCATGGATGATGGAATATTAAGAGAGAATGTGGGCATCAACATATTGGGTGATGAGGAGGCTAATAAAAAAGTGGGTCTTATTAGATCTCTCATTCCTATGGGAATTTATGGGTCTTATCTAGGTGAGCTTATGGATGGGGCCTCTCTTATGGGCCTAGATTTGTTGCAAAAACCCTTTGAATCTAATGCTTCTCCCTATGTTGTGATGGTCTCAAATAGCACTGGTATAAGTGCTTCAAAAGTAATTTTGACTTAACTCCTGACTAGAACAAGTTGTGTGTTTCTGATGACCTCCTAGATGTGACCATGAACCAAGGGGTCTTTAACATCATGGGGAAGTTCTAGAGATTTTGTATGGATATGGAATTCATTAGAATATGGGATTTTTCTAGGTGGAAACCCCAAGGTTTTTTAGAAATAGTGGCTCTTATAAAAGTATTTTTCCTCATAAATTTAAATCGAGAATTAATCAAGATAAATCTTGGGTAGAGGTCCTTGGTTTTATGGTAAGAGAGGCTTATTTATTTGGAAATGGGGGCCATATTTCAACCCAAACACCCAAAAAATAAGCATGGGGCCTCTTTGGATTAGAATGCTTGGTCTTCCCTTTCACCGATGGCATGATGATGTTTTGAGAGGAATTGCAAAGGTAGTGGGAGTACTAGTTTTTATAGATTCGATGATAAGGAAAAATCAAGGATGTTATTTGCGAGAATGTGCATCAATGCAGATCTAGATATGACCATGAACCAAGGGGTATTTAAACTCATGGGGAAGTTCTAGGGATTTTGTATGGATATGGACTCCATTAGAATATGGAATTTTTCCAAGTGGAAACCCCAAGGTTTGTTGGAAATAGTGGCTCTTCCAAAAGCATTTTTCCTCATAAAGTTAAATTGAGGATGAATCAAGATAAATATTGGGTGGAGGTCCTTGGTTTTATGGCAAGAGAGGCTTATTTATTTGGAAAAGGAGGTCATATTTTAACCCAAACAGCCAATAAATAAATATGGGACCTCTTTGGATTAGACTCCTTGGCATTCCATTTCACCTATGGCATGACAATGTTCTGAGAGGAATTGCAAAGGCAGTGGGAGAACTAGTTTTGATAGATTTGATGATAAGGAAAAATCAAGGATGTTATTTGTGATAATGTGCATCAATGTAGATCTAGATGTGACCATGAACCAAGGGCTATTTAACCTCATGGGGAAGTTCGAGTAATTTTGGATGGATATGGACTTCATAAGAAGATGGGATTTTTCCAAGTGGAAACCCCAAGGTTTTTTGGAAATAGTGGCTCTTCCAAAAGCATTTTTCCTCATAAATTTAAACTGAGGATGAATCAAGATAAATATTGGATGGAGGTCCTTAGTTTTATGGTAAGAGAGGCTTATTTATTTGGAAATGAGGGCCATATTTCAACCCAAACACCCAAAAAATAGATATGGGACCTCTTTGGATTAGACTCCTTGGCCTTCCCTTTCACCTATGGCATGATAATATTTTGATAGGAATTACAAAGGTAGTGGGAGAACTAGTTTTGATATATTAATAAGGAAAAACCAAGGATGTTATTTGTGAGAATGTACATCAATGCATATCTAGATACTAATCTTCCAATGTCCATTAAACTTATCTTGAAGCTAGGATCTTGGAATCAAGCTACTGAATATGAGAAAAGACCCATTGTCTATTAGTTTGTAAAATATTAGGGCATAGTCCAACCCATTTCCCATCTAAGAAAAATCCAATGAAGAAATTTGGTCAAAGAAATATTTTTGTGGTAAACCAACTCAAAAAAAGAAGGGGTGGTTGAGGATTTTGGTGATGGTGCCCAGGTTGACTTGGAAACTGATGGAGAAAGCACCTCTCTATTAAAATCCAAAGAAGTCCATATTGTCTTAGAATTTTCCATTCAAGAAGTGAGTTTCTTGATGAAATCTCCTATAAAAGCGATGGAGAATGATAAAAATCAATTAATTTATGTTAGCTCATGTCACTTCGCTATGGATGTGCTTTTTCAAATGATCTTTTGCAAAACTTCTTTAGGTGTCTTGCTTTGTCTTATGAGCCCTTAGAGGAAGTGCTCTATGAATTTGTTGGCCTCGATGATATTTTCCTCTAGATTCTTGAGTCCTTGGTTGAGACCCCTAAACCCATTTTGGATAAGGGCTCTCTTGGCCCCAAAACTAGAAGTTATAAAAAGGGTATTATTGATGTGGGTGTTGAGCATAAAATGGGGAAGTTGCCCAATAAAATTTTAGGGAAGAGGAAGACTAAATCATATATTGCTAATGGAATTGAGTCATTTTTGAAGTTGGATGAAGAAAGGGATTTTTGGTATATGCTATTAAAGTTATCCTATTTCAATTCTAAACCCCCCCAACTCAGTATCATCGAAAAGAGACCCACTCTCAAACCCCTTAAATGAAGTTATTGTCTTGAAACATTAGAGACCTCAATGGTATTTATAAACAAATATTGTTAGACTCCCTCAGAAAATATATTTTTCCAAATATAATTATCCTCCAAGAAACCAAAGTGGAGGAATGCAATTTAGATTTAGTTAGAAAGGCTATTTGGAAATATGTAGGGTATGTAGTAAGTCTGGCTCATAAGGCATTAGGGGATCTCCTATGTCTTTGGGATTATAAAAAATGGAATGGATCTATCATCTTGGAATTTGATAGAATTACAAAAATCATGTTATTTTGTAAGTAATCTAATTGTAGGTGGGTTATGTAAAATATATTATACCTAGAGAAATTGACAGATAGGGTGTCATCTCATTCAATAAAGGCTTGACAAGTTTTTTCTATCAAAGGAGGCTACAACTTTGTTCGGTGATTCTACCCTGCAAGCCCTTCCTAAAATTGCCTCTGATAATAATCCCATTTTTTTGGAGATCCCTAACTCTATGTCCTTCAAGAAACCTTTCATATTTCAATCTATGTGGATCAAAAATTCCAGTTTCAGAGATACCTTAATTCAGTGGTGGAAACAACCTGTTAGGGGTAGTGCAGCTTTTAAACTTGCTAGAAAAAAAGAGGTCTTTGGGAACCTCTTTGAAAATAAAAAATAGGTTGTTGAAATTTTGAAGATAATTTATCAGAGGATTCAACATGGTGATGCTGATGAAACTACTAGGCAGGAGGAACGGATAAAACTAGCAGAGTTTCATAACATTTTGGCCTGTGAGGAAATATATTGGAGGCAAAAATCAAGGGCTATTTTGTTGAAATATGGAGATTCAAATTCCAAGTTTTTTCATGTCACCACACTTAGAAAAAGAAGAAATAACAAGATAAATTTTTTAAAAAAGCAAATGGTTCTATTACTCAGGACTTAACAAAAATCAGAAAGGAGGCAGTAACTTATTTCAATTCTATCCTTGGTCAAGAATCATAGTGCAATGAGGAGGCCAAAGATATTCTCTTGCAATCATTCCTAGCATAATAAATGAGGATATAAACCTTAAGCTTCTAGCTCCCTTTTCTGATGAGGAAATTAAGGAAGCCTTGTTTAGCATGGATCCAGACAAAGCCCTGGGACCCGATGGCTTTTCCCATTGTTTCTATAAAGCTTTTTGGGACATCATAAGTGAGGATGTAATTTATGATGTCAAAGAATTCCAATCAAGAAATCATATCCCAAAATTTCTCAGCTCTACTTTTATTTCTCTAATTCCTAAGAAGAAAACCCTTGAATCTATGGCTGACTTTAGGCCAATCAGTCTGTGCAATGTTTCTTACAAGATCCTAAATAAAGCCATTGCAAATAGAATGAGATATGTTATGCCTGCATCATAGATACATGCCAGGGAAGCTTTGTCCAGGGTAGATCAATCTTGGATGGAGTTATCATAGTTCATGAATCTCTACACTATGCTCATAAGACTAATAGGTCTATTTTTGCCCTCAAGCTTGATATGAACAAAGTGTTTGATAGGCTAAATTGGGACTTTCTGATTTTTGTCTTTCTTAAGTTTGGTTTTCACCACCAATGGGTTAATTTTATCAAAGAATAAATTTGTAAAGCATGGTTCTCGATTCTGGTTAATAAAACAACTATTGGTTACTTTCAAAGTCGTAGAGGAATTCGACATGGGGGCCCTATCAGCCCCATGTTATTCATCATTGTTGTAGAAGCTTTAGGTAGAACCATAACAAATACTTGTAGTTCAAGTATAAATCAGGAATTAGGGCAACATCTCTCACTAGGGTTGTTTCTCACCAACAATTCATCGATGATACCCTTCTATTGACTAAGGTGTTGGTGGTTGAGGCCAAAAGAATTAAATACATCCTACAACTCTATGAGGATGCTATTGGTCAAAAAGTTAATTTCAGTAAAAGCAAGTTATATTTCTTGAACACCCCCATTTAGAGGCAAGGAAGTATTGCAAAAATTTTAGGGTGTGATATAGCAAACCTCCCCACTTCGTATCTTGGTCTCCCTATTTTCATTGGTTCTCCGAGAGAGTCAATGTGGGATAGGGTTATTGAAAGAATTCAAAAAAAACTTGTTGGATGGAAAGGTCATATTCTATCTCAATTAAGAAAGCTAAACCTCACTAAGGCATCTCTTCAAAGCATTCCAGTATATTTCCTCTCCATTTTCAAAGCTCCTATGAAGGTTTTCCAAAAAATTGAGAAACTCCAAAAAGAATTTTTATGGACTGGATCAGAGGGGAAAAAAAGGATACACCTTGTAGGATGGACCAAAATGTGCAGACCCATGGAAAATGGGGGCTTAGGTTTGAGGAGAATTGCTCATATGAATTTAGATTTACTAGTTAAGCATGCATGGAACCTCATTTCTAGTGAAGAAAATGAATGGACAACTATCATCAAACAAAAGTATCTTCAAAATATGGAATTTCTAAGTGACTCAGTTCCAATCAAAGGTTCTACTTTTTCGAAAGCAATTATCGATTGTAAGGAAATCATAAAAAAAGGTTTAAGATGGGTTTTAGGCAATGATGAGAGGATAAATTTTTGGAATGATAGGTGGGCTAAGGAATAACCACTGATGCAATATCCTAACTTAGCCCGAATCAGAGATATCATGGAAGAACTCATTGGTAGAAAAGTATCCGATTATATGGTTGAGGACAGAGGTAGAATGAAGTGGAAACAAATAAGGATTCAAAGATTTCAAGCGAAATAAAATAATATTTGTAACATTCTCGAGCAACAGTTTATCCCCATAAGACCCAAGAAATATCAAGTGACCTAGGCTCCTATGAAAAATAGGAAGTTCATTGTTAAATCATCTTACAAGCTTCTGCTTGATGACGATGATTTTATCCTCCAAAAGGACTTAGTTTAGATAAAAAATTTAATTCCAAAAATTGTAGTCTTTTCATGGCTGGTTATCCAAGGAGGAATTCTAACCATTGATAATATGATGCGTAAAGGTATTTGTATCACTAATCATTGTTATCTATGCAAGGCTAATTGGGAGACCATTTATCACATTTTCCTTTAGTGCCATTTTTCATTGACTGTCCTAAGTGGGGTTTTTAGGCCTTCAATATTTCCTGGGTTAAACCAGCCATCGTACTTGATTTTTTCATCCAGTGGCCTTGCCCATTTTCAAGCCAAAGACTTAGATACATGTGGAAAATTTGTCTCAATCACTATCTTTGGAAGGTGTGGTTAGAAAGGAACCATAGATTATTTAATGATTTTATCCATGATCATCAAACTATCATTGCTAGGATCCTATCCTTTGCCAACAAGAATGTGAACCTTATCCCTTTTGATAGTCGTAAACCTAATTTTTAGGAGACCATGATTGCTCAATATTTAAGCTTAACCTTGTTAGATGAGTTTGTGCCTAGGGTAGTCAATCCCAGAGCCAATGTTAAGTGGTCCCCACCTCCTACGGGTTGGTTTAAGCTTAATTTTTATGGAGAAGCTAAGGAAAATCCTAGCAGAGCAGGTGCTGGCGATATTGTACGATATCATAATGGGAATATGATGGTTGAATTTTCTAAATATTTGGAAACAAGGACGAACAATGAAGCTGAAGCTAGAGCTATGTGGAGAGGCCTTCAAATGGCTCAAGACTTAGAAGGAAATTTTATCATAGAAGGAGACTCTATGCATGCTATAAATCTTCTCAATAATTGTAAAAGACCTCCTTGGAGGATTAAACCAATTGTTGAAGAGGCTAGGATCCTTTTGTAGGGAAGACAGGACAGAAAATCCCAACATGTCTTTCGAGAAGCTAACAAAGTTACTGATAAGATGGCCAATTTGGGTGTCGATGGTGATGGAATTTTCAAATGGGAACACGGTGTCCCGAGCAAAGTAGAGGAGCTTATTCAACAAGAATTCCAAGAATGATAGTCGAATTTACCAACAGGGAAGGCAATGTAAGTTCGAAGGCTATGAGTATTCTCGTCTCTTTTTTGAAATGGACTCAATAAAAATTATTTGAGCTGTCAGTATTGGTGGATGCTGCTTGGAAATACTAAAAATACTAATGGGGATAGTCACATGTCAGATAACATGGCTCATAGTTACATTAGTAATTTGAGGTTGGTTGATAATCATAAGGTAGGAAAGAAACAAAAATATAAAACTTTGAACCAGATCCACGTGGACCACCAGATAGCCACCGCCATAAATCTAGCCAGCAGGTTCACTTCTCCAAGGCTTATTGGCCAAGACGGGATGTGGTCCCAAAGCATGTCATATACGAAAGAAAGCAATTACCAAAGAATTATTAAGAGTAACTATCAATACAGAGCTTATGGGAGTTTTTTCAGTATTCTGCTGTGTGTCTGTCACTTTTTGTTTCTCCACTATTTCAAGGAAGGGATTTGTATCTGTTTCTTTTTTTGTAATTATGATGTAGGTGTGTTTTCTTGGGGTATACCCAAAATGTTGTATGGGATGTTTCTTTTTGATAACAGGCTATGTGCCTTACTAGATGCAATGGCTTTGGCGACATGTAGATTTTACATATATAGGATCGTTAGTAAGGACATGTTCATCACTAGCCCTGGGCTTATTTTTATAAAAGGTTTTGGGTCAACCTATAAAACCTGATATTAATGCTATAGTATCTTATCTACCAAAAAAAAAATATCTATGCTCTAAAATTTTGCCTCAATAGGAATTTGCTTTGGTCTTCTTTGAGCTCTATGAGAGAGGCATTTAAAAATGATATTTGGTTGTTGACTAGGGACTTTAACTCACACCTATGTCAGTAAGACAAAAAATGGGGAATACAAGCCCAAAAAAAGGAATGGAATATTTTGCCTATTTTGTAAACTAGAATGAGCTAATAGAATTAGACTTGAAAGGATCTAAATTCACAAGGAGTAATAGAAGATTAGGTAACCAACTTATCCAAAAAAAAATTATAAGGTCCTAATTCTCAAAGGAAGGTTTACCTATTTTTGGGGATGCCTCCCTTAGCTTTATCTCTAAGGTGGGCTTGGATCATAGTCCTCTACTATTTGAAACAATTCAAAATCCCAAAAAAATTCTCAGACCATTTAGATTTGAAGCAATGTGGATTCAACATCCAAATTTAGAGAACAAAATTAGGGAGTGGTGGTCTTATGAATTCTTAGGACCCTTAATCTATCAAGTTGCTTCTAAGCTTAGATTGATTAAATCTAACCTAAAAGCTTAGAAAAAAAGTGTTTTTGGGCACATTTAAAAAAAAAAAGAGCCTAAAAAGACAATTGAAGGAAATTGAACTTTCCATTGAATCAAGTGGCCGGTCCATGGATGCTAGAGATAAGGATAAATAGTTGTTGGCAAAATTTCATAATACCCCAGAGAGCAAAGAAATGTTATGGAGACAAAAATTAAGGTCTCTTTGGCTCAAAGATGGAGACTGGAATACCAATTTTTTTCACATTTCCACTTTGAGGCATAGAATCACCAATAGAATAAGAGATATTATAAAAGCGAATGGCTCTAAAATGGTATATATCCAAGAAATTAGATCTAAAGTAGTTAAATTTTTTAATCTTTTTTATGTGAAAATGAAGTTGGTGATGAGATGGTTGAGAGGAAGCTTCTTTGTAATATCCCTCCTTTATTCATAGAGGATATGAATTCACATCTCATCAACCCTTTCAAATATGAATATATTAGGAAGGCTATATTTTCCATGGGTAGTTTGAAAGCTTCTGGGCTTGATGGCTTCCATCTATTCTTCCAAAACATTTGGCACATATTGGGTAAAGAAATTGGAGAGGCTTTTGTTGGAGAATATATTACATTATTTGGTACATGCCAATGTACCACCTTGGGTACATTATTAGACTAGGATTTTATCTTAGGTTAAGTAGTTACTTGAGGAAGAAGTAATAAATTCATAAGTGTTAAAATATGCAATGATGTAAAAGGATAAGTGTCCTTAGTTGTGCATGTGTACAAGTGTCTATCATGTAGAATGCACATGTGTCCTTAGGGTAGGAAAGTGAAGAGTCACATACTAGTATATATTTATGGCTTAGAATTATAATTTGTAATGAAGCATGCATGGTCCATAACATGCACTAGTAGAGTAGAGAATTCCACATATTGTAACAAGTTTCCATTTTCATAAGTTTAAATTAATGGCCTTTGAATGAGTTGTTTCAGAAGTTTCTCATTCTATTTACTTGCTTTTTAGATTACCATTAACATAGTTATAACATTGTTTGCTTATTATTGTTGCCATTGCACAACTTACCCCAATTGAGGACCCACTTGAAGTTTTGGTTTTAATTTGAAATTTTTGCTTGCATCAAGACCTTTGAAAAAATTTGCTTACATTGAGAATTTTAACATTTTGATTACATTGAGGTTTTAAAATTGTTGACATTTTTGCATCTTAAAGACTTGGATTTAATTGCAATGATTCAAATTGAATATTTCTGAATATTTGCATTTTAATTGGATTATTCCAAATTAAATATTTCAGAAAAATCAAATTCCAATAGTTTTCCTAAGGTCCTAAAAAAAATAATTTTAGGGTTGTTCAAATCATACCCTTAAATTGATACAAAATTGAAATGAACATAACTTGAGCTAGAATTTTTTTTTTTATATGATTCAAAAGCTACTAGAAATAGGTTAATCTCTTCTCTGCAATGATACCAAAATTTCAGATTTTTAGACGTCAGTTCTTTCCAAAAACAATATTTTTCCAAAGTAGTTGGTGAACTTATAAATGCTATATCTCACCATAAAAAATGAATTATTAAATTTTATTAATATATTTGAATACCCATTTTCCTCATTTAGAATCATACAAAGTTTCATAAAAATATATAAACTTTGAATTTTAACTCAATTTTGGGCATAACCGGAAAACAAGTTTGAGCTAAGGTCCATTTTGTATGAATAAACCCTAAATCATTTGTTATATGGCCAATGAGATCTTTTCAAGTCCATTTTTCATGAATAAAGCCTAAATAATTTGTTATATGGCCAATGGGATCTTGTCGATGATGTTCGACCAAACATTCTTTGGATTCATCCTAATTTAGAGAATTTTAAACTTTATCCAAAACCATTCACTCAAAAATCAAATCGGCATGAGACTTACTTATTCTACCAAAAGGCTATATTTTGGTTTAATGTAATTTAAATTCATTGATTGAGAGAATGCTTCATTAGCCAAGAGAATGTTTTCGTCAACTAAGAGAATATTTTCGTTGAGAGAATGCTTTGTCGGTTGAGAGAATGCTTCGTCAACCGAAAAGATATCTCGTGGGTCAAAAGGCCACAAATTTATATAATAAAACATTTCATGGGATGAAATAAGCATTACGTAGACCAAAAATATATTGCGTTTTCTTAAAGGTCACAAATTTATTTAATAAAATATTTCATTGGGCCGAAAGAAGATTTCATTGGCCGAAAGAAGCATTACATCAACTGAAAATCCATTCAAGGGTTTAATAAATTTATTTAATCAGTTTAATAAAAAAAAATTCATTTGGAAAGGCCATGTCAAGCTTTAATAAAGTCATTTAATTAGGTTAATGAAAATATTTCATCGGGAAAGGCCACAAATTGATTTAATAAAGTGAATGAATAGAATGTCTAGGGTTCATTCAACCAAAAGACATTGGATGACGAAAATTAAAGTCAATAAATTTAGCATTAATTATTTTCACACAATACATTTTATGTGAAATTTCAAGATTAAATCTAATAATTTCAAAATTTAGTTTTAAAGGCCTCAACATTAAGATTCAGATTGGAACATAAATAAAAAAACATTAATGTTGAATTTAATAGTAAAGTGGAATGTTGGATTTAACATTTTGGAAGCCCTAATATTAATATTGATACTTTGCATCAAAATTAAAGTGAAACCCTTAGCATGGAACTAAATAGTACTTTGGAACTTCAAAGAAAGAACTTAACATTCACTTTAATATCTTGACATTGAAATTAAAAGGCATATTAATGTTAAAGTTCAAATCTTAGAAGATCAATTTAATAATCATTAACATAAATAATAATAATAATGAATTAATCCCAATGAATTTTTGACATTAAAGTTGGACTATATACATTGACATTAAAATTAAAATTCAACCTTAATGTCAAAGATTAATAAATTGAACATGGAAATTAAAAGCTAAAATTAAAAATTAAAATGAGATATGGTGATTAAACCTTAGGAATTCATTTAATAAAATTATTGATAAATAATAATAATAACAACAGATTTGATTTTATATTCCCGCCATAAAAACTAATTTTGGTTTATCATTTTATTTATAGACAACAAAAGAAACCGACCACAATACTAGAAGGCGGAAGTTGAAGAAATTTTAGATGACAGAAAATCGTAGAAGATCTACAGTTGCAGAAGTGATTACAAAATGGTAACTGAATAAGAATATGATAAATCATTTACCATTGTAAATTATGGGTAGTTGGATAATGTAAGGCTATAAATAGCCATTGAGACCCGATTCCAAAGGGTCAAATACAATTGGAGAGATAGAATTTTAGGATTTTCATATTTTCTTTGTTAGTTTGAGGAGCATTTGTGCCTTTGTTATGGTATTTGGGAATTTATGAGGACAATAACCTATAGTTGGCCATTTTGAAACTCTATAATTCATGAATATTTTAATTCAATGTAAAATATGGAGATGTTCGATGCAATCTATGCATGTTGATGGTGTTTGCAATTGAATTTATTTATGTATTATGCTTCATTTCCCTTGAAGATGGTATTATCTTGGTCTTAACCTGTGTGATAACTGGTCAAGGCTGAGATTGGTTTAATTTAGAATTGGAGGATTCAATAGATTCCTTGCAAAGATTTGAATTTGCCATGACTTGTTTGATTTTCTTTCCTTAACTCTTATTTTTGCATTTTCTTAAAAAAATAGTTAAAATTAGGAGTAGATTGGTAGAATTTTTATCTCTAAAGCTTGATTTCATAATGTTGTGTTTTACCCATGCAAGTTTTAGATAAATGAATGACTGTAATGCTTTCATGAATTTTGATGCTAAATGCTCATATCTTCATGATTTACTGTACAATTAAGCAAAGACCTAAATTCTTCATGTCAAGATAATAAATTAATAAAAAATAGAACTAATAATCCCCTTGTGATGGCTACATGAAGGCCCTGAATATTCCAAATATTTCATTATTTTTCTTTGAATCAAAATATCAATAAATATTACCAGGTTAGACCAACCTCACCCAAACCTTAGGGAGATCATGAATCTCCTTTCAAGAGAGGACATCATGCATGAGTCCTAGTTGTTGGTATGTGTTTGTTATCTAACAAATATATCACTCAACACTTATTTCATTACATATCCATAAAAATCTAACAGTGGTATCAGAGTCACGGTAGATCGATAGGAAGTAGAGAGAGCCACAAAACATATGAGACTCAAGAAGATCTCCATTGAAGATTGAAGAGATCACGAAAGATCTCTCTGCAGTTTGAGAAAAGGAGAAGCTATAGAATTTGGGAAAATTATCGCCATCCAACAACAAGCCCAAGGGAGAAGGATTTGGCAAGAATCTTGCCAAATTTTTAGAGGAGAAACTAATTGCTTAGAAATCTAAAACTTTCAAATTTGTGGACAGCCAATGAAGAGCTACAATTTTACCTAGTACAAGGTAACATTTAGGTGATCCAAATCACCAAGATCATCATCATCAAACCGAGATTAACAAGGTATGCAACTAAGGTGCAAAAGGTTCATTAGTTGAACTTTTATATTGAGTTCTTTATTAAGTTTATTGAGAACCAGTTTCAAGGTTTAGAAGTTGCACAAATAGGTTTCAAATTTAAGGTCTTCAAGGCAGTGTAGAATTTTATTTCTACAAGGTTTAAACCTTCACGTAAAATAGAAGTTAGATATATTTCAAGAGAAAGAAAAATATCAACTTTCTATTGACTATTCAAAGCAAAAGAAGATATTATTTTAGAGTAATTTATTTTTTGGTAGATAAGATACTATAGCATTAATACCGAGTTTTACAGGTTGACCCAAAACCTTTTACAAAAATTAGCCCAAGGCTGTTGATGAACATATCCTTACTAAGGATCCTATATATGTAAAATATACATGCCGCCAAAGCCATTACATCCGGTAAGACACATAGCCTGTTATCAAAAAGAAAATTCCCATACAATATTTTGGGTATACCCCGAGAAAACACACATGCATCATAATTACAAAAAAGAAACAGACACGGATCCCTTCCTTGAGACAATGGAGAAACGAAAATCTGTAGACACACATAGCAGAGTACTGAAAAAAACTCTCACAAGCTTTGTGTTGACAGTTACTCTTAATAATTATTTGGTAATTGCTTTCTTTCGTATATGACATTCTTTGGTACCACATACTATCTTGGCCAATCAACCTTGGAGAAGTGAACCTGTTGGCTAGATTTATGGCGGTGGATATCTGGTGGTCCACGTGGCTTTGGTTTGAAATCTTATATTGTTGTTTCTTTCCTTCCCTATGATTATCAACCAACCTCAAATTACTAATATGACTAGGAGCCATGTTATCTGGCATGTGACTGTCCCCATTAGTCTTTGTGGTACTTCCAAGTAGCATCCATGAAGACTGATAGCTTAGATAATTTTTATTGCGAGTCCAATTCAAAAAAAATATGGGAATACTCATAGCCTTCAAACTTATAGTGCCTTCCCTATTGGTAAATTCAACTATCATTCTTGGCATTCTTGTTGAATAAGCTCCTCTACTTCACTCGGGACACCGTGTTCCCATTTTAAAAGTCTGTCACCATCGACACCCAAATTGGCTAGCTTATTAGCAATTTTGTTAGCTTCTCGAAAGACATGTTGGGATTTTCTGTCTTGTCTTCCCTAGAAAAGGATCCTAGCCTCTTCAACAATTGTTTTAATACTCCAAGGAGGTGTTTTCAAATTATTGAGGAGATTTATAACATGCATAGAGTCTCCTTCTACGATAAAATTACCTTCTAAGTCTTGAGTCATTTGAAGGCCTCTCCACATAACTCTAGCTTCAGCTTCGTTGTTCGTCCTTGTTCCCAAATATTTTAGAGTAAAATTAGATATACTATAGTGCTAAGTATAGTCATACAAAAGACATTGTTTTCTTGGTTGAAAATCTTAGAATTATCTTTGGAAAAGTAACCAGACATTGATCTAGCATCATCAACAAGTTGTAGTAAAGGAAGGTAGTTATATTTTCATGCATTGAAAAGAAGCCAAGAGCCATTGAGGATAAGGATGTTAGAGCAACAATATAACATTGATGAGAATTGCATTGAGAGAGGCAAGACACCCATACTATATTACATCAAAATAATTGAGATTCTTATAGGCTTTAGCATAGGTGTAATGGTTAAATCAATAGAGGCATTGCTTAGTTAGCTAGTGTGGTTTGGTGATACTAAATATTATCCTGTACTCTAATAGAAAAGACATTATACTTGCACATTAGGGTTTACATGCAAACAAAGGAGCATCAATGTTTGATAAGTTAAATAGCAATGAAGAACCACCTTTGAGCACCAGGATTGTGAGAGATAGCACAATGAAAAATAAAGAACATTGAAGCCCACACATAGATGTTGCATAATAACCAAGCAAATGTGAATATTGTTTGATGATTACAAAAGGTGTTACATTAAGCATGCAAGAAGAGTCATTACCATTCAAGCAATGCATTTGGAAAGCATTAATTTCACACTTGTACAACTAGTAGATGACACCTTGTAAGTGGATGAGCAGAGAATCAAGTTTTTACACTCATCAAAGGAAGGAAGCACTTGATCATATCATCATTTAAGCCATTACAGTTTCATTGCCCATCATTGGTGATCATTGAAAGGAAGGGAAAATATTAGCAATTAGTGAACATCGATTTTGAAATCTCTAACACTCAATATTGCTAGCAAGATAACAATCCAAAATTTTGATGAAATCCAAGTGAGAAGGTGCTCATTGGATTTATGTAGACGAGACATTACTCAAGCCATTACGTAATCGCTTGGTGTAAACTAGAGCCATTGTGAAGAAGGATGAATGTTTCATACAACACATAATTTGGTATGATGAAATATAGCATTAAAAGGTGTTGGAAATTTGAGTTATTTTATATTATCATCAATGCCACATTGGATCATTGATGTCACATTGAGTTTTTGTGGAAAAATCACTTCATAGATAATCATCTATGATATTTTGGAGAGCATGGATATATACAAGTTTTTTATGAAAACCAAGGCAAGAAAAATAAAAGGTTTTATTTAAAACCATGGTGGGCTTATGTGGAAAGGGCTTTTCTTAAAATCCAAGGTGGAATTTTGTTTCATCGAAAAAAGACATCCAGTGATGAAGATATTAAAGTTTAAAGTTTAAGTTTAAATAAATGGAGGGCCGACCTATGTGCAATTAATGGGGGTTGGTATATATATATATATATATATATATATATATATATATATATAAATATATATATATGTAAAGGTTTCAATTTATTTCGAAAATGGAGCATATTATATATCATCAAAAAGCTTATTTCGAGGGCTATTTGACTAACTTATTTAGAAGGATAAATAAGGTGTGTGTAAAGATATATTTCTGATTTTGCAAAGGGGTTCTAAAAGTGAAGTTTGCCTTGTTCTTTTTCAAGAGGACTAATTCTTTCATGAGGTGACAAGGTATGCAATATTGTGATTTATTTTATTTTATGGTATAAGTGGTTTTGGGAGTGAAAAGGTTATGCAATGTTTTGATTTATTTTATTTTATGGTACAAGTGGTTTTAGGAGAGATAAGGAAGTTGTGCAATTAAAGGCCTTGGTGATGATTATTGAAAAGTGGAGTAATGTTGATTATTTTGTGATCTACTAACCCTTGTGAAGATTGGCAAAAGAATTTTGTGATTATGGCAGATTTACAAAGAGTTTTTTTCATCTTCATAAAAGGTATGGGAACATTCTCCTATTGATTGTTTATGGTGGTTGATTTCTAAAATATCATTGGAGGGAAAAGGATTGTTTGTGATTTCCTTTTCGAAAGTGGTTGGTTGAATGCATCAAGTTTTTATGAATTGAGAGTTGTGTTTAAACCTTGTGTTATAAGCATTGTTATTGAAGCCCATTAGTTATGAAAGAACTTGAGTTAAAAAATAACATGAGTATCATTGTTATGTGATATTTGTGGTTGAGCATTGTTGGAAACATTTGAGTTGGTTGATACATACTTGGACTAGGATTGTGTGAGAAAGAGTTGTCCCTTGTGATGATTGGTTGAGTTGAGGTTGATTTGGGTTGAGAGTGAGATTAGAACATATTGAGTCTCTAACAATTCTCTTTATGCTTCTATGATATTGACTTGAGTTGAGTTGAGATTGATTTGATTTGATTTGAGTTGAGATTGATATTAGAACATATTGAGTCTCTAACAATTCTCTTTATGCTTCTATGAGTTGATTTGAGTTGAGATTGATATTAGAACATATTGAGTCTCTAAAAATTCTCTTTATGCTTCTATGAGTTGAGTTGAGTTGAGTTGAGATAATTGTGGATAATTATTTCCATCCATTGAAGAGTACATTGCCATTCATTGTTGAGTTCATATTTGAGCTTTACCTTGATATATTTGTGGATGAGTTTTGAGTACTACTTGAGCATGATTGGTTGAGCCTTTGAGAAGGCTTTTGGGATAGATTTTTGGAAAAATTTGTGGAAGTTTTGTGCATGATTGATTGAGCCTTTGAGAAGGCCTTTGGGACAAAGTTGAGGATAGTGTTGGGATAGATTTGTGGATAGTTTTGGGCAAGTTCTTGGTGAGCTTGCTAGAGCATATTTGGGCAAGTTCTTGGTGAGCTTGCTAGCACAAATTTGACAAGTTTTATGTGAGCTTGTTAAGCAGGTTATATGTGAGCCTATTGAGCAGGTTCTTAGTGAGCCTATTGATAGAGCTTTGGAGGTGATAGAGTACAAAGGATAGAGTCTCAGTGGATAGAGATCCAGTAGCCAGCATGGTTTAATATATATCTAATTGAGGAGTCTTCAAGTGGAAAGAGGTCCACCAGTTAGTGCAGTAGAGAGACAGAGTCTTCTAGAAGATCACATAGCTAGATCAGAAGGGGAAAGAGTTCTCCTGTGGAAGAAATACATGAAATTGAGATTAGGGTATCAACATCTCTTTTGGATAGAGATCCATAAACATTGTACTTGGAAGTGATTCCTAAAGAGATTGATTGAGAAAGTTTTAGTAAAATATTTTATCTATGGAGTAGCCCACATTGGGTGAACCACGTAAATTGTGGTGTCTCTATTGTGTATGGTTTCTATGCATTGATTTTATTACTGCTATATTTACACAATATAATATTGAATTGGAAGAAAAAGTAAAAAGTGGTCTTATATTGTTCACTCCCCCCCCTCTCAGTATAAGCTTGTGTTCTTCAAAAGGTTCTAAGGAAGGAGCCATTATAGTTTCAAGAAGGGTTATTACGAAAAAATGTATCAAAATAGTGAGCCCACACATGGATGTCCTAAAGTTACCAAGATGAGAAGATAACAACATCACACACACATCAAAATATTCAAGAGGAATGTCATAGATTGAAAGGTCAAATACTAAGCTCATTAAAGGTGCTATACCCACCTGCATAGAGGATATAATTACAAGCTACGTAGCAATATAAATTACACTCTCACATGTAAAGAAAATGAGGTTTCTAATTCACAAACCTTGATAGGCCATGTAGATTCCTCAGGACAAGTAACAATCTTTAAGAGGGGCTTCAAAACCTAATTTTATTAGCAATGTAGGCTTAGATAACAGTCATAGAACACAAATAAGCTCTAGTGTAAGCTTCATAGAAACTACTATACTCACACATGCATAAGTACTTGTGGTTTATGTGGCTAAGCTAAGATGACCAAAGGATTTTGTTTCATGGAGGATAGCCGAAGGAAATTGCTAGGTCAAAATAATACGTAGTTTGCTTGAAGCACACGCATGTCAAATTGGAAGAAGCGTATCATATTTAGGAACATTCGGGTTATCTCCTTGCTTTAATATTAGACATCATATAATTAGAAGGAACCAAGCACATTCCATCATAACCAATGCATAAATTGGGTGCTTATTCTTGGAGTTTGCATAATATTTTAAGTATCATTGAAAGTTAACCTAGGAGGAGATAGGTCATTGGGAACTAGTCATTGATAGCCATGTCACTAGTCATTTATAGCCACTAAGCCATAGACTAAACGACCACACAGTGAAGATAATTTATATCCCAAGATTAAATATAATTGATTTTATTTGAAATTAATAGGAGCTATAAGGTATTTTATATCTAAGGTTAGTAAATAAATTGCAAGGAGACATAAGGAGCAAAATATTAGATTATTAAAGAAAATTAAATCAAGGAAGTTATATCATTAAAAGTTATTTCAGATCCTAATTATTTATAAATAATTAAACTAGGAGGTATAATAGTTTATTTAAATATTTTTTTTCAAATAATATTACCTTCTAAAAATTCCAAATTAGGGAGATATAAGGAGTACTACACCAAAATTTAGAACATTGGAATTTAGAAAACTAAACCATTGAGAATTAGAGAATTGAAAGAAGATCTCATTAAATTTCTTGAGGAGTTGGAAATTGCATTTTATATTTAGTCTCTTAAATTAATTTATGAGACATTAATCCAACTAAAAGGTATTGAAGGAAAAGAACCTTATTAAAACTTAAAGGTGCATCATCATTTGTATCTTTAGATTTCTAATTACTTATTAATAGGGAGAAATAAGGCAATACATTTAATTTAAACATTGAAGAGATAAAATAGATTCAAATCAATCTTAGAAAGCTAAGCATACCTGCAAAACATATTGGGTTATTCAAGTATTTTACAAAACTTGAAAAATTAAAAAGATCTTATCAAACTTGATATTTTATTACTTGAGATTAAAAGGTATACTATCTAAATATTGGAAAGACTACAAAGAATACTACAAAATTTAAATATTTGAGAGATAGTATTTAATCATATACTTAAAACACTAGGGATTCATAAGGTAGCCTACATTAAAGGAACATTGCCAAGAAAAGGCAAATGAAAAAGAAAACAAGTAATCCAAAAATAGAAACTCAAAATCTTTGAACTTCATGAGTTGACAAAATTAGTTGAAGAAGAAAACCTATGTATACAAGAAGAACTAATTTACATTGGAGAAGACTTAGGATTTCAAGAAGAAGAGATTTACATTTAATATGACTCACTAGAAGAGACCAAGAAATGATTGCAATTACTAAAAAGGTGCATAAAAAAGTTGTTAGAAAAATTTGAAAGTCAAGCGAATACATCTATAAAGGAAAATAAAGTTTTGCAATCAATCATGAGAGAGGCTAAAAATGAAATCTTTTCAACACTAGGAGATTATTTAAATTCATAAATTGGTGAAGCACAAATAAACTCAAAAGATGTTTTCACATTTTCTAATGATATAGAAAAAGTAATGTATATGGCATTACTTTCTAACGATGTTCTCAAAGACAAGAATAGAATATAAGAGGATATTATAAAAGACATGAAGAACAAGTATATTGATGAAGCAAATACTTTGAATAATATGCTTGCTGATACTACTAGTGAAGCATAAAAATGAGATTATTCTATACTTTAAAAATACGTGAAAATTATTCTTAACAATGCTAATGATTTCTATGAAGACTTTGTTACTATACCTATAAATATATGGAGAATAATCTATAAATAATTTATCACTATTAATATTTCCAAGATGAGAGAACATGAAAAGGTTGAAGAGGTAAAGAACAAAACAAAGATGAAATATGCCTCTAGTGATACAAATGGTATAAGGCCCATGATGGTAGATTCATGTTGCAATACTATATAATTAAAACCAATGATGATTGAGGCATTTAATGACACTAGTGATTTACTTCAAAAGGAAAAAATATGCAAAGTATGATGCTTGTCAAAATGAAAGGAAATATTGCAATACAAGCATTGGCACTAGTGATTTAGTATTCTTGCCTAAAATAGAAGAACCTATTATAGAAAGTGATTTACATACAGTTCATGATTACTCTGAAAATGTTCATACTACTAGAATTGATGAAGGTATGGATGCAAATGGTGATACTCAAGATTCTATTGATGCTGAAAATATCATTCTAATGAATGCATTGGTTATACTAATGGTTTTTGTTCAAAGTTGATAAGAGATGAAGATACAGGTCTAGAAAAATATGAACAAGTAATGCAAGATCAAATTGCATCAGAAATCAGATCAAATCATGAATATCTTGAGTATACAAATTAGACTAACAACAATAAGCAAGGAACTAATTTTGTAACATAAAATAGTGATATCAAATCAGTGATAGATATTGATAGAAATAGTTGCTATGAAGGATAGAATGGTCAAAGGGATTTGGTAATAGAAAATAGGTGTAGTCATTGTAGAATATATGGACATAAGATAGAGAGATGTTGGAATATCCATAGTTGTAAAATTTGTGGAGGAACCAATAATTCTCAAAGATAATGTTGGTACAAATAAAATCATTTCTTTTATTGGATATATACAATGACAAGAAATTTCATTAGTGAATTTTCTCAAGTATATTTCTCAAGGTATAGAGATGAAAACAGGAAAGGTATGAACTTATTTGATAACAAAATTGAAAGGAAAATGGTAACAGTGCCAAATTCAGAATACAAAGTCAGGAAAAAAGGTTAAGCTCAAGTAAAAGATCAAATCCAACCACTTGAAGAATGAATACAAATACAAAGATCCATATTGAATACTAAAGTCTTCATTAACCAAATAATATAATACAAGGGGTGTTAGAGAATATATTACATTATTTGGTACATGTCAATGTACCACCTTGGATACCTTATTAGACTAGGAGTTTATCTTAGGTTAAGTAGTAACTTGGAGGAGTAATAAATGCACAAGTGTTAGAATGTGTAATGATGTAAATTGATAAGTGTCCTTAGCTAGTTGTGCATGTGCATAAGTGTTTATCATGTAGAATGCACATGTGTCCTTAGGGTAGGAAATTGAAGAGTCACATACTAGTATATATTTTTGACAACATTGTAATTTGTAATGAAGCATGCATGGTCCATAGCATGCACCAGTAGAGTAGAGAGTTCCACATATTGTAACAAGTTTCCATTTTCATGAGTTTAGATTAATGGCTATTGCATGAGTTGTTTCAGAATTTTCTCATGCTATTTAATTTCTTATTAGATTGCCATTAACATAGTTATAACATTACTTGATTATTTTATTACATACCCATAAAAGGCTAATAGCTTTGAAAGAGGTCCAAATAATGGGATTCATCTTGAATGATGCAAATTCCACATAACTAGTTCTCATTCCCAAGTTATTAGGGATCAAGGATTTTAGATATTAAAAACTTATTAGCCTCCACAATACCATTTTTAAAATATTGACTAAAGTCTTGGCTAATAGAGTTAGAATTTTCCTACCTATTTTAATTGACCTTGCTTAGGGGGATTTGTGGCAGGAAGATTTTGGATGGTATAATAATAGTGCATGAGCTTATCCATTCTATTGATAAGAGTGGAATATTGAGGATGGTCCTTAAACTTGACATGAATAAAAATTATGACAAAACCTCAAGGATTTCCTCTTGAAATTTATGGATAAACTTGTCTTTCACCAAAATTGGTTAAACCTAGTCAAGTAATGTATTTTGACTATAAATTTTTTTGTCCTCATTAATGAGTCTCCTATAGGTTATTTTTAGAGTTTTAGGGGTATCCATAAAGGATATCCACTATCCCCCCATCTCTTCATCTTTATTTCTAATTTATTGTGTAGATATTTTAAGATAAATTTTATAGTAGAAAATATTAAATCTATGTTATCCCCGGATCCTATTATCCACCAACAATTTCCAGATAACACTCTACTTACCTCTTGTGCCTCTATTCCCCAGGCTAATAGTATCAAGGTTATCCTTACATCCTTTGAAAATATAGTGGGCTAGAAGATAAATTATTTTAAGAGTAATATTTTCTTACTTAATACCCCTCCCAAAAGATAAATAAATATTGCTCAAATCGTGGGGTGTGGGATTGCTGAATTTCCTTCTATCTATATTGGTATACCCATATTTAAAGGTATACTAAAATATAATCTCTAAGATCCTATGGTGGAAAGATTATAGAGGAAGCTTACGGGTTGGAAAGTAGCCCTACTCAACTAGGTAGGGAAATATCTATTAGTAAAGTCAACTCTTCAGAGTATTCTTATTTTTTTCACTCTTCAAAATCCATGTTAAAATTATTCATATAATTGAACACATCTAGAAAACATTTATCTAGTTAGGGGTTGATAAAATAAATATATTTCATCTTATTTCTTGGGATAAAATTTGTAGCAAGAAATATAATGGTGGACTAGGTTTCAGGAACCTAAAAAAAATGAACAAAGCTTCATTGGCTAAGCAAGTATGGAAGTTATTTCGTAAGGATTTCATGGGGTAGGTGCATATACTCTGAGGCAAATATTCGGGTCAATTTTTTTCTACTATCCTTAAAATATATAGGTGGAATCTAGGAGATGGGAAAAATATATTTCTAAGAGGATCCTTGGTTATGGAATTTCCCTCTCTTTATCCAAATCTGGTAGTTGTGGAGCCTAAAACTAGGGTTATCTTCAATTCAAAAGTAGTTGATTTCATTGAAATATATAATGGTAGGAAAATGTGGAAATCTATTTTTCCCAAATCTAAATCAGGAAGAGAAAAGGGCTATCAGAATCTTATATGTCATATTGATATTGTAGGTTATCAAAAAATCTGAGGAGGATGATTATATTTTTTGGAATGGTGAAAAGGATGGTTCTTTTTATATGAAGTCTACTTGTTACTTGGATGAAGATAAACCCATATACTACATTCCTAATAAAACTTTTGGTTGAAATATCTCATCCCTAAAGTCAACGTTTTCTATTGGTTGGTCATCTAACATAAGATTCTATCTATTGAAAATATCTAAAAAAGAGGAATGTATATCCCTAATAGGTGTTATCTTTGTGAAAAGAGTGTTGAATATTCAAATCATTTATTCTTTCAATTCTCCTTTTCCTTGGAAGTTCTTTATTATTTTTTAACATCTTGGGGATGTTTTCGATTTCTCCAAACCTAATATCTAAATTTCATGACCAATGGTCCTCCTCCTTCCCTACCCTAGCTGAGAGCCCTTTGGTCCTTTAGTATACCTCATTTATTTTGGGGTGTTTTGAAGGAAAGAAATAATAGGTCCTTCAAGAATTCCAAAAGGGATGTTGCATCATTGTATTCTATAATCCTCTTAGATAATGTGGAAAATGTATCTATTATGCACCTGGATGTTGGTGGAGGCCTTAAGTATGAGGTAGTTCTTGAGGAAAAATTAGGGATTCAATATAGAAATAGATATTTGGAGTAATCTAGATCCAATGTTAGAGCTCAAACCAAGTGGAACCCCCCCTCCCAGATGGATCAAGCTTAATTTTTATGGAGCATCTAAAGGAAATCCTAGAAAATCTAGGGTTGGGGGTGTGTTTATAAATAAAAAATGAGGTATCATCCTTGCATTCTCTAAAAACTTGGGTGTTTAGACCAATCATTTTGCAAAAACTAGATCCTTATTCTAGGGGATAGCTTTGCTTTCTTCTCTAGATTGCAAAAAATATATTATCAAAGGATATTCCATAAACATCATCAATTCAATGATTGTCTCTCAAACCCCTAGCTGGAGTATAGAAAACATGATAAAGGAATCTAAAGGAATAATTAAAACTCTTGAATATGTCGAAATTAAACACATTTATAGAGAAGGTAACAAATCTATGGATGTCCTTGCTAATATAGGACTATACCAAATAAGGCTCTCAACTTTGAGGAAAAAATTCCTTCAAGGTATCACCTAGATGAGCAATGGTATTTGAGATATTTTTTACTTCTATTCATTCTCTTTCTGTGATTATTATTATTGAAAACTTACTCATGTGTAATGAGATGGAGATGGACTTTATTTTAATTCTAGGATTTTACCATACTAGCATCTTGAGGAGTATTCATGGGAGTTTCAAGTTTTTTAAATTTTAATTATCCCTAAAAGGTGCCAAAACTTTTGAGTCCTAGGGTCCTAATCCTAGGTGGAAATTAAGGCAAGTTTAGATTGATGAAGTGATCTTCTATCAGAATGACATGGAAGATACCACCTAGATTGATTGCATGAGGAACCAAATTGGATGCCCTCTATTCATGTGGCTTCTATATGGGTAATACCAAGTGTAGTTATGGTAGTTTAATCTCATGTGTCACTCTCCAAAAGAGCTAAAATAGTCTCTAAACCCCTTTGGAAGTAATCGTCACAAGTCCAACCTAAATTTTTCCAAGCAAGGTATCCAATATTGGGAAAGCTCCAATAGAAAAAAGGATAAAACCACACTATTGCAACATCTTGCGATTAGAGGTGATCCTATTATTTCTACTCTCTCTTTAGTTAGCCTACATGGAATGAGGTAGCACATCAAGATCAGGTGCTGGATCATATGCTTTTTAAATCATGTGATAGAGTGTTGAAAAAATCCTTATTTGTTTTCAAATATCCTCCTTGATCATCATAGAGATGGGTGCAAATCTATATTTTTGTCCTTATATAATTTGGAGGATGATCCTTCAAGATCTCTTATTTTGGACCTTTTATTTTTCGTTGGCAATATTATCAAGATGTAAGGTGGCATGTCTCCAATATGCATGATTTTATTGTATCCTATACCAGTTTTATAATTTCAAATGGTCTACTAATCAAAAGTTGGGTTAATCATAATTTGAACATTCCCATTACTTTATCCTTTATCCTAAGGCTCTCCGATTGGCCTCATCTTGGGCGATGTATCCAATTTATGAGAAATGGGTATTTTTTGAAGTGGAAGAGCACTATGTTTAAAGGTACTCATCCTTTGGGGTTTGATAATTTGTTTTTGAATATAGGAATTTTTGAAAAGCAACTGATATCTTCCAATATAACTAGTTGGAGTACCTATAGTACTAAGTTTTGGAATATGGAAGGGGTGGTTATTGAACCAACTATCCTCAATTTGGATGAGGAGGTTAGAAATATTATGAAGAAAGGTGGCCTCCTCTAGTTTCTAATGAAGTTCAATGACTTTGATAGAGATATCTTGTAGCAAATGGCTTTCTCCTAGAAGGATGGGATGGTGAAAGTAGATGGATTATATTTTAAAATATCCATCCCTCTAATTGCATAGGTTACTAGACTTCCTTTGTATGACACTTGCCTAAACAAGGAGAAACACTCCCTAGCCAAGGAAATAAAATTTTTCTTGGGTGAAGATGAAGAGTTGGAAAATTTTATAATGGATACCAGAGAAGTTCAAGAAATTGTGGAATAGGATGATGCTTGTCATTATAGAATATTTTACACTGGATAGTAACCAAGATATTTTCAAGAGGTTTCATTTCATGTTCTTGAATCAGATTCATAGTAAGAGAAAGTTGAACATTCCTTCCTTCCTCTTCAAGTCTATGGAGAATTCAATGTTGTAGGTGAAAAAAGGTGATGCATTGGAACCAATTCATTAGGCCCTCACACAATTAATATTTGATCATATGGCCAAGAGGGGGGCAGTATGATGGAGGTTAAGCTAACTTTGGTTGAAAATTTTGTGGAACCTTTATCTATAGAGGAATCCTCTGACTCTTCTTAGTTTAAATCTATCATCTCTTAGGCCCTTAGGGTCAACCCAAACATATTTAGCTCAACCCATGGTGAAAAGGATCCAAATACACTGATAGGATAGGGTGAAGTGTCTAAGACCCCTAGAGGAACTGATGGAAGTGAGGAGAAAGATAAACACTCTAAGCATCTATTCTCTAAAGTGGTCAAAGTTAAAAAGACTCTCTTGTACATTGAATATTGATTCAAAAGGTTCAACTCTTGTTATTAATAAGGCTAAGCACTCAATTGGGTCCATGGGTGATGGAGTTTGAAGCCTTAATATTTATATAGACTCACAAGATCAAATATAAGATAGCCACAAAATAGTAATATCAAGATAATGATGTAAGCAAAGTAATATGAGCAAACTAATATGTATATCAAGGCTTATAATATATAAAATAAAATTAATTAATGAGTAGAAATTATGAATACAAATATCTTGAATTATACATGTACAAAGCATGTAGCATAACTTACAACATTAGTTGCCCAAATGTCTCTAAACTTTATCACTCCTCTTTCTCTTACAATATAGCACTTGTTTTTCTACACTTGATGAATGATGATTTATTTTGGATAGATGGATTATAGATGCTTCTCTATGGGGTACTATATAGACATAGTAGAATGATTCTTTGTATACTTGACTATTCCTTTTCATATACCAAGTTTCATGACTCTTGGCTTCTCTACTTGAAACTTGCATATATATGACTCTATCTTGTATGCACACCTAGATATGACTCTTCACTTAGCATACTCTAATCTAAAGACACTTGTGCACACTTACATATAAGACACTTGTGCACATAGACTCACATGACACTTGCACACTTACTCACATGATGCATGCATTTCTTGTACATTATTACATTACATAAAATATTACTCACACTCTAAACTAAGACTCAAACCTAATCTAATATTTACAAAATGTACCATGAAGGTACCATGGGGGTACCAATAATGTAATATACTCCAAAAATCCCATGTATTGCATTATTTGGGTATTTAATACTTTAGTCTTCAATCATAAATCTTGTTCTTCAAGTGACTTTTCAATGCATGTGATATTCTACTACCCTCACATTTGTTTCATCATCTTGAACTTTGGATTCACCCAATGCTTTTGTTAATAGAAGGATTTTTGAGTCTAATTTAGTGTACTTTGTCTTTCAGAACATTTAACAATGTTATCTTAAAATAATACAAGCTATTGAGAAAACCATTTGAATCTAAGGTATATATCCCATTCTTTTTTTAAAATAAAGGGGTAAAAATTTATTGATAAAAAGTTTGGATTACAAAGTACAACTGAGCCCCCACCTAGGACTAAAATAAGCAACAAGACAGCCTAAATCACTAGACAAGGTCAACTCCCAAAGAAAACCAAAAAAAATAAACCACATTAAGTCTGAACATCCTTATGGATCAACTCTCGTAGGTGTTGAGAATCCCTAGACGGGAGACTCTCCCATTTATCAATACTCTGAGTATCCAATAGCTCAAAAGCCCTTTTGGCCAGGTAATCAGCAACCCCATTCCATTCCATTGGAATGTGCACAAAGGATATAAATTTGAAATCTTCACTCATTCTGAGAATCTGAATGGTCACAGAGGCCAACTGCCAATTAACATCCTCCACTCTTTTGCTGTTTAAAAGATTAACCAAAATTTGAGAGTCAGACTCACAAAGAATCCTACGCCAACCAAGAGAAAACCCCCTTTGCAAGGCCTCAAGTATCGCCAGAGCTTCCATAATATTGTTGGAGTGAACACCTTTATAAATGGAAAAGAAAAAACTGACCACGCCAACAGAATCTCTCCCAACACCACCAATTCTAGCATGTCCAGGATTGCCCCTGGATGACCCATCAGTATTAATTTTTAAAACTCCTCTAGGGGACGGTCTCCATATACCCTCTCTCCTAACCTTCTTGCTAAGCTGAGGAATCCTACTAGGGCTACAAGAATTCACACCAACCCCAAACAAACCAAGGGCCTGTCATACCTTCTCCTCCTTAGAGTCCAAATGAGGGTCCACATCACATTTACTATGGATAGTTTCTTGAACCATACACAAGATCCTTTGCCAGATCTATTGAACAGCCAAATGACTTCCCTCAAAAATGCGTCGGTTTTGTTTGAGCCAAATATGCCAGATGATGCAAGAAGGGCCCAAATTCCAAGCCACTTGGAGGAAGGGGGCCTTGGCTGGAGGTCTGCCTAGACTACTCCAAAACTCCACTAGGGAGAGCACATGAAAACAAGGATGGTTCCAGGAACTCCACCAACAGTGCCAAATGTCTATGGCAAGGGAGCATTGGAAAAATAAATGAGAAGAGTCATCCTCATTCTTACCAAAAAGGACACATAAAGAGGGACCCTGAAATCCCCTCTTCCTCAAGTTATCCCAAGTGAGGCATTTATTACGAGCTACCAGCCAAAGAAAAAAGTTACATTTCGGCCAAGCAAATCTATTCCACACCTTTTTCCACCATGTGATAGGGAGACTCCTAAACTTTTGCTTATCAAGAACTTGATAACCATAGGCTACAGAGTAGGTTCCATTGGGATTAGGGTTCCAAGACAAAATGTCTTTATCCCTCAATGAAGAATAGTACCTCCCTGCAAGAATAAGAGCAAGCACCTCTCTATCCTTGGCCAATCCCCCTTGGGGTCATTCCTGTGGATCTTTCCATTTGTACATCTCCATATTTCCAAAATACTGGATTTTTTTAAAGTCCTCCACATGAGACCAACCTGCTTCCAAGAAAAAAATGCTTAGGGAATGTAACCTGGGATATTGAGTCAAGATAGGAGGGTGGCCATCCCAAGAATCCTCCTAGAAAAGAACATCTAATCCTCGATTGCAAATCTAGAACAAACCCTGCTTAATTAGATTAGCTCCTCTTTTTAGAGTGTCCCAGATAACGTAACCTTTCCCAACCAAACTGGCTCTAGGGATATCTGCCTCGGAAATACCTCTCAAGTATTTATAAGATAATATTTTAGCCCAAATTTGATCTTGAGAGGTACACCATCTCCAATAAAGTTTCACAGCCAAAGCCTGCCCAGAAAGAGTTGCCTGTTGCAACCCAAGGCCTCCCTCTTGAACTGGCCTACAAATGGAATCCCATCTAACCAAACTCCATTTAGATTGATCAAGTTTGCCAGACCAAAAAAATTATCTTGACAGAGCATCCATGTCCTTGATGAAACGAGAAGGAGTTGTTTGCACAAAACATTTGTAAATGGGTAAATCTTGAATAACAGATTTTAAAAGCAATACTCTACCTACAGAGGATAGCCATCTGATAGTCCAGTGATTTACCTTCCTTCTAAACTTATCAAGTATAGACTGCTAAGAAGATCTAGGAAAAGGATGAGATGAAATCGGGATCCCAAGATAAATGAATGGGGGAGTCCCGACCTGGAATCTTAGAATGCCAATAATCCTGGATTGAATAAGAGGGGGGGTATTGAAGAAGAAAATAAAGGACTTGTCCTCATTAATCACCTGTCCAGAAGCACCAAGATATATTTCAAGAGACTGTCTAATGTTTCCAGCTTCCTTGATAGTGGCAACTCCCAAAAAAGTAGTATCATCAACAAATTGAAGGTGGGAAAGAGGTGGCAAACTGTTATCCCACTTCCACCCCTGAATGAGACCATGCCTGACCTGAGACTTGAGTAATCTGCCCAACCCTTCTGCCATAATGATAAACAAATAAGGAGATAGAGGATCTCCTTGCCTCAATCCCCTTGAGGCCTCAAACAGCTCCGTAGTCTCGTTATTAACAAGAATAGAGAATGAGGAAGAAGAAATATAGCTCATCACCCATCTAATCCATTCCTCCTCAAAGCCAAAAGTAGCAAGAAATTTTTGAAGAAAGGACCATCTAACTCTGTCATAGGATTTTGCCATGTCCAACTTAATGAACATAGTTTTCTTCTTAGAAGTTTCCATTGAGTGAATAGCTTTTGTAGCAATAACAACCCCATCCATGATTTGTCGACCAGCAACAAACCCACCTTGCTCCTCAGAGATGATTTTGCTCAACCATATCTTTAGCCTCTCAGCAATAATTTTTGTGATGATCTTATATACAACATTACAGAGAGCAATAGGCCTGAACATATCCAAGGAATTCGCTCCCTCTTTCTTAGGAATAAGCACCACAAAGGTAGCATTTAGGGCCCTTAGAATATGTTTTTTCTTTTAGGACTCACGGACCACTTCCAAAAGGTCAAATTTTATTAACTCCCAAAACTCTTGATAAAAATCAATCGGGAATCCATCCGGACCCGGGGCTTTCCCCTTTTTCATCTTGAATACAACACTTTTCAGCTCCTCAAGGGAAATTGGATCCATCAAGTGCTCATTCATCTCTCTAGAAATAATCGAGGGAATACAATTTAGAATAATTTTTTCTTCCTCATCATCTGAGAGGGCATCCTCCTTGAAGAGAGAGGAAAAATACCTCTTAGTCTCTTCTGAAATATCCCCGAAAGAAGAAAGCAGGGCACCCTAAGAATTAACAAGAGAGGTAATCAGGTTACCATTACGACGAGCCTTAATAGAGTTATAAAAGAATGTTGTGTTCCTATCCCCTTCCTGAAGCCAATCTACTCGAGCTTTTTGTTTCCAAAAAATTTCTTCCCTCAGTTCCCATTCAGCAAGGTCTTTTACGACTTTTAGATTCCTCAACAAGAAGCTCCTCTCGTGAGTCCCTGATCTCTAATCTTCCTTGAGGCTTCTTCCACCCTCCTAAGAGCTGCCAGCTTAGCCAAGGAAAGGTTCCCAAAATTTAGTCTATTCCATCTCTTCAATTTATGCTTAACAAATTGAAGTTGCTTCATAAAGGAGTACATAGCAGTGCCATGAAGAGGTTTGCCATTAGTCCACCAGCCTCGCATGAAATCATGAAGCTTAGGATCTCGCAACCACATAAGTTGAAACTTAAATGAGGGATTCTTTTTTAGACCTAACTCCAGAGCAAAGAGTTTGATAGGCCAATGATCAGATCCTCTACCCTCCAAAATCATAGAACTAGTGCTTCTATTATTGCCAATCCAAAAACTAGAGATCAAAAACCTATCCAGTCTCTCTAAAATGGAATATTCCCCACATCTTCTATTATGCTAGGTAAATATCCCATTATCCGGCTTGATGTCAACCAAGTTCAAGGCCCGGATATGAGCATTGAAGATAGAATAAAAATGCTCAAGATGATCAATCCCACCACGTTTTTCCTCCAAACAAGTGATAGAATTGAAGTCTCCAGCCAAAATCCATGGGTATAGGGGAGCCAAAATTCTCACAAAGCCAATGTGCTCCCATAAATTCACTTTACCATTGTAATCAATAGGAGCATACACGTTTGTAAGTAGGATGGTCTCACCAGATTCATTATCATGCCCGATCATCGAAATAGACCACCTGCTGGAAATCCAGGTAAGAGGAGAGATCTTAACTGGATCCCATAAACAAGCAAGGCCACCAGCATATCCACATGCACCAATACACTGACATTGCCCCTTTCTCCACAACTTGGGAGCAATATTGAACAAACTATCAATAGCTAATTTAGTCTCCTGAATAAAAACCACAACCGAAGAATGAACAAGAATCAAATCACGAACAGATTTTTGTCTGGGGATGTTGTTCAACCCCCTTACATTCCATGAAAGTACAATAATTTCTAGGGGTTATAAAAATTGGAGTCCAATGTTCTCACCAAACCTGACTCTATGAAAGTCTCCCCCATTAACTTAATTTTATCCTGGTCTTTCTTCCGACCCACCTTCATATTCTTATCTGAAGCATTTTTTTTAATTATTTTATGCTGCAATCCCAGCACCGTAGGAGTTTTACAGTCCATGGATGACTGCATCAGTGCCTGGGTAGGAGAGGGCATGTCTAAATCTATGCCATTTTCTAAGATAACTTCACTTCCAGGGCTAGGTCCAACCATATCACCTATACTTGGAACCAAAGCCCTCTGTTCTTCATTTAAACCCCCTATATCTGGTTCCCTTGGTTCCACCTCATGAAGAGACAATCGATTTGGTCCTCGTTATATCTATAACGGTAGCGATGTTTCAGGTATCTCCATGCACTAATCAAGATTCTCTAGAATTTCAAAATGGTTGAGTCGAGCATCTGGTTGGTTATCCTTAATGTCTCTTTTTGCCTTTCTTCCTTTGTTTTGAGGTTTTACCATAACAAAACCTTCCTTATCCTGATCCCCCTCCTTTATCGGGGCTTTTCCTTTATCCATATTTTGTACAGCTCGAGAGGGCCTAGGATTTGAAGCCACAGGCAGGATAGACTTAGGGCATTTTATTTATAAGTGGCCATATTCATGGCAAATCTGGCAACGAAATGGGAGAGCTTCATAGTCAAGTTTTTGAACCCATTTGGTTGATCCGAACTGTATTTCAATAGAATCTGGAATAGGATTGTTTAAATCAATTTCAACACAGATACGAGCAACAGATATTACCTTTTTATCCAGCGTTTGTCATGATGGCCCAACCGACTTCCCAAGTAGAAGGGCAATCATATGCAAGATGTCATTTCTCCAAAATTCCAATGGGAGCCATGGAAGCCAAACCCACATCGAAACCCATGACGGCCACTCCTCTGATGGGTTGAAACCCACATGCTAGGGTTTAAGAAAGAGTCCCACTTGGTTACAGAAATAGGGACCTCCTTCAAATGCTTTGTTACGATCTACAAGACAAGAAAAAACCACCATAAAATAGCTGTTTGCACTCAGCATCACCTCCACATCACCTTCAGGGTTCCAAGTCTTCCTAACCCAAGCCTCCACAAAGGGAAGAGAAATTTGGATGCCCATAAATTTACCAATAAGCACATGTTTGGTTAAATACTCCACATCTTCTGCCATCGAGTCTGGTTGAACCACTAGAACCGGCCTAGCTTCACATAATTCCAAACATCCATTATTCTTTAACAAGTGATTCCTGGCATGCAATGGGAAATCATGTTCCTTCCAATCATTTTTAAAAGAAATACCAGCCCTAGCATGCACGCTCTGTGACGAACCTGATGCCATCACTACATTCCTCCAGTTGTTCATACCTCCTCCAGAAACTGTTGCCATCCCCGTAGAGCCCACCAGATAGGTCTCAAAAAATTCTAGCAAAGCAGCTTTCCTCATCAAACCCAGATTCTTCCTCCCAAAGTGAATTGTGAACTTTGTATACCTTATTTACTTCCCCTCCAAACTTTCTTCAATGGAGAATTCAATTTTGTAGGTGAAAAAAGGTGATGCATTGGAACCAATTCATTAGGCCCTCACACAATTAATATTTGGTCATATGGCCAAGAGGGGGGCAGTATGATGGAGGTTAAGCTAACTTTGGTTGAAAATTTTGTGGAACCTTTATCTATAGATGAATCCTCTGACTCTTCTTAGTTTAAATCTATCATCTCTTAGGCCCTTAGGGTCAACCCAAACATATTTAGCTCAACCCATGGTGAAAAGGATCCAAATACACTGATAGGATAGGGTGAAGTGTCTAAGGCCCCTAGAGGAACTGATGGAAGTGAGGAGAAAGATAAACACTCTAAGCATCTATTCTCTAAAGTGGTCAAAGTTAAAAAGACTCTCTTGTACATTGAATATTGATTCAAAAGGTTCAACTCTTGTTATTAATAAGGCTAAGCACTCAATTGGGTCCATGGGTGATGGATTTTGAAGCCTTAATATTAATATAAACTCACAAGATCAAATATAAGATAGCCACAAAATAGTAATATCAAGATAATGATGTAAGAAAAATAATATGAGCAAACTAATATGTATATCAAGGCTTATAATATATAAAATAAAATTAATTAATAAGTAGAAATTATGAATACAAATATCTTGAATTATACATGTACAAAGCATGTAGCATAACTTACAACATTAGTTGCCCAAATGTCTCTAAACTTTATTACTCCTCTTTCTCTTACAATATAGCACTTGCTTTTCTACACTTGATGAATGATGATTTATTTTGGATAGATGGATTATAGATGCTTCTCTATTGGGTACTATATAGCCATAGTAGAATTATTCTTTGTATACTTGACTATTCCTTTTCATATACCAAGTTTCATGACTCTTGGCTTCTCTACTTGAAACTTGCATATATGTGACTCTATCTTGTATGCACACCTAGATATGACTCTTCACTTAGCATACTCTAATCTAAAGACACTTGTGCACACTTAAATATAAGACACTTGAGCACATAGACTCACATGACACTTGCACACTTACTCACATGACGCATGCATTTCCTGTACATTATTACATTACATAAAATATTACTCACACTCTAAACTAAGACTCAAACCTAATCTAATATTTACAAAATGTACCATGAAGGTACCATGGGGGTACCAATAATGTAATATACCCCAAAAATCCCATGTATTGCATTATTTGGTTATTTAATACTTTAGTCTTCAATCATAAATCTTGTTCTTCAAGTGACTTTTCAATGCATGTGATATTCTACTATCCTCACATTTGTTTCATCATCTTGAACTTTGGATTCACCCAATGCTTTTGTTAATAGTAGGATTTTTGAGTCTAATTTATTGTACTTTGTCTTTCAGAACATTTAACAATGTTATCTTAAAATAATACAAGCTATTGAGAAAACCATTTGAATCTAAGGTATATATCCCATTCTTAATTGATCCCATGGCCTCTATTATATTTTGGTTTTTTATAACACATTTATTGTTCTCATTTATATATTTGAACTCAATTGATCTTCCACTTTCAACCAGTTTAGTAATTGAAATGATATTGGTTGAAAAACCTAGAACATACATAACATATTTTAACATAAAATTTGAAAATGGTGCACTAGGTGTTACACAACCACTTCCATGAACTAGGTACCTCTTATCATCAATAATTTTCAAATAGAAATTATCTTTGACTTCCAAACAATCAAACCATTGTAAATTACCAGTCATATGATGACTAGCACCTGAGTCTATATACCAAAGATCTTATTTTGTTTGATCACTTGATTAGATTTACTTGAAAATATTTTGCATTGTTGACAAGAGTTTTGAGAAATATGATGTTGCTCACTTGATGTACCTTGTTCTTGAACTTTTCCTTTTGAAGAATATGGTTTTATATTTTGATAATATCTTCTACATTGAAAAGTTCCTCTTGATAACTTATCCATTTTTGTACCCTTTAAGTTACAAAATTATAACTCCCTAGATTTAAATAATTCAAAGTTTCTAAATTAATAAACTAATGAAGTAGAAATCCTTATGTCTCCTTAATTATTAGAAACTAATAAAATAAAAAATTTGCAAATTTAATTTTCCTAAGTTTGCTATTGAACTCCTTTTGATTCCCAAATTAATTAATTTTTAAAATTCAATAATCTATTAATTCAAAAATTAATAAAGCAAATCAAATTCAAATTTATCTAACTATAATTAAATCTAACTATTAAAAATATTAAAATACGTATAAATCCAATCTTAAATTATCATCCTACTTATCACTCCATATAAAAAAATATTAAATTAAATCTTATCACTCCTTAATTAAATTTACCTTTTTAAAAAAACTTAATAAGAAAACATTTACTCCTACCTTATCACTCCTTAAAAAAATGTAGAAAACCCTAAAATCAAACATTACCTTCTAAATTTTGCATAGCATGCCTTATCACCTTTGAATGCTTTGAATTATGTTTCCACACTCATGTAGACTGAATTTATTTAACTCGCTTGAATGCTATGTGCCTACAGATGGATATTTCACTTTAGATAGGTAGAAAATAAAATGTTAAGATTTCTTAATGTTCCATTACATTGAGAACATTATCTCTCCAGGTGGTTATGCAAGGAGAATTTCTTGTTGGCACTTCTATATCCCTGAGTAGTCTACGAGTGTTACATTTCCTTATATACCAATGATGTGTCCTTAACGATTGGACTTTCCTCACCAACATTTGATCTGCTCATTCACTCTCCTTTTTGTGTCATGTAGAAGGTGTTTTCTTGGCTCTTGGAATTTCTTATTCCTACTTTAGATCTTGGTATTTTCTCTTCATGTGTTGGCTTGACTATGTCTTTTCCTCTTCTAGCAATGGCTCTTAGAGATCGACTACAATGTTTTCTTTTCCTGCATTGGGTCAATTGAAACTTTTCCTCTTCTTTCATTGGCTCATATCATGGAAGCTATCACTACTCTCTTCCTACTGCATTTCTTCTTCTCATGTTTGGTTTATGCACTATATATCACTTGTATATTGTTGCTTCTACTTATTTTTAATATTCTACTCTCTTTTTTTAGGTTATATGGTGATCATGGTCATGTTAACTCTTCGTTCCATAGTGGATGCTCTACATTCTCCTTACTAAATAACTTGAAGTCATTCTAACCACTCTTTAACATTGATGTAGGCAGAATAATGTTGCCCTAAAAATCTATCCTTGGGCATCAAAAAAATATATTTTTTACACCTTGATCATATTTTCCAAGCTAGTACCTTGAGCTTCTACTCTTTCTTCTAATGATTTCTCATTGGCTATTATTGTACTTACTACAATCTAGAGCCCCTTGTTGATCAAAATTATTCTTTTTGTAATAGCTATTTAGGTCTTATTTCTTCAATAAGACTTCTATTTGATGGCTACTCTTATCAAGCCACTATGTTAAGGTCTATAACCTAAAAATTTTCTATGTCAAGGTCTATCTTCAAGACCTAAATATTTTCTTTATGTCAAGGTATCACTTCAAGACCTAAAACTTCTCATAGAACACCTCTATTCCAAATAGTATTTTAGAATAGGTAACCTTGATCTATTGTTGTTCTTCTATATTTTTCAAGGTCTCACTTCAAGACTTGAATATTTTTGTAACTTTCAATTAACCTCTGCTTGATGAAAGCTAACTATAAGATAGATATATCAGTCCTTGATATATCCTTCTTATTTTTTTCTTTCTCTTGCACTTGAATATGAAAGTATTCTCTATCTATTGTAGGAATCTTCTCACACTTTTGATAATAAATCTTTGTTGCAAATGTCTTAGGTCACACCTACAACCCAAATAATGTCAAGGTGACTTAGATTTCCTTGATGCCTCAATCAAAATCAAAATGACTTGATTGTACCAAATCCTTCAACTTCCTCTTGAGTTGATAGAAATTAGTGTCAAGGATTATCTATATCCCTAAAATTCTTCTAATATCAAGGATTGGCTATTTTCCTATAATGATCAACTATCTTAAAGTTGATTCATCCTCTAATATTTGATTCCTTGTCTTCATTGGTTATAATTGTGGAAAGATCCTATAGATGAGTCCTAGTCTTCACTAGTTATTTTGCAACGATGGAAATACTCTATAGTTAAGTCCTAGTCTTCACTAGTTATTCTTGTAACTATGGAAAAAATCTAGATTTTTTTGCTTACTTTGATATTACAATAGAGTCCAAGTCTATCCCCATTTAAAGTAGATAGACTCTAAACCAAATTTATCAAACTGGATAAACTTGATTTTGTATGTAGCTAAATAAATTCAACCTATGCAATAAACTACTCACAATAGCATTGATACCATTGATGGATTTTTAAGCCTTAACATTAATATAAATTCACAAGATCAAATATAAGATAACCATAAAATAGTAAGATCAAGATAATTATGTAAGAAAAATAATATGAGGAAACTAATATGTATATCAAGGCTTATAATATATCAACTAACATTCATTAATGACCAACAATTATGAATGTAAATAGCCTAAATCATACATGTACAAAGCATGTAGCACAACTTACAATATTAGTTGCTCAAATGTATGTAAACTTTATTACTCCTCTTTCTCTTACAATATAGCACTTGCTTTTCTACACTTGATGAATGATGATTGATGTTGGATAGATGGATTATAGATGCTTCTTTATGGAGTACTATATAGCCATAGTATAATGAATCTTTGTATACTTGACTATTCCTTTCCATATGCCAAGTCTCATGACTCTTGGATTCTCTATTTGACACTTGCATACACATGACTCTATCTTGTATGCACACCTAGTTACAACTCTTCACTTAGCATACTCTAATCTAAAGACACTTGTGCACACTTACATATAATATACTTGTGCACATAGACTCACATTACACTTGCACACTTACATGACACTTGTGCATTTCCTACATATTATTACATTACATAAAATATTACTCACACTCTAAACTAAGATTCAGCCTTAATCTAATATTTATAAGATGTACCATGAAGGTACCATGGAGGTACATTAGCATATGGTAAATAATGTAATATAATACAACAGTGGGAAGGAATAAAGTTAATACTTTTGGCTCTTAGGAACCTTCTAGAACCCTAAAATATTCCAAAAAGATGATGTTGGAGTTCATGAGATCACTAATTAGTACCTATAATGTTTTCATCTTATGTTCTAAAGAAATCAAAACAATGATGGGGTGGGATTTAAAGGTTTTAGAGATAATCAAGGAACCAATTGGAGATATGATCCCTGAGGATTGAGGCTTCTTTCACCCTTCTCCTAATCTAGTTCTATGTTTTGGGCTATTTAGTGGGTTTTCCCCTGTCTTGTTGCATATCCCATTAGGTGGAGTGGATGTATGGCTTGAGGTATTTTTGGTTAGATCTTAGTTTAGGATCCTTTATTTGATGGTTATTTATATTATTTAAGTTCTCCCTAAACCTATTTTGCTTCTTCTCATAGACTTGTTTTTGAGGGCATGGTTATGGCTTGTAGTGAGTCTCACTATTTGGGATAGCCTTTTTATATATATTTTTAGTGTTCTCTTTGGAATCCTTTGATTCCTCTTTGTAAAAGGTTTAGGGAAACTTTCAAAATCACTTTTTTACCAAAAAAATAGATATATTGAAATCCAAATTGGAAAAATGGACTAACAAGTGGTTTTCTACTGGAGGTTGAATGACCCTAATAAATGTAGGTCTCCATGCCATACCTATTTATGTATCCTTAGTTCTAGATATACCTAAGGTATTATTTATAGAATTATATCAAATAAGCTATAGATTCCTCTAGAGTAGAGTCAAGGAAGAATGAAAATGGGTGCTGGTGAAATGATATGCTTTATACCTTTAGAAAAAGTAAGGAAGACTAGGAATCAAATTAGTAGTCAATAATAATAAGGCACTAATGGCTAAGTTATATTAGAGATTTCTAAAATTCCTATGAAATTATGGACTTAAATTTTGAGGGCCAAATATATAGAGAATAAAATATTGTCAAAGCTTACCTACTTCTTACTTCCTAGTAGAGGATATCCCATCTAAATGGGACTCAAAATTAGAGAGGATATGATCAAGAAAATATGTTTCTAGACTATCCATAATGGTTATAAGGCTAACTTTTGGAGAGATTCATAGGATGGTCATCCTCCTCTAATAACACAATTATCAACTTGGATATAATTTATGGATAATCTTCATAGAAATAACTAGGTTAAGGTAGGAAAATACTATAGGTCTCAAAATAGACACTAGTAGGTAGGAAGGCAATGGATACCAATAGAGGAGTGGCCAGTAAAAGTCTTGGAGGACTAGAGAAATGAAATTTTTATGACCATCTAGATAGTTGCCTTTGGATACTTAGCCCCCTACCAGAGGACCCCAATCCTATTAAGATATGTATTCATGTAGTTGTGGGCATAAAACTTTGGTCCAAATTGAAATTATTCATTTGGCCTCCACATAGAAGGGTGTTTATAGGGGAAAAATTAATGAAATTAGGGATACATGGGCATTTCATATGTGATACATGTTGGAATAATGATGAGATGATCTCTCACATATTTATAGAATACCCCATCATAATCAAAATTTGGAAATAGAGGGCAAATTTGTTAGGAATATTCTAGTTGGGGATATCATCTATAGAATAACTTTGAAGGAAGTGGCATAAATGGGAGGAAATTGACCAACCCATTTGGAATATTTTTTGTATGGGTATGACTCTCCTTAGGTGGAATTTTTGGAAGGAGAGAAGTAATTGTATCTTCAACAAGGATTATAGTGAAAACCACTTTGTTTAAAAAGAATCACAACCAATATGATGGATTCAATACAATATCCATTAAAAGGGCCCTAGAATAAAAATCAAAAGTGGGTTCAGATAATATCCAAATTACAAGTACCTCCAATGGTGGTAACATCAAAAAGGGTAACCTCAAATCACACACAAATAATATGAAATAGGAACTGGAAACATTTATTATAGGGACTGGGTAAGATGAATTTGGATGTATCATCAAGAGGAGTATAAAAAGAGAAATTATGGGGGAAATATGTCAATTATCGAATGGAACCCTACTTTTATATATGCAAAAATCCTAGGTATCATATCCAATATCCTAGTAGAGGGATATACCATCTTAAGGGGATTACATGAGGCTCTATAGATGGGATAGAGGGAGATTGATATGGAATTAGACTCCAAAATTATGATTAACCACTTAAAAGGACCAAGCAAGAAAAATAACATAGACTAGAGAATACAAATAATAATTGAGCAAATACAAATGATCAAACAATACTTGAGATAATGGATTTTATACACATATTTAGAGTTCAAAATATGGATGAAAATGCATTGGCTAATTGGTCCCTTGGGAGACCTTACTTTCTATGGATATCTCCTATATTCTCAACATAGAAGACCAGGGAAGCTCTTTTACTATTCTTACCATTGATGATAAACTGCTCATTGTATCTAGATTTATATATTCTTACTTTATATAGTTACTCTTATGCATAGATAATTGTAGTAGATTATATGTGAGGGATTATAGTCCCACATCCTCTATAAAAAAATGGATAAAATATTTCAAACCTAGAAAGGAAGAAAATATAATCTGATTTCCAAATAAATTAATTTATATAAAAAATATTTCTCTCAATTTTTTGTTTGCTATATTCATTAAATTTAAAGCAATGTGGTAGGATGTAGTTGGGCTAAAAAAAAAACACATAACATTTATTTTATCTTGTGTTGATTAATAAGAATAAATAGTAGAATTTGAACATGGTTCCTCTTCCATATGTCTTAATAATCATATCATTTTTATAGATCAAAATGATATAAGAATATATAGAAGCTTGTGTATAGTATAAGTGGGATTGATGGTGATATATTAAGTACTCTAGATAGCAGGTCAAAGGTTCAAATCTAAATATGGTAGGTTACAAATTACCTATAGGTACATAGCACAACATGAGTACCTCCTTCCATGCATAGTGAACAAGTAGAGAATGGGGTGGTGTCAATCCTTGAAATAAACATAATGTCTTCCTCGGTCCTCCTCATGTTATGTTATTTTACTTCAATACACAAAGTTTAGATGGTGATGGGATGCTACCTTGTAACCCTTATGTGCAAATAGAATTTACATAATAGAATTAATTAATATAAACAATTGCAAACGATAACTCCACAAGGTTTACATAAGAAAACAAATTATTATTAATATATATGGAAAATTAAAAAGTATACAAGTGCTCATAACATTATCTCTAGTAAATGGAATTATCCCTTCTATTGCACCTTTACATTTTATGGACTCACCCAATAATTGTAATCCACACTCTTATTTAGATAATCCCTTGGGAAAACTCTTTACAATTATAAACTCTTTGTTTGACTATCTATTCTTGCTATATTTTACTCCTTGTCTCTCACTTTTTGAACTCTCATATCCTCAAATCCCCTCACATGGTGAGAGATATCCCATATTTATAGGATCATATAAGTTAGATATTTGATGTATGGATAAATATATAAAGACAAAATATTACAAGTATTATAGATATCTCCTCTTGGACTCTTCCTATGATATTTTATAAATACATGAAATTATCAAACTATCACATGATTCTAGATATCTATTTTGTGGACTTTATTCATGGTATTTTATAATTGCAAAGGATAGTCAAAATATCACATGACTTTAGATATTTCCCCTTTTAATTACATAATATTTCCAAAAGTATCTTTGATATTTAGACACACTCTAGAAATTCTATAAGATATACTCAATTATTCAAAGAATATCCCAAGATATCTTGACTTTGTGACAAAGATATTTCTTTGCATGACATTGGAACTTTTATTTTTACTATTTAATTTTATTTTTTACCATGAACTATCCTTATCACTATATTATTATTTTATTCCTTTCATATAAACATTTTTTTTTTTTATAATACCAATAGTCCTTAATCGTTGTCATATTATTTCTAAATAAGCTATTACATAGAATTCATATTTAACACATTATTACATTACAATATTCTTAAAAATTATATCTAATATTATACACTACATACCCCTTATTCCACTATAAATGTAAATAACATGACACATTTTTATATTGGTATTTCTCCCCTTCCTAATTTTTCTTTATCCTTAAAGTAATTCCATATTTTTTTGGAGGAAGGAATACTTTGTGCTTGTCATGGTTTATCCATTTCCTAGTTGGTGTTCCATCCAATTCCATGATATTATATGTTTTATTATCATGTACTACTATTATTTAATAAGAGCCCATTTCAGTTGGCAATAACTTGTGTTGTCTCTTCAAGACCTTGTCCATTGTGATTTTATTTTTGAGCTACTAATTTTTATATAGAGAACTCAAACATATTTTTGGGACCATTACTAAAAATAGTAACTATTAAAAAAATAATTCTATTTTTAGTAAGGAAGTTTTAGGTGGTCCAAATCACAAGTCCATGGCTAGAGGAACTAGAGGATCCATGACAGATATAGATAAAAAAAAATTGGGTGAATAGATAGGGCTATTGAGTCAACAAATTACTAGCCTACATACCCAATTTGGATATGAAAATAATCATTTGAAAGACTTTATGTCATGACCCTCCCTATCTTACTTTGGGACATAAAGAAAAAAATGAATTAACCTATGGTGTGGTGATACTTAGTTTGAACAACTGAACCAACTATATGATGTTTATTTAATTTAGAAGGGCATGTTATTGCTAACATATTTCCAAGTGTACAGGATCAGGTACAATCGTAGGTGGAGAAGGTAGAAGCACCCACAAGAAACGAGGGTACCTAATATCAGGGGAGATGATGATTAAGGTACTCGGAGGTAACATGGACAAATACCTTCATATAGGCATTCATTTTTGGAAGGGATAATCATCGATGACTAATTGCCTTGAGCCTTAGTTGATAGCCTAGTAGGTATCATAAAATATCTGGCTAAGATAGGTGATCGGGTTGATGGAAAGACTCCCTCTTTGTTGTTTTATAAATTTGTTTGCTCTCTACTGCATCATGGTTTGAATAGCATAATGTTGGAACCTCTATAGGAAAACAATTGCAAAAATGTATACGAATGCTTAAAAAAAACTATCTTGTGAAGTAAAGATAGAGCATCATTTTTATGAAGAAAATAAAATTATATATTTATGCAAAATGAAGATTCATTTTAAATAGTTAATGAAGTTTTGATTAAATAATGATTGATTTAATTGAGCTTATTGGTAAACTTCATTTTAGTTAATAAATGAGAGTTCATTTAAATTAATTAAAGGTGTTCATTCTAATGATAATGGAAAAAGTCATTTAAAAGACTTTAATTAATTGAAACAAAAGGAAAAAAACCATTTTTAAATAAAATAAAGGGGTGTCTTTTATTTCAAAGAAAGATCAATTATGAAATTGATTAAATAAAGGAAATGTATTTTAATAATGGTAAATATCCCATGAGAGATATTTGTTTAAAAGAGTACCATGCATTTTGTTAAAATAAATGGGATAGTATATAATATACAAATATCCCATTCCCCTATGGAACGTAAGCTACAAAATGATCTAGGGTGGCAACTAGGTTTCCGAAGATGGAAATTTTAGAAAGAAGCATTACTTGCATCCAAGAGAGAAGGACATAGTATTGAAGGAGAGATGGCTTGAGGTATGGAGGGGAGTTTGAGGAAAGACGGTGAATGGCCCACTTGGAGCCAGGATGCATGTAAGGTGCTAGAGGAAAAGGAAGGAGGACAATAGGATAAAAAAAAGAAATGATGTAGACCAGAGATCATAAAGGAGGAAAGAAACACGCCACAAGCAAGGGAAAGAGGAAATCAAGATGCCACCAAGCTCCAGCCCATAGGAGGATTAAGGTTGGAATTTTTATGCTTTAAAATGTTTTATTGCATGTGTTGGTTTGGTGGAGATCAAATGATTATCCTCCCTATAACGTGAGAGGCTTTCGGTAAGGGTTGAAACCCCCTGCATATGGGTTTTTAGAGCACTGCAAGATGTGTTTTTAAAGAGCTACCTGTGTTTCTTTATGAATGCCATGTTTAGAACCTATTGGTGGTTTTCAAAAGAGTTGTCTATGTTTCTTTATGAGCACCATGTTTAGAACCTATTGGTGGTTTTCAAAAGAGTTGCATGTTTTTCTTTATGAACACCATGTTTAGAACCTATTGGTGGTTTTCAAAAGAGCTACCTGTGTTTCTTTATGAGTACCATGTTTAGAACCTGTTGGTGGTTTTTAATAAAAACTACCTGTGTTTCTTTAGAGTGCCATGTCTTAGAACCTGTGGTGTTTCAATGAAGATACTGACTACATTTTAAGAGTGCCATTTTTATAGAACCCATGGGTGTGTTAAAAAGCTATGAGTGTGTCTTGAGGATGCCATTATTTGTATAATAGGGTAAATTTTTCCAAGAACCTAAAAGTGTAGAGGGTGTCGCGTTTGAGGAAACCCCATAAGTACTTGAAATCAGGGTAAGTTCAAGAGCAACACTATGGAAATTTGAACGCACTGTGTGCCAAAAATTTTGCATTTGAACGGAAAGAAAGCACCCTATTTGGAATGTTTGTTATACTAGAAAACTGTTGAAGTTTCAAGAGGAGGTGTCGCATTTGAGAGCACCACTCATAGGGTTTCGGGGATGGTTGTTTAACATAACTCCACCTGCGTGTATGGGGAACTCTGAGGTACGTGAGTTCAGTCCCACTAGGGATAGTTAGTGGTGACAATGGGGAAAGCCTTGTGCCAGTTCTACTCTGTCTTGCCTTGTAGCTCACCCGGCTTAGCAATCCCTTACTCATTCTGTAGAGGTCATCAATATCCGCCATGAAGGGCATCCATATTTGGTGATAAGCTCTGTATTAGAAAGGTCATGTGAGTTTTAATTAAATAAAGGCCTTTGATTTATATTGTGAGATTGATTAAATAAAGACCTTTGAATTATATTGTGATTTAATTACAAAAAGACCTTTGATTTATATTGAGGGATTTAAATTAAATAAAGACCTTTGATTTATATTGAGGGATTTAATTAAAATAAAGACCTTTGATTTATATTGAGGAAATTAATTAAATATAAACCTTTGATTTATATTGAGGGATTTAATTAAAAACAAACCTTTGATTTATATTGAGGGATTTAAGAAAATATAGACCTTTGATTTATGTGGAATACATTGAAGGATTTAATTAAATAGAGAACCTTTGATTTATGTGGAATACATTGAAGGATTTAATTAAATAGAGAACCTTTGATTTATGTGGAATACATTGAAGGATTTAATTAAGTAGAGAACCTTTGATTTATGTGGAATACATTGAAGGAATTAATTAAATATAGACCTTTGATTTATGTGGAATACATTGAAGGATTTAATTAAGTAGAGAACCTTTGATTTATGTGGAATACATTGAAGGAATTAATTAAATATAGACCTTTGATTTATGTGGAATACATTGAAGGAATTAATTAAATATAGACCTTTGATTTATGTGGAATACATTGAAGGATTTAATTAAGTAGAGAACCTTTGATTTATGTGGAATACATTGAAGGAATTAATTAAATATAAACCTTTAATTTATGTGGAATACATTGAAGGATTTAATTAAGTAGAGAACCTTTGATTTATGTGGAATACATTGAAGGATTTAATTAAATATAGACCTTTGATTTATGTGGAATACATTGAAGGATTTAATTAAGTAGAGAACCTTTGATTTATGATTAATTATATTAGGGTTTTTAATTAAAAGGAGAACCTTTGATTAATGTTGATTATCTTAGGGGATTTTAATTAAAAAGGATGTAGATTTATTATTTGAATTAAATTTATGGGGCTTTGATTTAGGGAATAAAAGAAAAATGAATGTTTTAGAGATTAAAGGTATGGGACTTTAATGCTTTAAGATAGGAATGGATTTGATTAAAGTTAGACCATGATCTAAGTAGTACATGTTGGATGAATCTCTAAGGGAACTTGAGAGGTGGAAATAAAAGTAAAGGATATTTTATAATATCCATAATGCATTAGATGGTTGAAAACTTAATTAAATTTTGTATAGTTGTGATTTGGAAAAATAAATGAATAGATGCATTTAGAGGTATGCCTATCCTGAACCATGAGTATCCTGATCCCCTACTACCCTCAAATAATCAATGGGAAGTGAGGAGAAGCAAGGAATTCAAAGGAAGCAAAGTATAGGTAATTGTACTTTATGTTGCTTCACTTATGCTCAAATAGATTAGAATTATGGGGAGATATCCCCAATGCAGTTATTGTAATATTCTTTAATGTGGAAAGGATTTACCATGCTAACTCTAATGCATTAACTATTTATTGGTCTAAAGAAGATACTTGTACTCTATTTTTGTATTTGATTATATTAAGTAGTTGATTCTATTTTAGAGTTAAGAGTACTTTATTTTCTCATTACTTGGTGATTTATCTATGATATGGTAGTATCTAGATGTATTACTATTTGTTTGTTGGATGATAGAAATATAAGTGTAGAGTTCTATGGTGAACTCAGAGGTGACCTAAGGGAATTAAGAACCCCTTAGGGTGAACATAGGTAACCTAAGGGAATTAAGAACCCCTTAGGGTGAACATAGGTAACCTAAGGGAATTAAGGACCCCTTAGGGTGAACATAGAAAACCTAAGGGAATTGAGACCCCCTTAGGGAGATAAAGGACTAAGTGGTGAAGATATTACATATGAGTTAAGATAGCTCATCGTGGAGACAAGATAGATAGCTTAACTCGCAATACTCGTATCATACCTACACATAATTATTTGTGTATGGTATGGAGATGCATGTATACCTTCAATGGACTGAGGGTGATAGGTCTAACTCATCAAGAATGATGGGACATATGGGCTTATCTGTAGTGACACATGATACGCCTACACATACGAACATGTGATAGGGTACTTCATGAGATGTAACTTCTAGGAAAAATTAGGGTATTGAAACTTTAGGTAAATTCTAGTTGGATTACGGGTTCATGAAGGGTTCATTATCCCTCTTCTTAGTTAAAAAAAAAAAATCTTTCTATTTTTTTATTTTTTTGTTTGTGCATTTTTGGGTTGTTACACTTTATGCATATTTTTAACTATGAATAGATCAAAGTAAAAATAGAAAAATTGAAGATAAATTCGATGAGGTTGAAGGGTGTTTAAAAGGATCCACTCATGTACACCAATAGATTAAAAATTATAGAATTGAAGGAAATTCTGACATTTCAATAAATATAGAAGAGGAGGCACTCCACACTCTTTTTAATTATAATGCGCCATATAAAATGTCTAAGTTATACTTCCCCAAATTTAATGGAAAGGACCCCAATGGTTGGTTGTGTTGAAAAATTAGTTTTTGAAGCTCCAAAATATGTCATGATAGTTATGGATCACCATGGAATCCTTTAATTTTGAGTCTAAATCCCTTCAATAATATTAATGGGTGCAACATATTATTTCTAACCTTTCTTGGAAAGAATTTGAAACATGAATACTCATGTTTTTTTTTGATAGATAAGGGGGTTTTGAAAGGGTCCCCAAACCTTTTACAAATAGGAAAAAACAAGAGATACAACCTCCCAAAGGATAACTTGGAAGAAACAAAAGTAGGGAGATGATCTCCCTAAGATCGCATCTAGACAAGCACAAGGATAGAAGATGGCTTCCTAGAAACCATCACTGGGAAAGCAAAGAAACATGAGACAGATTCTTGGAAACCATATTCATATTATCACAACAAAAAATATGGGTTTCCCAAAGGCTGAAGAAATGACCATGCAAATTCGCTGAGTTCCTGGCCAAGGAACATCTTGAATTCAAACAAAATTGAATCAAAAAATTGAAATTGAGTTCCAAGATGAGGGAAATTTTAGGAATAAAAAAATGAAACACAAGCTTCCTGTTCGAAATGGAACACCACAAAAATTAGAAAAATTTTCTCGCTTAGGGAAACTAGCTCTTGCAATACAAAATATGGAGAGAATTTCCACACAAAGGAAACCCTTCTAACACTAGCTGGAATAGAGGAACTAAGCCAGCAGAAGGAAGAAGCTGGTAATAGAGTTGAAAGAAGAGATAATATTGAGAAGATGCAGATCACCAACACCACCACCTAAAGGGCCTCTCCAACCAACTAGAAAAGGAACCAACCTAGAACCCTCCTCAAAAACCATCATGAAAACACTAGGTCCCCCCAAGACCTCAAATAGTTGTAAGGATAGGGGTTCAAAGAAACAAATCCTCTTCAGAAGATGAAAGAACCCGAGCTAACCAAGGGCCATCCCAAGAAGCCAATAATGAACCCCAAATTTTATAAGGACTTCCACACCAATGGTCATAGGACCAATGCAACCAAAAAATTACAAAGGTCGCACAACCTTGATCCACTACAACCAGATCAAAATATTGTTCGAAAGAGGCCTCCCCTATGATAATTAAATGTCTAGTTTCCATATAAAATACCACCAAAAGGTAGATAAGGAACAAACCATATCATCTTGTGCATCTAGCAAGCAAAATATCACACCGTAGGTAGCCCAAATCCACTGAACCCAGAATAGGAAACCATCCGAGAGAATCCACTTCCATGAGTGGAGAAGTAGGGGAGGGAGAAGGGAAAATGAAGAAGTGGTATCGATCCCAGAGCAGGAGACTTCCTGCCTCCATCAACAATGATCCATACCCAAAAATGTGGAAATAAACTAATAGGACCATCTCACACATCAGGCAAATAATGAATGACCCAACCACCAAGGAAGCACTATTGATCTACACCAAAGACAACCTCACCCACTAGAACAACCTATAAAAATCCAAAAAAATGAAAAAGGAGGTCACCCACCTGAAGGCACCTTTGAGGAAGCTAGGATCCATCCAGGATCCTACTAGGATCACCATTGGAGGAGTAAGGAGAATGGAGAGGTGGTCTCCCACCTAGAGCGAGAGACCTCCTACCTCCCTCCATTGAGGGTATTACACATTTTGTCCCTAGTGAGTATGAGGACATTACAAGAATCTTATAAATTTAAGTATACCTCTATTTTTCATGACTATTAGAATCAATTTGAGAGGTTATCAAATATAACAAGGGTTTTAAGTGATGTATTCTTTTAGAGTTGTTTTATTAGTGGGTTGAAGGATGATATCAAGGTCAAGGTAAAAATGTTTAAACAACAATCCATGATGTAAACAATAGGTTTTGTTAGACTAGAAAACAAAAAATTTACTAATTAGAGGTATTCATCTAAATTTTCATAGGCCAGGTCCCCATTTCCATCCAAGATCACATCAAATCTAGGAAATAAATATCCAACAATTAAGTGATTTTCTAGGGAGTAAATGGATGTCTATAGAGAACAAGGGTCATGTTATAATTGTGATGAGAAATATTATTTGGGGCATAAATTTGTACAACAAAAATTGTATTTTCTAGATGTCAATTATTTTGTGGTAAATGAAGTACATGAATAAGTAGAATAGGAAAATAAAATCACCAATATGAGGGTGAAGCACAAGAAGAATCATAGCCAGATATTTCAACTCATGCACTTGTAGGAACCTCAAAACCTTAAACTATGAAGGTAGTAGGATATTTCAAGAGGTAAACAATTATAATTCTTATTGATTTAGGCAGTACATATAATTTTATTTATCCCCAAGTAGCTAAGCAAGCAAACTATTACATACATTCTTGCAATTCTTTTAAATTCATAGTGGCAAATGGAGGAACATTACCTTATAAAGGAGAATTCCAGAATGTTAAGTTGAATTAGAGGGTTACAAACTTAAAATTGATATGTTTATCCTCCTTTTAGGAGGACATGATGTGGTTTTTGGGACATAATGAATTTGTACATTAGAAAAGTAGCCTAAAATATTAACAAACTTTGGATTCAATTCACTCATAATGGGAGGTATACAATCTATGTGGCTCATTCATGAGATCCACTCAAATCACTAGTTCAAATTGAATGGAGAAAATATTAAAAATACCTCACATGTGGTACTAGCCCAATTGTTTGCATTCCAACCATAGAATACTAAAGAAATCAAATTAACTTTTTTTTAATACAAATTATTCTATCTTTGCACAACCCAAGGGCTTACTTCTATGTCATTCCCATGATCATGCAATATAGCTTGTGCCAAGGATCTTTCCACCTAACATATAACCCTATAGATACCCATATGCACAAAAATAAAAAATTGATATAAGATTTATTAAAAATAAGGGTAGTTTGACCTAGTATCAATTCTTATTCTTTATTGGTACTATTGGTCCCAAAAAAATATGGGTCTTGGAGGCTGTATGTAGACTTTTGTGAACTCAATAAAATCACCGTTAAGGATAAATTTTATATTCCTATAATTGATGAGTTGTTGGATGGGTTATATGGTGCCAATTTTTTTTCCAAGTTGCATCTCCACTCTAGATACCATTAAATAATGTTCAAGGATAAAGACATTGCAAAAACAACATTTAGAACTCACGATAATCATTATGAATTTTTGGTCATGCCCTTTGGTATAACTAATGCACCTTCAAATTTCCTAAGCAATATGAACAATGTATTCCACCCATTCCTTTGCAAGCGCATTTTTTCTTCTTTGATGACATTCTCATCTACAATCACACTTGGGTAGAGCACCTACAACATCTAGACTAGACTTTGCAACTATTGTAGGACCATAAATTATTTTCCAAATAGTCCAAATGTTCCTTTGGAATGTAGGAGGTCATATACTTGGGACATATTATTTTGGAAGAGGAAGTTAGGGTTGACCCAAAAAAATTAAAGCCATACAAAATTGGACTAAGACATAAAATCTCAAGGCACTTAAAGGACTTTTGGGTCTCATTGGCTACTAATAATTTTCCCAAGGTTATGGAAAAATAACAACCCCACTAATTATCATGTCAAATAATAACTCATGTATATGGATAAATCCAACATAAAAATATTTACAAATATTAAGGAAGACAAGATTTTGACATTGATGTTAGCCACTTATGATTTTTCCAAACCATTTAAAATTGAAAGTGATGCTTTGGGCTATGGCATTGGTGTAGTATTAAGGCAAGAAGAATAACCCCTAGCTTTCACTTGTAAGGTATTTTTGAGAAAAAATGGGAAAGTATACTTATGAAAAAGAAATTATGGTCATCCTCCATGCTGGAAATCATTGGTGATCTTATCTCATTGGGAGCCATCTCTTTATTAAAATGGATCATTAGAATTTAAAGTAATTTTTGGAATAGAGGGTATCTATTCTAACACAATATAAATGGGTTTCAAAATTGTTGGGGTGTGATTATGATATTATTTATAAGTAATGGAAGGAGAACATTGTGGCAAGTGCCCTCTCACATCAGTTTGAGGATTAGGACACACTATGTGCCATATCTTCCTTATTTTCCTCATGGGTCTACCAAATTCAAGAAGAAGTAACCAAAGACTCATCCTTACAAACTTTGAGGGAACAAATCCAAAGAGACTCCAATTCACACACCAAGTATTCATGGGATGTATATATCAAGATAACAAGATCACATTATGTTTTCTAAAATTTCATTGATCTATGAGGACATCATGAAGGAGATGCATGCTTCAGCCACAGTAGACCATTTCAAGTTTTTTTAAGACATATGAGCAATCCAAATGGTCATTCTATTAGGAAGAAATAAAAAATAAATCCAAAATTTTATGGTGGATTTTGAGATATACTAGTGGATAAAAGGAGAAATAGTTCATACTCTAGACACTCTACAATATTTACCAATCCTAGAAAAATTATGGATTGATATTTCCATGGGTTTTATTGAAGTACTTTCTAAATTTGGGGGGAAAATTTTCATTCTTGTGGTTGTGGACTGTCTCTCAAAGTATGCTCATTTAATTTATCATGCTCATTCTTACCATACCTCCACAATTGCCCAAATTTTATGGACTCTATTTTAAATTCCATGGTATGTCAAAATTCATTATGTTTGATTGTAACCCCAATATCACTAGTCATTTTATAAAGAACTATTTAAATTATAGGGAATATAATTATGAATGAGCTTTATTTTATCTTCATATGTTCTAGAAAAATCTAAAGTTTAGGTATTGGATGCAACACTTCAAGAATGTACCCAACCCTTATTGTAGTTGAAGGAGTTAGAACTGAATATGATAGTAGACTGATGAACATCATTCAAAGCATAGCTTCAATATAGATGGTATAGTTTTCTTTGAATCCATCCATACAAGCAATTATTAATGCTACTTTATGCTCATAAAAAGTTTGAAATAATATTTTATGGACCCTACCAGGTATTACAATAGACTAAACAAGTGGTTTATAAGCTCACATTAACACGTTCTTCCAAAATACATCTAGTCTTCCATATCTCTTGTCTCAAGAAGGTACTTGGAAATCAAGTTCAATTCCAATCAACACCTAAGTTGGATGATGAAGGTTTGTTCATCTTGGATCCTGACAACATTCTAAATCATAAAACCCACACCTTTTTTAACCACACCATCACTAAAGTATTGGTCCAATGGTGAGGTTTACAATAAGAAGATGCCACCTTGAAGTCTCTTCAATAGCTTCAATAGGAATTTCCTCATCTTCAACTTTGAGGACAAATAGTTTTTCAAGGGGATGGACATTTTGAAACACTATTATAATATTATTAATAGTTGTCTAGTCATGTGGTACTTTGGGCACCTAGGCTTAAGGGTCTATATGATGTAACAATTATGTATTATAAAAATACTTTGTTTAAATAAGTAATTATTACTATTTAGGAGTTACTAGCTTTGCCCCCACTTGCATGTATATGGAAACCCTTGAGTGTTAGGGTTAGAGTAGGCATAGTATTTACAATAATCAATGTGGCAAGAGAAGAGGCATCTCATATTTTTGTTGTATTAAATATCTGCTTCTAAAGATGTTGCCCCCTCAAAGAGGCTTACAATTATGTAATATGTTCTTGTTTTATACAATATAATCTACTTCATTTTTATTTCATATTACAATATTATTAATTTTAAGATTATTTTATGTTATTATTTCAATATGATGTGGATGTGATTTTATTTTATTACAAGGTTTCTAACATTAAAGAAAAATATATGATTCTCACAAAATGATTAACTAAAAAACAACTATATATCTAATTTTTTAATTGTTAATATATAAAATTATATAACTAAATTATAAAATTGCATTTCATAATTTTATGTGTGATTCAGACAATGCATTATTAAATAAAATTTACAAACTAGATATATTATGTAAAATTTCATATGAAAGTTTGCAAATAAAAATAACATGCATGTCTTTGTAGAAAAATTCAATTGTTCATGAAATACTTGTAGAAACAAATATGGAACTCTGAAATTTATTGCAAAAGTTTGTCAAACAAATATTTGTAATTTTTCAAGGGTGGGATAGCCTAAGCATTCCTAAAGTTAGAATGTTTTTTTGGCTAGTAGGTCATAAAATAATTTTATCAAAGGATAACCTTATGAAAAGTGGTTTTCATGGCCCCTCACAATGTGTTCTTTGTAAAAATGAGGAGAGTTTATACCATCTCTTGGGACACTATTCAATAGTCTAGAAACTATGACAATGTATTCTTAATATATTTGGTAAATGCATGGTGATGAATGGTAGAATTGAAAAATGGTTAAAGCAATGATGAAACACTTTTAAAAGTGCAGCTTTACAGACAATATAGGATATATAAAATATATAATACTTTGGATTATTTGGCTAGAAAGGAAAAGAAGAATATTTAAAGGAAAGGAAATCAATTTAGAGGTAATGAAAAGAAATATATTTTTAGCCATTGAGGAGTCTAAACCAACCCTATCAACTCACCTAATACCTAATTTGGAAGAAAAAAACCTTAATAGATAGAGTCAGGTCATCAAATGGAATTATGATGTTCGGTATAGGAGAAAAATAAGGTAAATAATATAAAGTGGAAACCACTAGATGTGGATTTGGTCAAATTGAATCTTGATGGAGCATCTAAAGGATATCTAGAACCAATAGGAGGAGGAGGAAAATTTGAAATAATAAAGAGATTTTTTCTCATTACTATTTCAATAGTGGATTTAAGATAAGTAACGAAGTTGAAGCTTGGGTGGATTTGAAAGGGTTAAAACTATGCAAATAAATGAAATGGAACAAAGCATGGACGTAAGGTGATTCACTAATAGTAATAAATGCAATTTTAAGGAAAGCAAAGGCTCCATGGAATATACAAGAGATAATTGTTGAAATACAAGACCTTGCTATAGATTTTAAAGAAATCAAGTTTGCACATACTAGGGTTATGCATAAGGGATTGGGCCCAAAATCTATTTATAAAATCAAGGTGAATTGTCTCAAAATCTTGGCAAATTATGCCCAAGGGGTCATGGCAAATTGCATTTAATTTTCACCAAAAATTTTCAAACCGTGGTAAATTTTTTTGTGTTGGGGGTTATGAATATCGGTTTGCAAATTCTAGGATTGTATGAAAAACTTAAAGGCTTTATGTTGATAGGAAAAGCTATGTCAATAACCCTATGCGTATAGGAAAATGTCATTAGGAAAAGCTATAACGATCGGTTTGAGAGGATTGGATGTGGACATGATGCTTAGCAAATACTGATCGATTACAGATATGTCGATCAAAAAATGATTATCGAGAGTAGATATGTCTATGTGTTGCAACAATATTGATCAATTGCATCTATGTTGGCCAATTGCAACTATGCCAATGTGTTGCAACAATATTGATCGATTGTAGCTATGTCGATCGGTTGTAGGAATGTTGATCAGTTGTAGGAATACCGATCAATTACAGGAATACCGATTGATTGTGGGAATGTCGATCAATTATAGGAATGTCTATTGTTGCAACAATGTCAATCGATTATAGGAATATCGATCGGTTGTAGGAATGATGATTGATTGAAACAATACTGATCAGTTGTAGCAAAGATGATTGTTTGCAACAATGTCAATCTAGATTAGTTGCAATAATGTCAATGGGCTACAAGAATGTCAATCAGTTGCAACAATGTCGATGCTTTGCATTAATGATAAACATATGCAACATGATGATTGGTTGCAACAAAGCCAATGCATTGTGTTAATGATGATTGAATACAAGTAAGTCGATCAATTTCAATAAAGCCAATTGGTTGCTACAAAGATGATCGGTTGTAATAGTATAAATGGGTTGCAATAATGATGATCGGGTGTAGCAAATCCAGTCGGTTGTAGCAAACCCAATCGATTGCAGCACACCCAGTCAGTTGTAACACATCCAATAATTTACATTGATGACGCAAAGCATCTCTACCATGTGTCAACCATATATGAAATGCTTTGCATGTAGATGTTGTGTTTCAACCATCCATGAACTGATTTCATGCAAAAAAGTCTATATAAAGGCATAAATAGTCATTTTTTGTCTTTTCTAATACAATTTTAACCCTTTTCCTATTGTTTTAACATAGTTGTAACCATTTTCCTCCTATTTTAATGTAGTTTTAACCATTTATCTCAAATTTTAATGGATTTTTAACCCCTTTCCTCCTGTTTGAACCCTTTTTATATACTTTCCATCAAGTTTCGAATACCTTCCACCATATCTTCTGATCCATATTCTCTCATACATAATGAAATAACCCTATGGCATCCCCTATCACCCATGGAATATCAAAAATTAATTTAAAAAACCTTATTTGCCCCATAATTTCTAAAATTTTATCAACACTGGGTTACGACATGTCATGGGTAATGAACTTTGGTCTTTGGGGTCTAGTTTTGATGTCGTAGTTCGACACAGACACTAAACTATTGGAGAAGATAATTGTTGGTTACAAAATTAATTTGGGAAAGGTACATGTTGTTATTTACAATAAAAACATCATATTTTCTTTCGTAGCCTCTGATATCACTAGATTGACAGTATTGCCCCACTCCGGTTATGATCCAATCACATCCAAATTCACATTAATTGATGATGACAAACTCTACCTGGAGACCACCTTCAAAGTGCATTCAGAATATTTTCAAGGTATAACTATATTTTTAATTTAATTAAATTTAAATTCTAGTGTCTACAATTACTGATTTGGTTTTTTTGCAGTTACGGCCACCAAGTCCAGAAGGGGTTTGACTGTACGAACTATTAAGAAAAAAATTATTCAGACATGTTGTGAATTCTTCCTTGCTAGACTCATTCTGCAAAGAAGACCAACAAAAATTCCTGTGGATCTTAACATATTTGGTTCATTGTATTGCACACCAACAATTCGACTGGTCCACCTATGTCTCACATTGGATCAGAATGGATATCCAAAACGTGATAAACCATGCTTCACCTTCATCGATAATAAGCACATGCAATTATATTATTAATTTTTTTTATGAATATTGTTATCATTTGTAGAACACTCAAGTACCAACTTCTTAGCACTCAAACCTAGCCAATGCAGACATGAAAAAATAGTAGGTTCAGGTTATTTTTAGTTAATATTGAAGTAAATTTTTTTATTTTTCATATGTTTGTTATTTTTATAATTTTAACATTTTATACAAAACATAGAAAAGGGCATCCTCTTCCTCTTCAAAGCGGGATGCTGCTTTCAAAGGTTATAATCCAGAGGAATTGGGAGACTTTGAAACACTTATGGAGGAAAAAATGCCATCGTTAAGAAGAAGATCAACAAGGAAACGTGTAAGATCTAGTTCTCTTAATCCTTGACAACCTCCACCTACGGCTTTATGTCCACTACCAATGAGCGTAGTTGCACAAGAGGTCTCATATTCGAGAAGTAAGTTTTAAAAACTACCTTAATAAAATTTGTTACCAAATTTTTACTATTTTTTATTAAATTTTATTTTGTGTTTTCATATGTACAGTGCACCCACATTCTCTACCTATGCAAGAGGTTTCTTCTTCTATCGGTAAGTGTTATAACCAATTTTAATAATCTACCTTCACAAATTTTGTAACCAGTTTTTATTTTGATGTTTTAAGTTCCTATACAACAATTCCATCATCAAAATCAACCGTCGATGCCACCCCCTCATCCACCATGCCAACCTCATATGCAAGGCCAATGCTTCCTAGGTGGCAAACACATTCTTCCATCTAAGCCAGAGAAAGAAGCAACAAAACCAATTTTCAAGATTCAAATATATGTTTTTTGGTAATTTTAATTTTACAGGTGTACCGAAAGCTTTTGGTGTTGGGTTGGATAATGTTCCACTTGATGAAGATTTATTTTTACAAGGCAACACACCCACTACTTTTCAAGTATTTGAACTGCTTCAAGATACTCAAATTGAAGGAGCTAAATATTCAAGCAAATATCCTCCTAGGGAAACCAAAACTTTTCAAGCTCATCCTCTACTAGAGGATGAAAGAGTAAATATTTTTAAAAAATATTTAGTTTCTAACAATGTTGAAGCAACCATTAAGGATTCACTACTTCCAGATATAACATAAATGAAAAAATAGGAGTATCAGGCCAAATTGTTGATAAAGGAAATTAATGCCCGATTCAAAAAAAATTCAAAAAGAGAACTTTTTTTCTTTAGTTGAAAATAAACCTGAAAAGATAGAGGCTCTACTACATCAAGCAAAATATGGAATTGTGTAGGTTACTACATATTACATAGATGAAACTTTAAGGTTTATGTTGAACAGATTGAAGAACATAAATGCTGAGGCCCAAGATTATTATAATGAATGGGTATGTGATAAGAAAAAGGTTGTTGTTGTAGTTGCAAAGAATAATGTCGAGGTTTGACTAATGTGTTCAATTTTTTTTTTGTTTTCTTTTTCAAATGTAAATATCTGTTGAATACTTATTTTTCCTTTTGTAGATAAAGAATGATAATCTCAAGAAGCAGGTTCAAAACCTGCAATACTATCTCAAGATGACAAAGGATTTCTTAAATGCTTCTATGGTAATAAAAAAATGAGCTCAAAAAGTAGTTGATCAAAACAATGCTTTTTGAGGAATCATTATCCGAAATGGATTGGATCCTGATGTTATTATAAAGGAGAAGGGTAACTAAGTTCTTACACAGATATCTAAAGATGTTGGGAAAGAAAATCCTTATAAGTTCTGGAGCAATTGAGAGTATTGTTACCCAACCTGAGGGAGGAGCCGTTGGAATGCAGAATGTGGAAGTCGTGGAAGAGGAAAAAGGAGTGGAATAGGGAAAGATGCTAAAGCTTGAAACTACTTTTGAAAATTTGACATTTCAAAAAGATAATTTTATGACATTCATATGTTTTCGTTTGAAAAAATGACACTTGTTTTTATAACTTTACTATTATACTATTTAAATTTATAATAATGTGTTATTTTCATCTCTTGAGTATTATGGGGTTTTAAATATGCTTGAGTTTACAAAGAATATATGTATGCATAGGTTTATATTTTCATTTTATTCATCTTGTTGTGATATAAAAATGAGTATTGTCTTGTGTATTATGCTATGTTGTTTTTATATTTCAATTTTCAAGTGATTTTACAAAGGATATATCTATGCATGGGTTTAAATTTTCATTTTATTCATAGTCATTCTTGTTGTTGTATAAAAATGAGTATTGTATTTTGTATTATGTTATATTATTTTTATATTTCAAAGTGAGTTTATAATGGATGTATCTATGAATGGGTTTAAAAATTCATTTTCCATGTATTATGCTATGTTGTTTTTATATTTCAATTTTCAAGTGAGTTTACGAAGGATATATCTATGCATGGGTTTAAATTTTCATTTTATTCATAGTAATTCTTGTTGTTGTATAAAAATGAGTATTGTCTTTTGTATTATGCTATATTATTTTTATATTTCAAAGTGATTTTATGATGGATATATCTATGAATGGGTTTAAATTTTCATTTTCCATGTATTATGCTATGTTGTTTTTATATTTTAATTTTCAAGTGAGTTTACGAAGGATATATCTATGCATGGGTTTAAATTTTTATTTTATTCATCGTCAATCTTGTTGTTGTATAAAAATGAGTAGTCTTTTGTATTATGCTATATTTTTTTTATATTTCAAAGTGATTTTACGATGGATATATCTATGAATGGATTTAAATTTTCATTTTCCATATCTAGAGTAATATGCTATTTGCATTTTGCCTTCTAGAGTAATATGCTATTTGAATTTTGATAAAAGCAAAATTTATTTCATCAATACCCCCATTCCTAGGCAAAACAACATAGCAAGGATAATGGAATGTCAGATTGCATCCCTTCCCACCTCCTATTTAGATCTTCCCTTGTTTACGGGGAAACTTGAAGAATCAACGTGGAACATAGTTCTGGAGAGGATCCAAAAAAATCTAGCAGTTTGGAAAGGACATATGTTATCTCAAGCAGGCAAAGCAGTTTTAACTATGGATTCACTTCAAAGTATACCCGTTTACTTCCTATCAGTCTTCAGAGCTCCCAGCAAGGTGTATCACAAAATTGAGCAACTTCAAAAAAAATTTCTCTGGGTCGGGAGTCGAGGATAAGAAAAGGATCCATTTAGCAGGTTGGAACAAGGTTTACAAACCTAAAGCTGATGGGGGGTTAGGATTGAGGAGAGTTGCTCATATCAATATAGCTCTGTTAGCCAAACAAGCGTGGCGGTTATTGACTAAGTTCGATAATAAATGGACTGCCATAGTTAGGAGGAAATACCTCCAAGGTGTGAACTTCCTTAATGACAACTTCGTAAGCAGGGGGTATGATTTTTGGAAGGCAATCATCACAAGCAGGGATCTTGTCAAGAAAGGTCTTACATGGATTCTAGGAAATGGGCAAACAATAGACTTTTGGAAGGATCGGTGGGTGAGAGCTGAGGAGTTATCCCAAAATCCTCATTTGTATAGGATTCAAGAGCATATGGAGTAGCATATTGGGAAGGTTGCAAATTATATGTGGTAGGATATAAACATCAACAGGTGGAAACAGATCAGAGTACATGGTTTTGAAGCGAAGTATGAAGAGCTTTATAACATTTTAACTCAGCAAATTATTCCCTCCAGAGAGGATGAAGATCACATTGTTTGGGTAAGACTGAAAGTTGTGACCTCACAGTTAAGTATGTCTATAATTTGCTTCTCAATGTGGAAGATCAAAAATTTCAACCGAGTTTGGTTTGGATCAAAGGCTTAATTCCTAAAATATCCTTTTTTTCATGGTTGGTAATTCAAGGAAAAATCCTCACTATGGACAATATGTTATCCAAAGGTATGGTTATTGCTAACCGTTGTTACATGTGCAGGGCAATATCGGAGACAACCCAACACTTGTTTTTGGAGTGTCCGATAGCAGAGTCCATCCTGGATGAACTTTTCCAAGCCTTTAGGATCTCGTGGGTTAAGCTTGCCCTTATATTCGAAGTGTTCCATCAATGGCCTCAACCCTTTGTTAGCCTAAAACTTAAGTACCTATGGAAAAAAATTTGGCATCATTTTCTCTGGCAGATTTGGCTAGAAAGGAACCATAGAGCCTTTAAGGATACCATTCACAACCCAAATACCATCCTCAACAAGATTATTGTCTTTGTGAAAGAAAACCTTAGCACCTTAGTGGATGAGAACCACTCAATTCTTCCCCAAGAAAAAAAATTAGCTCGGGCCTTAGGTATTGATGACAAATCTTCCATTCCTTTGCCCAATCCCAAAAATGGGATTTCTTAGGATCCACCCCCCCAGGATTGGTTTAAACTAAAATTTTATGGTGCAGCCAAGGAGAACTTGGGAAGAGCTAGAGCTGAAGGAATAATCAGGGATCATCAAGGAAATCTGGTCAAGACCTTCGCTGAACCATTGGGAATCAAAACTAATAACGAAGTAGAAGCTAGAGCTCTTTGGAGAGGGTTACAAGTAGCCCAAGAAACTCAAGTTAACTTGATGATTGAAGGTGATTCTATGAACATCATCAACCTATTAACCAATGGCAAAAAACCTCCATGGAGAATCGAGGGATTCATCCATGAAGTGAGGATCCTTTTTATGGCAAGACAGAATAGGAGGGCTCGTCACGTGTATCGTGAGGCCAACAGGTCAACTAAAAAATTAACCAACATAGGTGTTGATGTTGGTAGTTTGATGACATGGACACAAGATGTGCCATGTGAAGTGGAAAACATTATTAGTCATGAAAAGAAAGTGGAAAACATTATTAGTCATGAAAAGAAACCTACCCATTAAGGAGAAAGATGAATGGGTGTTCTTTCCCCATGGAGCTGGTAATAACTATGGGGTTTCCATCTAAATCATACCAAATTGGAAATGAAGGTAATAGGGTGTAAGCCTTGGAAGATTCCAACAAAGAATAGGAAATGGGCAAGCAACAGGTTTCACAAGTGCAAATTTACAAACTTCAATTCCTATCAATGTAAGTAATGTTTACAGTTATGTTTAGGTATGGGTGTGCTTTTTTAGTAATGTGTTGTAGGTGATTCAACATAATTTATGGTAAGAAAGTTTCAAGGATGACTAGGATCTACAATCTCAGCAGAAGGTTGGATATTGTAATAGGTTTTGGGTTAACCTACAAAACCCGGTAATTAATGAAGACTTTTATTTACCAAAAAAAAAAGCATACATACTAATGATACTAAGAAATATTTACTAGTTATGTATGCATGCATGGTTTACTCAAATCTAAAGCATAAATCATAAAAACATTTCAACATAGATAGTCAATAACACTTCTAGAGTCATAGCATACATACTAATGATACACACATACATACATACATACATTCAAATTCAAAGCATAAATCATTATATTTTGTCAACATAGATAATTAATTCAATAACATAGCATCATTATGCATGCATGATTTTCAAATTTCTAGTTTACTCAAAGCTAAAGCATAAATCATAAATTTTGACAACATAGACAATCAATAACATTAAAAATCAAATATGCAAAATCATTGAAAATAGAATTGTTATGGGATTTCCTGCTTACCTTCTTAAGTTTTGTCACGTCACATGAATCCCAAAAATCACAATGAGTATTGTAGACTCTAGTGGATCTACCTCTTTGACCCAGGAATAGATTACCTAGGGGGATATAGATAGACCAGGTCGGGTAAGGAAACCCTAGACAATAGGTTCATATATTTTCTATTTTGATGCGATCACCCATTCATTACCAGATAAAATGATTTTATATTACTTTACTTATTTTGTGATCAAACCAAGCATTAATATATCAAGACCAGACCGGTGCCATGTCCATTGGGTAGTCATAGTATATTTGTATTAAATGACTTAGAAAAGAAAAAGAAAGGATAACTAGTATTTTTTTAATTTTTTAAATAATGTAATGCATAGAAATGATTAAACTAGTGAAAGAAGATGTCATCCACATATTCTGATTATAGTAAAATATGTAAACAAGTGAACAAAGACCATAAAAATAGGATATTTGCTAGAAATAGAGTTGAAGTTATATTTATATGAAACATATTTACATATAACAGGCCCAACAAAGTGCTCGGGTCCTATATGACAATGATTATAATAAACCCTAGTTCAAATATCGTAACATGGGGTTGTTTCTCTCCATATTGATTGTAGTGGTGTAAGAGCCTCCAAATCTGGCGCATTCCATAGGAAATAATCTTAGCAAACAACGCTTCCTGGATAGTCCCTGGAAAATGACAAAAGGAAAGGTGAGGTAAGGAAGAAAAAAAACATACACAAGGAAAATACTACTAACACTTAGACACAACTATACTTGGACTTGGGTTTTCTCTCTCAGAGGTTTGATAAAAAACTTTTTTGTATTAGTGGTCTCCATTATATAGCGTTGGTTGATCAAGTGGGGTTGTAATCATTTCCTCCAGCTGGATCAATCTCACTCCCTCCAAAAATAGGATGTAATAAAAAATGGGCATGTAGCCCATGCCTCTCTGTCTACGCAGGTGGTGGCTATGGTTGTGCATTATCTCCCCCACTGTCCTAGGTTGGCAGTTGTTATGCACTCGAATCATGTTATCATAGTGAAATAGGCCCCACCTCTCCTCTTTTGAGGTCTCGTATACTTTTTTCAATGTGGTTCCATGCTTCATCATGGATTTTTAAAGTGAATAATAACAATTTAAGATCCTGTGTGGCTTTGTTCACCCTTTCTCTGGTCCATTCCACAGTGTTCTCAATGAAGACACATAGGTGATCCACCATTTGTACTAAGGTTGTAAATTTTTTTGATAATTTTTCATTAGGACCAAAGTAAAAATTTTGTATTTTGTGGAGCTTGAATAAACTCATCTAGTTTAAAACCATAATCTTCAAGTTCATCCTTAACCTCTCGTTCAGCGTTGACAACCTCTTGGTTCCACAAGAGCCAATTTTATCTGTTCTGTAAGATGAAAACTTTGGCATACTCCTCGACAAAGAAATAGATAGAACAATTTGCCAATGTAGTTGTCATCCCATTGATTGCTATGTAATTCACCTTAAACCTCTTATATATAGGAAATATGGCATTCACTCTCTGATTTGCTTGTTGCAGGTGATCACACAAGAGGTCGGCAGTGTGCCTTATGGCATATATGTCATAGAATATGGACTCAAAGTACTCCATTTTTCTCATCATTTCTCCTTCATTTCCTATTTGAATTCTTCTACAGACCCAAATTTATCACTGGCCTATGCAACACTATCTTGGGAAGAAGCTAGCATTTGCTTTAATTTATCAACTTTGGTCTGAACTTGTTGTACTTTGAGCTGCAGTTGCCCCACCTCCACAACCTTAGCCTTTATATCTTCCATCTCTTTCTCCATTGTTGTTGCCACCTACGCTTGGGTGGCTACATGGGACTTCATCATTTCCACTAGGGCAACTTCTGCCTATATAACATCTTTACTGACATCAATGGTGGCTTATTTTAAACTTGGTGGCAAAGGGATGCCAAATGTAGTAGTGAACACGTCGTCTGTCTCCTGCACAATTATCCTTTGGGTCCTACTTACTCCTTTACTAGGGGATATCTACTTCTCTATATCTTGTATTTAGTCCTCCTCATCTACAATAAACTGGAGTGTGTCCCTCACTCTCGCCAGTGTAAGAATTTTGATATCTTCAGTAGAAGATGTAGTTATAGATTTCTTTCTAGTGGGGGACTGTGTGGGGCTTCTTTCTTACACCTCATACTCTCTAAGTATATTAGATAATCCCCCAAATTTTGTTATTTTCCTTAAAGCCTTGGGGGAAATGGGACGCTCCTCTTTGTTGACTACCAAGGTGGCAGATAACAAAGAGGGCTAGCCCACTGCCACGTCAGTTTGCTCTGAAGGACACATTAATGTTAAAGTTGGTGATGTGAGGCTTTGCAATTGCTACATCGAGTAAGTGACCAACTCCTTCCTTTTAATGAAAGTAATGGGAAAACTATAAGAGGAGGGTATTTTGGCTTGCTCTTGTTGTCCTTCACCCACAATATTCATCATGACCTCAAATAGGTGAGTATTTTGATGGATAACTTGGAAAGTGGGGTCCTAGAATTCTTCTAGGGGAGCAGCTGGGACCAATGGCACCACCTTGTCTACTAAAAATTCTCTATGTAATATTAATTCAAAGCCATAGTCTCCAACTACTTCTAACTTGCTATAAGGCCTATTATTCATTCTCCATACCAAGTCCAAAGACTGACTTCCCTTGATGGCCTTCTGCATTTCATATTCAAAGTCATATTTCCTATGAGTGACTTGTAAAAGGGTAAGTTTATTAGCAACAACAGTTTTGTGGTGGCCATCGAGATCGTAGGGTCTCCATGTGACCTCAAGGAAGCAGTATGTATCCATATTCCATATGGCCTACAACATTGCAAAATGGCCTAAATATGTGTAAGCCCCCATAAAGCAAGGAATGGGTAACCATGGCATGCTCCCCTTCTTCCTGAGGTATTTGATTTTCACCTCCTCAAAAATCTACTGGGTTATCTCTAGGATAGCAATTGAGGTTGGGCAATGCCTTTGGGGGAAACTTGGAACCATATATTCTGATGTAAGAGAATTCTTCCATATAGAAGAAATATCCCACCCTGGCTTCATGCAAAAATTTTCTCACACCGACCCCAAGACTGTTGGGCTCTTTTCCACACAATCGGGTGTGTACCACTAGGAGAACATTCTTAAACAAGACTTTATAACTCGAATACCCCACCTGCATACATATAAATGAATCTTGAATTGCGGCGGTAGTCACTCCTCCCAACCAAACCACCAAGGATTTATCCAATTGTGCTACAAAAAAATGAACCAAAAATGAATAATATGAGAATGGGGGGAGCTCTTCTTTATTGACCAGTATGGCCTTCTATAATTTTATTAATTCTTCATTCATGTTGTCACTTATCACATCCTCCCATCGATAGAGGGAATTCTTGTTTGTCTTGTTGCACTAGATGATGAGGAACATAACCTCCTTTGTGATAAGCTCCAAATATTTGATGCCCAATGCCAGGTTAATCATATTTGCATAGTCCTGTACCCAGGGATGAAGTAAGAACTTTCAAATTGGAAAACCCAAAGGCCTGTTCCCTTCTATCCTCAGGAGAATCTGCAGGAATATGGTTTTCAACATAAAATTGACCTACAGAGTGAGTGTTTTGAAATCTAGGACCTACAAGGCAATGTCGAGCCCGAATACCTACCTGATTATAGTTGTAAATCAGGCCATGACCTAGTTCTTGTGGTCATGAATGGTCCTATTATTTAGATCATAAGCCACCACCAGCCATGCTAGAAGGTCTAAGGAATGATAGACCTTTGAGTAGGTTAACCGACCTAGGTTGGTCTTTCATTTATTGCAAACTAGGGTCAACTCAGTACTGTCTTATTGTCCTCTCATGAATAGACTTCTCAACAATGTTGGGTGGTGTTGTTTATCCTCCTCGGTGGGGTCAAAACTATAAATGGTGATGCCATCCACCTATTGATACTGTTATACTATTATGTATCTACTTGAATCTGATGGGTTCCTTAGAATTTTTGGGTCCTGGGCTCTCCCCGAACTTCTTGTGATTTGCCATGCACCAGTAATTTTTCTAATGCAGGTTTTAACATTGAGTACCCCTACTGCAGCCATGCTGGTAGAAGCCATGGAAGCACACTTTCATGAATAGAGAGGGTCTCTAAATTTTTGTGCTCAACTTCATAGAGAAAATACTCTACATGCACAATTATGCTAATGGTATGGGGGAGGTTTATCACCTTCCATTTAAAGAGCCAATATTAAATTCATGTAGGTGGGGCATGTGCTTTTCTATTTTCTGGCACTTTATGACTGGTCGTACCATGATACTGGATGCACCACATCATCCTTGTTGTTGGTTTTGGATTTTCTGCACCTTATGCCCACTTGATTGAATTATAGCATGGGGAGATCTTGGAACATGTGGCAACCCTTTATTTACTCAAGCAGGGTGCACTCGAGTGAGGTACATGCTTTTTTGGGAGAAGCACGTAAAAATCATGCCTCATTAACTCTTCTTGTACCTCGAATAGAACTAGGTGCACAAATTTGTGCGCCTAACAAAACTTTGTGTGCTCAAATGGGGAAGTGGAGCACATGGACCTCAAGGTGGGTGCATGACCTTATGCACCTGCAAAAAACCTTACACGCTCCAAGGGAGTGGAGTGCATGGAACCCTAAGACCTTGTGTGCTCCACTCTCCAGTGGAGTGCATGAACTTAGAGATAGGTACATGAATTTGTTCACCCATCTAGACCCTCACGCACTCCATTGGGATAAAGCATCCTGACACTACTTGGGGCTCATAGGATCGTGCACCTCTTAGGACTTTGCATGCTCCACTAAGTAGTAGAGAATGTAGGCTAGGGGTTGGGTGCATGATCTTGTGCACCCCAAAGGGAAATTCGTACACTCCATTATATAGGAACACACGAACTCTAGATGGGTGCACGACCTTGTGCATACGTAAGGACCTTCACATGCTCCATTGGAGTGGAGCATGTAGATTCAACTTGGGGTATGCAAACTTCATGCACTCTTAGAAACCTTATGTTCTCCATTCTCTCATGGAGCACGTGGAATCAAAGTAGGGCACACAAAGTTGTGCACCCCTTAGAGTGCACATGACAAATTTGGGTGCATGGATTCATGTGCTTGAAGGGACTTTCATATGTCCCACTTGTGGAGCGTGTAGGCTGGCTTAGGGTACACAGGTTTGTGTGCCCTTGGGATTTTTGTGTGCTCCACTCTCTAGTAGGGTGCACGAGGTTGGACTTGGGCACACCACCTTGTGTGTCGTTAAGGGAAAAAAGGGGGAAACAAAAAGGGAGCTACCATTTTAGGGCTAACAAGAATGATTATATGATTTTTTTTAAATCATTGAAATTTAACAACTAATCAAATATGGAAAATCATTGATAATATGAATTTTTTCAAATCATTGAAATTTAAAAATGATATAAAATATGGAAAATCATTGATAATATGATTTTTTTCAAATCACTAAAATTTTAAAAATGATTTCAAATCTAAAAAATCATTGATTATATGAATTTGTCATATAATCATTGAAATTTTACATTTCTGGAAGCTCATACAAAGCCTTATCGACTTCTCCAAAATAACCGGGAATCATTTGTAAATTTTGATTATCCATTGTTATTCTAAAATTGGTTGATTATTGTCTTAGAAGTTATTTGTTTAGAATACCATTGATTTCAATGCCATTTACTTCCACACTTTTAGAGAAATGTGTTGTAAGATTGCCCATATATTTCACAAACGACTCACTTCTACTACTGTGGTCAACATAAGGATTCCATAATATGGGATTAAAAATAGTCATAGCCTCAAGTGTCTCACATCTCTGAAAATGATCTCTTATTTCACTTTTTAATGTATTTGCAATTCTTTTCAATTTATTCTTAGTGCTATCCAAAACCTCATCAAATTTAAAATGTGTTATGGGTACTTGTTCAACATCATATGTAAGAGTATCTTCTAACCGCTTTTCATAATGATATAAAGGAATCATATTTCCATGGATAGAAATACAAATATTATCATTGATGTTGAACTTTAAAAAGCTGTTAGGATCATTGACTTCAACTAACGTATTCCAACTATCAAACTTGGGATCCTCAATTTTTTTTTTGGATAAGTAAATCTTGTCAATAAGCATACATATTTGTTTTCTCATCATGATGAAATCAAAAATATAATTTTTCATTTCTTGTGCGAGTTTAATCAAATAATTCATTTCTTGCAACAATGGAAGAATACCACATAATGTGAGAAGAGTTTCCAAGTCAGTGATATGAAATAGAAAATGTTTTACCTTGTCAACATCCATATGATGTGCGTACATAAACCCAAATAAGGATTGGTATTGTAAAAAACTATTTTTGCAAGAAGAAACAGTGAAATCAACATGGTGTCCACATATTTTAACATTTTTTTGCCTTCGATTACACCTAGAGAAAACTATTGAAACTCTGCAATTATTTTTGTACTGCATGAAAAGTATGAGTGTATTTCATAGATGATATCTTCCACTTTGGATACATTATCAAATTTGCTCACAATTTTGTATGCAAAATTCATTTGATGAGCCATACAATGAATGTGAATCACATACCGGGCAATTGATGTTTGAAGCCTAACACAAAGACCATTTATTTATCATTGCATTGTAGCCGCACCATCATCTCCAACACAAATTAACTTTGTGGTAATCTCATTTTCATCCATTTTAGAAATATCCTTCAAACTGGTTACAACAACATTATAAGTGTTTTTTGCATTACAATTTCCAATCATCTTATGTAGTGCTAGTAAACGAGGTTGTCTCAAATGATTTTTGAATGTGTAAACATATATGAAAATCCAAGATGTGTTATCAACAACTGTTACCTCATAAATGGAAAGTGAAATAAATTTGGCTTGTTTTACATTCTCTCTTAGGTCTTCCTTCTTAACCAGTGACAGACATTTTACCATTTCCCAACCACTTTGATTTGACCAATGTGAACTGGTAAGGTTCTATACATCATCTAGTTGAAGTAGTTGCTTAAAATCAGAAAAATCAGACATGGGTCAACCTTTTTTTAGAATATTGTATACAACAATAAACTGCAAATGTTTTGAGGCTAATATAGTCTTATTAATTTTATAAAATTGGGTCTCGATAGTTCCACCCTTCTCAATGAGAGTTTGTTGTTATTTCATTGATTTTTTGTATTCAAGTGCATATCTCACATGCACACATTTTTATGCATCCTTCCACCTATAAAATCTATTAATTGTTCCATCACTTCGTATTTCTTTGATGTAAAATTTCCCACAATATTTTTCTATTGAGTCTTTCTTATTTTGCAATAAATGATTCTTTCCCAACTTCCAAGTATAAATTATGTATTTACACACTTTTTGTGTATAATAACGCTCAATAAAGGGGTATAACCATGCCCATTCATTTTTAAAATCCCTTCCAATAGTCCATTCACTTATATTTTGATGTTTATATTTTTTACTACAAGATTCCCTAGAGGTCTAAATTTTAATTGTACTATTATTTTCTTCTTCAGTTAATGTGTCTGAATTAAACATCTCCTGAAGTGGTTGTTAAATGTTTTTATTAGGAAAATTATCATGTGGTCCCATATCATCCATTGGAATATCTTTGAGTGAATCCACATTAGGGTCGATAGTGTTTACTGCATTCAATGTTTGGTGTTCTCTATTATTTTTTGATGTAAAAAGACATTATTTTAAATAACTAACAGAATACAGTTTTACAAAGCATTTAAAGAGAGGTTGATAAGGAGACAACCATTTATATATTAATAAATAAAGGCTTTATATATAATAATAAAATAGAAAAATTAATGATTTGATGGTAAAAGGTGTTTGTAACTACATGTTGTGTAGATATTGATGTTTCATTGCATTTTGATATTTGTGTAAAATATTTTAGAATTATATTTTTCCTAGAAGATTGTCCTCCCTTATTTCCATCTTTAGTAGGTGATATTGTATCTGTAAAGAACAAACCTTTAGATGTTAGGAAATGAATATGAAATTGAAGAAAAATGGCATACATCCCTCAATAAAAATTTACGTTTCTTAGTAACCAAGGTTAAATTGTAATTCCATAAAGAATCTATGAATCTTTAGATGAACATATGCTGCCCTATAGAATGACATCCGATATACAAGAAACAGTCTCTGACAAGAAAAATGCTCCTAACAAACAACATGAAACATATACTTGTCAACCACAGTTGCAGATAGTGCTTCTAAACTACCTATGAAACATACTCTAATAGAGAAGAAGTCTTTGACAGGAAAAATAATCCTAATACACAACTAGATGACATGGATACTTGTCTACCACATTTGAAAACAGTGCACCTACAATACCTATGAAACTAAAGAAAAATAGCTTTGGACAAAAGAACAGTGGAAGAAGAATACTCTACCTATTTTTATAGTCATCAATCATTTGGAACCGATCAACCTATGTCGATTGAAACTCCCTTGCAACAAATCAAATTAGGATGATAGAAATGAATATGCAACCAATAAGTTTTTATCGATAGTCTCTTATGCCAATAATATTTCCTCTACAATCGATCAACTTATACCAATATATACTTCTCTACAACTGATCAGCTTATGCCGACAATATTTCCTCTATAATCGATTGGCTTATGTTGATACATATTTGTAATCGATCAACTTATGATGATAGACACTTCTCTATAACCGATCGGCTTATGTCGAAAGTATCTACAACTGATTAACTTATGTTGATAGAAATTTTTCTATAATCGATCAGTTTATATCGATAGTCTCTCCTATACAACCGATTGACTTATATCGATAGACACATCTCTACAACCGATCATCTTATACTGATAGAATATTATCTATAACCATTTGAATTACGCCAATAAACTATCCTCTACAACCGATCGACCTATGCTGATAGACACATCTCTGTAACCAATTGAATTATACCAAAAGACACTTCTTTTTAATCAATCAGCTTATTTTGATAGTCTCTCCTTTGCAACCGATCACCTTATGCTGATAGACATGTCTCTATAACTGATCATATTATACCTATAGAATCTCCTCTACAATCGATCAACTTATGTCTATTTACACTCCTATGCAATCGATTTTCTTTTGGCGATCGACACTTCTCTATAATTGATAGGCATATGTCAATTGTTACTCCTATACAACCGATTGATGTATGCCAATCATCTTATGTCGATCGACACTTCTTTGCAACTGATAGTCATATGCTGATTGAAACTCCTCTACAATCGATCGACTTATGTCAACATACACTTATCTATAACCTTGTCAAGTTTTTTATTGTTTCGAAGCTATTTTCCAGTTAAAGTGTTTCAGATGTATGTTTATTTTTATCCCCTACACTATATATACAAGTAGTATATGAGATGAATTAGGCATGGAATTGGGCAAAAGTGGTCAAAAAATTAAAATAAAAATAGGATAATAATTGTCAATGATGGGCTAATTTACCCCAAAAAACTTTCACCATGTAAATTTTGGGTGAATGGCCCCCAGTGAAATATTCAAAAATTAGAAAATTTAAAATTTTGAAAATCCTTAATATAGCCTATTTACAATATTTCATGCTTATGCATAACCTTGGAACATACATTAAGGAAAGGAAACAAATTTGTAGATAGGCTAGCCAATAGAGGGGTTGTAATTGAGGATTTTGAAGTTAAATTCTCTTTTACTTGGTTAGAGGAAGTAGTAAGTTTAGTTAAAGTTGACCAGAAAATGTTGACTACCTAAATCAAATAATGATTAGAATTTAATTTAATGTTTTCCATTGGTAATTTTTACTTTATTTTATAACATTAATGCATTTTCATATAAACTATTTATTACAATTTATGAGGTTGCACTTATGTTTGAAGAAGGAAACCATCAATTTAAATAAGGTAAAGAAAATAATGATAGTGCAATGTTTTGAAAATATTACTGTACTAAGATGCAATGCATAGACAATAGAGGTATAATTCCAATATTATGAAGTTTACTATGGAAAAATATCAAGAAGAAGGATGTTGAATTCTAGAATATTTGTATTCACACAGAAAATTGAAAAAGATACAAAAAAAAAATGTTGGGCAAAAACATTGGTTAGTTTTCTACATTCAGATTCATTGCCTCATTTAATTTTTCAACCCAGGGTAGCTCGTAGACTTGTGAGCAACCTTGCACGATATATGCTTTTAATTCCTTCCAATGAGATGAGTCCCTTAGATTTATGGTTTGGGAAGTGTTGGTGTTTTCATAGGAGTTCTGATTTAGTTTCCAAACCACTAATCTATCCTACACTATGAAAGACATGACTAATTCATATTTAGAAACTAAAATTGCGCATTTGCTGGAAATTACAAAAAATAATGGAAATAAGAGAAATTAAAATTAAGCTAAAAGAAATAAAATAGAATTGAAAAGAATAAAAAATAGGAAAAAAATTAAGGGAAGAACATTGTTGAGAGTGGGCCCATGCTTCCAATAGGTTCTTCCTGCATTAATCATTCACCAGATGAAATTCAATTTAATCAGAAATGAATCATAAATATTTTATTGAATTTGCAGTAGGATAGGTACAGAAAAAATCCAGGATCCCTTTTTCAGGGGTGGCCTGCATATTTATAAGATATGTGGCCATCCCTATTATAGATTGGAAACTAATAAAATGTTTGATTCTATTTTACAACAGTATGCATAAATAAAGGGAATCGAGTAAAATATCAAGATTTTTAGACTATTTCAATGTATTCTATTTTATCAGAATATGTCTGATATTTGCTTTACTCGATTTACATATATTTTTACATTAACAATTGAAAAATAGATAGTTGATCATCTTTGACACTGTCCCTGGTCCAGATTTAATGCTGATACTCCATATGCATCCTTTGCTGAAATCACATTCTATTTTACCGACAACAAAGTCATGCTAGAATTTGGCTTCAATGGGAATCAGGTGCCTTATATGTAGAAGTCGGGAAGTAGGCACCAAGATGGGAGTCAGGCACCTAATGAGAATCAGGAACCCGTCATTCAAGCACCAAATAGAAATCAATATCTTCAAAGGGAATCAAATGCTTGACTTAGTGCTTTACAATGATGTACTACAGACGTTTTACCTTTACTTTTGCCATCATGAAATTAAAAGTGCCAAGTCTGAGTGGTACCTTGACGAAAACATGCTAATACACAACAAATTCTACAAAATATACACCAAAATACACTCAAAAACAAATAATAAATATCATGCAACATAAAATGTTAAAAATATATAAAATTCTCATTAAACATATATATCTACAGAAATAAGTGTCGTAGTTCATAGGGAAAGTAGTATAAAAAATGAGGATATACAAAGCTCAGAATTACCCCATGCTTAAGGTTTGGCACATCCCTATGCCAATTTATACTGGCAATTACCAGTTTCATTTACAACCTTTCAATAAGCCCTGACTATTTCTTTCCTCTTCTTTATAGCAGCCTTAGCTTTTTCTTTATCTCTAGGCTTTCACCCTTTTTGTACTTTGGGAGTGGCTACCTCCTATTTTTGCTATCTCTGGTGCTTGATGCACCGAAATGGCTGAATTGGACCTGATATTTTACTTGGTTATTCCTTTGTCCAGGCTACCTTGCCTTTCTTAAATTTTTAAGTAGTAATGAATAAAATTGTTGGCATCCTTTTGGAATACGGGCTCAACCATTTTTTAGTATTCATGGTGAATAGGTAAATTTTATCCCGCTATTACTATAGATTCATCACCGAATGAGATGCTGGACTTCTTAGAAACCTTGGATGTGGGAAAATAAACCCCTATTGGGTCAAGTTTAGCATTATCCTTAAACTCTGTTTCTTCCATCAAAGGGGTTTTGATGCTTGTTGCTTGATCTACAGGTGGTACATGACCTAAAAATCCCATATTCATGAAATATTCCTTCATTTTAGAAGGATATTTACCATCAGATCCATATAGGTCCTAGAACTGATGAGGTTATAAAAATAGAATTTTCTTGGGAGGCTTCTTGCCCTTCTTTTTTGTCTCTTTTTCAGATCTCTTGAGTGCCTTCTTAAAAGACTTTTTCTACTTCTTTTTTTCTACTTTTATATCTTCCTTAAGCTTTTCAAAGTTATCTCTTTGTGCAGCAAACAATTTCTTTGATGCCTCTCATTCCTCATAAAAATTCATGCCCAATTCCTCATCGGAATTCATGCCCAATTCCTTTAATTGTGTAGTTCTTGCTTTGGTTTTGGGTCTTTATTAAGATTCCCTTACAACCTTCTTTTCAATCTCAGCTTTTTGGGCTATCTTTCAAGGTGTGCTAGTATTGTTGTTACTTCCTATTCTTTAGCAAATATAGGCTGTTGAGTCTCCTCTACCTATCCTGAAGGTATGGGCTTAGGTGACTTCCCAATTTATTTTCGTGCAGTAGATTACTGGTCTACTAGAATTGCCTTTTCCTCTTGATTTTGTTCATCCCATGTATCTACTTAAGAATGTTTTTTCTCAACCCATGTATCATGGTTAGGTTTTTGATCTATCAAATGGGTAGACTCCTGAGGCTTTTTAGCTTCCAACTTCCCTTTTTCACCCTTGTTTGAAATCTGAGGCTCTTCAACCTCCACTTCTTCCTTCTTTTCATCTACTTTTTCTATAGACTTTTCTGAATTTTGAGGTTCTTCAACCTCAACTTCATCTTCCTAAGTTATTTGTTCTGTAAAATGAGATGATGAACAAGGTTGCTCCACTTCCATTGCAACATCCATCCCTTGCTCTTTTTTTGTGTGAGATTGTAGGGAAGCACTTTCAATTATAATTATGGGGGCCTTTTTTGATATTGAGGGCTCCCCTGTTCAAACAAATTTTAAGCAAAAGATACAAAGTGGTCTCCTACATCAACCTCTTGGCTGGAATTTCTAGAATTTAACTTCCAAGTGCCAAATGATACCACATTATCTTCAGAATATATAGAGTTAGTGGGGGCATCCATTGCCCAATCAATTTAAACCCCTATGTCCACTTTAGATGACTGCTCGAATTCTGTTGGCTTGCTCTACAGATGTAATTCTCATATTCACCCTTGTAGTTATCAAATCATTTGATATAATTCATGGATTTTCAATGTAACTTCTTTCCTTGAATCTTGAAATAGAGTCTATTCTTCCTTAAATTTGACCTCCCAAGTGGAAGCATATTCTTTCAATATTTGCAATTGTTACTGCAAATCCTCCATCTAGTCCTCATGTTGTAAATATTCTATCTACACCTCCTATTGAGGAGTATACCCCTTAGAAATATCTTGTAAAATCTAGGCTAGATACTCTTCCTTGTTCAACTCATCAATTGTTGCCTCATCATTTGATGATCTGAAAACCATCATAGATGCCTTCATCCTTTTACTTCTTATTCTAGTGGAAATTGGTATGAAATTAGGGCTTGGTGGATCATGCCCTACCTCATCATCAAATTGAGGGCCAATAGGGGACAAAGACTATCTTGCTTCCTCATAAAATTGGGGAAAAATAGGGGATGAGGCTTATCCTGCTTCCCATATATTTTTCTCAAGCGGGGATGTAGGTGCCATATCTTCTTGCTTTTTCATCTTATCAATCAATTTTTTATTCTATTCTGGTACCTCCACTTCTTCTTGTACCCATAGAATTGCATTATTACCCTCAGCTTCCTCAATTGTCACATTTCTGTGACTTTGCATATCACACCAAGGCCAAAATTAGGCCATAGTGAGCCAAGGCAGACATTGTACCCACTTGGTACTGTTTGGCCTCATATTTGAGTGCACATGCAAGGTAATGGGGGATATTGATCTTATCTCCATGTAGTATATAGTTTAGAAATAAAAATAATTTGAATTCAGCTTAGAGTACCTACCATAATAGGTGAAGAACCATGTGATATGCTCGAAAACCACCCTCTAGAGCTCAGGGATGTGTTGCTTGGGTAAGCCAGCACACATCAGTTGCTCTATCAAACTTTTAAATAATCTCTATGCATAGAGATCTAGATTATCTTCTTTGTACATGCACTCCTCTATTATGGGAAAGTCCATCACCATGGTAATATATTCTTTGATTATTGGAATCTCCAGTCCCTACTTATGAATAACCCCATCCCTTATGGATGCTGCAAACTCATTAGCTACCCTTGCATCTTAGACCTGATTGACCAGTCGATAGTACTCCATCCAACCTATAGCATCAAATTGTGCTTGGATGTCTGTAGAAATACCTGAGCAGTTGGTATGTTCACTTTTATTTAAATCATGGATCTTAGACTTCCCCCCATAGCTTTGAGCACAAATTTCCCCTCGACTCAAGATTCACTCTACAATTATTTCACACTCTAGTTCTTTTGGGTTATGAAACTCTATAATTTCCCTCCTTACACGGTAATTGTTTAGTAAGTAGTTTCTAAAAATAGTTGCTTCCTTGGATGTAGGTGGTTAACTACCACAATCAGTAGTAATTACGTTTATCTATGTAAAATTTCCTTAGAAAATGTGTTGGATCTTGTGTAGGTGATAACCATAAGCATTTTACCAATAAGAGCTATGACACGTGCAAAAGTACCAAGTGGAACAATACGGGTGACTAGGACTACAATGGGGGTTGTGCCAACACTTTTTCATACACACATGCATATGAAAATAATATAGACATAAAATAGAAAATTTAATCATGTACTTAAATTTTTTCCGTGTGCGTATCATGTGCAGATACCAGTGGTGCCATGTTATTTGTTGGTAGATGATGATTAGGCAAACCATGACAAAAATTATGGTTGTATTTCCCATGTGGTGAATTTCTCTCTGTGTGATTGGTTCTTGATAACTGCAATATGATACATTTGATACATCCTACAAGGTTTCAAAATAAAGGTTAGAAAAAATCATATCTTCTTGGGATGACAAACATCCCCTCCTTAGAAGTTGTTTGCTGATAACTTTTAATTTCATCCATAATAGATTTGACTTTGCATGTGAGTGGGGTGTTGACATGGCTTAGACCACTTCCCAATGTTGAAGTTTATTTTTATGAGGCAAAAACATCGATGAAAATAGAAAGAAGATGTCTTTTTCTATATAGAAATCAGACACCTTATTTCAAATCAAGGCACACAAGTGCTTGGAAAATAGAAAGTAAATACCTTAGCAATCGGGCACCTTGTTTAACATGGAAAGCAAGCACCTTTTGCTAATAATCATGCACCGTACTTAAAGAAAAATTTATATAAAACTCAAAATTTATATACAACTCCTTTTTTTTAGTGTGAAATTTTTAGGAGATTAGGTGTCGCTTTCTTAAAAAATAGAATTCAGGCACCATCTCCTTGGAAAAACCAAGAATCATGCATCGGTCTACTAAAAATGGAATGCAAGCACCATCTCCTTGATATATTGGGATTTAGGCACCTTGTATCGTACAAATGTGAATTGGGAGCCAAATTCTTGAAATATAGGAATCAAGTGATTTTTTTTTCATAAAATAGAAATTGAGCACCATTTTCTCTAACAACCAGGAATCAGACACCTTTCTCATCAAAAAATGGAAAACATGCACTCCTTCCTTAATTTCAATGTCTTCTTGATATGCCCACTTATATATGCTTAAGGCTGATTAGGCCTTTGGTGCTATGGTTGAAAAACATGAACAAAATAGGCATCCACTACTTGAACTAGCAGTTGGATGTTTTATTGTCCATAAAGACCAATCCAAACACTCATGTACATATTTAGGTATAGTATTCCCTTTTCTAGGTGGGGAAAAACTACTCCTACTACAAAAAATTCTTCTAGAAAGATAGTAAGGTGTAGGTTCATGGATCCTGTGCTTGTTAGGCCTAGGTTTCCAAGGTTGCCTAACAGTTGCACTCAGGGCATCGTTCCTACAAAATAAAAATACAACTAAAAAAATAAAAAAATTGAAAGAATAATTATTTTTGGGACTATGTGAACTATGTCCACATATTGCTGACTCAATTTAAAATTAGAATCAACTAGGGTCTCCCCCATGCCTAATTTGGACTTCATCATGTATGTTTCAGATACATGATATGGATGCAGGCAGTGACCATTAAATTTTAATGTAATGTTGTTGTCATCAATTGTTTTGATCCTAACAGCTCCATTGTTGATGACTTTAGTCACTTCATATAGCCCCATCCAATGTTGCATAAGCTTTCCTTTCCTTTCCTAGAACTGGTATTCATAGAGTAATTTATGTTCTCCCACTTTGAGCTGCTTTGGCTTGGTGTGGCGGTCATGCCACTTGGCCTTTTATTTTTGGATGACATCGATTCTTTGTAGAGCAACAAGGTGGTTTCATCCAGTTGGTTAAGCTACTAAATTCATTCTTTATGTGCATCATCCAAGTTTATATTCAACTCTACTACAGTTCTAAATATTTTCACTTAAAACTCTATAGGCATCATAGCAATATTCCCATATAATAGTTAGAATGGTTTGAAATCAGTAGTAGTCTTCTAGGTGGTCTTGTAGGCCCACACTTATGGTAATCTAGTGGTCCAATCCTTTCCATGTTGTATTATATTTGTTAGGATACTTTTAAACTCTCTATTGGTTACCTCAACTTGTCCATTTGATTGTGCCTAATTTTATATTGCTACATGAAATCCTGAATTATGTTTGAAGTAAATTGAGGTTCTTGATCAGTTGTGATCTCCTTTGGAACCCTAAACATTGTGAAAATAGATTAGTACAAGAATCTTGCTATAGTCTTCTATCACACAAAGCCTGCAATTCAACCCACTTTGTTGGCAATTTTGGGTACCTTGAGTACATTGCATTTTCTCAAGTGAATAAGTTGTCATTGATGTCAAGAACATTTTGAAAGAATTTGATTTGATGTAAAAATAATGTGTTTTGTTGAAGGTTCGGCTTGACAGGTTCAAAATCAATAAGTTGGAAAAGTGTCACGATATCGCGACATGTCATATTTTCGTGACTTAGGTAGGAGAGAGAAATATTTTTGAAAAAGTGTCGCGATATCGTGACATGTCGCATTTTCGCGACTTAGGTAGGAGAGAGAAAGCTTTTGGAAAAAGTGTCATGATTTCATGACATGTTTAAAGAGAAAGAAGAAGCTGGAAAAATCGTCGTGATTTCATGACATGTTGGAAGAGAGAGAAGAAGCTGGCAAAACTGTCATTATTTCATGACATGTTGGCAGAGAAAGAGAGCAAGGTGGAAAGTGTCACAATTTCGTGACATGTCGCATTTTCGCGACTTGAAAAGTGCAGGAAGGCAAAGAAGGAAAAGTGTCACGATTTCACGACATAATGCAAGGAAGGTTGTACGGATGAAAAAGTGTCATGATTTTGTGACATGATGCAGAAGGGAGAGTCCGTAGTGTGAACTGTCATGATTTCATGACAAGTTTGAAGAGAGATAAAGTATCTCAAAAAGTGTCACGATTTTGCGACATGCTACAAAAGACTAAGTGAGGACTATCACGATTTCACAACATGCTGAAAAGCTCGAAGTGAGAACTATCATGATTTTGCAACATGCAGCAAAGGGAAGAGTCTGAAATAAGAAGCGTTCTGATTTCATGATAGGCTACAAAGAAGTTGTATGGATGTAGAAAGTGTCACAATTTCGTGATAGGCTGAAGAAAAAGCTTGCGAATGCAGAAAGTGTCATGATTTCATGACAGGTTGAGATGGCAGCTTTCAGTTGGAGAAAGTGTCATGATTTCATGATAGAAATAGTTAGAAAGTCTTCAATAGAAGAAGTGTCATGATTTCATGATGAATTGAAGAAGAAAGAGCTCGAAGGTGAAAGCATCATGATTTTATGACATGTTCTATTTTTGCTAGTGCAAGCAGAGAAGAAGGCCATGAAGACAAAAGTGTCACAATTTCATGATAGGAGTGAAGATGACGTCAGCAAAGATAGAAGTGTCATGATATCGTGAAAAGAACGTAGTCAAGGCAGACAAAAGCAAAAGTGTCGTGATATCGCGACAATAGCCAAACGAAAGTGTATGGCTGTAAAAATGTTGTGATATCGCGACATGTTGTAGTTTCGCAACAAAAGCTACAAAAGATTTGCAAAGTTAAATTTGAGTCGACAAAGTTAAATTTGGGCCAACGAATATTAGAGTTTGCAGTTGACGTTGTTTAGGGTTTGCATTTGCATAACAGCCGACTAGGATCAAAGTTTTAATCTTGAAAGTTTTATTATAAAATGAGGGCTATTCGAAGAGATTTGGTATTGATCGAAGTGTGTGTTCGAAGAGCGAATTTCATAGATAGAGTGCAGGGAGAAGTTCGATCGTCAAGAAGCAGAGTGCAAATTCGATTGCAGTGTACAGAGTGCATCCATCAAATATTCTAAGTGAAAGATATTGCAAGGAAGTATAGTGCACGAAGATCATGCTGTTGTGATTGCGTAGAGGTGCATAATTTGATGTTTGATCGAGTGCTACTATGATTGCATAGAGGTGCAATTTAAAGTACATTTGTGCCAGACCGAAGGACTGTGTTTGGTGTAGAATAGAGGAAGCGAACGAGGACATTTGTGCTAAATCGAAGGACTATGTTTAGTGCAAATTCGAGGACCAGCTTTGGAGGTGAAAGAGTTGAGGACAGAGGTCTCCAACCAGAGCAGGTAAGACAGGTGTCTTCTATGGATAGAGTTCCACTTGCTAAGGGCGAGAGGAGGCGAGAGGTTTTCTAGAGGATCACCAGCCAGAGAAAAGCTAGGGGATTGGTGTCTCCTTTGGGTTGGTGCCCATAAACTTTGTAATCGGGAAAGGTTTTCCAGAATTTGAGGTGATAAAATTTAGTGAAATATTTTATCCGTGGAGTAGCCCGCATTGGGTGAACCATGTAAATTGTTGTGTCTCTATTGTGGATGGTATTTTGTGCATTGCTTTGATTACTATTTTTGATACTGCTATCTATTCACTGCATAATATTATTTTTAAAGTTGAAGGAAAAAGTATAAAGTGGTCTTATACTGGTCACCCACCCCCTCTCAGTATAAGTTTGTGTTCTTCACACTTGGTTACATAGTCAGTACAAACTAAGATATACCTCTTACCTACTGACTATGGATTAATGGGTCCTAAAAATTCCATCCTCCATTTATTAAATGGCTCTATGTGAACATGTGGTTGGAGTGGCATTTTATCTCTGAGAGTAGGTCTTCCCATCATTTAACATTGATCACATTGACTCACATGCTTGGCTACATCTTTGAATAGTGTTTCTAATAATAACCAGATTGCAATACTTTGTATGTAGTCATTTTTCCTACAAAATAGCCACCACAAGGTTCATCATGGTAAGCCTTCAATATTTCTACTATATCATTCTCAGCAACACACTTCATGATCTAATTAGACCCTATTTTAAATAGGCACCCATCAATCCATGAGAAGTTTACACTTTTATCAATTAAATTTTATTGTTCACATGGTGAAAGTGCAAGGGATACTTTACCAATGGCTAAATAATTAGCCATATATGTGTACCATGGTATCTGTTCATTCAAAGCAAACAAATGCTCATATGGAAATTTGTCATCTATAGCTGCATGATCAAGAGGTGTCAATTTGGATAAGAAATTAGCTACCACATTATTTTTTCTTAGCTTGTCTACTATTATCACATCAAACTCCTGAAAAGAAAACAACCATATAATAATTCTACCACTAATCCTAGGTTTTTTTGTCAGATATCTGATAGTTGAGTGATCAGTATGTACAAAAATCTAATATCCTATGATATAATGATAAAATTTGTTAAGATCATGTATAATCGTAAGAAATTCATTTTCTATGATAGTATAATTCAATTCAACACTTGTGAGGTGTTTACTAACATAATAGATGGCATAGAAATCATCACCATCCTTTTGTCCTTGCACTGACCCTATTGAGTTGTTAGATGCATCAACATATATGTGAAAAGGTATGGTCCAATTTGTACCTCTTAGTACTGGGGCAGTAATCAATTTTTCCTTTAAGGTGTTAAATGCTTGTTCACATTCCTGTATCTAGACAAACTCTATAACCTTTGATAACAATATGCTCAGGGATTTAGCAGTTTTGCTAAAGTCTGCTATAAACCTCCTATAGTAACCAACTGATACCATGAAACTATGGATATCCTTCTATGTTTTGTGAGTATGCAGGTTTTGGATAACTTCTATATTCTTCCTATCTACTTTTATCCCATCTACAAAAATGCGATGTCCTAAAACTATCCCTTCATGCATTAGCATATAACATTTTTCATTGCTTAGGGACATGTTAGTTTCCTCACACCGCTTAAGTGTTTTCTCCAAAAATTTTGTGGCTATTTCAAAATTTTCACCATATACAGTGAAATCATCCATGTTTACCTCCACAGTTTCTCCAATAATTTTAGATAATATGCTCAAAACTACCCTTTGAAATGTGGTAGGTGCATTACATAGACCAAATGGAAAAACTTGATAAGAAAAAGTCCCCAAGGGTAAGTAATTGTGGTCTTGTCTTGATATTCTTCCCCTATTTGAATCTGATTATATCCACTGAACCCATCCAAGAAAGAAAAATACTTTTTACCTGATAAGGTGTCAAGGACCTGATCTATGAAGGATAAGGCGAAGTGGTATTTCTTAGTTGCTTTATTTAGCAACCTATAATCCATACAAATTTACCACTTGCAATTTTTATTGGGCACCACCACCAAAGGTGATACCCATTCACTATCTGAAATGGGATAAATGAACCCAATTATGAGGAGTTTCTACAATTCAATATTGATAATTTCCTTCATTGTTGGATTCATTCTTATCTATGGTTGTATTATTGGTTTAACCTGGTCTTCCAGATATATCCTATGAGTACAAGTTTCAAGAGCTATTCCTCTCATTTTTAAATACTCTCAAGCAAAGGCGTCTTGATGTTTTACCAATGTTTCTTTCAATTTGATTTGCTATTCAACTGTCAACTTGTTATCTATGTTCAACACTCTACTAGGTGCAACCTTTATTTGTGGAATATGGTGGTATTTTCCTCCCACTAATGGTAACTCAGGATGAGGACAAGAGGGTTCTCATTGGAACAAGTTTACTATTACCCTATCCTCATCACTCTCATCTTCCAATTAATCAAGTATCATGATAGATTGGATCATTGATAGACCACCAATGTTCTTATTTTTATTTTTAGGTTCTCCCAACAATTTTGCAGATTGTGTAGGTGGATGGATGATCAGTTTTTTTATGTTTTGACCATCCAAAATGGTCATTTGGCCATCTCTATAGATTATGTAAGTATAATTTTCTAGCCAAGGTCTACCTAAGATTAATGGATATCCACCCAACCCAAACTTGGATTATAACACTAGAAATTTGTTGGATACTCCCATGCATCCACTGTAACAGTGATATCCTCTAGTATTCCCTCTAGGAGCACTGTAGACTTGTCTGCCAACTACAAAAAAATATTGGTTAGCTTCAAGTTAGATAGTTTAAGCTTTTGCATGGTTTCTTTGGACATGATATTAATGGAAATCCCCAAATCTACTAATGTATTGGGTAAAATGCAACCCTTTATTTGTACAGTTATGATAGGGCTTGCTAGATCTAAGTATTTTTGGTTGTAGGTGTTCCCTAACATAAGATTAGCTAACTAACCCACCAAACTAATTGACTTTATAGGTTTTCTTCCTGGTTTTTTTAGACACAATTCTCTTATGGCCTTGCCATAGATAGGAATATCTCTAATGGCATGAAAGAGAGGGATTGTGACTGTCAGGTTCTTTAGACTAGACAAAATATCAATTTTTGATTGTACTAGATATTTAGGTTCTTGCAACCTTTATGTAAAAGGTGGAACCTCTTCTTTATTATTTATAGGTGTTGATTCTTCTTCTACTTCTACTATAAGATGTGATTCCTCTTTTCTTAATTCTATGTTTTCCTCCTCTTCTACTAGAGGAGTGACTTCTACACCTACTTATTTCCCTGACCTTAATTCTATTGGACTATAATCTACTTTAATATTGTACATGTGATACATATCATTCTCCATTTTATAAGCTGGCTATTTTTTGTTATTTGGATTGGTTGTAGGATATATTGGCAGTTGAGAAAGCCTAAAAGTAGGAGGATCTGGCAGGGTTGGTTGTAGTGAAACTGAAGAAGCATGCTATGGGTTTTTATTCCAAGCATTATGGTTCCTCCAATGCTACCCTGGCTACTGGTATTGCATCCATGTATAGGGGTTACAAGGATTTCTCCTTGGGGATATTGATTCCAAGGTTGTTGCCCCCACCAACCCATGTTGGGTGGTTGAGCTTGACCTTGGTTTTGAAAATTGCTACCCCCATAAGATGACATTATTGCTAGCATGTTGTTTACCATAGGAGACTACTGCTTGTTTCTCCTATTACCCATGAAGTATGCTCCTGCTACCTCATGTTCATCTCTAGGTTTTGATAACTATAGAAACAACTTTATTTTGTGATATTTTGATCTTTTGCTTCTTTTTCTGAAGTAGAAGAGTGTCCATTTGAATATCCAGAGATGATAACATATTGTCTTGAGGTCTTCAAGCATATTGCCTATTTTTGTTTTAGTGATAGTGGATGATTGTTTGATATTTCTAGGGTTCAACTTACCTTTCCTTATTGAAAAGTTTTGACACAAATTCTGAATATAATCCATAATATGTTGATAAATATCCCTTGCAAAAATCATGTTTAAGGCTTCCATATATTTATTTGTAGGTCCCTTTAAGAAAATACTTCTTAAGAACCTATCTCCTAGTTTCGAATGGGGTGATCTTTGTAAATTAAATTTGAACCTATCCAAATATTCCTCCATATATTTTCCTTCCTTTTGTGTCATGTCTAGGACTTCTTCCCTTGCATAACGTACTCTACCAAAATCCTGGTACTGATCTAGGAAAATTTTCTTCAATTCTTCCCAAGTAGTTATGTGTTTATCCCCCAAATTGATGAAGCAGCATAAAGGTGAATCATCAAGAGTGGAAGGGAAAATTTTAGTTTTTGGGCATCAACTGTATAATCCACTGATCTACATGGGACATTAAATTTAAACAAAAAAATATTTGGATATTCTTTTGGTATTCCTCTAAATATTGGAAGGTGGGTAGGGGAGATATGTTTCATATTGTGGTCTTCTTGTCCCTATCCTATGGGAAAATTAAAACTAGTGGATGCTTCCTATACATCAGCCATATTGTCTATGAATAGGGTATCTACACCAGTTGCATTCAAAGTAGCTTTCAAGACTTCTAGTTCATTTCTCTTATCCTACAAAAGGATTACTACATCAAATTTTGATATAGTTCCTTCTCTAACTGCTTGTTAGTGTTGAAAGTTCAATAAGTCTTTCTTAGATTGAACTCTACTTATCTTAGATTCTTCTCTAATATTTTTCTAATTTGTTTCAAAAGGATCTTGTGTAAATACCATATGTTCAATCTAATGCACAGGTGGAGATTGTGGAGAAGAGGGTTCAATATCAATATCAGGAATAACTGAAGTAGAATACTTTTGAGAAACATCTTTGTTTTTAACAAAATGACTATTCGGTCCTCTATTCTTAGGTGGACTCATACAAAGCTAAAAATGGAGGTTCTGTAGGTAGCAAAATAAAATACTACTAACATGCTTCCTTATAAACAAGAAATTACAATAGGCTACTCCCTGAAAATGATGCTAAAATGTTGGCTAAAAACATTGGTTAATTTTCTACGTTTAGATTTATTGCCTCATTTAATTTTTCAACCTAGGGTAGCTCGTAGACTTGTGAGCAACCTTGCACAACATATACTTGTAATTCCCTCTAATGAGATGAGTCCCTTAGATATATGGTTTGGGGGTGTTGGTGTTTTTGTTGGAGTTCTAATTTAGTTTCAAAACCACTAATCTATCTTACATTATCAAAGACATGACTAATTTATATTCAAAAATTGAAACTGCACATATGCTGGAAATTACAAAAAACATGAGAAATTACAAAAATTTAAATTAAGCTACAGGAAATAAAATAGAATTGAAAAGAATAGAAAACAGGGAAACAGGTAAGGGAAGAACACTATTGAGAGTGGGCCCATGCTTCTAGTAGGTTCTTCCTGCATTAATCATTCATCGGATGCAATTCGATTTAATCAAAAATGACTTAGAAATATTTTATTGAAATTGTAGTAGGATAGGTACAAGAAAAATCTGAGATCTCTTTTTTAGGTCTGGCCTACATATTTATAAGATATGTGGCCATCCTTGTTACATATTGGAAATTGATCAAATGTTTGATTCTATTTTACAATAATATGCATGAATAAATGGAATCGAGTAAAATATCAAGCTTTTTAGACTATTTCAACGTATTCTATTTTATCAGAATATGTTTGATATTTGCTTTACTCGATTTACATAGATTTTTACATAACAGTTGAAAAATAGATAGTTGATCATCTTTGACATTGTCCCTGGTCTAGATTCAATTCTGAGACTCCATCTGCATCCTTTGCTAAAATCATTCGACTTCAATGGGAATCATGTGCTTCAAATGGAATCGGTGCCTAACTTAGCACTTCACACCAATGTACTATAGACGTTTTGCCTTTACTTTTGCCATCATGAAATTGAAATTTCTAGGTCCGAGTGGGACCTCGACGTAAACATGCTAATACACAACAAATTCTACAAAATCTACACAAAAATACACTCAAAAACAAATATTAAATATCATGCAAAATAAACTATTAAACATATATAAAATTCTCATAAAACATATATATCTACAGAAATAAGTGTTGCAGTTCATAGGGAAAGTAGTACAAAAAATGAGCATATACAAAGCTCATCAATGAAAATCAAGAATTCATATATTTTATAAAAATTGATGTAGGTATCTATCTATAGCAACTCAATTGAGATGAAAATTGAATATGTTTGTAAAATCTCAAGCTCAAAAGGAGATATTTGTGATTTTCCAAGGGTGGGGGACCCGAGTACAATCCCTTGTTCTCAAGCAAAAAAAATGGAGAGGGCGTTATTAAAATGTCAAATGCATAACTAAAAATTTGTTAAAGATATCTAATAAAGGATTAAGGATAATAATACTAATATAGCCCCACATTCTTTGATTATGAGCTACCAAAACAAAGTAAGCATATGAGAAAATAATAGTATATAAAAAAAAATACATAACATTATGTTGCATAAAAAACCTTGAGTAGAGAGAAAAGCCCATGGAAAACCTTTAATTATTTTTTATTATTTTATGTAAAGTGAGATTATAAATCATTATAAATTTATGAGTACTTTTACATATATACTACCTTAAATATGGTCATATACTCAAATGATTTTGTTGTTTTAAACTCTATTTTGTTATACTTGATTTCAATAATATCACTTGTAATTCTATAATTTTATTTGAATAGTTATTAATCTCTTGAATTCTATTACATACTTTAGGCACACTTCCCTAAGTGCTTCTATTAAGAAACACCTCTTCTCCAAGACTTATTAATAATATGATGGTAATTAGGATCCCATTATTTTGTTAGTGGGTTTTATGTCAATTAAGCATGGTAACTCCAACAATTGAGCACTTTTCCTTCTATTCTCCCCATTGGTTATTAAGGATAACTTTTTATTTCTCTTAAAGCCTATTTTGAGAATTTTAAAATCACATTGATATATAGTTTACCTCTAAAACATTTAATGGACCCCGTAACATAATAAATACCTAATCATACTAAGTTAATTTAATAATTAAGGTGACTTGGTAAGATTTATATATGTATTTGGGTTTAAAATAGTATAAAATGTTAATTTTCATCAATGGAAATTGGTGAATTTTTATGCATGCCTTGACCCTATAATTAACGTGTTCTAAGGTATGTTTATGCTATTTGTGAAAGAAATTTTCCATCCTTCTCCATTTTCTATAACAAAAATAAATTTCAAGTAATTCAATAATAAATTTGAATCATTTGATTAGATATTAGTCTCCTTAAAATAATTAATTATCCCTTTAGATCACACCATATTAGTTGAGATATTTGATCATAAAAGAATTAGTTTTAAAAATATATATAGGAGAAATATATTAGATTTTATTGTTTTGATACTATTTTATTTTTTCAAAGGGTCGTCCTTTAATCCAACCACCTTGCTATCTTTCTATCCTTGGTAGAAAATGTAAAAAGGCCATTTTAAGTATATTTTTATTTTTCCTTCATCTAAGTTTTTTTTTAAGGTCTAATATCCCCTATAGATTATCCTTAAGACAAGTTATTTTTTTAAAGGTACAAGTTCAAACCAAGTTTTTGTGAGGAGTTAAATATTATTTTTGGGTTTGAACATGTCATTTTTTAAGATAACACACCGATCATTGCAACGTTTTCTATGTCCTTTAATTCATTGTTCATTGTGAGAGGTTAGATGTAAGGTTTCCATTTCAAACCTACCTTACCTTTTCCTCCAACTCAAGTTTTCTAGTGACACAAAATGTATTAAGAAGTTTTATCCATGCTTTGACTTAGATTCAAAGAAAAATTTATATTTATTTGGACCGCCATACAACATCTATAATGGAATCCCATAGGTGATGCACTATCATGCAATTTTGACTTTTTGTGATATTATTTTATAGTTTCAATCACTTCATAAATACTTGTGCTATTAGCAATCAAAATCTTTAGTGCAATTTCTATGTCCTTCAATTTTATGTCAAAGACTTTGTTGCATTGTACTCATATTGAGAACCAAGACCCTATTTGCTAAATTATTTAGCAAAAGCTTCAATAGTTTCTATCTAAAAATAATTTAAATAGATTATATTCCATATTCTTATGCTTTAACAATGCTATGAAACCATCAAGGTTGTTTCAACAAAGTATTATTTAAATAAGTTTTTGATGAATGAAAGGGTATTTTCCTTAGTTAGAAGATTGTCTTTCACCAATAAATGGAAGAGAGTCTTCCGTGGAAGGCCAAAAAATTATAGGAGAAAAATGGAATATGAGCAATCTCTTCCAACTATTACGAGGGAAAACAAAAACTTTGCAATGTCAATGTAAATTTGATAGTAAATCTCATTGTGATACCAAAAATAAAGTTAGAGTGAAATTAGAAAGGATGCAATATCATAGAGGAAGTGATTTTTTGATATTTCAAAGAAATTAATTAAAGTTTACTTAGACTTGTTTAACTATGTATAATTTTTTTAAAATTAAACTCATGTACATGGGGACATTAGGCAATGGGGATCAAACCTAGGTCTTGTTGGGGTCTGAATTGAAATCAAGGTATACTTGAAATATGATTATGAATATTTGACTTCTAGGAGGTGCATACTCGCTAATCATAGCTCAAACCCTGATATTGTATGTATTAGAGAATAACTTCAATCTAGCCTCCAGAGTAGGCTGGTATACCTTGTCAACTAATGTAGGTGTTGACTCAATTAAGCTCAAAATAATGTGAAATTTTAGGGATAGAATTGAGAACAGGATTAGAAAATGGTTGAGAAAATATTGTTTGGATGGAGCTAACAGCATTGAAAAATAGAAAGAATCCACTGATCAATCACATTTCCAGTATGCTACACTTGAGACTAACAATAATCAAAACTCACTATCTTCACCATTAAATTAAGGAAACACTCAGAAAACTATTTAAAACATCTAAATGCTAATCATCCAAATAGTAGAATTAGATCAACAAGTAGACTAACAGAAATAAGATTCTTATATAGCATTTTTTTAGGCAAGAACCATTCCAAGGTGCTCCAAATCATCAATTGAATATCAACATAATTGACTAATCATGATAGCAGTAAAAAAAATGCATTCACAAAATAAACTAAGAGTTGATGAAGATAAGAGTTAGAGGAAAACATCCAAGTAATGCTACTATTTATTTCACAACAATTATAGTAATATATCACACAAACACTCTAGAGTCGATCCTTAAACATGAGGGTTCAACCTCATATAGATTTTTTTATAATGATTAAAATACTAAAACATTACAAGGATTTCATACCAAATCAGTAGGATGTTGAGGTGGTGGTCTCTCCTGGATATTTAAGAAGAGAAATAATATGTACTCCATTAATTTTGCATCTTTGAGCTCTGTAAATGTTCAATTTTTCAACTGATTTCAATGGCCAAAGAGGTTACAGATCAATTTGGACCGTTCTTCATTCTTGCAAAAATAATTCATCATTGATTTGTAATTGAAAATACAGTTGAGTCTTGATTCTAATGATGCTTGGTATTCCCAGATCTTTCTGCTACCTTTGTCATGTTATACTACTTACCTTTCTCTCTAGAATTTACCAGTTCATTCTCCACTGGGTCAGGTTTGATCAAATTGACTACGAATTTACTATTTTATGTTGACCTTTGGTGGATTTTAACACTATTATTTCTCTTTGTCTTTTAGAATATGTAACTACACATCCTGCTTTGCACTATTTTACCATGCTAACTATGGACTTTATTCCCCAATGGATTTAAAATCTTCTAGCTCTTAGTCATATTTTTGCCAAAACTTAGATGCTCATGGACTTCCAGTGTGGAGACCTTACCTATTCTGGTGTCACTCCTTTTGCATTCCACAACTCTGAATTCTGCTCATCCAAATTTGACTACACTAACTGCAGAATGAGCTTCCCATGGCTACTGATGATTTTTAGCAACATATACTTCATTTTTCATTGCATTTTGTTTGATCAGTTTGACTGTGGATTTTTAGTTTTGCATCGGCTTCGAGTGGATTTTGACACTGCTCAAACTTCTACTATTTAGAATATGTAACTTCAAATTCCACTTTACACTGTTTGACTGTGTTGACTACAAAATATTGCTTCCAGTAGATATTAATATTTCTAACACTTAATCACCTTGTTGCACTAAACAGTCATGTTTATGATATTTTACCATGAAAATTTACCATGTACTGGTGTTGCCTCTCCAAATTCTGCAATTTTGAATTCTGTTGGGCACTGTTTGACCATGTTGAACACATATTATACACTCTAGAAAAATTTAATTGCTTAGGAGCTTCTTTTGGACACTTAGGCAATTTTACAAAAAATTCTAAGTATGTGTATTTTTTGGCCTACATTTTGGTGCCTCTCGAGGAACTTTGCTCACAAAGGTAGCCAAATCATAGCCTTATCTGCTTAAAATATTAGTAGAATTTTAGGAAAGCAATGATGCAATTATGAAGGAGGGAAGGAATCACCAAAATGGGAGGGGAAAAACTATAAACCTAGAATCGAGAATATCAAAAGAGAATCAGAAATGGATGAAAGTGACACTATATTTAACTATAAACCAGTAGAGTGAGGTAAAACAAACCTCAAAATACACATGAAATGGTGGTGATTGGACAAAACCAGAGATAAAATAAAATGTGACCATCACCTTAATAAAAAAAGGAAAGAATTAGGAGGATATGGTATATTTACATGAGAGTGGGAGGAAGCAGCACTAATGTGTTGGGGGAAAGGATAAAAAAGGAAACAAGTAGGGGGAATTAGAGTTACACAAAAATAGGGAGTTGCACACCATAAACATATGTGTATGCACAATCCATCGTGGTGCGAGATCCATATGCATAATCCATTGAGGTGCAAGATTGTTTCCAAGGTATATAGATTACCCAAAATGACAATTCCTCCTTTTCTTTGTTCCACTTACGATGTTCAGCCAGGATAAATAATACCTCTTTCATATTAATGATGTCTCCCCTATCATATTTGGCCTACTTATTGTAACCCATCTCAAACTTTAAACTATTTTCAAATTAGTATTTCTTCTTTTATATACCTGATAAAGTATTAGCTCAACTAGTGATGCAAAAATCTTGACTAGATCTCGAAAGCACTTAACTTGCTTCATCTGGAATTCACTCTTTATTGTGTCCTTTATCCTATTCAAGTTGGGCTGACTCACACAGAATATTATTCAGTTCATTTTCATCAAGACTTTGGTTTAAATATCTATTATCCATTGGGCAATAGAGTTAGAAACCCTGATCATGAATTAAACCATCAAATCATCAAAAATTTGATATTATTTCTTTTTCCTTATATTTCATTCTCTAGCATTAATCCCAATCTTCATTTCATTATCTCTAGAAAATAATACAAAATGGTAGGGCTGGTGCTTTCACGTGAACCTACTTCTACCTTATTTTGATAGTTATAGTCAGCCATTTTATTTAAGTATCATTTGTGTACACAAAAATATGGTACATGTGCTTACACCTGGCTTAAAATCTTTCTCATGCCTCTACCTTGTGAATCTGCAATGTTCATACCAAATGGCTCTGAACTTGTACTACTCCTAAAAATTTAGCCATGTGCTTGGTAAATCTCACTTGCTCAAATATAATGATGACCTGACACTTCATATCCTATTTCGCAGAGATCAATTTCTACTTGTGTGAGTTTTATCTTTTGAAAATATCTCTCCCACCGATAAGTCATGATCAAAGAATTTATCTTAGGACACTCATGCTTTTGATGACATTAACCCTTTATTTATCTCGTTATTACTTCTTTATGATAATGGTCATTGGACCCCAAAAAACACTTCTTAATTATTCTTGAGTAATTAAGTGGGTCTCTTTACTAATGTTTCATTGGAGTGGTAGCCTATCAATGGGCCTCTTTGAAAGAGGGATTTTATTCCTTTACAATCACGTACAGTCGTTGGAGTACTGATGCGTGGGTGCTTATGATTTTCAATTATAAATGGGTAAATATCTTGGCTAGCAATCTCAATACTTTTATTTTCTCCAAATATGTGGATGTTGTTGATCTCCTTATCAATAAAGAAAAAAAGGTTCTATTGAAATTTTAGAAAAACAAATACCAAATAGCGGAGGAATGTCGACAACCATGACATCTAGTACCACAAATAATTCGAACAACCCCCACCACATCATCACAAGATTTTTTATAATGCCAAGAACATTAATTTCTTTACCTTTAAATTAAAAATACTTTGGTTCCATATTTTCAACAATTAGCCCCAAATATTTTCATATTTGGAAAGGCATCACAGTTGCTTCAGCTTTTGGACTCACTAAGCAATTGTGCACCATTCCCTTTTCAACAACCACTGATACATAGCATGGGTCATGTTGTTTCTCATAGAGGCTTAGATCATTAATCTTTGGGACCCTTTTACTTTTCTTAGTTATATTTATTAAAGAAAGATTAACCAAATTGACCCTTGAATGTACCAAAAAATCTTGCCTCAAGCTCTGCTTTGTCTGAGATGACTCACCGAACAGGTTCAAAAATTGATGCACCTTTTCCTTTAATTTATTGAATTTTATTGTAGGAACATACAAGTACCTCAAGGCCTCAACCTTCCTTTCCTTTAAATATTTTCCTATCAAGTTGTGTCTTGTTATCTGCACTTGCACTCCCCTATCTTGAATGGGAATTTGTAACACAATATGTATACTATTGAAACTATCTAACAAATAGTCTATCTCTATGTGGTAGATTTGTACACTACTTAGGTACCCACAATTTGAATCCACTACCTTCTATAGAATAAACAAAAGGATTGGGCTTAGAAGTGGACTAGTACTGTTATCCACCCCTTTAGGTTCCAAACATTATCTTCCTTTACCTTCTTCTTTGGCCCAACCCTCATTGTTCCATGGATTAGAATAGAGGTAAGAGTTACAATTTAGTGATATCATATTATCAAGGGGAAGATCACTCTCTCTCCCATAGTACTTGAAGTACTAATTTCCTTTTATTCTTGGGTGGAAATCACTAGGCTAATCCATTGACTTGAAAACAAACCAACACTAGTATTTTGCTCAACCCACAACTTTTTTTCTTTAATATTTCTGTTATATGAGGGGGTTAACAAGGGGCTATAGAAAGAGGGGTATAATATTCTAGGGGGAAATGTTCCTGAGGTGATTAACATATTTTCTGCCCTCATGGCCTCTTGAAACACTTGTGGGAACACTTTAACTTTAGATTGTTGGATCAAGAGACTCAAATCAGGATGTAGTGCATGAATATAATACAAGTATGTCTAAGGGTGGGAGGGTTGGTATTCTTGGGGAATTCTATTCCACATTCTTTTGAAATGAACATTGAACTCAAAAATACTTTCTTGAAGGGACTTCTTTATGAATGAAAACTGAGTGAGGAGTAGGAAGGGGTCTCTAGGATCATCAAATTCATCCATAAGGGCTTTGACTAGATCCTCCCACATTCTAATACTACCATAGTCTAAGGTTTTGTACCACATCAACACCTTACCTTTCAAATATAAGACCAATAATCTTAACATAACATCTTCAAACTTGATATTGTAGATTGATGACAAAGATGTTGTCTTGGCAATGTTCTTTTATGATTTTATCTTTCCCTTGATAACTGGGTAAATTATTCAAGGAAAATTTGGGAATCTCATGTAAAATAGGGATTTCTAAAGGGTTGGAGTATTCCCATGGAGGATAATGGTGATAAGCCAACAGGGCCATGGGCTCTTAGGGAAAAAAAAGGGAGCTACATCTGTTTATAGATTGTTATTTAAAAAGGCAACTGGTCATGAAATCTAAATTTACTCTCCAACATAGTCACCAAGTGAATTTACTATCTATGTTTAATGAGGTCAATAAAAATCACTAAATCTTGATTTATCCAAGAATTATTACATAAATAAAGCTTTGTGGGTTAACTAGTGTTTCTTGTAAATAGGTCCCACTGAGTGTGCCAAAACTGTTGGGGTCTGAATTGACATCAAGGTATACTTGAACTATGATTATGAATATTTGACTTCTGGGAGGGTCATACCTTCTAATTATAGCTCAAACCCTGACATTGGATGAATAAATATTAAATTCAATCCAACCTCCAAAGTAGGCTGGTATACCTTGACAACTAATGCAGGTGTTGACTCAATTGAGCTCAAAATAATGTGTAAGTTTAGGGATAGAAATGAGAAAGGGGTTAGAAAATGGTTGAGAAAATAATGGTCGAATAGAGCTAACAAAACTGACAAATAGCAAGAATCTGCTGATCAGTCACATTTCCAGTATGCCACACTTGAGACTAACAACAATCAAAACTCAATATCTTCACCATTAAAGTAAGAAAACACTCAAAACTATTTCAAACATCTAAATGCTAATAATCCAAATAGTAGAATTATATCAACAAGTATACTAACAAAAATAGAAGTATTATGTAGCATTTTTTTAGGCATGAACCATTCCAAGGTGCTCCAAATCAGTAATCAAATATCAACAAAATTGACTTATCGTGACAATACTAACAAAAATGCATTCAAATAATAAACTAAGAGTTGATGAAGATAAGAGTTAGAGGAAAATATCCAAGTAATGTTCTTTATATTTATTTCATAGCAATTATAATAATATATTAGGCAAACACTGTAGAGTCGATCCTTAAACATGAGGGTTTGACCTCCTTATATAGTTTTTTTACAATGATTAAAATACTAGGACATTACAAGGATTTCATGCCAAATCAGTAGGATGTTGAGGTGGTGGTCTCTCATGGATATTTAGGAAGAGAACCGAGCTATACTCTATAAATGCTACATCTTTGAGCTCTACAAATATTTTGCTCTTTAACTAATTTCAATGGTCAAAGAGGTTATAGATCAATATGGACCATTGTTCATTCTTGCAGAAGCCTTCCATCATTGATTTACAACTAAAAATGTAGTTGTATTGATTTCGGTGATGCTTGGTATTCTTAGATATTTTTGCTACCTTTTTCATGTTCCATTGCTTACCTTCCTTTCCATAATATGCCAGTTCATTCTTCCCTGGGTCAGGTTTGACTGACTTGCTTACAGATTTACTATTTTACATCCTTTGGTGGATGTTAACACTATTCTTGCTCTTTGTCTATTAGAATCTACAACTTTGCATCTTGCTTTGTATCATTTAACCATGCTGACTATGGACTTCATCCCCTAGTGGATTTAAAATATTCTAGCTCTTAGTCATATTTTTGCCAAAACTTAGATGCTCATGGACTTCTACTGTGAAGACCTTACATATCCTAGTGTTGCTCCTTTGCATTATCCAACTTTGAATTTTACTCAGCCAAGTTTTACTACACTAACTGTGGAATGAGTTTCTCGTGGCTACTGACAACTTTTTGCAACATCCACTACTTCATTTTTTGTTGTGTGTTGTTTGACTGGTTTGACTATGGATTTTTGATTTTACATCAACTTCAGGAAGATTTTGACACTGCTCAACCTTCTACTATTTTAGAATCCGTAACTTTGAATTCCATTTTATGTTGTTTGACTCTGTTGACTGCAGAATCTGGCTTCCAGCAGATATTAAACTTTTCTGACACTTAGTTGCCTTATTTCCCTAAACTATCATATTTATGATCTTCCACCATGGAAATTTACCTTTTATCGGTGTTGCCTCTCTAAATTCTACAACTTTGAATTCTATTGGGCATTGTTTGACCATGCTAACCATAGATTCTACACTCTAGCAGAATTTGATACTGCTTAGGAACTTCTTTTGGATAGCCAATTTTACAAAAATTGCTAAGTATGTGGCATTTTGGGCCTACAGGTCTCCTTGTAGTAAACACTCCCTCTCTGCACTCTCTCCACTTCACCCAGACCTCATGGCCTCATACATGTGTTTATTTTTTTTTTTATTTGTGGAAAACATCCCAAAAGGGATGCCACTTTCGGGTAAGACCCAAGGAGGCATGGGTATCCATTCCGCCAAAAACGCCCAGGACTCGGACCTGGCCTACCACCTTTGACATACTCAAGGAGAAAACAAACACACAAAACCAATTTAAAAATAAGTAAATAACAACAAAAATAATAAAATAAAATAAAAAACATGCTCCTTGAGTGTGTCAAAAACAAAAGCACAACCAAACATGCACAATAAGATAAAAGAAACCACAACACAAACCACATAGAAAAACACAAGAACCACATAACAAAACACAAACAAGACAAAAACAATAGAACACTACAAAGACATAACCCAAAAAAAACATGAAAAATAAACACAACCAAAACCTAAAAAATAAAAAATAAAATAAAAATAAAAAAAAACAACCAACAACAGACAATAAACAAAAACAAAAAACATAGAAAACACTCACACATAAAAACACGAAATAACACAAACAAAGAGAAACCCAAGAACAAGAATGAAAAAAACACAAGAACAATAACAAAAAACATAAAAAAAAAAAAAAACAAAAACACAAGAACAACAAAAAACAACACAAAGAACACAAAAACAAAACAAAACAAAAGAACCCACCCACCTTAAAAAACTAAAAAAAAAAAACAAAGGAGAAAAAAGAAAAAAAAAATGAACAAAACAATGACCTATCTAGACCAAAAGACTATTAAGGCAAGAATCAATAGAGGAAACAAAATAAATAATAGAATGAGCTAGGGAACTAAAAAAAACTGAATGAACCAAAGAGAAGAAAAAAAAAAACAAGAAGAAACTAGGTACCTTCAAAACTGGAGCCATCCAAAGAAATGATAGAAAGAAGAGCTTCCCTAATTTGAGAAGCCCACCATATAGGAGGGTGGCCATAACAAGTAAGATCACCTTTGTCCAAAGCCCAATTAGCTAAAGCATCAACACTCTTGTTTTGATCTCTGGCCACATGATTGTAATCAACTTTCAAAAATCCCATCTGGATTAACTGAATCTTCTCAATAATTCTTTTTATTCTCCAATCCACCTTATGATTCTTAGAAGGAGTCTTCAAGAGATTAATCATAAGTTGAGAGTCGGACTCAACTAACACCTTTTCCCATCCAACCTTAGTAGCCTCTTGAAGGCCTCTGAGGATACCATACCCCTCAGCAAGGTTATTGGAAAGAATACCCAAATTCTCAACAAAAGTAAAAACCATGGAGCCATCTGAAAGTCTACCAATTCCTCCCACACTGGCTTTTCAAGGGTTCCCTCTAGAGGCTCCATCAGTATTGACTTTTCCAAAATCCTTAGGAGGAGGTTGCCAATTTCTAGTCCTATCCATATTACTAATACTCACATTCCCTTTAAGTTGGTTGCCCTTAGAAGGTTTAATCTTCAATCTTTGCATCACTTGATCCCATATTTGGTGGGAGTTTTTGGGGTGATTAAGGAGTTGATGGACTGATTCAACTAAGTTGGCTATGGTCTTTTGCCAAATATAGTGAATATCCTTCCTATCTTGATTAAAAATTTGGTTGTTCCTTTCATTCCAAATATTCCAAAGAAGAATGGTAGAACCCATCCAAACTAACTGCCTAATAAAATGATCAACACCCTCTTGATTAGGCCAATCCCTCCAAAGTTGTTCAAAAGTAAAAAAATTGGACCACTTGTAAGCCAAGTAAAGTGGCCATTCTCCTCCATAGCTCAGAGGCTAAAGTACACTCAATAAAAATATGGTTGATATTTTCTACATTCTCTTCACACATTTCACATCTAAAAGGGCCATGAAAACCACGCTTCATAAGTTGCTCACCGGTAAGCACCCTACGATGCAATAAAAGCCAATTAAAGAACCTCACCTTAGGCCAAAGCTTTTGAGCCCACAATTGAGAAAATATGTCAGAAGAATGGTTGGGATTATTATGGCATAAGGTCAAATAACCTTGAGCAACTGAATACTCACCCTTAGTAGTGTTGTTCCATCCAAAACAATCATTTTCATGGGACCAAGAGAGGGATCTCATATGAAGGATGCCTTGGATATCTTGTCTTTGCCTTTATAGGATTTGAATAGGCTAGTCCTCAATAGGGATCCAATATCTACCAACCTTTGAATTACCATTATGGTACCGACAGTAATTAGCCACCTTTATCCAATTAGCTCGGTGAAGCTCCTCCATCCAAGGCCTCCAATCGGGAAACTGAGTTATCAAAGGCTTGTGACCATCCCAAGAATCTATCCAAAAATTTGCATGTTGACCATTATGAATGATCCAAAATAATTTTTTCTTTATCAAATCCTCACCAGTCTTAAGAACTGCTAAAATGGGAGAACCTTTGGTAGGAAGTTGATAGCGAACAAGGTCTTTAGGACTTTTGTTCTCAGCATATTTAGCACGAAGATTATTGGCCCAAAGAGCATTGGGGTTATGCAACATCCTCCAATATAATTTAGCAGCTAAAGCTTTGTTGTTATTAATTGAATACCGAAATATAGTATCCCATTTCACCCGGCCCTTTTCTTTTCTCCTTAGTACCACTCCAAAGGAAACGATGACTGATTTGATCCAATTCTCGAAGAACAACCTTTGGGATATTCAAAACGGAAGAAACATAAATAGGAATAGCTTGAAGGACTGATTTTACCAAGGTGATTCTACCCCCAGAAGAAAGCCACTTGTTGGTCCACTTTCCAATTTTCTTCTTGACTTTGTCCAACAACCAATTCCAATATTTATTTTTCTGCCTTTGAATATTTATGGGAATACCTAAATAAGTGATTGGAAGAGAGTTCTTCTTATATATTAATTTATCCAAGACCATGGATTCTTGTCTAGCAAAGCAATGAAAGAAAATAACTTTAGATTTGTCTTCATTGATCAACTGCCCAATAGCCTTAGAAAAATAGCTAATGATTTGCTTAATATTAGAAGCTTCCTTAACTGTAGCTTTACCTAAAAGAGTAGAGTCATCCACAAATTGAATATGAGAGATAGGTCTAGCTCCATGAGCAATGGTAACTCCCTCAAGGGTTTTGTTTTCCCTCTTTTTGGTTATAGTCCTACCCAAGCATTTAGCAAGAATGATGAATAAATAATGGGATAACGGGTCACCTTGCCTAATACCTCTGAAGCTAGGAATGAGTGAGAAGGCCTGCCATTGATAAGAACTAAGTAGGAAACTAAAGAGATACATCCCATAATCCAATCCATCCAATCCTTAGAGAAACCAAATTGCCTCAAAACTTTGATAAGGAAGTGCCAATCCACTCTGTCATAAGCTTTGGATAAGTCTAACCGAATGAACATAGAAGGAGAATTTTGCATATCCATGGAATGGATGGCTTCCTAAGCAAGAACTATCTCATCTACTATTTGACGTCCTTCCACATATCCCCCTTGCTCGGGGAAATAATCTTATGCAAAAGAGGCTTCAACCTTTCTGCCATGATTTTAGTAATGATTTTGAGAAGAACATTACATAAAGCAATAGGTCTAAAAGTTGAGATATGATCAACCTCTTGAGCTTTTGGAACAAGATTAATATAAGTTTTATTGATAACCTTCAAAATTTCTTTGGCTTTCCTGGCTTCTTCCACCACCTCTAATAAATCAACATGAAGGATATCCCAGAACTCTTGGTAGAACTCAATAGGAAAACCATCAGGACCTGGGGTTTTCCCTTTTTGCATTTAAAAAACTACTTGTTGAAGCTCATTGATAGTAACTAGGAGCAGTCAAAATAGAGTTCTCCTCAGAAGTGATAAGAGAAGGGATTGCTTGAAGAACATTTTGTTGTGAGGCTGAGTCAAGAGGAGTAGCAGCAAAAATATTGGAAAAGTAATCAACAACAATAGAGTTCATGCCATCCCAAGTATAAACAACATCTCCAGAATCTGATTTTAAGGAAGAAATAAAGTTGTGAGATCTTCGAGCTAGAAGAGATTTGTGGAAGAAATTTGTGTTTCGATCTCCTTCTTTGAGCCATTGAATTCTAGATTTTTGCTTCCATAATATTTCTTCTCTTTTTTCCCATTCCTCTAACTGAGTTGTGAGTTTAATTTCATCTGCACTTCTCTTCTCTGTGAGGCCATCTAAACATATTTTCTTATTCAAATTTTCAATATGAGCAATAACTTCATGTTTTTTTTTATGAACATCCCCAAACTCTTTCCAGTTCCAAGTCTTGATTTTGGATTTAATGTATTGTAGTCTTTTGGAAAAATAGAACATCTTAGTCCCATGCCTAGGTTTACCTTCCTTCCACCATTGTTGCACACGAGGTCTGAAGGAAATGTCTCTAAGCCACATTAATTGAAAACAAAAAGGAGAGAAACTCACATTGGTTTTCCACATTTCCACCATGGTGGCCAATGATCCGAACCAGACATTATTAAGAGTTTTTTTTTTTTTTTTTTTTATTTTTTGAAAAAAAAACTTATCTCCCCCTTTTATAAAAGATGCCTTGCCCTCTTTTTGGCCCAAGTCATAAGGCCTTATCGGTTGGTATCCAAAGATGGAGGTTTGCAATATATTCGCTCATGAGGTCAGTGCTTTTGTCCAAATTTCTATTTCCCCCCCTTTTCTCATCCAGAGAGAGGATGGTATTGGAATCTCCTCCGATCAAGATCCAAGCTTTAGGAAAATGAGAGATAATATGAGTAATATCCTTCCACTATCTTTTTTTTTCCTCCAAAGAAGTCGAGGCATAAACAGTAATGCAAAGCATAATCTAGTTGGAATGTCTACTTTGAATAGCTATAGCCAACAAACCCCAACTGCCAACCATATGGTGAATAACTACCTCTTTTGGGTCCCAAAGACAAGCAATGCCACCCGAAGTCCCTTGGGAATTGAGGGAAACCACTTTTCCAGCTGGCCAAATTTTACTGGCAATTAAGTCCATATCCTCCATTGACATCTTTGTTTCTTGAAGGAAAACAAGATGTGGATGATTTATCTGAATCATTCTTCTAATTTCATTTTGTTTTGAAAGACTCCTTTTGAGTCCTCTAATATTCCAAGTGATGATCTTCATTAATACCAGGGCTAAAAAATTTGGGAAGGGCATTAATATTACCTTCCTCTACAAGCTTTTCACCTTCTTTTACCATATGATATTGATTGGTCTTGCGACCTACTTTTTGATTAGAATCCATCTTCAATTTTGTTTTCCCTATTTCTTGACTTATTCCAATTGAATCTGAGATGGCTTCTAACCTTGAAGAATGCTCATACACAGCCAAAATTTTACTAGATGGTTCAATGGAGTCTATATTGGGACTTGCATTATTTAAAGTTTTGACATTTGAAATATTGTTTTTCTTGTGTAAATTTTCTCCTTTTTTTTTGTTGAAAACCTTTGATTTGTTGGTTTGTCTCTAAGTTCTTCCCTTCATATTTAAATTGTGTTTCTAAGATTTCAGTTTCCATTATTTCCTCTTCCTCACTTGGGACATCATTTGTGGAAAGGATTTCAAACATATTAGCGAATGAATTTGATTGATCCTTCATAACTAGTTTTTTCTTAGTGTTCTTCTTCTTAGGTATTTGGAAACTTGTTGAGTTTATATCTTCTTTCTTTTGATCAGGAAATTTATTTGGGCAAGCACTGGCCAAATGACCATATTCATGGCAAATTCTACAATGAAAAGGAATGTTCTCATAGTCCACTACTTGCTCCCAAGTGTCTTCCCCAAATTGTAATGTGATATTTTTAGGTAGGGGTTTGTCAAAATCCATTAAAACACAAATTCGAGCATAAATAATATGTTCAAAATTTTGAGTACAATCAGTAGTCATCATAAAAGTTCCTAAAGAGTTTCCAATTGAAGAAAAAATAGTAGGATTCCAAAATTCAATAGGGAGGCCAAAGAGTCTAACCCACATGGGAGCTATAGAAGGCATCTCTTCTTCGGATTTAAATTTAGTATGCCAGGGCTTCATGAAAAGCCTTGCCCTTCCAAAAAACCAAGGACCCCCTTGAAAATTTTTCTCTCTATCTTCATTATTAGCAAATAAAACAAGAAAATAACCATTTGGATAAATAGAGATTTGTAACTCACCTTTAGTTTTCCATCTTTTTATAGCCCAGAATTTGAAAGCAGATGGACTTGGATGAAAACCCACGAACCGACAAATTAGTCCTCTTTTTTCCAAATCTTCAATGCCAATCTGAATGTTACCCATATCAAGCTTAACAATAGGAGTTCCATCAGTTGCTTTAAGACATCCTGACTCCGTTTTCCTGGGATCAATCTTAGGCATTCTTAGAGGTTTATGGGAAGCCCTAATATTGATATTAGCATTGGGCTAAGGCTTTCCACCATGAAGGGCATCCCTAAAATTCATTTTTGGGATTGAGTCTTCAAAATTCTTACCCTTGACAAGGGTTTTCATAGTAGAATTATTTTGTGGGTGCACCTTAGCACCAAATTCACTTGAGATATGAGCCATTTTTTGATCAACTGCTTGAAACTTGTTTCGTGATCTCTTTAATCCTTGCCCTAGACGTCGTGGAAAGGTATGGTTTTCACTTTTATTTTGTGCAACAAATTGGAAGCCGTTGTCACTCAAGTTCACAGTATGATCTATTGAAAGACAAATTTCTAACCCATCTTGTATCCCCTACAACATTTCTTGCTAAAATATTGAGCATAAACCATAAAAATATTGGCCGCTAGGGCCCAAAGGCCCTAAAAACCAACCTCTAGAGCTGCTTGCACTCAACCCAGATGAAACCCTCACATAGACGCTTGCCAAATATATCGTTCACACATAGGGATGCGCTAGGATCTGTGTTGCTCCAAATGATATGAAAATTGGTGGAGACGTTCTAGGGTTTTTCAGGCATCTACCCTCAAAATTTTAGCTCAATCCGAGTTCGGCAGTTTGGGCAGTCCTACGAAAAACGTCTAATCAATCTCGACTTGCAATAACATTTCTTAATCCATGGAGATAATCTAGTTGAGACAACTAATGCTTGCAATAATTGTTTCCACGTGTTTATTTTAGACCAATAGTAGAAGTTAATAATATTTTCAACCTAGTTAATTTCTAGTTTGTTAGTTAGATTATAATAGTTGTTTCTTTTAATATTTTTAGTCTATAGTTTATATAGTATTTTAATTTTGAATATAATTATTTAAAAACTGTTGTCTACTCAATAGAGTCTTTTATTTAAGTTAGTTTTTAATTACTTAATAATTATTAAATTAAATATTACTTATTTAATGTTTTTCGATTTATATTTTTTAAATTTAATTATTTATGTTTTTTAATAATTTAATTGTTTAAAGTTTTAGAAGTTTAATTTTTGTATTTTTTTAAATTACATCTCTTTAATTCATTGTCAGATTTTTTCAAATATTTATTTAATTCAAATATTTTGTTTAATTGCTCAAAAAGGTAGATTTTTTTTTGCTAGAGAAAACAGGGTTGTCCTCATGTCCCTCACCCTTGAAAAATCACAACTCACTCCTTTAGAGCATAAAATTTTATAAATAGATTCAATTCTCATCTCAATTAAGTTTCTATAGCTAATACCTACATTGTTTGTCATAAAAAAATCTGAATTCTTGATTTTCATTTTCTAGATCTTCAATTTTCTTTGTAAATACAAATATTCCAAAATTTAACATCCTTCTTCTTGACATTTTCCTGTAGTAGGCTTCACAATACCAAAACTCCACCTCTATTGTATATGCACTACATCTTAGTAGAATAATATTTTAACACTTCACACTATCATAGTTCGCTTTATTAGATTTGGATTGTTAGTTTCATTCCTGAAGCATAAGTGTAAACATGAGAACTATAATAAATAGTTTATATGAAAACACATTAATGTTATAAAATATAGAAAATATTATCAATGGAAAACATTAAATTAAATCTTAATCATTATTTTATTAAAGTAGTCAATTTTTTTTTGTCAACTTTGGCTAAACTTGCTACTTTCTCTAACCATGGAAAAGAGAATTAACTTCATGATCCTCTTTTAAAAACCCTCTATTGGCTGGTCTATCTACACATTTGTTCTCTTCTATTAACTTATGTGTAAAATTATTTTCTTTAAACTCTAAAGCAAGGTCTTGTATTTCCCTAATTATCTCTTGTATGTTACATGGAGCCTTTGCTTTCCTAAAAAATGTATTTATAACTATCAGTGAATCACCTTCCATCCATAATCTTAAATTTTATTTTCTTGCATATTTTTAACTCTTCCAAATCTGCCTAAGCTTTAGCTTCATTATTTGTATTAAATTCACTATTAAAAGTGTAATGTCATAAAATTTCACCCCTATTATTTCTAACTTTTCCTCCTCATCCTCCTACTAGTCCTAAATTTTCTTTAGACTCTCCATCAAAATTCAATTTGACCAACTCTATTTTTTATGGTTTCCACTTTATATTCTTTACCTTCATTTTGTTTCTCCTATACCCAACATCATAATTCCATTTGATGACTTGAATCCATCTATCAAGGATCTCTATTTCAAGATTAGGAATTGGGTGAGTTGACAGGGTTGGTTTAGACTCATATTATTTCTATTTTTGCCTCCTCATCCTCCTACTAGTCCTAGATTGCCTAGTATTATATTGTAATTATTGTTGATCATTGAAGTGATAATTGTTTGATCTCCATTACTGTGTGTTTGCAGATTTTATACATATGTATTTCTCTATGTCATTTATGTTACATTTGATTGTAAGTGTATTTTGTTAAAGTAATTATGCTATCTGGATTACCATTGGATTGTTAATAATTGAAGTTATTGGAATTATTAGAGCCTTTATACATTTGTTTTAAGTCATTTATATTACATTCATAACTTAGTTTATTCTATTAAAGTAAACTTTTGTCATCTATTCGATTGTTAATTACTTGAATCCTTGGAATGGTTAAAGTGAATGTAATGTGCTAAATAAACATATAATCATATTTGATGATGGTTAATCTATTAAGTATCATGTAATTGATTGGATAGTGAATTACTCTATAAGATCTAAAGTTGTTATACTATACCGTGACCACATTTTAAATAGTTTCTCTTACCCTTACTCCTTCCTAACCCTTAATCTTTTCTTATCCCTTTTCCTAAAGCAATTATTTGAAAGGAGTCGGCCTTCTCCGTAGGTTGAAACATAAAGTAATATTGTTTCATCTAATTTACATAATTTAGCTATAAAAAATAGGTGCAATGCCCTTCCACAATAATGGTATATTCTAGTCCAACAATATAGTTTTTTTTGGCATATCCAATGGGACCAATCAGAAAATTCATCTCACCTTCCTCAAGAAATCAAGATATGATGGACAGTCTTGACCTCAATAGAGGATAATGTATGTTCATTTGATGACTCTCATTTTGAGATAGAACCTATAATTATATTGTAATAAAATATCCAATTATATTCATTGTCTAGTCATTCATGAATATTTGTCTTATCTTCATATGATTATAGGTCTGTAGCAGGAAATTAGAGTATCGACTACATAATTAGTAGTTTTTTATGAATTTATTAAAAATTAGACTTATAATAGTCCATGGGTCTAGGTGGATTGATAATTTGGGGCACTCATCGAGAGGAGACTTAGGTTCCAATCCCACGGGCTTGCCCATGCATAGATAGTAGCCCAAATTCGATTCCTCTAAGTGGTGCGCCATATTGATGACGATGGTGCAACCCCTGTGCATCCGACGGTCACCATATCACACCGGGTTACCATGTACTAAGACGGTGGAAGTCTTGGGAGCCTTCATAGATAGTTTGAACCCTACCAGCTGTGCTGGTAGTTACTAAAAATCGTGATTGTAACCATTGCTTCTATATATCAAAAAAAAGTTAGACTTATAATTCCTTATAAATAGGTTATGGTGTTCCCATGGTTCAGCAATGTTGTCCACCATGATATGATAGTAGACTCCTTAATGTTTCAATTCTTCATGAAATACTAAAAATTTACCCTAAAAGCTCTACCTAGTTATGAAGGCAAAGAAAAAATTGCATACAAGCATTATCAAGACATGGCTTATTTAGCTATTATTTATGACATTGTCTTTGAAGATGTAATGATTATATTACTCATCCTATATTTCAAATTCAAAGTGTTATTATGGTATATATCCTTGGAATACAAGAGCATCAATACTTGGGTCAAACTAGTTGAAGCTCTTATCAACAAGTTTGATGATCCTTGGGATCCATTCATGTTACTCACTTTTCATTCATTCGAAGAGTCCCCCATGAGAGTATTTTTTACTTCAATGTTCATTTCAAGAGGACTTGGAAGAGAATTCCTTGAGATTTTTAGCCCTCCCAACCTAAGCTTATCTCTATTATATTCATGCCTTTCATCCTAATCTAACTATCCTCACTCAATAGTCTAAAGAAAGAAGATTCCTCAAGATTTTTCAAGAAACCATACTAGCTAAGAATATGCTAATTATAGCAAGTAAAATCTCTCCTAGAAGCACTATGTACCTACTTGAAATTTCCCCAAGCACATATTATACATAATATTATGAAGTTTCTAAGTCATTTTTTTTTTTTGTAAATAAAAGTCTTCATTAATTACTGGGTTTTGCAGGTTAACCCAAAACCTATTACAATATCCAGCCTTCTGCTGAGATTGTAGATCCTAGTCATCCTTGAAAATTTCTTACCAAAAATTGTGTTGCATCCCCTACAACACCTTACTAACAAAACACACCCATACCTAAACATAACTGTAAACATTACTTACATTGACAGGAATTGAATTTTGGAAATTTGCACTTGTGAAACCTGTTGCTTGCCCATTTCCTATTCTCTATCAAAATCTTCCAAGGCTTACACCTTGTTACCTTAATTTCCAATTTGGTATGATTTAGAGGGAAACCCCATAGTTATCACCAGCACCATGGGGAAAGAACACCCATTCATATTTCTCCTTAACGGGTAGGTTTTTTTTCATGAATAATAATGTTTTGCACTTCACGTGGCACACCTTGTGTCCATGTCACCAAACTACCAACATCAAAACCTATGTTGGCTAATTTTTCAACTGACCTATTGGCCTCACGGTACACGTGATGAGCCCTCCTATTCTGTCTTGCCCCAAAAAGGATCCTCACTTCATGGATGACTCCCTCGATTCTCCATGGAGGTTTTTTGCCATTGGTTAACAGGTTGATGATGATCATAGAATCACCTTCAATCATCAAGTTACCTTGAGTTTCTTGGGCTACTTGCAACCCTCTCCAAAGAGCTCTAGCTTTTGCTTAGTTATTAGTTCTGATTCCCAATGGTTCAGTGAAGGCCTTGACCAGATTTCCTTGATGATACCTGATTATTCCTCCATCTCCAGCTCTTTGTGGGTTATCCTTGGCTGCACCATAAAAAATTAGTTTAAACCAACCCTGGGGGGTGGCTCCCAAGAAATCCCATTTCTAGGATTGGGCAAAGGAATGGAAGGTTTGTACTCAATACCTAAGGCTCAAGCTAATTGTTTTTCTTGGGGAATAATTGAGTGGTTCTCATCCACTAAGGTGCTAAGGTTTTCTTTCGCAAAGACAATAATCCTATTGAGGATGTTTTTTGGGTTGTGAATGGTATCCTTAAAGGCTCTATGGTTCCTTTATAGCCAAATCTACCAGAGAAAATGATGCCAATAGATTTTCCATAGGTACTTAAGTTTTAGGCTAACAAAGGGTTGAGGCTATTGATGGAACACTTCGGATATAAGAGCAGGCTTAACCCATGAGATCCTAAAGGCTTCGAAAAGTTCATCCAGGATGGACTCCACTACCGTAAACTCCAGAAACAAGTGTTGGGTTGTCTCCCATCCTACCCTGCACATGTAGCAAAGGTTAGAAATAACCATACCTTTGGATAACATATTGTCTATAGTGAGGATTTTTCCTTGAATCACCAGCCATGAAAAAAAGGATATTTTAGGAATTAAGCCTTTGATCTAAACCAAACTCGGTTGAAATTGTTGACCTTCCACATTGAGAAGCAAATTATAGGTAGACTTAACTGTGAAGTCACCACTTTCAGTCTCAACCCAAATAATGTGATATTCATCCTCTCTAGAGGGAATAATTTTCTGAGTTAAAATGTTATAAAGCTCTTCAGACTCCGCTTCAAAACCCCGTACTCTGATGTGTTTCCACCTGTTGATATTTATATCCTGCCACATATAATTTGCAACCTTCTTCCCAATATGCTGCTCCATATGCTCTTGAATCCTATCCAAATGAGGATTATGGGATAACTCCTCAGCTCTCACCCACCGATCCTTCCAAAATTCTATTTTTTGCCCATTTCCTATAATCCATCTAAGACCTTTCTTGACAAGATCCCTGCTCATGAGGATTACCTTCCAAAAAGTAGGCCCCCTACTTGCTAAGTTTTCATTAAGGAAGTTCACACCTTGGAGGTATTTCCTCCTAACAATGGCATTCCATTCATTATCGACCTTAGTCAATAACCGCCACGCTTGTTTTGCTAACAAAGCTATATTGATATGAGCAACTCTCCTCAATCCTAACCCCCCATCGAATTTAGGTTTGCAAACCTTATTCCAACCTACTAAATGGATCCTTTTCTTATCCTCAGTACCTAATCAGAGAAATTTTTTTTGAAGCTGCTCAATTTTGTGATACACCTTGCTAGGAGCTCTGAAGACTGATAGGAAGTAAATGGGTATACTTTGAAGTGAAGCCATAGTTAAAACTGCTTTTCCTACTTGAGATAACAGATGTCCTTTCCAACCTGCTAGCTTTTTTTGGATCATCTCCAGAACTATGTTCCACATTGATCCTTCGGGTTTCCCTGTAAATAGGGGAAGACCTAAATAGGAGGTGGGAAGGGATGCAATCTGACATTCCATGATCCTTGCTATGTTGTTTTACCTAGGAATGGAGGTATTGATGAAATAAATTTTGCTCTTATCAAAATTCACTTTCTGTCCAGCTGCTTCTTCATACATTATGAGAATATTTTTTATCCTTCTTACTTCAACCACAGAAGCCAAAGTCAGTAGCAATGTATCACCAAAAAATTATTGATGTGTCACCAGGGTAGTTAGCGATGTGGCCTTGATACCTGATATGAGTCCAGCTACCGATGTTGCCTTAATAGTTCTTCCCAAGGCCTCAACTACAATGATGAACAACATAGGACTTATGGTATCTCCTTGTCTTAGACAACATTTGCTTTGAAAAAAACCTATAGTATACCCATTAACCAAAACTGAAAAATAATGCTTAGAAATACACTCTCTTATTAACTTGACCCATTTCATGTTGAAGCCAAATTTTAATAAAACTGCCTCTAGGAATTCCCAATTTATCCTGTCATAAGCTTTGTTCATGTCTAAATTTAAATCCATGACTATTTTTTTTGTCTGAGTGGCTGTATGAAGAGCCTCATGAATAGTAATAACTCCATCTAAGATTGATCTTCCTTGTACATAACTTCATTGACTTGGATCAATGATAATCGGTAGAACTTTCTTCAAACGGTTGGTTAAAATTTTGGAATGAATTTTATAGGATATATTAAATAGTCTAACCGACCTAAAGTCAACCATAGTATTGGGGTTGAGGCCTTTAGGGATCAAAGTAATGAAAGTTTAATTGAAACCCCTTGGAATATGATTTGAACTTTGGAACTCCCTGATTGCAGCAATAACTTCTGCTCCAATAATATCCCAACAAAATTGGAAAAACCACGATGAAAACCCATCCGACCCAGGAGGGTTGTTAGGATCCATGTTAAACAAAGCCTCCTTGATCTCTTCATCTAAAAAACCTATTGTAAGAGACTCGTTAATCATTTCATAAATGAGTTGTGGAATGAATTGAAGGAGAGAGTCCTTTGCTTGGGCATTATAGGCCCGTTCTTCACCCAATAATGAACTAAAAAAATTAATAGCCTCGTCCCTGATCTCCTGAATGTTTTGAGTTGAGGATCCATCCACCTTAGTTAAATTTCTAATATTATTGTTGCTTCTATTGCTCAATGTGGTAACATGGAATTTTTTTGAATTAGATTCCCCTTCCTTTAGCCATAATGCCCTTGATTTCTGCCTCCAATACATCTCTTCACAAGCTAAAATATTATAAAACTCACAAAGGGTTTCCTTCTCTTCAATACATCTCTTCACAAGCTAAAATATTATTGTTGCTTTCTATTATTCTCATTTTTCCCCCACTTCTCTCTTATTCTCAAAAATATTTCCAAAGACTTCTTTATTCCATATTCTAAGGTTGTTTTTCACCATCTTAAGATTTTGAGATAGTTTGAAGGAAGCACTTCCCTAGATAGGTTGCTGCCACCGTTCCTCTATTCGTTTCTTGAAGTCCGGATGTTTAACCCACATTGACAGAAATCTAAATGGATTTTTAAAGGAGTTAGCCTGAAATTCCTCCCATAGAATAATATTATGGTCTGAAGCACATTTAGGAAGGGCTTGTAACGTTGAATCACCAAACATTGTTGTAGCTTCCTTGGATAAAAAAAACCTGTCCAACCTTTCTTGAATCAGCTGAATTCCTATCCTCTTGTTACTCCATGTAAATTTCACTCCTTTTAGTCTTACATCCATCAATTCATTTGTGTTAATAAATTCATTGAAGTCCTCCATGCTCCTTGAGGGTAACCCATATCCTCCCTTCTTATCAGATGGGTAAAGGGGGGTATTGAAATCTCCCCCAATCACCCAAGGAATGTCTTTAAAATATTGGCTCAAATGCCCCAAAATCTCCCACATTTTAGACCACCCTTGGACAGAGGTGGGGGCATAAACATTTGACATAATCCAATTCATTTTCACCTCAAGTACCCAAGGTCATTGGTATCTCTACCATGTAATAAAATTAGTACCAGATAGAAAAATAATCAAAACCAATGATTCAAAATTTGACTAAATATATTAGAAGAATGGAGGAATAGATCTCTTAGCTTAGGATGAAAAAATCTAATGACTTTAGGTTTATGTCACAATAGTCACACCAGTATACTACCTCATGGAACTCTGCTGACATAAAGTGCATTATAGAGAGAGTTATAGAGCAATAATTTGATGATGATAAGAACGTAATTCATATTTTATCTACATGAAAAAATCTATCATATAATGAGGTTTATGCTGAATAAAGAAGATAACATCTTATGTGCTCATAGAAATATCCATTGGCAAAAGATATAATGGCTTTTAGTACAATACCTGAGCAAGTATTTTGGGAAGAAAATACCTCTCCTAACAACCAACAAGAAGTGGTTCATATAATTGGTCATATCCTATTTCTAGGTTCACAAGTGAAAAAAAATAAGCCCAATCATATGCTCAAGTATCAATTCCATAAGTAAAAACACTAGGTAAAAAAAAAAACGATTATATAAGTATTTTCTAGCTACGACTTAGAAATAGAGGATAGAAATAATGAAATAGTTTTAAGGTTTATTCAAAACCCCTATTTCAAAATAATAAAAATTGAAGAAAGATTTGTTGTTTGCTTAAGAAGTAGACTTAGTTGGGCTATCTCTTGAAGAATAAAAAAAATGGCAATCCATTAATAAAGAGGATATCCTTGGGTATGCAAAGAAGGAAGTCCACCCCATTTTATTTATCTCTCTCTGGAAATATGCATACTACATAATTGTGTAGTAGATTCAAAAGCTAAAATTACAATTATACCATTAGAAGTCTATAAAATATAGAAGCTAAGCATCAGTCCAATCGAATTTGAATAGTTTTAATTTAAGGGAAAGGCTATAAAAGCAGTCGGTATCTTTATTTTTTATGATAATACATGGATGTCCAAATTTTATGGTAATACAAGATATAGTCATTATTAATGTGCCTCCCCTAATTGGCATGTGCTTATTCAAAGATTTTTTGAAGCAAATTAGAAGTTGTTTAAGCTGGAATCAAGGTCACATGATTATCCCTCGTATCAAGAATATAGTCAAGATATCCATCCAGGGTTTTCACCCCTTCTACATTAAAGAATATAAAGAGCTAAAAATAGTCTTACCAAGGAAAATTCTTGGGATGTGGAAATAGAAATAAATGACTAGATAGAAAAAGACTTAGAACAAATGTGGTGAGAGCTGCAATACTATAATATTGGCACAAATAATAATTTTCTAAGAGAAGAATCGGATTCAATAGTTGGTTATGCTTATTTTTAGAGCATGAAATATCATGAGCCTCAACAATTTTGGCCATACAATCAAATTAAACCCATGATAAAATAAAATGAGCCAAGAAGAGTAAATCTAGTCGAAAGGAAATCAATGATAAATATGCTTCTTAATTCTCTATAGGAGACATTGAATAGGTCAAAACTCCTTGATATGGAGCTCAATCTAAGACAATTATCTATGATTTCTATACATGTCCAAAATAAGGAAGGCTAGGAAAACTAAGCAAATTCATATTGGACTTTGGAAGTGTCTAAATATAGCTATGAGTTTAGAAGAATCAATCAAGAAGAAAAGCTTAAGTTTGGTATCATAAGGTCAGGACATTATAGATTTATAGGATAGATTGCAAAAATCACTCTTGCCAAGCATGGGTAAGCATGCCAAATTTTTGTGTAAATAGTTGATAAGAAAATAAAAAGTTGACTACAAATTTTGTAAATTAATAAATTAACCCAATAAAGTAATGCTTTTCTTGTGGTCTTTTGTACATATAATAAGGTATCAATGAATAGACACCAAAGCTAGTATAGTGAATGACCTTTGAGCTCAATCATCTTGAGAATTATACTAGAGCATGGATGAAGTAGAAAGCCTCATAAGCCTACACAACTCACACATGTATATACCGTAGTCATCACTTCACACTCTTCATCCATATCTCCCATTATTTTTACATAGTGTAATCCATCATTTTCTCTTCATTAGCATCCCCTAACTCCATAAACCAATGGACAAGATAAGGAAAACTAGGTAGGTGGCATAAAAGGTACTTAGAATCATGACATATCATGAGCAAAGCAGACAGATGATGCAAGGCACACATCACCAAATATTTTTTCCTAGGCTTGATGTAAGCAAAGTATAAAACAACTGAACCAAAAGAGTTTGGGTGGCATGAAAATATCAAATAAAGCATGCAAACAGATAGTTCATGCAAGATCATTTAAAAAAAAAAACACTCAGTTAGAAAGCATGACTATGCAATCATTGTGGAAAGCTAGCTGGCAAAGATATTGCCCAAAGCTTTTTTCTATATAAATCTTAGCACACTTCTAAAGTAAAAATAAATGCTCTTTAGTTCAATTATGGGTTCAAAAAATGAAGTGAAACCTCGTGTTGTTGTGAGCAATAGAAAAAGGAGGTTCCTACTCAACTATGTGAAAAAGAGAAAAAGGTACAAGAATGGTGAATTTGGCCTGTAAATGCTAGAATATCTGCCTAAGGTACCTTTCCTAGATCTGAAACAACTTTTAGTTGTAGCGAAGTATGCTCATGGAGGTACAATTTTTGGGGGATGTCCCATAATCCAGGTATCCCCTTGCATCATCTCTCCCTCTTTTCTTTCTTTTCTTCCCTTTCTCCCTTTTCCATATATTTTTCTTTCTATATACACCTGTATATTATTTCATTAATTTTGCATTCATATCTTCCTTAGTTTCTACTTTTCCTAAAATATATTAGTATATAGTGTTGTGTCCCTCTCCTTTTATTTAGTTGTTTCTCTCTATACAACTATTTTTCCCTCTTTTTGCATGTTTATCTCATCATAATTTTTTATCTTCCATTTTATACGATCCATCACTATTTTTCCCCTTGCAAAAAATATCAGATGTATTTTCCTTTTCCTTTTCTTTTCCCTTGTTAGTTTATCTTCTAGTTCTTTTTGGCTCCTTCTATTCTTCATAAATGCATGGTTCAAAACAAATATTATCTAAGTTCTCAATTCCCACAAACAAAACTTTCTTAGGAGGTGCCAAACATGTGGGTCAAATTTTTTACCACATTTAAAAAGCAAAGGAGGAATATCTTTTGAGCCCTAAAATTCATTAAGTATTGTAAAATTATCAAAATAGCACAGGATTGAGAATGCTTAGAATAGGGTCTATGCCAACATAGAGCTTCACTACCATGGTAATATGTAAAAGCTTAGGGTATAAAAACATGATTTTCTAGGACTGTGATGTCTCAAAACCATACTTCTTGAAGCAATGATGTTAGTAAAAGAGATAAATAACCCGATTTCGAGAAAATTTTAGTTAGATTTCATTTTAAGACCTTCAACCACCATGGTGCATGCTAGCTACTTTGAATTAAGCTCCAATAATGTAGCCATTTGTAGAAGGCCTTCATAGATCAATGAACCAAATTCAAATTATTATGTAGAATAAAATCTAGGCCAACCACCTATGCTTCTAGAACATTTTGCCAAGCTGTCTGTAATATTTTTTATATTGAATGTAAATATTACGTTGAAAGATTCAATAAGCATCTTATAAATCTGAGAAAAGACCTCATTATAAGGGTCATATCTATAGTCCTTGCCTAGTATTGCATTGTAATTATTTCTCATCAATGAAGCAATAATTGTTTGATCTCCATTACTGTGTGTTTGTAGGTTTTATGCATATATTTTTCTCTAAGTTTTTTTTGTTACACTTAATGGTTAGTGTATTCTATTAAAATAATTATGCTATTTGGATTACCAATTGTATTGTAATAAATGAATTCCTTGGAACGATTAGAACATTTATACATTTATTTTAAGTCATTTTTGTTACATTCAACATATTTTATTTTTTTAAAGCAAAATTCAATAGTCTATTAGATTGCTAATTGATTGAATCCTTGGAATGATCAAAGTGAATGTATTGAGTTGAATGAACTTGTAATCATATTTTATGATGGATGATCTATTAAGTTTTATGTAATTATCTGGATAGTGAATTACTCTATAAGATCCAATGTTTTTACACTATACCCGTACCACCTTTCAAACCCTTTCTCTTACCCTTACTCCTTCCTAAACCTTACTCTTTTTCTATTACATTTTCCAAAGAAATTATTTCAAAGGAGTTGGCATTCTCCAGAGGTTGAAACATAAAGTAATATTAATTCATCCAATTTATATACTTTGGCTATAATGAATGGGTGCAATGCATTTCCATAGCAATGGTATATTTTAGTCCAACAATTATCCTAGGATGAAATTTTTCTATGACCTACTAGCCATACAAATATTTTGACTTTGGAATGCTCAAGCTATCTCAAAAATCTCTCCAGATTCTTGTGGTATTCATGTTTTTTTTTGTGTTTTATATTATGTCCACTTCCTTTTGTGTATTATCCTAAGCTATTCAGCTCCCAAATCATCTTATCCTTGACTCCCCTTGGAATAATAGTTGTTGTTATCTTTCTGCTTAGCTGCTTCATAGAAACAATATTTAGTATAGTTTTTGAAATTTATTTTTTCCATTTGTATCTTCCTTCCTAATTATTGTACATAATATTTGAAAACCTATCACCAGATTTATTTTGAAGTAATCTCATCCATGGTTTTAAAATTATATCTTGATTGAGTGATTTTTATCATACCAAGTATCCATCCAAATAGAATATTTTTTTCCAATTCTCACCATCCATATTAGAATTTTAATCACTAGATTAATTAAATTTATTAAATTGTCCCAAAGTGCAAAACCATATGGTATTAATAATGCAGTAAATATTAAGCTTTGGTTATTGGGCTCAACATACTTAAAATAATTCTCTATCATTGTCTTGGACTCTCTTTGTACAATCTCCAAATTACTTTTTTCCCTAAGAGTTAAGTTTGCATCTATAAGAAATCTTAAAATAAGACCTCCCCTAGTTTTATTATAACATACATTAATTTGTTTGACCAATTGAGATTTCTTTTTATCATGTAATCTTGACCACAAAAATGATCACATAATATAGATTAATTTTTTCTACCAACAAAAAGGTAGATTTTATTTTTATGTAATTATTATTAATTAATTTAGTTAATGTGACCACTTTATTGCTTAAAATAAAATTGATGCCCACTAATTATTTGTATATGAAAACCTACATGGAATTTATTTTAAGATTAAGCATTGTTGAATGCCATTATAGATACGAAGTTAGAATTAGATGTCTACTACACAAGACAAAAGAGATAAGTGGAATATTAAAAGTGAAGAGGCATTAAATTTTACTAGAATGGCTAAGTTAATAAATATTCATATGCATAGAATTAAATGCACCAAAGCTAGAGAAGTGTGGTCAAATCTTAAATAAATTTATGATGATCCTAATAGATCTAGAAAAAAATTAATTATTTTATAAAGGAGTTTAAAGTGTAATGATTTAAAAAAATATAGATAAATTTCTTTTGAAATTTAGATATATTAATAATTAGTTTAATGTGCTTGAGTATTTACTTAGGTCAATGGAACTCTCCATCAAGAGTGTAAGGAAGGGAAATTCCACTCACCCAATCCAACAAGACCTGCACCCGATTCTCTATAGGTATGCCCTCTAGAAGTAGACCTAGAAGATAATGCTTTCAAGTGCCATCAGCCCCACTAACCCTGACCCCATCCAGAGATTGAGCCAATAAATTCCTTAGAAGGATGTCATTAGTGAAGGGGATGAATTGAATATTACCTCCATTGACACAACTAAATCTAGCAAAAATTTGATATTTGGTCCAAATTCAAGAGACACCCCTCAATCTATAAAATTTGAACCACATCGATACTCTTCTAGTGGAAAAACTATTAGGGGAAAACATAAAGCTACAATGCTTAGCCAAGAAGCCCTGCAGGTTTCTCCCTTGAATCCATAGAAGGTGAAGGTTGAAGGTTCCCCTTAGAAGGTGAAGGCTAAAGAACCCCTTAGAAAGTGAAGGTTGAATGTATCTCTCAAAAGGTGAAAGTCAAATATTCCCTTGTTTGTGTGGAGAATACAAGGTCCTCGAGTGGATCCTCACTTGATATCCATAAAAATTCCATCATCGATCCTTTGTTTGGTCTTGGGATGATGTTGTCCATTGTGTCTAACAGTACTAAGATAGCCTAGTCCCTTTTATAGCAAGCTTCAAAGGTGGTGGAAGTGACTTTTACATGCTAAAATTGTGCCCAAAACCAATTATGAGTCTAAGTAAACCACCTTTGATGTGGCAGGTTCTTTTTTGTTGGGTTATCCCCCCTTTAGTTTTTGTGGACTAGTGGATTGCCCTGTTTCCCTTATTGGTGTCTCTTAGAGACTCCCTTCCTTTATTGTTTCCCCTTTGTTTCTTAAGGGCGACCTTAAGGGTTCCCCTTTTTCTATTATTTTTTGGCTAATTTGGATCCCATGGTGATCTTCATTTTGGTTAATCCTTTATAAAAGGTTTGGTATCCCTTTCAAAACCCCCTCATCCAATATTTAAAAATAATAATTAGATAAAATGTTGTGAAATATCTCCTACATATTTAAATTTAATTTCATATTATTCTCAAAAAATACCTTCCAAGGCCTATCATATTTAGAGAAATTGGGAAGGAGTGATGAGTTTCACACTCTAAACTAAAGTTCAAATCTTATAGGTGAAACTTTACATTTAATCAAATGGCATGAGCTCAACTAGTTAAACACCTCAAATTTCGAGGAGACCTAGGTTAAAATATTATCAGTGCTATTATGAGAGTTGTAATACCACTATATGATAACAATGCAATACTAGTGGGGTTTGTTTTAATCCCATATAAAAAATTAAAAATAAAATACATTCCAAGACCCATTTAATAATTTATCACTAATATTCATTATCAAGATGATTTTCCTTCTCTTACAAAATAACTAACTTTTGATTTATTTTTTAATATTTTAAAATATGAACTTAAATTATTACAATATAGTGGATTACAATCAAAAGGTATGCCTATGTTTACAAAAAATCTAATTATCAATCTAAGTTCTAAAGAACACAAGATTATACTAAGAGGGGGGTGAACAGTATAAGACCACTTTTTACTTTTCTTTCCCAATCAATATTATACAATGTATCAATAGCAATATCAATAACAATAATAAAAGAAATGCACAAATCACCACACATAATAGAGACACCAATTTAAAATGGTTCACCCAATGTGGGCTACTCCACGGAGAAAATATTTCACTAGAATTTTCTCAATCAATCTCTTAGGAATCCTTTCCAACTTACAATGTTTATGGACCTCTATCCAAAGGAGACACCAATCACCTAATCAAGTTCATGTATCTTTATCCATAGGATAACTCCTTTCTACATAGCTCTCGTCGATGTTCTTCTAGAAGAATTGTTGCCTCCACTGCACTAGCTAATGGATCTCTATCCACTGAAGACTCATGCCCCCACTCAGAAGACCTATCCTCACTACCCTGGCTAATGGATATATATCCACTAGAGACTATTGTCCTCTATACTCTATCACCTCCAAAGATTGTTCTAGGCTCTGTCTCAAATATACACTAAACATAGTCCTTCGGTTTAGTACAAATCTACTCAATCTATGTCTTTGGTCTGGAACAAACCTGTCCTCAAATCTACACCAAAAATTATCCTCAAATCTATACTAAACATAGTCCTTCGATCTAGAAAAATATTTCCTCAATCTCTGTCCTCAAGAATTAACACAAAGCTTGACTCAGTAAACTCTGTTAGAACTGTCCCAAACCTTAACTCAAGGTTTGAACAAATCAATAAATCAACTCTGCTCTCAAGTCTTCTCAAAGACTTATCTCAAATCTACCTTGTAAGCTTCCACAAAATCTCACACTAATCTATGCACAAGCCCTCTATAGAACTTTTTCAATCTGCTCAATAATATCTGTCATCAAATATGTATTGTAAGCTTCCACAAAAGCTCACATCAATCTGTCCACAAGTCTTCACAAAGACTTACCTCAAATCTTCTCAACAAGTTCTCACTAGAACTTGTCCAATCTCATAGAAATATATAGAGAATTGTTAAAGACTCAATATGCTTCACAAAAAAATGCTCAATCACTTTCAATCTCTCTTTTTACCATAGAAACATATAGAGAATTGTTAGAGACTCAATATGATTCACACAATAATTCTCAATCACTTTCAATCTCTCTTTTTACCATAGAACCATATAGATAATTGTTAGACTCAATATACTTCACATTCACAAACAATCAACCTCTTTCTCAAATAAATTCAGAATATGGAACAATTTGTTTCACAGAACTTGAACTATCACTTCAACACATCCACTTGACTAGGCTCAACCAACTCTACTCAACCAATCACTTAATGAATTAATCCTTGCTTACAAATCCTAGTCCAAGCATATGAACACTCACTCACTTATTTCCAATAATACTTATCAAACAATTTCACATAACAATGATACTCATGATATTTAACAAACCCTAGTTCAAGTTCCTGACTCAACCAATAACTTCAACAACAATGCTTATAAAGTAATCCTCACATAACAATGATACTCATGATCTTTGCAAACCCTAGTTCAAGATAGTTCACTCAACCAATCACTTCAACAACAATGATTATCAAACAATCCTTTTCACTGCAACTTAGCATTCACAATATTCAACAATCACTCACTAGGAAGATGTGCCCATACCTTTTTGTTTGATGTAGAAGTGCCCTTCAAAACCTATCTCAATCATGATTTTCTTCTTTGCCAATTTCAATAGCTAGATGACAAAATATCACACTAATACTCTCTCAAAATATTTCCCAATTACAAAAATAATCAAACTCAATTACACCTTATTACTCCTTTGAAATAAGCATTCACCAACACATTCATAAAAATATAATTCCTTGCATACACCTTATTGTTCCAACTTTAGAGCAATATTCATCAATAGACATAAGAAATAAAAAGGACTTTATTTATTCCTTATTACTCCAACTTTATAACTCAAACCTTCCAAAATAAAATAAAATATTTAATCTTTAAAACCCTTATATCTCCCTTAGAAACCTTAGCCAATATTTATTTATCACAAACCAAGCACCTTCAAAATCACACAACCTTAGCACAAAATACACGATGCATACCTTGCAAGCAAAACATCATCGCAGTTTGTGAATGTGTGACCACTCCTCCGCCAAGTGCCTCATCAAGGCGTAGCCCACCACATGGGCTAGGTGCTCCCATAGAAAAGGGAAGGTGCAATCCTCCCTTTATCCCTTCGTTCGACACCAATTAAAAAAAAATGCCTCTCACTGCCTTGCAAAATGAACCCAAAAAGGATTTGAACCTTGCACGCCTTGCCTGCCACATGACTTAGCACATCTGTCATTGCCACCTATGCTATATAGCACCGTGTGTGGTATAAGGAGCTTCACTCCTATTTGTTCATCCTCTACTATTAGAGACATTTCAAAAATGTGAAAACTCTTTAACCTCCTTGTGCATTACACTTTGGGCTTAGGAAATTTGATCAATTGCATTGGAGGATGTAAGGCAAAGGTTTTTGCCACTATTTATACACGTTGCTTCATTTCATAAAACATCGGTGCTATTTAATTGAATTTTAAATTCAATTTTGAATTAGCCTTATAACCCTCTTTAGGGTTTATTAAATTAATAAAAATTAATTTATAATTAAATTATAAATTTAAATAACTTTGAAAGTTAATTAAATTAATTAATAAATTAATTTATAATAAAATTATATTAATTAATTTATAATTAATTTAAATTTCCCTTTATAATATTATAATAAAATATTATAATATTATTTTCTTGGGCCTCTTATTTGCACTTTGGACCACATATGACTACTTGGAACCGAATATGACCAACTGGAAGCCGACTCTCCTTTTTACACTGATTGTGGAACTGCTTCTCCTTGCACTGCTCACTGAAACTGACTTTTGACATCAATGACCATTCACTCTTGACATCAATGACAACTCATCTACTCAAAATGTCCAAAAAGCTCTCCCTTTATCATTTATGGTAACCCAATTATCTTTTCAAATTTCCTTAACCTTTTTCTATCCTGCTCCCCCTGGGAAACTGCTCCCTTGACTCAATGCTTTCTTCTTAAATCAAATATATCATCCTTACTCAAATATCTCCCCCTTTGAAATCAATGGCAAAGGGTCACCTTATTGGCTTGGGGATAAGAATTATTTTCTTAGATTAGCCCCTCCCCCACCTTCTCTTGAGGTGGTTAATTCTGGGGTGAGAGTATTTCTACTCCCAACATGCATTGATCTTTACCTTTGTTCACTTTCCTTCTCATCTGATACTTTTGATTCCTCTGATTGTTCCTATTCTTGCTTGTCTCTGGAATTTTTGTTCTACACCACTATGTTGTATGTCCATCATTATTGCACTTGTAACACTTAATATTGTTATTCCTTGAAGGTGCAAATATCTTAGGATTTCTTCTGGTGAAGCCATATCTATTCCTGTCATGGATCCTATAATTATTTTCCTTGTGACAAAACTAATTACATGAGTAGCAATACCCATGAAAAAGCTGCATATTTCCAAAGTTTCTATATTCCTATCTTTCATGTATCCTGCACTATGAAGCCTTGTGCCCAAATATGTGACATGAAAAACATCGTCCATTGAAATTTCCTTACCTTGACCTTATTGGTCTCTTAGTCTCTTTTACCTTGTGTTGGTTCTTGTTCCATATGTTCCTATTTTATGCATTGTTCTTTTCCTTTTTGAACTTTCTATTGTCCAACTCATCCTCAAAAGTTTCACTTTTTCTCATAATATCTTCTTCTAAAGTTTCTTCTTTAGAACTTGAGGTTGAATCCTCTTCTTGTTTCTTTTGTACTTGTTCAAAATAAAGACCTGTTTTGTTTGTTGACCTTATTTATATATTTATCATCTTATCTATGATTTTTGAGCTCTTTCTAAACTTGTGTAGCTTATCCTTAGACTGCTCTACTTCTTCCCTTAGTAGAGCTACTTCTTGTTCTAATATTTCACATTCTAATACCTTTGCTTCTAACTTATCCTTGAACTTTGTTGTCTTAGCTATTGACTTATTTAGATCCTCTATAAGCTTTCCTCTCTCGTCATCACATTCTTGAAATTGAAGCTTATGTTAGGAATTTTGCTTTCTTACCTTCTTCAATGTGTTAAGAGCATAAATAAGCTCTCCCTCAAGATCACCTTCTCCTTTTTTTGATTCTTCCTCTATTTTTTTACCTTTGAAAACATCTTCATTCTCTTCTGACTTATCTTCTATAAGATCACCTCATTCTTCTTCTAGTGCCATTAGAATATTCTCTTTTGGTCCTTCAAGTATCTTTGTTGGAATATGTAATGCAACATTGTGTAAATTATTCTTAGACTAAAATATAAAGTCTAAAGAATAATATTTGAATTAGAAAATAATTCTATTTTATGTAAAAATATTCCCATCCAATTAATAAATAAAATAAGGGTGCTAGGAATATTTAATTTGTGGGAAAAAGTTATTTCCCCTTTTCTAGCAAATATTAGAAAGTAACTAATCACTTTCTAATATTTGATAGATGCAACTTATCACATATCTCAAAGATTAGATTGTGATAAAATTGGAAAGTAACTAAAGCACTTTCTAATATTTGATAGATTGTGATAAGATTTAGGGTTGTAGTAGAAAAGCTTCTCTTTAAATAGGGATGTTTTCTACTACATATTATCATATATATATATATATATTTTTGATTGGTTGAAAGGGTGTTGAAAGGTCCCTTAACCTTGTACAAGTATAATTTTACATGTTAATCAAACCAACCAAAGAAGCCCAAGAGCTAAATATCAAAGAAAAATTCAAACACCACAAGAAGAAAGGTGTCGCGATATCACGACATGTTGCATTTTTGCGGTTCCAAGCATATAGAAAAAGCAAGGAGGAAAAGGTGTCGCGATATCGTGACATGTTGTGCCGTCGCGACCAAGGGAGGAAAAGATGTCACAATATCATGACAAGATGCAGCATCGCGGTCGAAGGAGAGAAAGTGTCATGAAATCATGACATGTTGCAACATCGTTGCCAGAATAGAAAAGTGTCACGATATCGCGATAAGTTTCATCATCACGGCTAGAGGATGAAAGGTGTCATGATATCGAGATAAGTTGAATCATCGAGGCCCAAGAAGAAAATATGTCGCGATATCGTGACATGTTGCATTGTGCCATAGGAGAAAAAGTGTCACGATATCACGACAAGCTGCATAAAGTGTCGCGATATTGCGGCAAGTTGAATTGTCACAGCCAAAGGAGAAAAGGTGTCACGATATCGCGACATGTTGCAATGTCATGGCCAAAGGAGAAAAAGTGTCGTGATATCGTGACAAGTTGCAACATCGCGGCCAAGGAGAAAATATGTCGCGATATTGCAACATGTTGCAACGCCGTGGTCGAAGGAGAAAAAGTGTTGCGATATCGCGACAAGTTGCATTGTCGTGGCCAGATGAGGAAAAAGTGTCGCAATATCATGACATGTTGCATTATCGCGACCAAGGAGAAAAAGTGTCACGATATCACGACATGTTGCATTATCACAGCCAAAAGTTGCAACATCACGACCAAAGAGAAAATATGTCGCGATATCATGACATGTAGCAATGCCATGGCCGAAGGAGAAAAAGTGTCGTAATATCGAGACAAGTTGCATTGTCATGGCCAGATGAGGAAAAAGTGTCGCAATATCACGACATATTGCATTATCGTGACCAAAGAGGAAAAGTGTCGTGATATCGCGACATGTTGCATTATCACGACCAAAGAGAAAAAGTGTCGCGATATTGCGACATGTTGCATTATCATGGTCGAAGGAGCAAAAGTGTCATGATATCATGACAAGTTGCATTATCATGGCCAGATGAGGAAAAAGTGTCACGATATCGCGACAGGTTGCATTATCACGACCAAAGAGGAAAAGTGTCGCGATATCGCGACATGTTGCATTATAGCATCCAAAGAGAAAAAGTGTCGCAATATCACGACATGTTGCATTATCACAGCCAAAGAAAAAAAGTGTCATGATATCATGACATGTTGCATTATCGCGGTCAGAGAAAAGTGTCATGATATCGCAACATGGTGCATTATCGTGGACAAAGAAAAGTGTCGCGATATCGTAACATGTTGCAACATCCCGGCTGAAAGAGAAAAAGTGTCGCGATATCACGACATGTAGCAGCGCTGTGGCCGAAGAGAAAATGTGTTGCGATATCATGACATGTTGCATTATCGCGACCACGATATTGTGACATGTTGCATTATTATAGTCAGAGAACAGTGTCATGATATCGCGACATGTTGCATTATCACGGCCAAAGAAAAGTGTCATGATATCATGACATGTTGCAACATCACGGCCAAAGAGAAAATATGTCATGATATCACATGTAGCAACGTCATGGCCGAAGGAGAAAAAATGTCGTGATATCGCGACATGTAGCAGCGTCGTGGCCGAAGGAGAAAAAGTGTCGCGATATCGTGAGATGATGTAACATCGCAACCAAAGGAGAAAAAAGTGTCGCAATATCGTGACATGTTGCAACATCACGGTTGAAAGAGAAAAAATGTCGCGATATCGCGACATGATGTAATGTCACGACTAAAGGAGAAAAAAGTGTCGCAATATCATGACAAGTTGCAATGTTGCACCCATAGGAGAAAGAAATGTCACGATATAACGACATGTTGCATTTGCAGCCAAAGGTGAAAAGTGTCACGATATCATGACATGTTGCATTTTCATTGCTGAAGGAGGAGAAGGAGAAGGTGTCATGATATCACAACAAGTTTCAACAGCATACCACACCAATCCCCTGACAACAACTCACATTGTGCAAACATTGAAACTTGTAGAATCGTTCCTTAGGCCGATGGGGAAGGAGTCTCTCCACACTTGAATGTCAGATTCGCCAACTCCCTTGTTTGAAAGCCAGTCTGTAGCTTTGTTTCTTTCCCAGTATTGATGCTTAATGCTTAATTCTGGGTAATTGCCAATCAGGGCCTTGCAATCTCAAAAAATCGAAGCAAGGGCCCAAGGAGGCTTAGCGGTACCATTGAGCCAGTTAATACAATGCAACGAGTATCCTTCGATGATAAGAATATTTATGGTCAACCCTTCCATGAGGATCAAACTTTGGAACAGGGCCCACGCCTTTGCCATATTATTGGATTGAATTCCCAGGTTCTGGGCAAAGGCAAAAATTATTTCTCCTCTGTGATTTTTGAGAATTCCCCCTCTGCCAGCCGCTCCTGGGTTGCCTTTAGCCGCACCATCAAAATTGAGCTTGTGCCACCTAGTAGGTGGTAAGACCCACTTGATGACGGACCTGTCAACAAAAATACGAGGCAAGACAGAGATGTTAGACAGATTGAAAAGTTTGGTTAGGTCCGATTCTAATCCAGGAGGGGGGGTTTTGAAGACGAAACAAGAGAGGCATTCTCCACAACAAGGGTCATGACTTTGAAAATGATAATATTCATATCAGTGGCTTTATTTTTAAGATTCTAGCATTTCTCTCTAGCCATATCTGCCATAGGTAAAGGTGGAGGCAAGCTTGCCACATGAATTTTAGTTGGTTGCTCTTGAAATGTCGAGGCCATTGCTTAAAAAGGAGGGGAATGGACTGTGGGAGGACTGTGGAGATGTCAAAGGTGTTATGGACCTGGTTGAGAACTACAAGAGAAAATGGGAATTCCAAAAAAACATGTGAAGTAGACTCATAGGTGTTTTTGCACAAGATACACCAATTGGGAATGAGTAACCCTCTGATTATCAAGTTGTCAATGGTGAGGGTTCTATTTTGGATGGCCAACCAGGAAAATAATTTGACCTTGGGAATGATCTTGGGGACCCAGACCTGATTTGATAAATCCCAACCATCTATGGGAGTTTCTTGACTGTAGTAGGCTGATTTGACAGTGAAATTCCTAGATTCTTCAAGGTTCTAGACCATGGAATCATCTTTGTGAGAGTTCGAGATGATGTAAGTCCTCAACAAGTTTTGTAATAACTTGAGAGCCTCGATGATATGCCTAGGCCAATTAAGAGCTAGGTGTTTATATTCATGTCTTGTAGGACCTTGGTTAATAAAGTGGCACACCTTATCTCCAAAGGTGGCTTCGGTAGTTGCCTTGAGCACTACAAGATGCGGATCTTGGCTGAGAGGTTTATCACGGATCCACGGGTCATCCCAGAAATGGATGGTCATTCTAGTTCCTAGACACCACCTTAAGCCTTCCATGATGATTTTCCTTGTTTTGATTATGCCATTCTAGAAATGGGATCCGATAGGGAGGTTGTGCTCTCCAAGAAAGGACAACTGGTGGAGGTACTTAGCTTTAATGATATCAATCCAAGTGAATTTTTCATTGATGGTAAGTCTCTAGTCCTGCTTGGAAATGAGGGCCAAGTTTATCTGCTTGATGTCTCTAAATCCGAGTCCTCCATCCTTTTTCTTGGAACAAACCCTGTCCCAGGTGACTAGCGAAAATTTTTTCTTGTTTTCGTTTCTAGCCCAAAGGAATCTGCGTTGAATTTGTTCAATTTTTTGGTAGATGGTAGCTGGAGCTTTGAAAATAGATAAGAAAAAAATAGGGATGCTTTGAAGGCAAGCTTGAACCAGAGTGGCTTTGGCTGCCTGGCTGAGCATTGAGCTTTTCCACCCCGCTAGTTTCTTGTTGAGGCGATCTAAAATAGGATTCCACATAGCCGAGACTGATCTATCGTGGAAAAGCGGTAATCCAAGATAAGTAGTTGGAATGCTCCCAATGTTGCACCCAAGGATCTCAGCAATCCTATTTTGTCTATGGTTGGGAGTATTTAGAAAGTATAGCTTGCTTTTGCGATAGTTGACTTTCTGACCAGCCACCTCTTCATAAGAATCAAGAATGTTCTTAATGATTTTTGCTTTGGGAACGAAAGCATTAGAGGATAGAATAGTATCATCAACAAACTGTTGATGGGATATGGCTTTGGAAGTTGAGGCTGGTTTGATCCTAAAAACAATACCACTATTGCAGGCAGCTAAAAGTGTTCTTCCAAGGGTTTCGACAAAAATGATGAAGAGAAAGGGGGACAGAGGGTCCCCTTGATAGATGCCCTTGAAACTTTGGAAGAAACCTATGGGTGAGCCATTGATAAGAACCGAGAACCAAGCAGTCGAGACACATTCGTGAACCATCTTGATCCATTCTTTGTGAAACCCAAAATTTTCTAGGACTTCGAACAGGAATTTCCAGGAGACCCGATCAAAAGCCTTGTTCATGTCAAGCTTAAGGAACATGCTGGGTTTTTTATTTTTTGATGCCGAGTGGGCCAGTTCATGGACAGTTATCACTCCATACAAAATGAATCTACCTTTGACCGAGCTCCCTTGGCACTGATCGATGATGGAGGGAAGGATGTCTTTCAACCTATTTGCCATAACTTTGGTGATAAGTTTGTAAATAACACTACAAAGACTAATCGATCTAAAATCATAAAGGGAAGCACGATCATTGGACTTGGGAATTAAAACAATGAAAGTGGAATTGGCTTCTCTTGACATATTTTTGGCTCTCTAGAAGAATTTAACTGCAGCAACGACATCTTGGCCAAAAATATCTCAGAAATGTTGAAAAAACCGGGGTGGGAAGCCATCAGGTCCGGGGGCCTTATCAGGTACCATTGCGAACAGAGCTTCTTTGATCTCCTCTTCAGTGAAGCTTTCAAGCAATTTTCCATTATCATTGTTAGACACCAACTTTGGGATGTTCTGTAGCAAAGAACTTGAAGTGCGAGGATGGCAGTCAGTGCTTGGACCTAAGATTTCTTGGAAGTGGCAAACAACTTCCTGTCTGATTGCTTGGATGTCAGTGACAATGGAACCATCAGCCTTGGTCAGCTTAGAGATTTTATTAGAGCCTTTGTGACACATGGTGGAAGCATGGAAAAACTTCATGTTGGTGTCTCCTTCTTTGAGCCAAATGTTTCTAGATCTTTGCCTCCAGTAAGTCTCTTCCTTAGCCAAGGCATTGTGAAAATTAGAAAGGAAGCTCTTTTCTTCAAGGAAAATCTCGGCCCTCAGATCTCCTCCCTGAATCAAATTTTCCACCCTTTTTAGCTCATCCATCATATGCTTTTTCTCGATAAAGAGGTTGCCGAAGACATCCCTATTCTAGCATTTCAGCTTGAGTTTGACCGCTTTCAGTTTGAGGAACAAATTCGTGAGAGGGTTTGGATAGAAGTCCTGCTACCACCATTGGTGAATACACTGGCCTAAATCTGGATGAGTGAGCCACATATTTTCAAATCTGAAAGGGGTTTTGAAGATTTTGTGGAGGCGAGAACAATCCAAAATTAAGGGATTGTGGTTGGAGCCAATTTTAGGGTGGCTATGAAGCCTGGCATTGCCCAAAATAGGAATGAGTTCTTTGGATAAGAGGAATATATCTAGAAAAAATTGGATGTGATGGATTTTCGATCGTCTGTTGCTCCATGTGTAGTTGGACCCTTGGAGCGGCATGTCCATTAACTCGTTGTGGTTGACAAATTCGCTGAAGTCTTCTAAGCAGCTGTTGGTGATCGAATTGCCTCCTTGTTTATCAAACAAATGGAGGGGAGAATTGAAATTGCCATAGACCATCCATGGAAGGTCTACAAAGTTGTTACGCATTGCAAAAATGTTATCCCATAGCAATCTTCTTTTAATATGACTGTTAAGTCCATAAACATTGGTGGCGATCCACTAGAGGTGAGTGTCTTTATTAGTAAACAGAATGTTGATGGTTCTATCTGAGACTGAAAGAACTCTCCCTTCAATGGTTGTCGGGTCCCATAAATAGAGGAGACCCTTGGATGCCCCTATGGAGGGACAAAAGGCAAAATTGTTGTTTTTCCATATTAACTTGCAGACTTAAGTGCTGCTATTCTCATATAATTTGGATTCTTGAAGGAACATGATATTTTATTTTAGATTTTTTCTTATTGTTTTAACAGTTCTTTGTTTTGCAGTTCTATTGAGGCCTCTGACATTCCAGGAGACGATATTCATCGAGACGATTTGGAGTTTGCTTTACGACCTCTGCATCTCCCTTGATATAGAGTTAGTTTGGGTCTAGCTTCATCCTTCTCTTTTTGAGTTGTGATGGAGTGTTCAAAAATGGGGCCCAAGGTGGTAGGCACTGTGTCGTTAGCCATTTTGATCTCAACTACTTTAGAAAGTTTTTTTGCATTTGTCGATCGTCCCCTCCTTTGTTCTTTGTTGATGTCTACTTTGGGTGTGGGATTGGGAGATTTCAATGGGCTGGAGATTTGGTGGATGGTGGTGGAGTCAGTCCTAGGGGCTGGCTAGTGGGTGGATGAAGAGTGGGGATATTATCATATCTTTTCATATTGACTTGTGTTGTAGTTTATGTTGATGCATATTGTTGCATAACATTGAAGCATTTTTTTATTGTTGAATCATTGAGTAATATAGTGAGCTTCATAGTGGATGTTTCTCTTCTTCATTTGAAGTAGGATTTTACCACTCAATATTTATATTGTGGGTTTACCTCTTTTATGTGTGATTGATCTTGTGGAGCATTCTTCGATCTTGGGGACACTTTGCTTGTCTCACATTTGGTATCAGAGTGATTGGGATCTCCATCAAGTGTCTTCAATCCTTTAAGGTGAAAAACCCATTAAGGTATATATATATATTTTTTGCATACATTTGATATTTGGGTATTTTATGCAAACTTATTTTGTAAATATGCCATTAGAGTTTATAGATTTGTTGTGTTTTTAGATCTAGTTGTTAGATCTTTTGTAAATAGTATTTTTATTTGAAATCTATAAATTTTGTTTTGGCATTGAGCTTTTGCTGGAAGGGTTTTGGAGCCAAACGGACCCCATGGTTGCGTCCGGAAGATCCAAAAACCCCTATTTCCATATATAGTCATTTTTTTTAAATTAAAATAAAAACAATCGGATATATATATATAAAACATTCGACCATATAAAAAAATAGTCGGCTATATAGTCATGTTTTTAAAATTTTTTAAATAAAAAATAGTCGGATATATAAAAAAAAAAACAATCGGCTATATATATAAATAAAAAAAACAATCGGCTATATATATAAAAAAAACAGTCGGCTATATATATATATATATATATAAAACAATTGGCTATATAAAAAAAAAATAGTCGGCTATATAGTCTGAAAAACTTTTAAATTTTTTTTTTAAGTTTTGCTTTATAAAAATATTTAAACTTTTTCATGCGATTCTTTTTATTAATTATTTAATAAAATAAATTAAATTAATTTAAATGCATTTTTTAAAGCATTTTCGTATTAATTTTTTTTTATTATTTTCTTTAAAATGCAATATTTTTTTCTCACATTAAAAATGGTTGTTTGTGAGTTTGTTTGTTTTGCAAGGTTATCCAAGTATGTTTTGGAGTATACAAGGCAATTTTGGATCAAATTTTTCACTCTTTCCCTATTTTTATTAATTTCTTCTAATCTCTCTCAAGCATTTGCTTGAAGCATAATGTAAATTAATGTAACTTGTATCTCTCATAATGAAAGTAAAAGAAAATGAAAGTGGGAGTGAGAGAGAGAAAGAGAGAGAGAGAGAGAGAGAGAGAGTAATTGTGTTTTGCTTTGTGTCTCCACTATCTCTTGTTCATATTTCTTACATTGTTTTTGCATTTTTTACATTTTGCATCTCAACTAATCTAACTACTAACTTACTCACTTGCTACTAAACAATCTACTAACCAACTGACTTGCAATTTGCTAATTTTCATATTAATCAAGAAGGTTAAAAATGAATCAACTTACTAACCACAACTTTAGTATTTGATTAAAATCTACTTAATCTTGCAACACAGTTTATAGTTGCTAAACACCTATTGAATCCAAAAGAATCTGCTCTATTGGTAGCAAGTCCTTTTTGGGTCTTCGTACCCGTACCCTTTTGGGTAGCTTGGTTGACCTTGGGTGAGATGAATTGGCAATTCATTAGGCTATAGAAAAACCTTAAAATTAACACTAACTTACTAAATTATTGACTATCTAACATTTAACAAATGTTTTATGGTTCAATTCAAGTTAGTTTATTTTGTTGCAAGGTGGTTGTTATGATTAGTTACCTTCTTATTGCAAGTTAATCTATTGCAAGTTGATCTTGGTTTATTTCCTTTATTCAATTGCAATATGGTTATAGTTTTTTATTGCAATATGGTTATAGTAGTTCATGATAATGTTGATTATATTTCATGATGATGCTTATCTCTCTTGATGATGCTTAATTTTAATTATCTTTCATGATGATTATCTTTGATGATTGAAAAGTAGATTACTTGAAAGTTATGTTTTTTATATATGCAAGTATGTTTATCTACTTTCTTATTGCATGATTTATTTCCTTTGTCAATGCATATTATGTTTTGATTATGTTCACTTTCTAGAATGGTTGATCATGAAATATCCTTCACACCTAAGCACATCCTTGATGGATCAAATTTTGGAATATGGGAACCAAGGATGAGGGTTGAGGGACAAGGACAATTCTAATGGAGAGATAGAAAAGTATAAGGCTAGATTGGTTGCTAAAGATTATGCTCAAAAATATGGCATTGACTATGATGAAACATTTGCACCAGTTGCCAAAATGCCCACCATTCAACTTCTCATTGCTATTGTTATTGCTCAAGGTTGGCAGATTTTTCAGCTTGATGTGAAAAGTGCCTTTCTAAATGGTGATTTGCATGAGGATTATACCTTTTTGAGTCAATCCAAGTATATTGAAGATCTTCTTAAGAGGTATGATTTGGAGGATGAAAATCCTACTTCCATTCCTATTTATACAGGGGTTAAGTTGGAAGTAAGTACAAAATCTTAGTTTGCTGATGCTACATTGTATAGGCTGCTCATTGGTAGTCTTCTTTATGTTACCATCATAAGGCCAAATATTGCTTTTGTAGTTGTTATGATGGCTAGGTTCATGCAAAAACCTTATATTTAGCACTTACAAGCTACCAAGAATATTTTGAAGTGCCTTTCAGGTACTAGATATTTGGCACTCAAGTATTCTAGGCTTCCTTTCTTTGCTCTTTTTGGCTATGTTGATTCTGATTTTGGAGGGGATAGAATAGACAGGAAGTCTACCACAACATATGTTTTTAGTATTGGGTTTGTAGCTATCTCTTGGTATTCCAAGAAGCAAGATACAATTGCTCTTTCTATAATAGAAGTGGAGTATAAGGCTATGACAGCAGCTGCACAAGAAGCGGTTTGGCTTCATACCCTCATGAAGGAAATTGGATTTGAGCAATTTGGTCCTTCATGTTTTCTCTCCGATAATCAATCAACTATTACCTTGGCTAAAAATATTGTAATGCATAAAAGGACAAAGCATGTTGAAATCCAAGCCCACTTTATTAGAGAGAAGGTATTGGATGGGACTATTCAGTTGGAGTATTGCCCATCATCTTCTAATTCTTTTGATTTGTTCACCAAACCTCTTCCCAAGGAGCAGTTTTGTAAGCTGAGGGACTCACTTGGTTTGGTGAAGTTGTCCTCAAGGGGGAATGAAATGTAGTTACACTTGTGTGCTGAAAAATTCATCCTTATAATGTGTTTTGTGTATATATATGAGTTGATCTTTGGTGGTATAATTGCTTTTTGCATCTCTTTTGAACATGGTACTTTTGTGTTTTCCTTGTGCAACTTAGTTGATATTTGGTGGTATAATTGATTTTTGCATCTCTTTTGAACATGGTACTTTCTTGTTTGCCTTGTGCAACTTTTGTACATGTTACTTTGTAGATGGCATTGTGCAATTATGGTATATGATGCAATTGCTTTATGTGACTCTTTTACATGGTACTTTCTTGTTGCCTTGTGCAACTTTGTACATGTTTTTTATGTAGTTGGCATTATGCAATTGGTTTATCATGGTACTTTCTTGTTAGCATTTATGCTACTTTTGTACATGATATTTTATGGTTGGCTTTATGCAACCGATGTGCACACTTTATTATTTTCATATACCTTATGCAACTCTTGTACATGGTACTTTTTTGTTAGCCTTGTGCTACTTTTGTATATGGTACTTTAGAGTTTGCATTATCATGGTACTCCTTGTTTGCTTTATGCAACTTTTTACATGATATTTTTTTGATCAACTATATAGCACGTGACTATAAGTATGGCTTGGCATATTTTTGTGATGACTTATAGTTCACTATTTATTAGATCAATTTTGTTATCATCTTTGGATATTCATATATGTTATGGTGAATATATTTATGATGATGTATCTAATTGATATTATGTTGAGATGCTTGTAGCTTGCAGGTACTTTCATTTGGGATTTTGTAAGCTTACTAAAGACACCCTTGTGATGTTTTCTTCTTGTCATTTGCAACCACTCGTGGTTGATGGATGGATTTTTAAGCTGCTTGTATCTGAAGCTACTCTGTTGGGGGCTTACAGTCTCATTTTAGCCCATTTTGTATTGGTGCCTTATTGTAGACCATTCTTGGTCATAGAAGCTCATTGTAACCATATTACTCATTTGATTTTCATCTCGTTTGTATCTTTAGGGGGAGAATATTTCTTTATATCATAATTCCTTTCCCCAATATTGCATTAAGGGGGAGTGTTGGAATATGTAATGCAACATTGTGTAAATTATTCTTAGACTAAAATATAAAGTCTAAAGAATAATATTTGAATTAGAAAATAATTCTATTTTATGTAAAAATATTCCCACCCAATTAATAAATAAAATAAGGGTGCTAGGAATATTTAATTTGTGAGAAAAAGTTATTTCCCATTTTCTAGAAAATATTAGAAAGTAACTAATCACTTTCTAATATTTGATAGATATCACTTATCACATATCTTAAAGATTGGATTGTGATAAAATTGGAAAGTAACTAAAGCACTTTCTAATATTTGATATATTGTGATAAGATTTAGGGTTGTAGTAGAAAAGCTTCTTTTTAAATAGGGGTGTTTTCTACTACATATTATCATATCTTTGTCATATTGACTTGTGTTGTAGTTTATGTTGATGCATATTGTTGCATAACATTGAAGCATTCTTGTACTATTGAATCATTGAGTAATATAGTGAGCTTCATAGTGAATGTTTCCCTTCTTCATTTGAATTAGGGTTTTACCACTCAATATTTGTGTTGTGGATTTACGTATTTTATGTGTGATTGATATTGTGGAGCATTCTTCGATCTTGGGGAGACTTTGCTTGTCTCACAGTATCTTCATATTCATCATCACTGAAATTGAAACCATTCTTTGTACAACTTTCTTCAAGATGCCCAAAATTACCACATCTAAAACACTTGTGAATTATTGGTGACCTTTTCTTAACTTATTTTTCATATTTTAGAAATAAAACTTCATCTTTATAATTATCTAAGAAATTATTATCACTATAACTTGAGTACTTACTTCCCTTTTCTACATAGTAACTCCTCTTTTGTATTTGAAAGAATATTTTTCCTTACTTTCCTTGTCCATCCTTATCTTTATTTTGGTACCTGTATTTTTCTGATTCCCTATTCTTATGATCATGTTTTTCTTCATCATTGCTACTTTTGGCTTCTTGAAAATCAGTTGTATAGTGACCATACTTTCCACAATTGAAAAATATAACATATTATACATCTTTAAATATTCTTGGATCCTTATTCCATCTACCATAATTTACTTCTTCATCACTTGATGACTCATTTCTTAAATCTGACTTCTTTCCCTTTATCTTCTTAGTAGCTTTGAAGGTTGCTTCCTTTCGGAGATAAGGTTCCTCTTTGGTTCTCATCTCAAAAGCTATAAGAATACCAAGTAATACATCTCTTGTCAAAATATCACCATATTTTGATTCCTCTATAGCAGAGATCTTTTCACTAAACCTTTTTGGAAGAGATCTTAAGATCTTATCACAAACATTAGATTATTCAATATCAAGTCCAAGTCATTGCATGGCGTTAACAACCTCATCTACACAGAGTAGATAAGTACTAATATTTTCCTCATCATTCATTCTTAAATCTTCAAATTGTCCCTTGATATTTCGTATCTTTACCTTTTTGACACTTTTATCTCCTTCATATATACTTTGCAACTTATCCCAAATTCCTTTTGCTAACTTGCAATGCATAACCTTTATGAACTATGTTCTATGCAAACCTCTTAAAATTGCATTCTTTTCTTTTGAATTGTAATCATGTAGAAGCTTACCATATTTATCTATAGGTGGAGTAGTTGGTGGTGTGTATCCATTTTAAACTACTTTCCATATTTCATTTCCAAGTACCATCAGGTGAATATTCATTCTCATACTCTAAAATATATAATCGCTTCCATAAAATACTAGTGTTGAATTATCTGAGGATCCATTCTTAGAATCCATTGTATTTTTGAAAGCTTTTCCTTCAAGCTATTAAACTCTTCTAAAGGAACCCGCTCTTATACCAATTAAAGAACACAAGCTTATACTGAGAGGGGGGGTGAACAGTATAAGACTATTTTTTACTTTTCTTTCCCAATCAATATTATGCAATGTATCAATAGAAATATCAACAATAGTAATAAAAGAAATGCACAAATCACCACACACAATAGAGACACCAATTTAATGTGGTTCACCCAATGTGGGCTACTCCATGGAGAAAATATTTCACTAAAATTTTCTCAATCAATCTCTTGGGAATCTTTTCCCTATTACAATGTTTATGGACCTCTATCCAAGGAGACACCAATACCCTAATCAAGTTCATAGATATCTATCCACATGAGAACTCCTTTCTCCTTAGCTTTGGTTGGTGATATTCTAGAAGAATCATTGCCTCCACTACATTCACTAATGGAACTATATCCACTAAAGACTCCTATCCCCACTCAGAAGACCTATCCTCACTACCCTGGCTAATGGATATCTATCCACTAGAGACTATCATCCTCTATAATCTATCACCTCCAAAGCTTTTTCTTAGCTCTGTCTCAAATCTAAACTAAATACAGTCCTTTAGTCTAGTATAAATATGCTCAATCTCTATATTTGGTCTGGCATAAACCTATCCTCAAATTTGCACCAAACTCTATCCTCAAATATGCACTAAACACAGTCCTTCAGTCTAGCACAAATCTATCCTCAATATCTATCCTAAAGCCTTAACACAAAGCTTGACTCAATAAAATATACTAGATCTACCCCAAATATTAACTCAAGGTTTGAACAAATCAATCAATCAACTCTTCTCTCAAGTCTTCTCAAATACTTATCTCAAATCTGCCTTGTAAGCTTCCACAAAAGCTCACACTAATTTGTCCACAAGTCCTATCTAGAACTTGTTCAATCTGCTCAACAATATTTGTCCTCAAATATGTATTGTAAGCTTCCACAAAATCTCACATCAATATGTCCACAAGTCTTCTCAAATACTTGTCTCAAATCTGCTCAACAAGTGCTCTTTATATCCAATCTCATAGAAACATATAGAGAATTTTTAAAGACTCAATATGCTTCACACAACAATGCTCAATCACTTTCAATCTCTCTTTTTACCATAGAAACATATAGATAATTTTTAGAGACTCAATATGCTTCACACAACAATGCTCAATCACTTTCAATATCTCTTTTTACCATAGAAACATATAGAGAATTGTTAGAGACTCAATATGCTTCACATTCACAAACACTCAACCTCTTTCTCAAATAAATTCAAAATATGGAACAATTTGTTTCACAAAAATTGAACTATCACTTCAACACATCCACTTGACTAGGCTCAACCAACTCTACTCAACCAATCACTCAATGAATTAATCCTTACTTACAAACCCTAGTCCAAGCATATGAAAACTCACTCACTTATTTCCAACAATTCTTATCAAATAATTTCACATAACAATGATACTCATGATCTTTCACAAACCCTAGTTCAAGTTCCTCACTCAACCAATCACTTCAACAACAATGCTTATCAAGCAATCCTCACATAACAATGATACTCATGATCTTTGCAAATCCTAGTTCAAGATAGTTCACTCAACCAACCACTTCAACAACAATTCTTATCAAACAATCCTTTTCACTCCAACTTAACATTCACAATATTCAACAATCACTCACTAGGAATATGTGCCCATATTTTTTTGTTTGATGTAGTGCTCTTCAAAACCTGTCTCAATCACAATTTTCTTCTTTGCCAATTTAAATAGTTATATGACAAAATATCACACTAACACTCTCTCAAAATATTTTCCAATTACAAAAATAATCAAACTCAATTACACCTTATTACTCCTTTGAAATAAGCATTCACCAACACATTCATAAAAATATAATTCCTTGCATACACCTTATTGTTCCAACTTTAGAGCAATATTTATCAATACACATAAGGAATAAAAAATTCCTTTATTTATTTCTTATTACTCCAACTTTATAACTCAAACCTTCCAAAATAAAATAAAATATTTAATCTTTAAAACCTTTATATATCCCTTAGAAACCTTAGCCTATATTTATTTATCACAAACCAAGCACCTCCGAAATCACATAACCTTAGCACAAAATACACGATGCATACCTTGCAAGCAAAACGTCACCGCAAGTTTTGAATGCATGACCACTTCTCTGCCTAGCGCCTTATCAAGGCGCTAGCCCACCATGTGGGCTAGGTGCTCCCATGGGGAAGGGAAGGTGCAATCCTCCCTTTATCCCTTTGTTTGGTGCCACTCAAAAATAAATGCCTCTCACTACCTTATAAAATGAACTCGACGAGATTCAAAACCTGCACGCCTTGCCTGACACATGACTTAGCACATTCGTTGTTGCCACTTGCACTACACAACATTGTGCATGGTATAAGGAGATTCACTCCTATTTTTTCACCCTATTCCATCAAAGAGCTTTCAAAAATGTGGAAAATCTTTAACCTCCTTTCGCATTACACTTTGGGCTTAGGAAATTCGATCAATTGCATTGGAGGATGTAAGGCAAAGGTTTTTACCACTATTTATACACGTTTCTTCATGTCATAAAATGTTGACACTATTTAATCGAATTTCAAATTTAATTTTGACTTACCCTTATAACCCTCTGTAGGGTTTATTAAATTAATAAAAAGTAATTTATAATTAATTTAAAATTAAATTATAATTAATTTAAATATCTTTGAAAGTTAATTAAATTAATTAATAAATTATTTTATAATAAAATTATATTAATTAATTTATAATTAATTTAAATTTCCCTTTATAATATTATAATAAAATATTATAATATTATTTTCTTGGGCCTCTTTTTTACACTTTGGATCACATATGACTACTTGGAACCGTATCTGACCAACTGGAAGCGGACTTTCCTTTTTGCACTGATTGCGAAACTGCTTCTCCTTGCACTGCTCACTGAAATTGACTTTTGACATCAATGACCATTCACTCTTGACATCAATGACAACTCATTTACTCAAAATGTCCAAAAAGTTCAAATCTAAGCAACAAACTAATAATAAGTATAAAAATCAAAATTTCAATGAGGTTGTTCTGGCAGACACAAAGGCGTCTGAGGTTCACACTTAGGACAATGTCAAGGATGGAGCAAAGGATAAAGTAAAGGATGTTGGTGCTAAATAGGGTGAGGAGGATTAACATATTCCTCTATGTTTTTTGTTCATATCCGAGCTTCCCTGTGTGGGGCCTTCTTCTCTGGCATGTTTTTTCTAGTCGTTCTTTCCTGTTTAGGGTTGCATCCCCTTCTTTCCTTCCTTTTATGGTTTTTCAGATTCCTTAAGCTATTTTTGTAAGAAGGTTTTGGGGCCTCCTGTTAAAACCCATTTTGAATGAGAAATTAAATTATAAAAAAAAATTATAACAATCAAAATAGACCTTCTAACAATAATCAAAACCATAGTTAACTTTTATATCATTGTTATGGAAAAGAAAGTCATACTGCACAGTATTATTTCAAGATACTAAAAAAGTAAAAAGAATGACCAATCTAATTCAAAGAAATCTCAACCTAACTGTAATTTTCAACACAAAAGAGAACCTCATTAACCTAATTTAAGAGTTTCTTTTATTTGTTTTCATGAAATAATTATTTCTAAATAATTATCCTTCATGATTTAGGAATGACAAAACACATGACTCCTCATAAGTATATTTTTTACTTTGTTAACTCTCGATTATTTAAATAATCCTTTACAACTCTTAAATAGTGAAACTTATAAGGTTGAATCCAAAGGAAATGTTAGAGTGACTAATGGTGAATACATGCATGTGTTGTTTGTTCTTAAAATCAATATGAGTTTACTTTCTATTTCTAAAATATATTAAACTGATAAGGTTGAATTTTAGAAATATGTTTGTTATATTAAATATCCAAAGTTAGCCTTTAATATTATTGTTATAGCTAAGTTTAATTAGGATAATATTTTTAAATATTATGAATTAAATACTATTAGTATACGGTATTCTCTTATTTCTAACCTTAATGAAAGTGATTTAGGGTATGAAATATTAAGCCACATCTATTTCAAGAATATTTACGTTATGATCAATCTTAAAATGGTTGGAAATTTACCACAAATATGCACAACTAATGACACTTGTATAGATCATACAATTGAAAAAAGTCCATAGGAAATTTTTAAAGGTAAAGCATGGTGTGTAGGCAAAATTTGTATTTAGTTCATAATGAATTATTAGGACCTATAAAAATATCTACCTTGAAGTAGTATTAAATATACACATAGTTTTATCAAATGGCATTAGCTCAATTGGTTAAATCCCTCATATTTCAAGAGGGGGATCCAATTTCAAATCATGCCATATAATACATGAATAATTGTCAAGATGTTATAATAGCACTATATGGTCATGATGTAATATGAGTGGTGTTATTCCAATTCTATATAACCCATTAAAAATATGTACTTAGTTTTGTTGATGACTACTCTAGGAAAATATGGGTTTACTTTTTGAAATATAAAGATCAAATTTTTAATTTCTTTATTGAATTTCTTATGTTTGTTAAAAAAAAATCCAATTTTGAATTGAAAATCCTTGAAGGAATTGAATATGTGAGTAATGATTTTATTAATTTTTTTTTTTTTTTTTTTTAGCGAAAAACCCCTCGCAAAGACGCCTTGGTATGAGAGACCACGAACAGGGGGTTCTACACCATCAAATTCACCCGAGGGTCGCACCCGACCCTGCTCGCACCAACATTATCAATTGGATTTTAGATACCCAATTCAGATTTTTTGGTAGGGTGGAGATTTGAACTTGAGACCCCCCTTGAAGGATTTCTCTCTCCTCTCCAACTCACCTACAACACCTGTGTGTAATGATTTTATTAATTGTTTGAAATATCATGGAATGCATTATTTTTTAAATATTTAAAAAATATTGTTGAATAAAAATGTTAGAACATTACTAAAATGGCTAGATGTCTACTACATGCTAAGAACATGTTTTATGAATATTGAGCTAAAGCAAAGTAATGTGTGATATTTTTAATCAATCAAACCCCTAATAAAGTTGTAAGGAATATGAATTTCAAAGAATATTAGAATGAAAAGAGGTTAAATTTGAAGCACTTGAAAATATTTTATTTATATTTCTAAGGCAAAAAAATTGTAGACTTAGAATATTGCACGCATGCAGGGGGATCTTTTGGAACCCCTACTTCCTCATTTGAGGATATCTTTCCAAAGGAGGCCCCAAATATATGGGAATCTTCAACACGAGTAGGCTCTACCTCATGTATTATAAATGTGGCTATGCATTGTGTTGATTTTCAAAGCTTGTATTGGTTTTTAATGAGTTTATTCAACAAAACACTAGATAATTTGGATCTCTAATCTGACTCTTTATTGAGCCTTTACAAGAAAAAATTATGCTAACTTAAAGAGAAGATCATATAAAGTGTATGTTAAATGCAATCACACAAAATGCAAGAAAATAAGTGCTAACCTAGTATGCTCTTGAGGTTTGAATGATGACTATGCTAAGGATATTTATTTTTCAAGGCAACAAAGGAATGTGCAGTGAACAAGCTATCTTAAGATGTAAGCTATATGATCTTTTGATTTTTTCCTAGATACTTTTGAAAGGAAAAACCTATACTAAGGATTCTTTAATTGTCCTAGATAAATATAACTTAAAAAAAATAATTGAGCAATAAATAGAGATCAACAAACTAAAAATAATTAAATGATAGTAATAAAAGAGGTTCCAAGTAGAAAGGTAACCTAGACTAGTGTCTGTGCAAATTTGCCATTGGCATTTTTGCAACTATGTCACTTTTTTAAAACCTACAAGATTTTCATCGAAAAGTTAGGTTTATTTGATTTTTGGGGTCTGTCCAATTTTTAGAGAGGTGATAGACTATATTCCTAGCTGATTAGACCCCCTTTTAAGAAAAAATTAAGTATGAATCCTAATCCTTTGGAATGGAACGACTTCTAACAAATATACCACTATCTATTTTGATAGGAAGTGGCATTTTTGCTCTATGTAATTCTTGAGAGTCAAATTCACCAATGGTTGTAGAAAGGGATTTTTTTGTCCTATGATAGATGTCAACTAATTTTTAGGTCATATTCTTGGGTTATTTGTGTCAATTTATCTTGGAATTGGAAGAGGGAGGTGAAAAGGTCAAATCCCAAGGCCTATAACTTGGGATTTTGTAAAATCTTAGGAAATTCTTCTAAAATTTCTAAAACTTACAAAAGGGGATAGATATGGTTAAATAGAATATCCAATGGTTGTTGGATGCTTAAATATGCCCCTAAATGAGGATGTAAAGGTGCTAATATGTTGAAATGGATTCTAGAATGCTTTCAAGATGAGGTTAGAAGAGATTCACACCTATGGAGGAGCAAATGATATGATGCAAAAGGGGGGAAACTATGGTGGTATAACAAAGTTTTAAACTATTGTTATGGGTTCAAGAGTTATGGTAGAGGCTTCAATGTTGCCTTATATAAAATAAGGAGCAAAGAGAGAATGCAAATAGAAAGGAAATGCAAAAGGAATTGTATCTAATTTGCAATGTTAATGCAAGATGCAAGTAACAAGAAATTATATGTAAATAAGAAACTTATTTAGAGTGAATTGAGATAAGAACATGTAAACTTGTAAACGAGATGGAAATAAACATGAAAATAATATAAATAGAGATTAAGCCTATAAATAGAGATAATTTAGATAAAATAAATATAGAAGCCTGCAAAATGAGAAATGTTAGTGATTAAAATGCATGGATTAAAAGAAGAAATGAGATTAATATGTCAAAATAAAGAGATAAATGCTCATAAATGAAAGAAATGTGCTACAAATACAAGGATGTAAGCACACAAAACCATTAATTGACTAAAAATAAGTATTAGAGATACTAAATGAAAAAAGAGACAAGGATTACTAAATGCAAATGTAAAATCCAATTTAGCAAGACTAAAATAAGAGGATAAATGAATAAAATGAAGATAAGAAGAATAAAAGAAAGAGGTGCTAGGAAAATATATAGTCCTAGAAAATGCTCCTCCTCACACCAAGATGATTCTCTTACTCCAATGTCCCCTTGAATTGCTTAACTTGCCCTAAATTCTTGTTGAGAGTGATCCAAATGAGATTATGAGAGAATTCAAATGAAAGAAAGAGAGAGCAAGAAATTTTGGTAGAGTGTTGCTAGCTAGAATTACTTATAGAATGCTCACCCAAGGGCTATACTTATATATATTTGGAGGACGAATTGAGAGGGAAAATTAGGTGTAAGATGCCATTAGGGAACAAGACCAAATTTAAATTTGTAGGCCTAGTTTGTGGTTGGAGCATGCAATATTAGAGTAGGTAATGGGATGAAGGAATCCATGTGCCTCTAGCTCATGCCAAAGTATTTTGGTCATTTTGGAAAAATTCCCACTGACATATTTGTCCTAATTTGGTGATTTCAACTAACAGTTAGTTTTGGCTAGTCAGATGGTTTAAAAATGACTTTTGTCAAAAATGTCATGTGATATTAAATCACCACTAGCATTTTTTATCATTAAGTGGTAATTTTTATAAAGGATAGAAAATGGTGCCAAAATTACTTAGGAAAAGTTAATTGATTGTCTACTGATGTTGGGTGTGATGTTTAATGTGTTTTTCTTAGGTAGTGTGTCAAAATTGGATGTATATAGTTTGCCCAATTTTGATGTGATTTCTATGAAATTGCACCAAAAAAAATTATAGGAATCCAATTTTGATACTATGATGCTTGCTAATGTCTTGGGATGCTGCGTTGAAGGAATGATTGAAATTGTGGTTGCTTTTGGTTGTTTAATGTTATTGTTATATGTTTTCCTTGAATTTGGTAATGTATGCCTTGTTCTATGGGTATTTGAAAATTCATGCTCCATATGCCCCATGGGTGTCCCCTTAAGAATTTTCACCAAATTTAATTTTAGGAGAAGTCTAGATGTGAGCGCAAGATTAGATATAATGTAGATATATGTTTGGGAGTGAAAGTGAGTTAGGGCGGGTATGGTGGGTTTAAAAGAGGAAAGGGAGGGAAAATTGAAGTTATTTTCATCTCACAAATTTGTAAATTTGGAAAGCTTGTGTGAAAGAGGCTAGAGATTAACGGTAAATATTGAGAGATTTACTCATCATGCTAACTTGGTTTGAGGGATAATATTGGCTTCAAAAAATATTTTATGAGTAAGACCACAAAATAAGACCAAAATATTTTATTTTGGATCATTTTTTGTATTTTTTGGAGTTTGTGGGGAATTTTCCATTTGTGGAAAATTTTCCAATGGCATTTTTGTCGCTTGTAGAAATTTTGCCTGTGGTATTTTTACCAATTGTGGTAATTTTCCAAGGTGAAAAAAATAGCTTAGATTGATGTTGATGAGGCTTAGGTTTGCATTTTTGATAGGGGATAAAGATATTGGTGAGACAGGAGCAACATCCAAAGGTTATTAATAGTGTTATGACATTAGTGGGTGATCATGATTATGGAGTGTTGGTGGCTACTGGCTTGGTTTATATGGCATGTGTGTTGAATCTAGAGTTCATATAGCCACTTCTAACAACATGGGCTAAGATATGGTATCTATAGACCAACACTTGTATTTTACCTACAAGAGAGATGATTGTGACTCTTGAGGAGGTGTGGCATATTCTTTGTGTCCCTATGCAAGGATTTCCAATCCATATTGGGAAGGATGACAAGGTTGGGAGGGATTTATTGATAAGGAAGGAGATATTTATAAGGATGATGATAGTATTATGTATGAATGATGCATACAAAGGGAGTCATATAGATATTACTACAATGCTACAATGCTTTATTACATCTAGGATTCTTATGGTAGATACAATCCAAAAAACTTTTCCTTTGGGATGGAGAGTGATGATTGTTGATTTTATGAGATTATGGGACTATATATGCATGGGCTCCAACTATTTTTGCCAAATTGTACATGGCACTATATCATGTGGTTTACTAGAATGGTAATAGCTTAGTGTGTTGCACTCTCCTTCAGGTGTGGTCTTGGGATCATATGGTAGTTAGACAACCAATAAAAGGAAATGGTAGGAGACCAAGTGTAGAGAGACATATAATGTATCAATAGGCAAGGACTATTAGGCCAAGTTGTTACTTAGCACATTCTTTCCAAGCTATAGATAATTTGAGGCCTACATAGATTACATAACATCCATGGATAGATCGATACATGTGGGTTGATGATGGTAAGGGGATGGCTTGGGTGAGGAGGATCATATGGCTAGATGGTGGTGGATAATGCTATGAACTCCATTAATATGGGTTCTACACCAATTTGGGATTATTCATGGGATATCTAAGTTGGGAGAGGTGTGGGTGCAATGGACTACTTGGGAGAGGTTGTTCGATCCTCCCAATATATTCACTTTTATTGAGGTGAATGTAAATAATCCTGAGATGCTTGATACAACTGCATATGATCCTAGTAGATAGATATATGTGATGGTACACCAAATTTTTCTTGTCTTGATTGATGCTAGTAGAGCCTCAATTAGTGTGAGATATGGAAATTAAGGATATAACCAATATTCTTAGGGATATGCAATTTTTTTTTGGGTAGATAAGATACTATAGAATTAATACCGGGTTTTATAGGTTGACCCAAAATCTTTTACAAAAATCATCCTAGGGATGTTGATGAACATGTCCTTACTAAGGATCCTATATATGTAAAATCTACATGCCGCCAAAGCCATTACATCCGGTAAGGCACATAGCCTGTTATAAAAAATAAACTTTCCATACAAAATTTTGGATATACGTCAAGAAAACACACCTACATCATAATTATAAAAAAAAATACATGGATCCCTTCCTTGAAATAGTGGAGAAACAAAAAGTTGCAGACACACATAGCAGAGTACTAAAAAAAACTCCCACAAGCTTTGTATTGACAGTTACTCTTAATAATTATTTGGTAATTGCTTTCTTTTGTATATGACATGCTTTGGGACCACATCTCATCTTGGCCAATCAGCCTTGGATAAGTGAACCTGCTAGATAGATTTATAGTGGTGGCTATCTAGTGGTCCACGTGGCTCTAGTTAAAAGTCTTATATTGTCATTTCTTTCCTGCCCTATGATTATCAACCAACCTCAAATTACTAAGATGACTAGGAGACATGTTAACTGACATGTGACTGTCCCCATTAGTCTTTGTGGTATTTCCAAGCAGCATCCACCAAGACTGACAACTCGAATAATTTTTATTGTGAGTCCATTTCAAAAAAGAGACGATAATACTCATAGCCTTTGAACTTACAATGTCTTCCCTGTTGGTAAATTTTACTATCATTCTTGGCATTCTTGTTGAATAAGCTCCTCTACTTCTCTCAGGACACCATGTTCCCATTTGAAAATTCTATCACCATCGACACCCAAATTGGCCAGCTTATTAGCAACTTTGTTAGCTTCCCGAAAGACAGGTTGGGATTTTTTATCCTATCTTCCCTGGAAAAGGATCCTAGCATCTTCAATAATTATTTTAATCCTCCAAGGAGGTGTTTTCCAATTATTGAGGATATTTATAACATGCATAGAGTCTCCTTCTACAATAAAATTGCCTTCTAAGTCTTGAGTCATTTGAAGGCCTCTCCACATAGCTCTAGCTTTAGCTTTGTTGTTCGTCCTTGTTCCCAAATATTAAAAAAATTCAAACATCATATTCCCATTATGATCTCACATAATACCGCCAGAACCTACTCTACCAAGATTTTCCTTAGTCTCTCCATCAAAATTAAGCTTAAACAAACCCGTACGAGGTGGGTACCACTTAACATTTGCTCTAGGATTGACTACCCTAGGCACAGACTCATCTAACAAGGCTAAGATTAAATATTGAGCAATCGTGGTCTCCTGTAGATGAGGTTTACGACTATCAAAAGGGATAAAGTTCACATTCTCATTGGCAAAGGATAGGATCCTAGCAATGATAGTTTGATGATCATGGATAGACTCATTAAAGACTCTATGGTTCCTTTCTAACCACACCTACCAAAGATAGTGATTGAGACAAATTTTCCACATGTATCTAAGTCTTTGGCTTGAAAAGGGGCAAGGACACTAGACAAAAAAGTCAAGTACAATGGCTGGTTTAACCCAAGAAATATTGAAGGCCTGAAAAACCCTACTTAGGATAGTCAATGAAAAGGGCACTCAAGGAAAATGTGATAAATGGTCTCCCAATTAGCCCTACACAGATAACAACGATTAGTGATACAAATACCTTTATGCATCATATTATCAATGGTTAGAATTCTTCCTTTGATAACCATCCATGAAAAGACTGCAATTTTTGAAATTAATTTTTTTATCCAAACTAAGTCCTTTTGGAGGATAAAATCCTCGTCATCAAGCAGAAGCTTGTAAGATGATTTAACAATGAACTACCCATTTTTCGTAGGATCCCAGGTCACTTGATATTCCTTGGGTCTCATGGGGATAAACTGTTTCCCAAGAATATTACAAAGATCATTTGATTCCGCTTGAAATCCCTGAATCCTTATTTATTTCCACTTCATTCTGCCTCTGTCCTCAACCATATAATCAGAGACTTTTTTGCCAATGATTTCTTCCATGATATCTCTAATTCGGGCTAAGTTAGGATATTGTGTCAGTGGTTCATCCTTAGCCCACCTATCATTCTAGTATTTTATCCTTTCACCATTGCCTAAAACCCATCTTAAGCCTTTTTTGATGATTTCCTTACAATTGAGAATTTCTTTCCAAAAAGTAGAACCTCTGATTGGAACCAAGTCACATAGAAATTCCATATTTTGAAGATACTTTTGTTTGATGATAGTTGTCCATTCATTTTCTTCACCAAAAATGAGGTGCCATGTCTGCTTAGCTAGTAAAGCTAAATTCATATGAGCAATTATCCTCAAACCTAAGCCCCCATTTTCCCTGGGTCTGCACACTTTGGTCCATCCTACAAGGTGTATCCTTTTTTTCTCCTCTGATCCAGTACATTAAAATTATTTTTGCAGTTTCTCAATTTTTTGGAAAACCTTCACAGGGGTTTTCAAAACGGACAAGAAATAGATTGAAATGCTCTAAATAGAGGCCTTAGTGAGGGTAAGCTTTCCTCCTTGAGATAGAAGATAACCTTTCCATACATCAAGTTTTTTTTGAATTATTTCAATAACCCTATACCACATTGAATCTGTCGGAGAACCAATGAAAATATGGAGACCAAGATATGAGGTGGGGAGGTTTGCTATATCACACCCTAATAATTTTGTAATTCTTTCTTACCTCTAAATGGGGGTGTTCAAGAAATATAACTTGATTTTACTGAAATTAACTTTCTGACCAACAACATCCTCATAGAGTTGCAGGATGTATTTAATTATTTTGGCCTCAACAACTAATGCCTTAGTCAATAGAAGGGTATCATCAATTAATTGTTGGTGAGAAACAACCCTAGTGAGAGATGTTGCCTTGATTCCTAATATTAGCCTTGAATTGCAAGTATTTTTGATGGTTCTACCTAAAGCTTCTGCCACAATGATGAATAACATGGGGCTGATAGGGTCCCCCTACCGAATTCCTTTGCGACTTTGAAAGTAACCAAAAGTTGTTCCATTAACCAAAATTGAGAACCATGCTTTAGAAATGCATTCTTTGATAAAATTAACCCATTGGTGGTGAAAACCAAACTTAAGGAGGACAACAATCATAAATTCCCAATTTAGCCTGTCAAATGCTTTGTTCATATCAAGCTTGAGGGAAAAAATAGACATGTTAGTCTTATGAGTAGAGTGCAGAGCTTCATGAACTGTGATAACTCTATCCAAGATTGAACTACCCTAGACAAATCTTCCCTGGCATAGATCTATGATGCGGGGTAGAACATCTCTCATTCTATTTGCAATGGCTTTAGTTAGGATCTTATAAGAAACATTGCATAGACTGATTGGCTTGAAGTTAGCTATAGATTCATGGGTTTGCTTCTTAGAAATTAGAGAAATAAAATTAGGGTTGAGACCTTTTGGGATATGATTGCTTTCTTGGAATTATTTGACAGTAGAAATTACAACCTCACTTACGATGTCCCAAAAATCTTGATAGAAACAAGGGGAAAGCCATCGGGTCTCGGGGCTTTGTCTGGCTCCATGCTAAACAAGGATTCCTTAATTTCTTCATCGTAAAATGGAGCTAGAAGATTAAGATTCTTATCCTCATTTATTATGCTAGGAATGGATTGCAAGAGAATATCTTTGGCCTCCTCATTGCACTGTGATTCCTGACCAAGGATAGAATTGAAATAAGTTACTGCCTCCTTTCTGATTTTTGTTAAGTCCTGAGTAATAGAACCATCTACTTTTAAAAAAAAAAATTATCTTGTTATTGCTTCTATTTCTAAGTGTGGTGATGTGAAAAAACTTGGAATTTTAATCTCCATATTTCAACAAAATATCCCTTGATTTTTACCTCCAATATATTTTCTCACAGGCCAAAATGTTATGAAAATCTACTAGTTTTATCTGCTTCTCCTACCTAGTAGTTTCATCAGCATCACCATGTTGAATCCTCTGATCAATTATCTTCAAAATTTCAACAACCTATTTTTTATCTTCAAAGAGGTTCCCAAAGACCTCTTTGTTCCAATATAAAAGCTTTTCCTTAACAAACTTTAATTTGCTAGCAAGTTTAAAAAGTTGAACTACCCCTTACAGGCTGTTGCCACCATTGAATTAAGTTATCTCTGAAACTGGAATGTTTGATCCACATAGATTGAAATCTGAAAGGTTTCTTGAAGGACAAAGAGTTAGGGATCTCCAAAAAAATGGGATTATTATCAAAGCCAATTTTAGTAAGGGTATGTAGGGTAGAATCACCGAACAGAGTTGTAGCCTCCTTTAATAGAAAAAAATTATCAAGCCTTTCTTGAAAGAGATGACACCCTATCCACCAATTGATCTAGGTATAATTCACTCCTCTACGTTTTACATCCATCAACATGTTGGAGTTCACAAAGTCATTGAACTCATCCATGCTCTTGATAGGTGGTCCATTTCCACCCATTTTGTCTGAAGGGTAAAGAGGAGTATTAAAATTGCTAGCTAGAATCTAGGGGACATTATGGAAGATTTCAATCAGATTGCCTAAGTACTCCCACAGTAGAGCTCTCCCTTGAATTGAATTCGGGGCATAAATATTTGAAAGGATCCATGACCTATTGTTGTTTATTTCCTTAAATAAAATACTAAGAACCCTATCATCTTTCTAAATAATGGTGCCTTCTACTATTCGAGGATCCCACAAAGTCATAAGGCCTCCAGACGCTCCTCTAGCTGATTTGCAAACCATATCCCCTTGATTCTAGATATTTTTTGCTACTTTTTTTGACTAAATTTCATCATTTTTTGTTTCTTGCAACATGATAATTGTTGGATTCACTTGATTTCTTATTGCACTGACTTCCCTGTGTTTGGGTAGGCCATTGAGGCCTCTCACATTCCATGAGAGGAACTTCATTTAGATTGTTTGGGATTTCTTCCTCTCCCCCTCCCTTTAGGGGGTTTTCCTAATTTGTTGTCTTCAGAACCTGGAATAACCTATTGAAACAAGGTTCTTTGTTTCCATTGGCAATGCCATTATCAATTTTAATTTTTTTATGCTCAGTATTTGATATTCTCCCTCTTCTTTTTTCACTGCCAAAATCTATAGGAGACTTCACAGTGCTCTTGGTTTGTTTAGGACTAAACTGAGGGAAGGCAATTTGTTGTAGAACCGAACTGCCATATTCCTTAGTCTGAAGAGTTTCACATATCTCCACCCCTACATCCAAATATTCTACTTTTTTCCTATATTTTCCTAGTCTATGACTACCCCTCAATAGGATTCACCTGGATCCTAGTGATGATGTTAGTGAGATGAGATTTTTTATTTTCCAATGCCTCAACTTTCTTCCTAAGTTCTTCAGTATTAGGGTTTGGCTTTGGGATGCCCATTGGGCTTGAAGTATTTTCAGCATTGGGGTTTAAGGATTCTGACTTTGATGGGAATTATGGAGATTAGGCATTAGGGTTTGGCTTTGTGATGTCCATGGGGCTTACAGTAATTTTAGCTTTAGTGTTTGAGGATACTGACTTGGATGGGGATTCTAGAGAGTCAGAAAGGTTAGCCTAAAGGTTCTAGGCTTCCATGTCTTCTAATAATCCTCCTACTCCCATATTGGATAGAATTAAAAATTTATTTGAAACTAGAGGATTGGAACTTATTATGATTAGGCAAGGATTTTGTGATATAAGGGCTATGAGGTAGGTGACTAGAAGAGATGTCCAAGGTGATATTAGGGAAAGGGATACCCCATTGGATGTACCACCATTGGTGATAATTCCAATGGTCCTTGGAGTATTCAGTGAGGCTAGTACTAGTTGATCAACTACAAAGGCTACCTAGGTAAATTTGAAGGCTTTGATGAGGATATTTTATGAGGTTGGGGAATAGTTGGTAGTAGTGGAGGTTGTGTAGGAGGAGGAAGTAGCTAGAGCTTGAGAGGAGGTTACTTATATGGCATGGGAGATAGAGGCTTGCAATGAGGCCTTATCCAAGTTGCAAGCTACTCTAGATAATGTTACTTGAGAGAGGTATGAGACCCTTTCTATATTAGATAGGGGATTAGATGCAGGTGTTATGGTAGTAGTAGTTATTCTAATGAAGTGATTATTAGAGTGGATGGAGAGAGATTTGGCTATCGATAGGGAAGACAAAACTAAGGTGGGAAAAATTTGATAATTTGAGAGAGGAGTTATAGTCATTGCAGGTTGAGGCAAAGAAGGAAATGACCCATGCTATATACTACTAATAACTTTATCATTCAATGGTTACTCTAGAGGATAGGGCATCATTATTATCACAAACATAATTGAGGATATCATTATATGAGTTATTATTTATATAGGTTGATAGGCTTTATGCCTCCACCTCCTCCACCTGTACCTAGATGTGGGTATATGGGATCTAGCTATAGTTAGGTCTAGGATTATGGGAGTGAATGTATCAATTTTATCATGTGGTACATCCTCTCTCTTATATGATGGGGGCTAAGTGTATCAATGTTGCTATTGTGATACACTTGTCATATAGGCATGTATTATTTTTGAGGCATTATATGCAATTATGACATTATATCATATGATTTCCTTTGTGTTGGTTTTTGATGATGCAATGTTGTTGATATGATTTGGTATGCAAAATAAAAATATGAGATAGATAGCATACATTTGGATAAATTACATCACTTTAGAAATGGTCTAAAATAATGGATAAATTCTAAATGATGGAAAATCCATTACTAAGTTGTGACCTAAGAGTCTGATAATAAAGAAACACTCATATGTATTGGTCTATATGAGTGGTGGTCTCTAGAAATAATAAATAACAAGCACTCATTGTGACCCCGATTGAAATTTTATCCTTTGATTCAAGAGAGCACTTATGGGGTAAGTGCACATCTTTAAGAAGGAATATAGTGTTATCCTTTGAGCCTAGAAACACTTATGGATGAGTGCCAAAATAATTTGATGATAGTGGTCTAATATCCATGATAATGGACAAGTGCTAAGGGAGATGAAATAAAAATATCATCATGCTTAAATGGTGGCCTAAGATGTTGCATAAAATATAAGCACTTAAGACATGATGAGGTACCTATAATATATATTGTGTTTAGTAAAGTTAGTTGTTAGTAGTTGTTATTAATGCTTCATGCTTTGAGAAGTATGACTCAAAGGATATTTCTAAGAAAATTTATGTCATTATTTGAGTGGCATACCCTAAAAGACTTTATTGAAAAAATGTGTGTCATGCTTTGAGCAATGTGGCCTAAAGGACTTTATTAAGAAAAATTTATGTTGTGAGAAGCATGGCCTGAAGGACTTTACTGAGAAATGTATGTCACACTTTGAGGGGCATGGTCTGAAGTACTTTACTAAGCAAATATTATGTTGTGAGAAGCATAGCCTAAATTTACTAAAAAAATGCATGTCATGCTATGAGAAGCATCTCTCAAAGGACGTTACTAAAAAATTGAATGTTATGTTATGAGAAGCATATCCCAAAGGACTTTACTGAGAAATATATCATGTTGTGGGAAGCATGGCATAAAGGACTACTAATAAAATGTTATATCATGAGAAGCATAGCCCAAAATAATTTACTAATCAAATGTATGTCATGCTTTGAGTATTTTGGCTTTAAGGAATTTATTGAGCAAATGTTATGTTGTGATAAGTATATCTGAAAATATTTTACTGAGCAAATGCATGTCATGTTGTGAGAAGCATGGCCTAAAGGACTTTATTGAGTAAATAAAATAAAAATTATCATGTATGTCTATCCTGGTAGGTACCCCTAAGTAGGAGAGGGAAGTGTATGAGTATATGAAATAGTGGTGAGCAAGTTTCCCATAGCATTTGTGTGGAAAGTGTCTTTATTTGAAATTTTGAAAGTAGGTTTCCCCTAGATGAGGTGGAAATATCAATGGTGAATAATGATAAAAATGTTGATGAATATTGTAAGGTAATTATGTCCTATATCTCCACATATCATAGAAGGTATTTGGGCCTATAATTCCATTACCTAATACATATGTAAATATTTATAGACATGTGAGGAACAAGACTTAAGACCTAACACCATCTTTGATGTTTAAAAATAGTTAAGACTTATGTGAGAAGGGCACTACCAAAGGTGCCAATGAATGTAACTTAGAGTATATTCCTTAACTATTGTACCCATAATATAATCATGAGTATGCAATACAAGTGGATATAATAAGCCAATATACTTGAAGGGTACATTAAGCTATGATTATAATCATAGAGACAACATAGTTTTTTGAAAGGTGATGATGGTGTCTTAAATCTCTTGACATATCAGAGAGGGCATTGAGGTCTACAAGTCCATCACCTAACACATGCAAATATTTTTAGATACATGAGGAACTAGATTTGGGACCCAAAACCATGTCTAATGTGTAAAGAGAGTTAAAACTTTTGTGAAAAGAGCACTATCAAAAGTTCCAATGGTGGTGACTTTGAAAATAATATCCTTCTATCGTTGTACTCATAATATAATTATGAGTATGCAACCTAAATAAATACGATATTATAGTCTAATTTAAAGGGCATGTTGGGCTTTGCTTCTAATGAAAAAGGTGAAATATTTACATATTTGAGATATATTTATGGTGTCCTAGATCACTTGGTATATCAATAGGAGGTTCAAACCTTTGGTGATTGTTATCTAATGCATATGCAAATATTTATAGAGACATGAGGTATTGGTCACAAGGATTCAATTCCCCTATTGATATAGGAGAGACTAGGATGCTTTGTAATAAGAGTGTTGCCAATTATGCCTTCTAAGGAAGTAGTAATATTACCTCCAATGACTAGCATATGCATATAATTATGAATATACAAGGGATTGGTAACAAGGTAATTATTCGTATACATGGTAATATAAGCCTTACAATTTTATCATAAATGCATAGTATGAAATATGTTTGATAAGTTTGATTAGTCTCTTACTTTTCTATCAAATCATATTGAAATTTCCAAAACTATTGATCCTATGTATGGTATACATACAAATACTTGTATGATTATCAGGCATAAGATCAATAGGGATGAGACCCTCAATATGACCTAATATTAAGCTAGGATATTGATTACAAAAAACTTATAGGATTCATGTTGGGATATCACATGGATGTCTAAGGAAAGATGAAGCCCTTCACCTTTGCCCAACAAGTGTACAAAGTATTGTATATCTATATGACATTGGTAAATAAAGTCATCTTTCCATAGACGTTGCACGTGTTACCATGACACAAAGCCTAGAAATTTGTTATTGTGTGTGATAAAATATCCTCATGCCAATTTGATAGACTTTTTGAAAACATAGATATTTTATAATCTACTACTTAGTGCACTCATAAATTATTATGGGTATGCAAAGTGATGATCATCGAGTCCCAATGCCCTCTTAGGGTCTATAAATCAATGAGGGTATTTTGGGTTTTTATGATGAAGTTTGATTATTTGATTGTTATCCATGTCAATTCATAGATCAATAGGGAATATTGATATGACATGATCTATTGTCTGGCACACTTAAATATTATTATAGGTATGCAAGATGTGGGTCTTGTCATACCAACATTTTCCTATTATTCCATGAATGGTCAAGGTGATGGAGGAAGAAAGGAATTTTAAATGAAATGATTTATTTCTTAAATTGTCTAGTATATTGGCAAGTGGATTTGTCATCCCTATTTTTTTGTCTAGTGCACATAAAATGTTATGCATATGAGGAATTTGATTCCACATGATGATATATATAATATGGTATATTTATGAGGGTTTCATTGAAATATAGCATAAGAAATTTAGAATTAAATATTTTATCCATAAATTTGGGATATAAGAAATTTATGATGGTATATTTATGAAGAAATTCCATTAATGTAGTAAATTTTGCCCTCCTTAGCTTCCTTGAAAAATATGATCAACTTATCCTTTAGTGAATCTAGTACTTGATCTCCATCAATGTTTGATATTAAGTTACAAGAGTAGAACTTGAGTGCTTGTAATATTTCATCATTTTTTCATTGAATACTTTTTTTAGAATAGTATCCATATTACTTTGAAGTAGACTACCTTATGACTTCCAAATTTATTTTATCAAGCAACTATTAATTCCAAAGAGGTACTTCCTTAGTTGTGAGATATAGACTAAGGATGATATTTTTTCAAATATTGTTCTTTCAATTGTATGTTGTGTAGAAACCCTTGTATCTCCCTAAGGTTTGAAAGACAATATTTAATATTATTAATCAACAATCCTTTACAAATATTCAAATAAACTATCAAATGCAATCCTAGGTAGAATTCCTTTTATCTCCCAAATTTGTGGATAAAATATTTAATTCTAAATTTCTTATGCTATATTTGATGTAGAAATATTTATACCTCCAAATTTAGAAATTTAGAAATTCTAGAAATAATATTTGTAATATTTTGTAATTCTAATTTAATGTAGAATCCTTATTTCTCCAACCTTATTTAATTTGTAAATATTTAATTGGTTTTGTAAACTATGGTATGCAATTTTACAAAACTCCAATATAGCCTTCAAATTCAGAAAATGCTCTTCAAAAATATAATTATAGGCTTCAAAATAATAATCTGATTTTCTAAGGTTATAAATTTTTTTATCTCTCCACTTTTACTTTTAATAAAATTTGACCTTAAAAAATATTCCCTTCTTATTCCTCCTATCAATATAAAACTTTAATATATGGTAAAATGCTATGGTAAATACCTCAAATATTTATACACTCTTTTTTGGTCTTCTTGGGTGCTTATTTATTTGGTCAAACTTGATTGGAATGCTATGTATGTCTCTTTAAATATGCTTTGATCTTCTTTAATGCTTCTCCTCTTGAATTTTCTATGTAAGGAACTGGAAAAACTCATATATTAATAGCTCTATAGCTATATGAGTGCTTCACCTTTCTTTGGATGTGTGCCACATGGTGTAGATGTTATTTGACTCATTTTCTTCCTTCTTGGTGGTGCTAACATTCATGAATAGAATAAAGTGGACACTTGTCACTTTATTTCTTGCAACTTGGGAGTTACATAGTCTTCTTGAGCGCTTGGATAATAATGAAGAATGTTTGAATGTTTGAGTGCTCTTTTCTCATGAAGAGTTACATTCAACCTTATGCACCAATTTCTATATTTAGTGCCAAGTGGATATATTCCCTTATTTTTAAAGAGACAAGTGTAATTTTTTCTTTGTGCATGCACTCTTTTTTCAAACGTATGGATTGTATGGCTTTTGAATGCCTTTACTCTTCCCAAACTTATTCTTGCTCCTTGTAAAACTTATTCTAGCTTCTTGAAAACATATTCTTGTTGGATTTTCTCCTTCCTTTGGATTATGGTGGACTTGATCATGGATGGATTCAACCAAAGACCTTCTTGTATGCTTCAATGGTGGCCCTATGGTAATCACTATGGTAGTTTCTTTTTCTTATTTGATAATGCACCCTGTATTTTCTTTCTCTTGTAATCTGCCCTATTTTGAATGGTTGTAATAGTACTTTTGTAGGTTGTGGATGACGTTATCTACCTTCTTGGGCTGGACAAAACTTGATCCTAATGGATTATTTTCCTTATGCTCTTTTCTTGGTGCTTTTTACTGCAAGTGGGTGGATGTATGATGGAGTATTTGCCCCCCTGTAATTTGTTGCTGAATGGTGCTTTATATAGTGGTGGTTTTAAGCACTTATTTAGTGGTATCCTATACCACTCCCAATTGTAAATATGGTTTTTTTAAACACCTAAAATCTGCCCAAATTTGGAGCTCTTTTCCTTTTAAAAATCTATTGTAATTTGAGGGTTATTTTCCCTCACAAATGTAGAATATTTTTTGCTTTTTCTTTCACTTTTTAATTCAGAATATACTAACACTTATAAGTCCTTTAATATATCAATCTAATTCTGCTGTAATATTTCAAATTTCTCAGATAATAAAGTTGTTCTATCCCACTAATCAATGTTAAATAAATCTGATTTTCTCTTTAAAAAAAAAACAGCATATAATCAACTTCTTATCACTCCAATTAAACTTGTAATTTTGTTGTTATAATATGCATTTTTTCTATAAAATAAATGGTGTGAAATATTTTCGTTTTTTAGATTAATTACACCATAAAAATATTTTTTTTGGCTAGCTCTAAATGGCTCCAAAATCTGATTCTTTAAAACTCTTAATAAACTCCTTTAAAAATTCTCCAATAGTAATCTATATGGCATCAATTTTACACACCTTTTTGTAGCTTCTTCATTCGTAGCTTATTGTCTTGTATTTTCTGGATTTTCACCCTTCAATTTTCTGTTATTAGATACTTAAATTTGCAGCAATAATGGCTGCCTCAAAGCTTGATTTATTTTCCTTTAAACATATGCTTTCTTCTCCTTCAAACAGGTGCTTTCTTCTTCTTAAAATAGGTGCCTTCTAAATTTTATTTTTAGAGCTTCAAATGTTTTCCAAATGCACTCCAAATCTGCAATAAATATCCTTCATAGGTTCTACTACTAATACTTATACTTTTCTGTCCAAAGCTATCTCAAATATTTCCCAAAGCTTCTTTAAAATGCAACTAATTTTGTTCTTACAATGCTGCCCAAAAATGCAGCTTAAACACCTTCTAATTGTTATTCCAAAATCTGATTTGATGAAGTTTACTAACCTTCAAGCTTGCTGCTCTCTTTGATATCAAGCCTTATCTTAGTTGGGTATCCAAATATTCCTTGAAAGCTTCTCCAAAGCTTTTCAATCTGTGACTTTCTGCTTCTACTTTTTGCAGTTCTTTCCTTTCAACTTTTCTTCTAAAAATCAACAACTTGTGCTTTTACAAATTAGCCTATAAAACTTGTGTGGCTATCTTAAAATTTCTCAAATTTATGGATTTTTTTGTCTTCTTTCTTACTTTTGACTTCTTTCGGAATTATATCTTCAAATCTAACCTCTTTCTCTATCTTCTTTCTCAAGAATCTGAATGTCTTGAGTTCTTCAAAATATTCTTCAAATTTGACAAACTTCTTGCCAAATCCTTTTTCTTATGGGCTTGTCATATGGTAATAATTGTCCTAATTTATTTTTTTCAAGTACTCTTTAGGCTTGCAATATTCTACCATAAACTCTGCTTCAAATATCCTTCAATAATGGTTGCTTTAGCTTCTGCAATAAGGCTTTTTTGTAGCCTTATTTTCTTCTTCAAAATATTCTTTAGACCTCTATTATTGGGTCTTCTAATTCTGTAGCATTCAAATCTATTTTTCAATGAAACCTTACCTTGGTTTCTTCAATTTTCCACTATGGAAAATTATTCAATAATATCTCTTTCTAGATATCCAAAATCTGCAATAGAACTTTCAATAGTCCTTCTATCATCAGTCTTCAATCTTCAATTTGTTGCTTCAATCTGCAATAGAACTTTTAATAGTCCTTCTATATTTAATATTCAATTTATTGATTCAATCTAGAATAGGACTTTTAATAGTCCTTTAATATTAAATATTCAATCTACTACTTTAATTTGCAATGGGACTATCAATAGTTCTTTAATATTCAATCTTCCCATCTTGGAGGTTCTTCAATATGACCTCTCTTAGGGTATCTTCAATCAGTAGTCTTGCAATGAGAACCTCTCCTTGGTTCTTCTCAATATTCAATTGGGACCTTCTTCTTGGACCTCCTTCAATGTCTATTTTCTACAATAGAACTTGAGTAGCAATAATATATTCAAAGTTCCAAAAATAATAATCTTCACTAGCTATAACTAGTGGAATCAAATCAATGTTGAATCCTAGTCTTCATAGGTGTTCCTTCAACCTTGTGGAAAGATTCTATACAATAAATAATCTAGAATATATATTTTTCAATCAATCAAATTTATCAATAGGACCTCTTCTAAGGGTCTCTAAATCTTCAATATCAAGGTATGTCTTCAAGACCTATAAATTTTCTTCTATTCTAATTTTGCTCTTGGAATAGGTAAATCTTTAACTTTCACTAGTTTTCTTTCAACCTAGTAATAAATTCTATCTTCTCTAGTTTTATTTTCCAGATGTAATTTCCTTTATCTTCTCTGGTTTCTCTTTCTAGAGTTAATTTTCTTTATCTTTACTGGTATCTTCTTAACCAATAGAAATTTCCTTCCTTCCAATATATATAATAACTTCTATAAAACAATATCAAAGCCAACAACTTTTGCAAGGGGTAGGTCCAAAGGTGCGTCTGGTTTTTAAAAATGTAGCAATGGTGTTGAATGATGAAAAACTATAATAGTTTCTAGAAGCTCTCTCAATTCCTCTCTAGACCTATTATGGCTAGATCTATCATGGATCTAATACCACTATTAGCATTTAATGAATAACAACTCAATAATATGGCCACTAAATCAATAATACTCAACTCAGTATGAGGGAAATAATAATGCTACTAAAACAAGCTTATATTTAGAATATGAAATAACTCCAATATTGCTAACGGTAAATGTTGAAAAATACAATAAAATATTATTGAATAAAAGACCTCAAATACATCATATTACATCACCTTCCATTTCTCCATGGTTGATTTCCCATCTCTTGATATTCCCTTCGTGATGCTATTCTATTACAATTACACATCCATATATATGATGGAATGTGACTCTTCATATGGTGTTTTTTGACCCTTACTCTTTCGATGACTCTTCATGTTCCTATTATAATTACACATGTACATAGGGACATATATGCACATTTACATTGCCAAAATATCATTGCACTCTTGTGCATTTATTACACAAGTGGGGTAGGATGGCCTTGACTTGAAATCCCCTCCATAAGAGTCTTGTTACAATATTAGGATGAAAGTATTTACTTTATGAAATGTAATAAGATCAATGATATTTTGGTAATCCCCTTATAGCAGCCCTCATTCAAGACCATCCTAACCCGAGATGATCATGCTAGAATTGGAATAAAAAAATAAAATCCACATGTGGGCTTGCACTGTAGATTTTACACACACCTAAGCCCAAATTATCATGCACACTTAAGCCCAGAATAGCATGGTGTAGGTTAGAAGATCCAAGTGGCATTGCATGGGATTTTGGAGAAGAGCATATAGGCCACCTCTCTCATGCAAAGATTATTTGACAATAATAGGTTCCTTTTGAGGGATATATAAATTGGATTCACCCTCATTTGAATTGATGCCATGTTTTAGATTTTTCAAGTGGTTAACTGCTGCTAGAATTGAACCACGAACCCTTGAGTTGTTTGCATTCTTCATAATTTTAGCATAGTTGCATATTATTTTATGCATTTGCTCATCATGTTTCAATTATTTATCACTTTTACTTATATTTTCATCCGTACATGCTCTTAACGCTTTTGTGTTCCTTGTGTAGATTGTAAATTTTCTACAAGGGAAGAGGAGCACAAGAGTTTAGCATTATCACCCCTTATTGAGGTTACGAAGAAATCCTTTGTAGGATGTTTTGTGGATGTGAGAAGGTCATATATTACATAAAACTATTATAGAGAGGGTTTAACCCTCAGATTGTGTACTTATTGTATCACATTTTTTAACTCCCTAAAGGGGATGTATTTGTAACCCATTTTGATCAAAATAAGTTATCTTTAATATCAAGGAACCCATTTATCATTTCCTTGTTTTATCTTAGTGTGTTACATCACATGTTCTTTGTGTTCATTTATTGTAAGCATACATTTTCAAGTTATTGTGCATTGATTTTTGAGCATTTCAATTGGTGTAAGAGAATTTAAGTTTAAAGGATAATGGTATGATTTGTTGTTGTGGGGTAAATAGAAATATTTTTTCCCCTGCACCTTTGACAAATCAAACTCCATAAAAGTATAAGATCCAGGATTCAAGATTTTGAGCTTCTATATCTAGGACTGTTTCTGTAGAATTATCATAATATTGTAAACATTTACAAAAATGTAATAATGAAACCAATTTGATAATATGAAATTCATGTAACCATCATGACAAGAAATAAATAAAATAAATTTTCCCTCTCATTAATATTCAAGAAATGTGTTACAACGGGTTACAATAGATCCCTCTTAGGGATTCACCAAATTGATACAATATTACATCAAATCTCAAGAGTAGATGTCTTCCAAAAGATCTTCTAAAATTCCCCTAAACTGATAATGGAGGGTTTACTTCACAACCTCCACTTGATGATGCCAAGAAGGATGATCTTGATGATGGCTTAGCTCCTAATAAGGCCTATAACCTGCACACATAAGCACCTAAAAGGTATCAATATAAAATGAAAGCCTCTCAAGATGAGACCTATTACATGATAATGTAAATGAAATAAAATTTCTGAAAATAGTGAATAAATGCATGAAATACCGAATTAAAATACTGCAAAACTATGTTAGAAACATAATTAAAAGTAGCTAAGAATGATATGATTTCTAAAATAGAGAAAATGAAACATCACAACAAGATCATTAATTAGGAAAACTCTACTAGCTATCATTGGGTCTGGTGATGATGCTTGTGGGCTACTATCAAGCCAAACAAAGACTCTATTCTTTGAGCTCAATAATTGGTGACATTCAATCTAACTATTGAATTGATGTTCAAGGTTTGTTGTGTTTTAAAAATAGTTGGATCATGGTAATTGGCTTGAAATCATGGTAAATTTATGATGCACAATGGTGTAATTTTTCCTTCAAGATCCAATTCACTCCATGGAAGCGAATGCAAACTTCATGATGCAAATTCGGTAGCACCTAGATGCTTGTGATAGATTGAGCTCTCTGTTGAGCAATTTGACAACACTTCGTTATACTAATTCAACATGATAATTTTATAGCACTTTCTTATGGAAGTTAATCAGGGTTTGGATGAAGTAAATGCATTCCATTTATAGAATTTCCTTCAATTGCAACCTTGGCTTCTTAAAGAAGCCAAGATCAAGATTTAGTTATGCTCAGGAATATGAATCATCGCTTCTAGAAGCTTCTTGATCATAATCACTCAATATTTATTGCTTTGTAACTAATTTGGTTTATCTCAAGGAGTGCAAGGTTGTTATAGAAAACATCATCCTTGATAGGTGTGGATCTCTCGAAGGTTGTCATAGGCTCCAGCAACTACTAGGTAGTTGCTATGGGAGATAGCACCGCAAGTTGAAAAGGACTAGGCTACCCTATTTGAGTGGTTAGAACCAATTTTAGGTCTTGTTAAGGTCCAAGATTAGTCATATGGTCTGAAAAGGTGTCCACGTGAGTAGCATCCTCAACATGATGTTTTTTAGGTGTCTACAAATACCTCTTTTTGGGATGCATTGTGGGAAAACACAACATTGAGAAAAAGAAAACAACCAAATGTCACATTGTAGGTTGGTTGATTTTCATTGATCTAGTCAACTTTAGATACCCCAATCATGAAAAGAGCATACATCTATGAATCATTACTTCCAACAAAATTGAAAGCTTAATAATTTTGGAAAAATGTTTAGCCATGAAGTGGACCTAGGGTCTACAACATCATGATTCAAGCATACCAAGGTTTGGTTTAACATTTTTGCTTTTTCCCCAGCAAATAGGGAAGCTTATGATAGTTGTTAGCAATTATTCATGGACGAACGTAATTTGCAATATTAAGTTTTGAATTGTTTATTTTGATTATGATTGCTATGATTATGACTACCCCCTCAAGAGACATGTTGATGAGGAGATATAAAATGATGAAAGCGATGAGTTGCTTGACCAAGATGACTTGGATGAATTGACCAAAGGTATAGGCTTCTTTGGAATTTTTGAGATTGACCAAAGGAAACTAGGCATCTTTGGAATATTTTGAAATTTGACCAAAGGAAACTAGGCATCTTTGGAGCCTTTGAAATTGACCAAAGGAAACTAGACATCTTTGAATCCTTTTGAAATTGACCAAAGGAAACTGGGTATTTTTGGATATTTTTGAGATTGGGATAGCGAGGTAAAGGATGCAACCTTTTGAAACCATGGCAATCTGACTTGTTTATTGGTTATTATATTAAAATAGACCTTTGATTAGGAAGATGAACTACCTAAATTTGTCCAATATTACTGGATTGTTTGATTACTGTTTAGGGAAAGTATGATATTGATCATGCCCCAGTTTATGTGGGAAAATATTTATTTGATTTGTAATTTTGAAGTTGTGGACCATTATATGTGATTAAAAACCCCCATACGAAGCTCATGGTACTGATAAAATGATTGCCTTTACTACTATTTTATGGTCATTTTGAGGTACAACGATGACATGTGTAAATTTTGGGGTAGTCATTGGGTCCAATGGCTAGGTTGAAATGTGACCGTCATCAAGGTGAGTGTCTGCCAAATTTTAAAAATATAAAAGGAATTTTGTGAATTTGAAAACTCATTTTTATAGCTGGCAATGAGAGAAAAGTGAGTGCTGGGGGAGGAGAGAGATAATTTGACATAAAATACTACCAAAATCAAGATAAAAACACCATTGCAGATCAACCTGAGGCATCGATGAGTAGTGGAGTCAGACCTCCTAAGGTAGACTCTCCATCCAACCCTCATGATTTCCATCCCTAGTTAGGATTTATCTTATAATAGCTTAAGAGTAGTTTAGGTTTTAATTTTTTTTATAATTTTGGGGTGGAAAATTACCCCATGTGGGGACCACTGCGGGGCCATCCTTGGTAGGAGTGGTGCTTTACTGGCCAAAATGGGGCCATTAGCAGGGTTGGTGATGAGGTTTGAATTCCAATGATTAAAAATTTGATCGTTGATGGTATCCATCATTGGATCCAACGGTGACCTTAACGGCCATCAGGACTTAGAGTGGTGACCAACTTTGGGATGAATTTTGTTTATTTTTGATTAATTTTTAAAAAAATTAGATTTTTGAATGATTTTTTGGATGTTTTTGGATTTTTGAGATGATTTGTTTGAGTGATTGCTTTGAATGGTGTGTTCCTAGGTGTTAGACTCTGACATCTGAGGCTAGGGAGCCTAATATATTCTTGGAGCTACAACCATTATTATATGATGATGAATAGAAGTGGTTTGAGGTGATTGAATAGAAGTGGTTTGAGGTGATTGGCCTCAAACATGTTGTGCACTTGTCAACAGTGATGTCGAACAAATCTTACCTCATAGTCCTAGTTCATTGATGGGAAAACAATACCAATACTTTCTATATCCCCACTGGAGATATGAAGGTGATGTTAGAGGACATCTATCATATTTTTAGGATCCCTATAGATGGATTAAATATCACTTCTTCTCTGACTTAGGATAAGGAGAGGGTTCTAGAGTAGGTTTTTGGTGACAAAGCTGATGAGGCACTAGGGAAAATAGATCATGGTGGGGTCTTAGTCTAGTATTGGTATGATGAGCACATCATCTCAAATGTGCTACTACCAGACTCATCAGGAGTGAGGTTCCCTTGGAACCTCCTAGATATGGTGCAGGACCTAGTGGAGTATGACCTACAATATCAAGTGATTATGGCATGGGGGAGCACACTGTTAGCACAACTCTATGATGAGTTGTATGAGATACAACATCGAGGGTGAGTGGGAGTGGGATGCAGTATGCTACTTTAGATCTAGGTATGGGAGCATATTTTGGTAGATCGATATGTTAGATTATCAATGTCCCAAGTTGACTTATATGATGATGATATTTGCTACACAATGTGATAGCCATGGGATGAGGAGGATAGTCATATTCAACCACATGTAGGTGTGCTAGCACACTATACGGAGTCATTGGAGGGACTACAACATGGTCACATTATATGGAGGCCCTACCTGGATTGTCCTGATTGGCTTGATGTAACGAGGTATCTAGCCTGAGTGAGGTGCGATAGATGGCTCATGGGGCACCATAGGAAGAAGAGAGGGTATTATCATTACTCTCAAGTCACTAGGCAATTTGGTGTAGTCTAATATGTTCTAGAGGATCTAGTCCTTTATCATCACAAGCATGAGAAGACACAGTATGAGCTACCATAGGTAGAGCAATTTTTAGAGGTGGACCCTCCAATTGTAGAGATAATTTTAGAGTACCCAAGGACCATTGTTGAGTATGACACTTTTTGGATCTCTTAGCTATGGCATGGTGGTGGACCTATGGGTAGATCTAGAGAGGTGGTAGTGGAGGTGGGTGGTGATGATGATGAGCAATGAGTGCATCACAAGATAGAGGGTGAGTGGGGGTAGGTAGTAGGATAATAAGATGAGTCCTAGGTTAAGGAGAAGGGTGATGAGGATGCCTCGAGTGATGAGGTAGTGCAACTACAAGCATAGGTACAAATTTTATAGGCATAGTTGTAGACTTCCTAAAGGTAGTTGATAGAGCAAGATACGTCTCTTGCTACTACTCAGAGTTAACTTAGTGTTGGACAACAATAGTGATGGGGATACATAAAGGAGAGAGCTACTCTCCAGGCTCATGTGGATATGACCATAGTGATGATAGACACTCTACAGGTACAGCTAGCAGACAAGACCACTGAGACAGATGCTAGGACTTCAAAGAGGGACACTCTCAGGGTTTAGTTAGCAGTTATGACTATAGCTCAGGTTACACCATCCACTCTAGCCACTTAGGGGTTGATAACATTATGTGGGGATGTAGATATTAGGAGACTATGGAGCATCATAGAGGAGGCTTTGATGCAACACATAGTAGATTCAACATACATCATTGCTATAAAGACTTAGTTTAGGCTATGCAGTGGTACTATACTAGAGAGGTCTATAGTAGGGGGCTCCTAGTAGAGTAAGCAAAGTGAGTCTGGATAGTCATCCATGTAGCCCAGTCATAGGTCATATTATCAATCTAATATATCAATAGGTGTTAGCTTTAGGTAGCCTCATAGATATGGGGCTAATGGTGGAGGCAAGTCAGGGGGTGTAGGCCCCACTTGATATGACATGATGTCTCTATTTTTTTTTAGTGTAATTTCTAAGGACCTACATAGTTAGATCCTGCAAGAATTTTTGTACTACTATGTACTATGACATATTCACACATATATATATATATATGATATCCTCTTTTTATGACTCATTATGTGTTATGGTTTTGATTTTATGTTTATGGATGCATTAATGGATGTAATACCTATATGATGATTTTTTTATGCTATATGTATGTGATGTACTCATGATATGCAATAGTTAGATGATAGATGTATGATTATATGATATGATCTAAATGTATGGATGCCTTACTACTATGTATGCTTATGTGGATGCAGTAGTGAATGTTAAATGCATGTTTGGATTTGTGTATTTGATTATGCATTTAATTTTTGTGCTATTATATGGTGGATGTATATGTAATGCATTACTTTCATGAGGATGGTCTAATGCAAATGTACTTGTATGATTTAATCACTTAAAACATAAGGAATGAATATAATTTGTATTTAATAAACTAATGGCTGACACCACAGAATGTATGAAAATCCTGAATGAAAATGCTAACTCTTATCATAAGAATTAATCATTTATCCATGCATATGTGAGATGTGGGGACTTTCCCTATAAGCTTCTGCAAACTAAAAGGTATGCATAAAATAGTCAGTTTTTGTCTAAATATCACTGTTGATATCCATCCGGTATCTATCCTATTTTATTAAAACCCCTTAATAAATAAAATTTCATAAGAAAAACAATGTTTTTTATGATATGATTGTTTCTATAGGGGAATTTTTGAGGTTTTCCATGAGACTCAAACACCCTAATTGATTGATCAAAAGTTGTATAATGACTACACAAGACTTCTGAAATATATAAGCCTATTAAGAAGACCTAGATATTCCTTATCCCTATTTATGCAAAGTGAATATATTAGATGAGGTATAAGACTACCTCATTTCTAGGCAGGTTTCATTCAATCCATTGCTTTAATGAGGATCACCATATGGTCATCATGATCCTAATTTTGGATGCAGTTAGACTAGACTACTAGGCAATACAAGCCATCTAAAGCTAGCTCATCCATAAGCTAACATTGGTCTATACAAAAGAAGATCGCTAATGTGATATATATCACCATGTGTAAGGATACTCCGTTGCCAGGCAGTTTTCATTCAACCATTGTTGTAATGGAGATCACCCCATGGTGTTTGAATACTAAAGATTCTAGGGATTCAAGCTTGTTACCCCTTTCTTTTCTTTTGATTACTTGGGATACTTGTTCATGCCTAGTGGTGAAAACCATTATTTAGTTTGCATTTATTTTTTTGATAAGTAGCAATATATTTACAATGGGTTTTTTAAATAAGGATCCCAAAACCTTAGTTACATAGACAACCGAGGCTAAAATTAAGATTGAAAACCTTAGGCAACGGTCTGGGGCCTAGGGCCCTATTGCCTACAAAAATCGAGCCAACTAAGAAACAAAACAACAACATTTGACCTGTGGCCACCAAAACAAGAAAAAGTCGTAAAACAACAAATGCCAAGATCATAAAAACTGATTGCAGTCACTCTGAGAGGTCTTGTAGCCGAGCCTAGCCTAGACGAGGCCCACCCTGATAGATCAGCTCTACTCCTCACAAGCAATAAAAGTATGGGGGCCAGTCGATGTGATGCATCGAGGCTGACCTAAGGGCTCGAGCCCAAGATGTTGTCCCCACCCTAGCCACCATTCTGCTCGGTCTCTGAGCCCTCCTTAGGGCCCGTAGAGGGCCTTACAGGCCCGGGTCCGGGCCCTGACGTTCCCGACCCTGATCTCAATCTTGCTCCTACCCAAAAACCTACACCAGTCTTTGAATCAGTTCCCAGTCCTGCTCCCACTCCCACCATTGCCATAGTCCTTCCTGCCTCATGAGCAATAAAATGATGGGGCCAGTCGACGTGGTGGAACAGATAGGAAAATCCCCTGGCCACTAAGGGGTATTGCAGCAAGACTTCGGGGCCCCGAATAGAGGTGGGCTAAGCACCAAGACCTTCATTGATGCTAGTATTGTCTTGCGAAGCTATTTGGACCAAAGTTTTAGGGAAGTTCGTGGTCCAGGAGATGGAGTCTTTAGCTGAGATGGCTTGATTTGCCATGAAGTTGGCAGCCCTGTTGCCTTCTCTGTACACATGCCGAAAGACATGGTCGGGGAGTCCTTGGAGAATGGTGAGGCTTTCCCAGATGGAGTTGTGAATGTGCCAAGAGCAATTTCTCGGGCTACGGGCGGCTTTGATAATAACTTGGGAATCACCCTCAATGATGAATTTTGAGGTGGACTCCCTGAGGGTAGTCAACCCACTAAGAAGAGTTGCTGCTTTGGTGAAGTTGTTAGTCTATATGCAAAGCGATGCAATGTATGCCATGATCAGGGCCCCATGACAATCTCTGATGACCCCGATCGCTCCAAAGGGCTCGAGATTTCCTTTAGAATCTTCGTCAAAATTAAGCTTGATCCATCTAGGGGGGGCAATCCACCTCGTCATAGAACATCGAGAGGGGGGGTCAGGGGGGACCGAGGGGGGAAGCTAAACTCCAAGGGATGATAGGAGGGTGACCTCACCCAACCTCCGGGGCTCCTCGGTCAAGGGGATGGAATAGGAATTCTTGAGGGTGAAGGACATCACTTTGGTCACTATCCATTAGGGGGAACGGGTCGGGGAGGAGAAGGCTCTGCTGTTGCGCTCCAGCCAGAGTTTCTAGAGCATATGGGGAAGGTAGGAGCCCCAGAGGAAGTGGATGAAGGGATGGGCAAAGATGTTGGGCCACTGAGATAGAAGATCAGGGATGGAGTAGAAGGCCACCCACTGGATGGAGAATTGGGAAAGAATGAGGCCCAAGACTTCAGACAAGAAGGGACAGTTGATAAAGAGGTGATTAGTGGACTCCCAGGAAGCACAACAAAGGAAGCATCTATTTAGGATTTGAAATCCCCTCCTAATCAGATTCTCGAGCATCAAGATCTTGTTTTGGATGGCCGCCCAAATGAAGTGACTAATTTTGGGGATCAGCCTCTTGGACCACACCTGACGGGTTGGAAAGGGAGCCTCATCAGGGATTCTTTGGAGATTGTAAGCATATTTGACAGAGAAGACTCCATTGGGTGTGCCATGCCAAATGCATCTGTCATTTCCTTCGGAGGACAAGAGGACAGTCACCTTGAGGAGGCACTAAAGCCTGGCAACTTGGACCGGGTGCCTAGGATTCAGGATGGGTTTCCAGGTAGGTTTTGGGAAAGATAGCCCAAAACTATGGGCCCTCTATCCACAAGCCCTGGTTTGAGGATGAGAAGCTCTCTATTAGCAGTCAGGGACTCATCATGAATCCATCTGTCTTCCCAAAAGTTGATCTTGGCTTCGTCCCTGAGAATCCATCTGGTCCCTTTTCAGATTATGTCTTTGTTGGATATTAAGGACTTCCAGAAGTCTGATCCATCATAGGGCTGAGAATCACTAAGGAAGGGGTGGTTATGATAGTATTTTCTATGCACTATGCTGACCCACTCATCAGGGGTATTGGTATGCACCTTCCAGGAATGTTTGGACAAGATGGCCTTGTTCATGGGGACCACCCACCTAATCCCGATCCTTCCCTCACATTTGGGGTGGTAGACCAGGGCCTATGAGACCAGGGGAATCCTCTTCTTATCTTCACTACCTGACCAGAGAAATCATTTTTGAATTTTTTTGATGTGAGCTGCAATGGAAGCCAGGATTCTAAAGACTGACATGAAATATATTAGAATGCTTTGCAGGACTGCCGCCAGGAGGGTGGCTCTGCCAGCCTACGAGAGGAGGTGACCTTTCCACGGGGCCAGCTTCCTCTGAATCTGTTCAATCACCCCACCCCATAGGGCCTTGGAGGATGCACCTATGAATAGGGGAAGCCCGAGGTAGGAGGAGGGAAGGGAACCAGGAGTGCAACCCAATATCCGCCCGATTCTGATCTGCCTAGCCAAGGGAGTATGGATGAAGAAAATTTTGCTTTTTCGAAGGTTGATTCTCTACCTGGACACCTCCTCATATAGGGTCAATATATGCTTAAGGGTCTTGGCTTGAGGGATTGAGGCAGAGGTGGTGAGTATGGTGTCATCCATGAACTGTTGGTGGGACATAGGGGGAAGGCCTAGTGCAGGCTTGATGCCCGATATGAGATCATGGGTTACAGTGCCTGAGATGGTACACCCTAGGGCCTCAGCCAGGATTATGAAAAGGATTAGGGATAGGGGGGTCACCTTGGCAGAGGCCTCTAGAACTAAAGAAGAACCTGGTAGGGGACCTATTGATAAGGATGGAGAACCACGGGGAGGACATGTAGTTGCTGATGAGCCTGACCCAGGAGGGTTGGAACCCAAACTTAAGGAGGACCTTGGACAAGAAATCCCAGTAAACCCTATCAAAGGCCTTGTTCATATCTAGCTTGAGCAGAAAATATTTTTTTTTGGATAGTATGGCTGAGTGAATGGCCTCGTGCATGATAATAACATTGTCTATGATCAGTCTACCTTTGACCGAGCTGCCCTGATAGGGGGAAATAATCAGGGGAAGGATATCCTTAAGGTGGGAGGCCATGGATTTAGTCAAGATTTTATACAGTACATTGCAAAAGCTGATGGGGGAAAATTTTGAGAGGGATCTGGCTGCCTGGGTCTTTGGGATCAAAAGTGGAATTGATACCTCTGGGGATGGAGCTGGCAGTCTACAGGTCTTGAATGGCTATGCACACTTCTTGCCCAATGATGTCCCAAAAATATTGGAATAATCGGGGGGGAATCCATCTGAGCCCGGGACCGCCTCCCCCTTCATGGAAAAAGAGGCAACATGGATTTCGGAGTCAGACAAGGGCTGCACAAGCATCTCATTTGCCATGGCTGAGATAGAAGAAGGAATGTGTTCCAGAAGGGATTCAGCTGCTTTCGAATACATGGGGGGGTTGTCACCCAGGAGCTCCTGGAAGAAGTGGGTGGCTTCAGCCTGGATGTCCTCTTCTTCCTTGATGATTCTGTCATCGTTACCCACCAACTCAGCAATTTTTTTGGAACCTCTATTCCTGAGAGTTGATGCGTGGAAGAACTTAGTGTTTGCATCACCATATTGAAGCCATAGGGCTCTCAACTTCTACCTCCAAAAGGTTTATTCCCTGGCCAGAATGTTGTGATACTCACTGAGAGCAAGGCATTCCTCTTCCCTGAGCCCCGGGTCTTGGGAGCCTACTTGAAATCTAGACTCGAGGTCTTCGAGCTTATCTTTAAGAATTGCTTTGTTTTCAAAGATATTACCGAACACCTCCTTATTCCAAACCTTTATTTGCTCTTTGAGGCATCTCAACTTGTGAAAAACTTGTTCAACGGGGCGACCAGGGACTAGGGGAGCCCACCAACAGCCTACCTGGGCTTGGAAGTCAGGGTGACACAGCCACATAGACTCAAACCGAAAAGGCCTCTTGGGGGAGGGGCGATGGTCGGTTTCGAGGAGGGGGCTGTGATCAGACCCAATTTTGGGGAGGGCCAACAGGGTGGCATCAAAAAACATGGGAAGGGATTCCTTGGACAAGAAAACTCTATCTAGTCTGACCTATATATGATTTGCTCCTGCTCTTCTATTGGACCAAGTAAACCTGGCTCCTTTCATATTGACATCCATGAGCTCATTGAGGGTGGTAAAGGCTCCAAAGTCCTCCATGCTCTTGCCCTAAACCATTGAGCCCTCGCTTTTATCAGAAAGGAACAGGGGGTTGTTGAAGTCCCCGGCCAAGATCCAGGGTAGGGTGGCAAAGTCTTCTCTTATCAAGCTAATTTCCTTCCATAAGGATGCTTTCTCGATGGGGTTGTTAGGTGCGTAGACGTTGGACAGAATCCACAAGCACCTTGACTTCACACAATGGACCAAAATGTTGATTATTCTAGGAGACAATGATATGTCTTCCCTCAAAATACCGGGGGTCCCACATGCACAACAAACCCCTGGCTGAGCCGGCCGTCGGGGTAGACAGGGACTCGCAATTGTGCTAGGTAGCTTGGGCTACATGCCGGGTAGCAGTGTCATCTATTTTGGTCTCCTGAAGGAGGAAGTATGGGCGATGATCCCTATGAAGTTGGCCGAGGATCCTTTTCTTGGGGGCCCCATTGAGCTTCCTGATATTCCAGGTGATGAGCTTCATTTGACACCCTTGTGGGGTCGCTTGCCCCCCTTCTCGGCCTGAGCGAGGGGTTTGGGAACAAAGGATTTTGCATTTTTATTTTGTTTGGGAACAAAGGATTTTCTTAGCGATGAAAATCACTATTTATTTTGCATTATTGTGGGAGTCTTTGCTCATTTTGTATAATAGCAAGGGTATTTTTTGGGAAGGTGGGAGCTTGTCCTTTTGTCAATGCTCAATATTCTAGACCATGCACATAATAAGATGAGTAAGGAAAACCTTTAGCTTAAGGTGACAAGGACCACTTTGTAGTGTCATATTTCCTTATTCATACTAGTATTATTAATGTGTATCATTGTGTTGGGATTTTGATATATGTAAGGTACTATCAAAACTAGACCTTACTTTTTAAAAGCCAAGATGGCTTTCTAAAAAATCTGAAAAGATAAATAGGGGTGGTTGAATTACCGAAAAACCCTAGTATACACCTTATAGCAACTCATAAGTTGTGTTGAAAAACACAATTACCCACAAGGAATGATATGCATGATAAGGATATGTGGATTCATGATTGGCATACAAACATGGTGTCATTTGTAAGAATGTAAACACAACCTATCCTAATGCAGATGCAATGGATGAATATGCCTAATGCAATGCAACTAATGAATGCATATAATGAAAATGCATAATATAAATGTTTTTGTGTTTTAATGTTTTGAATTGTTTTTATGCTTTAATATTTTGAATTGTTTTTGTGTTTTATGTTTTTTTTTATTTTTTTCTATATTTTGATGATTTTTAGGGGGGAGATGTGATACCTTATGTACCCCCAGCATGTGTGGTGATTGATGAATGCATAGAAGGTGTGATACCTTCAGAATCTCCAATTTGCATCATCACTTATGATGTGGATGGTGGGGAAGGTGTGCTACCTTGAAGATCCCCATTGTGCATTTCATCCACAACAATATAATTGGCCTCACCAGGAAGAGTGATAAAAATTAACTTTTCCTGTTGTGGCACTCAACTTTGTGCACTATTAGTGTCCCGATGGGGTAATATAAATGACCCATCTATGGATAAAGTATTCCTACCGATATGGTCCTGGACTACATGTCTAAAGACATGATAATCACTAATATCATGACCTCTAATTCCGTGATAAAGAAAATGGCGATCCTCCAAATAATTTATACCTAGGCCTATTTGGTTTTAATAGGGGTATGTCTGGCAAGACGATTGTCTTCGTTTCTTGCAACTTATAAAATATGGTGGACATGGATTTGGTTAATGGAGTCCATATGCACTAATGACATTTTTGGCAAGGAACAGGATGTTGTGGCCGCATTTGATGTGGTGACTGAGCTATAGGTTTCTTAGTCATTTTCTAAGGTGGATCTTCTTGGTTTTTTGGTGTAGGTAAAGTACCATTAACTATGCTTATGTATTGGTTTTCGGTAGTGAGAAGGTTATCAATTTTAAGTTGATTCTTCTCAAGCATATTTTATATTATGTTCTTGAAGTCGTAACATGATTGAATATCATGACCATCCATATGTTGGTATAGACAATGCAAATATTCCCTATATACTTTAGTTTTGTGATAGTTTGGATCTAAAGGGCAAACCTCAAGCAAAGTAATTATCTCTAATTCACATAATCAATTGAAAATCGATGTCATAAGTTTGGACAGAGGTGTATAAATGTAGGGTGATCAATGTAGTTGATTCTATTCTTGATATTATTGAGGTTTTTCTTGTGGTTGTAAAGGATGTGGTTTGGATTCATATGTGGTTTGCTTCTATAGATCCATGTTTGTGAGTTGGTGCATGATTTGTTGCAAAGCATAACTTTGATTACCCATTTATATCTCTATCTTATCTAGGTGATTTAGAATATGTTGTAGGATTGATGGCAATAATTGATCACTTTTTCTAGGTGATTGAAAGGATGGCACTATTGTAGCAATGATGGATGTACTTTCAAAACTCTTGTCCTATGTTACCAATCTAGTCATTCCAACAAACCCTTAACCTATATGAGGTATGCACACCTCATTATTCTATTTAGGGAGATCTTGACAAGAATCTCATGCCCCAATGTTAGGTATCAAATTAGGGAGGGTATTCATGGATGAGGATTCATTACCTAAGTCCTTTACTATATCGATAATAGGCATGAATGTCATATTTTGTGTTATGCACTCACCTAGCTTAAGGATAGTTGACTTAGCTAAAGCATGAGGTACGATGGATGTCGATAGTATAGAGGGTACTAAATCAGTTGTCACCACTACGGTTTTCTCCTCATCTTTAGGTGTGATGATATCCTTTGTTACAATGATGGGAATATATGAAGGAATTTTCTTGATTGGCCCTTGCAAGTTTTATCCATTAGAGGATCCTGATGATGTAGAAGGGATATATGGAGGAATCTATAATGATGGTGGATATAAAATGGGTGATGGTGGATTCACATGTGGTCATAATTATGGAGCTAAACATTTTATGATGTCATCTGCATGAATATTTAGGTGATGATATGACGAAGGAGGTTCTTGTAGTTCATCAATCACTTTGTAATATCTTAAGGGATATAGATCAATGTGTACCATGTGTACTTGACCTTGGTGTATAAATTTGAGGTGTTGATGCACTATGGATGGTATGCATTCCATATCTCTCATCCAAGGTCTTCCAAAAAATATATTATATTGTCTTTTTTCCTCTAAGATGTGGCACAATGTAGGTATAATATTTATTCCAACCTGAATAGGTAGTATTGTTGTACCAATAGTAGGGGATATGGAATCATTAAAAGATCATTATGTGAACATGGATGTGTTGACATGTGAAGGCATAAGGTTGAGATATTTTAGTGCAATGGTAGTGATGATATTAATGGATGAACAGATATCAATCAAATCTCGCTTATATTGATTTTGGTTGATTCTAGCTATGATATGCAATGGTGGATTGGGTTCATTAAAAGAGGTTGGCATAATCTCCTGCTTGTAAAATATGATCATGGGGTCCTTATATGATTGGATATGATTTAGTTGTTGTGTAGATTATGATACATGATTAGATTTTATTGGATTTATCAGTGATGTAGATTGATTAGGATGTTTTATGCTCCCTGTAATGATATTAATCATGTCGATGAAACCCTCATTAGGTGGGTCCATATGCACCTCATTTACATGCTCTATTTGATTTTCCTTGACCTCATGGTTGGTTAAGGGGTATTTAAACATACCTATTTGTTGATTGTTAAAATCAAGAAGGTTGTTGATTTGTAGTTGATTTTTTTCTAGCATATTCTATACCAAGTTTTTAAATGAAATGCAATCTTGGATATCATGGCCATTTTATTGATGATATACATAATATACGTCTTACCTACACCCTTTAGGTTTTGGGTGATTAGGATCAAGGGTACGTATCTTAGGTAATATAATAGCCTTAGCCTCACATAAATAGTTGAAAATTGATACCAAAGAATTAGGTAGTGGCATGTAAGTGCGATGTGATTATCATTTTTATACCTGGTTCTGATGTGGTTGATTATTATTTTGTGTTGGAGGGAGTTGAGCCTGATAGTTAGGCTACTGTTGGAATTTATTCATTTTTGGAACATTAAGAAAAATCAAGTTCATAGGTGTTGGTTTGGCCTAATTATGATTGTCGTTACATTGGTTTTTGTTCCATTCTTTCTTTTAGAGCTTTAGTTCTCTCTCCTAGAATTTAATGTCCTCTATCACTTTGGCTTGAGCTAAAGCTTCCTCGAATGTCTAATATTGTTGCAATTGTAATAACAAATGCTTAGAGCAACTTTTAGTGAACATCCAAGTTAATTCAAAAATAGGAATGGTAAATGGTAATTTTGACATAATTTTGCTCCATCTATTTTCATAATCTATTATTGGCTCATCATCATATTGGCATAGATTCGACAAGTTAGATAGATTCACCTTCTTCTTGATGCCTAAAGAGAATTATTCAAGAAAGGTGTTGGCTGGCTATTAAAATCTAGATATGCTATGACTAGGTAGTTTATTGTACCACTCCATGGTATAACCCAAGAATTTTATCACAAATATGCACAGTATCAATGCATCATTACTTTGGAGTTGGAAGCACAAGTTCATGAAACTTATGATGTGTTCTTGTTCATCCTCATACCCTTTAAATTTTTTGAGCTTCTATTATTCAAAATTCTTAAGATAATCCAAACTTGGCACTGATGGATAAAGGGGTTGGTTATATAACTTGTTCAACATGGGTTTGTCGTAAACCACACCCTATTTCTTGAGCGATCGGATTCACTCTGTGAGCACTTTACAGGCCTAAGATGATATTATCTCATCCTCTCAAATATGTCTCTTGGGAGCAATAGGTAGAAGGTTTCAGTTTGAATGAGTTGTAGTATTTTGATCACCCCCCAAGTCTTCATAAGATGTCTGAGGATACATTTGGTCTTGTTCATCTACTTTCATCTCTTCATAACCCTCATATTTCAGTGTATTTTGTGCTTGGTTCTATCTTTACCATGAATTATGGAGAGAAGCATGAAGAGGATGGGTGTTTGTATGCCTAGTGGGCAACTCTTGGTGATGTGCATTGCACCTCATGGTGAATTGTTCCCAATAGGTGGTAGGTGTGATCACCTCATCATGGGGCACCCTACATGATTGTTCTTCATGTAATTTCTATTTGAGGATTCATTCCTCATGTATTTTGTGTTCATATAATCACTGGTTATGCAACCTTTATTGCTCTATGTTCTCATGGTATAAGTGTTCTTGTTCATTATGCAAGTCATCCAATTGATATTGGAGTAGTTGCTTTATTTTACTAGCATTAGCCTAGGTAGTCGATCTGTGTGATTTGTTGTGTAAGGTCGTTGATTTTTCACCTCTATGCGAGGTTTTTTAGCTATTTTGGTTCTTGCAAAAGATATTGCCACCCTCTTATCTCAATATATAAAGGCTACATTCACTCTATATTCAACCCTAGGGATTCTATCCTTATGTAATGAAGGTGCAAAAATATGTCGTATTCGAGTGGAACACTCACCTCATGCATGCATGGGAAAAAATCTATCTTCATCATGCCCACTCTCAAAATAAGAATGTGCAGAAGAAGGGCCACTGTGGGTTGTATTTTGACTATACATGTCTACATTATTTAACTTGTGAGTTTTCCAAGGTTGGTCAAGAGGAGTTCCTCACTCACCTATGCCAAGAAATATCATGTATTCTACTCCATGCTAAGATATATTTGAGGATATGTTGGGTATATGAATGTGTGCAACCCTTGGGCTTTTTCTAGCTCCATGCTAAATAAGGCTTCCTTAATTAATTCATCAGAAAAGGGAGCTAGAAGCTTAAGGTTTATATCCTCATTTATTATGCTAGGAATGGATTGCAAGAGAATATATTTGGCCTTCTCATTGCACTGTGATTCCTAACCAAGGATAGAATTGAAATAAGTTACTACCTCCTTTCTGATTTTTGTTAAGTCCTGAGTAATAGAACCATCTGCTTTTTTAAAAAAAATTATCTTGTTATTGCTTCTATTTCTAAGCGTGGTGACATGAAAAAACTTGGAATTTGAATCTCCATATTTCAACCAAATATCCCTTGATTTTTTCCTGCAATATATTTCCTCACAGGCCAAAATGTTATGAAACTCTGCTAATTTTATTTGTTCCTCCTACCTAGTAGTTTCATCAGCATCACCATGTTGAATCCTCTGATCAATTATCTTCAAACTTTCAACAACCTATTTTTTATTTTCAAAGATATTCCCAAAGACCTCTTTGTTCCAAGTTTGAAGCTTTTCCTTAACAAACTTTAATTTTCCAACAAGTTTAAAAGCTGCACTACCCCTGACAGGCTGCTGCCACCACCGAATTAAGTTATCTCTAAAATTGGAATGTTTGATCTACATAGATTGAAATCTAAAAGTTTTATTGAAGGACAGAGAGTTAGAGATCTCCAACAAAATGGGATTATGATCAGAGGCAATTTTAGGAAGGGCTTGCAGGGTAGAATCACCGAATAGAGTTGTAGCCTCCTTTGATAGAAAAACCTATCAAGCCTTTCTTGAATGAGATGACACCCTATCCGTTGATTGCTCCAGGTATAATTTGCTCCTCTAAGTTTTACATCCATCAACATGTTGGAGTTCACAAAGACATTAAACTCATCCATTCTCCTTATAGGTGGTACATTTCCACCCATTTTTTTTGAAGGGTAAAGAGGAGTGTTAAAATCCCCAGCCATAATCTAGGGGACATTATGGAAGATTTCATACAGATTGCCTAAGTACTCCCACAATAGAGCTCTCCCTTGAATTGAATTTGGGGAATAAATATTTGAAAGGATCCATGACTTGTTGTTTATTTCCTTAGATAAAACACTAATAACTCTATCATATTTTTGAATAATGGTGCCTTCTACTATCCGAAGATCCCACAAAGTCATAAGACCTCCAGATGCTCCTCTGGATTTCCCTCTCATTTCTATAAATATTTTTGGGACATCATAAGTGAGGATGTAATTTTTGCTATCAGATAATTCCAAGCAAGCAATCATATCCCAAAAGGTCTGAGCTCTACTTTTATTTCTCTAATTCCTAAGAAGCAAACCCCTGAATCTATGGCTGACTTCAGGAAAATCATTCTATGTAATGTTTCTTATAAGATCCTAACTAAATCCATTGCAAATATAATGAGAGATGTTCTGCCCCGCATCATAGATCTGTGCCATGGAATATCTGTCTAGGGTAGGTCAATCTTGGATGGAGTTATCATAGTTCATGAAGCTTTGCACTCTGCTCATGAGACTAACAAGTCTATTTTTGCCCTCAAGCTTGATATGAACAAAGCATTTGACAGGCTAAATTGGGACTTTCTGATTGTTGTCCTCCTTAAGTTTGTTTTTCACCACCAATGGGTTAATTTGATCAAAGAATGCATTTCTAAAGTATGGTACTCAATTCTGGTTAATGGAAAAACTGTTGGTTACTTTCAAATTCATAGAGGAATTTGGCAGGGGGACCCTATTAGTCCTATTTTATTCATAATTATGGCAGAATATTTAGGCAAAACCATAAAAAATGCTTGTATTTCAAGGCTAATATCAGGAATCAATGCAACATCTCTCATTAGGGTTTTTTCTCACCAACAATTTGTCGATGATACCCTTCTATTGACTAAGGCGTTAGTGGTTGAGGCCAAAATAATTAAATACATCTTGCAACTATACAAGGATGATGCTGGTCAGAAAGTTAATTTTAGTAAAAGCAAATTATACTTCTTGAACACCCCCATTCAGAGGTAAGGAAGGATTGCAAAAATTTTAGGGTTTGATATAGCAAAACTCCCCACTTCGTATCATGGTCTCCCTCTTTTCATTGGTTCTCCGAGAGATTCAATGTGGGATAGGGTTATTGAAAGAATTCAAAAAAAAACTTGTTGGATGGAAAAGTCATCTTCTATCTCAAGAAGGAAATATGACCCTCACTAAGGCCTCTCTTCAGAGAATTCCAGTCTATTTCCTCTCCGTTTTCAAAGCCTCTGTGAAGGTTTTCCAAAAAATTGAGAAACTCCAAAAATAATTTTTATGGACTAGATCAGAGGAGAAAAAAAGGATACACCTTGTAGAATGGACCAAAGAGTGCAGACCCAAGGAAAATGGGGGCTTAGGTCTGAGGATAATTGCTCATATAAATTTAGCTTTACTAGCTAAGCAAGCATGGCACCTCATTTCTGGTGAATAAAATGAATGGAAAACTATCATCAAATGAAAGTATCTTCAAAATATGGAATTTCTAAGTGACTCAGTTCCAATCAGAGGTTGTGCTTTTTGGAAAACAATTTTCAATTGTAAGGAAATCATCGAAAAAGGTTTAATATGGGTTTTAGGCAATGGTGAGAGGATAAATTCTTGGAATGATAGGTGGGCTAAGGATGAACCACTGATTCAATATCCTGACTTATCCTCAATCAGAGATATCATGAAAGAACTCATTGGCAGAAAAGCCTTTGATTATATGATTGAGGACAGAGGCAGAATGAAGTGGAAACAAATAAGGATTTAGGAATTTCAAGTGGAATCAAATGATCTTTGTAACATTCTTGGGCAACATTTTATCCCCATGAGACCCAAGGAATATCAAGTGACCTAGGCTCCTACGAAAAATGGGAAGTTCACTGTTAAATTAGCTTACAGTATTTTGCTTGATGACGAGTATTTTGTCCTCCAAAAGGACTTAGTTTGGATAAAAAAATTAATTCCAAAAATTGTAGTCTTTTCATGGCTAGTTATCCAAGGAAGAATTCTAACCATTGATAATATGATGCATAAGGTATTTGTATCACTAATCGATGTTATCTATGCAGGGCTAATTGGGAGACCATTTATCAAATTTTCCTTGAGTTCCCTTTTTCCTTGACTGTCCTAATTGGGGTTTTTCAAGCCTTCAATATTTCTTGGGTTAAACAAACCATCGTACTTGATTTGTTTGTCCAGTGGCCTTACCCCTTTTCAAGCCAAAGACTTAGATACATGTGGAAAATTTGTCTCAATCACTATCTTTGGTAGGTGTGGTTAGAAAGGAATAATAGAGTCTTTAATGAGTCTATCCATGATCATTAAACTATCATTTCCAAGATCCTATACTTTGCCAACGAGAATGTGAACCTTATCCCTTTTGATAGTCATAAACCTCATCTGCAGGAGACCACAATTGCTCAATATTTAAGCTTAACCTTGTTACATGAATTTGTGCCTAGGGTAGTCAATCCCAGAGCCAATGTTAAGTGGTCCCCACCTCCTACGGGTTGGTTTAAGCCTAATTTTGATGGAGCGGCTAAGGAAAATCCTGGCAGAGTAGGCACTTGTGATATTGTGTGAGATCATAATGGAAATATGATGCTTGCATTTTTTGAATATTTGGGAACAAGGACGAACAACGAAGCTGAAGCTAGATCTATGTGGACAGGACTTCAAATTACTCAAGACTAGAAGGAAATTTGATCATAGAAGGAGACTCTATGCATGTTATAAATCTCCTCAATAATTGGAAAACACCTCCTTGTAGGATTAAAATAATTTTTGAAGAGGCTAGGATCCTTTTCCAGAGAAGACAGGATAGAAAATACCATGTCTTTTGGGAAGCTAACAAAGTTTCTGATAAGCTAGCCAATTTGGGTGTCGATGGTGACAGACTTTTCAAATGGGAACATGGTGTCCTAAGTGAAGTAGAGGAGCTTATTCAACAAGAATACCAAGAATGATAGTCAAATTTACCAATAGGGAAGGCACTGTAAGTTCAAAGGCTATGAGTATTCCCGTCTCTTTTTTAAATGGACTCACAATAAAAATTATCCAAGCTATCAGTCTTGGTGGCTACTACTTGGAAATACTACAAAGACTAATGGGGACAGTCACATTTCAGATAACATGGCTCCTAGTCGTCTTAGTAATTTGAGGTTAGTTGATAATCACAGGGCAGGAAAGAAATGGCAATATAAGACTTTGAACTAGATCCATGTGGACCACCAGATAGCCACCGCCATAAATCTAGCCAACAGGTTCACTTCTCCAAGGCTGATTGTCCAAGATGGGATGTGGTCCCAAAGCATGTCATATACAAAAGAAAGCAATTACCAAATAATTATTAAGAGTAATTTTCAATACAGAGCTTATGGGAGTTTTTTTCAGTACTCTGCTCTGTGTGTCTGTAGCTTTATGTTTCTCCACTGTTTCAAGGAAGGGATCCGTGTCTATTTATTTTTTTGTAATTATGATGCAAGTGTGTTTTCTCAAAGTATACCCAAAATTTTGTATGGGAATTTTCTTTTTTATAACAGGCTATGTGCCTTACCGAATGTAATGGCTTTGGTGGCATGTATATTTTACATATATAGGATCCTTAGTAAGGACATGTTCATCAACAAACCTGGGCTGATTTTTGTAAAAAAATTTGGGTCAACCTGTAAAAACCGGTATTAATGCTATAGTATCTTATCTACAAAAAGAAAAATGTGTGCAACCCCTCTATTGTGCCCTTCATTGGGCAGATTTTGTCTAGATACATCATAGGATGAATAAGGTCTAGAAGGATCCTCATCATGATATCAAGGAATTCCGATAGGATCCCTCCTATTACGGTTCTCTTGATGAGTATATCCCCATGGGTAGATTTATCTCCTTGAAGACTACCTAAATGTTGTTTAGGTTAAACTAGGTCATGTAGGCTATACCTAAGGTGTTCTGAGCCTTCTCGTGCATTACCAGTTGCCTCAGCCTAGGGTTGGGCATGACTTTGTGTAGTGACCATTTTGATTATGATTATGTACATGATTAGGAAATAAACTATGTATACAAATGATTATCTCTATTAAGTATTATTTGTATTTCATAAAAACTATCTTGTGTGTTGTAATTCATTGAAAATTTTAACTTGCTCTTGTTAAAGTTTGTAATAGTTGATGTAATTCTCAAATTTGAAGGGTTTTCACCTATACGCTCTCACACACTAACCTGATGATGAATTTTGTAATGTGAAACCCACCAGTATATGGAGATGAAGCCCATATCTGATGAGGAAGCACATGTCCTACCATTCCTCACCCGGTTCAATGTGATTAGTGATACACCTTCAAAAAAGAGTGCATGCAATATTTCATGGCTACAATGGTTCTTGGATCTGGCATTGGCCATAAATGGGGTTCAACAAATCTACAATACAATCCAAACAGATGGTGATGAAGGCCACTATTAGTCTTGATCAAGTGGTTGGATGTCACTCCCAATTCACTTGATGTTAAATTTACAACGTGAAGTGTGTGTGGTTCCTTTTAAATTCATACAAAATAAAAATACAAAATACAACAATCCATGATTTTCATTAAATACATGAAAATATATTTTAAATTCCCAAATATGAATGTAAAAAACATTTTAATTTTCAAAAACTTGAAATGCAACCCTGAATGAAATAACCTTTAATCAGGCCACATGCAGGTAAACCCTAACAAACAATTTATTAAGGTCCATCTCTATGAAAAATGGTTTGTAGTAGAGGTATTCAAACACATATTTGGTCAAAAATTTGGTCTGTTGGATCCTAGGGTGGCTAGCAGTAGAGGCCACTATTCCCAATAGCAGTTGCCAATAGAGAATTTTAAACTTAAAATTTTCCTTTAAATTTCTCTAGGTTCTGATTAAAACAGCTACTCTATCTTTTTTGTAAAAACACAGTAGAATTAGGGACTGAGCTACTTATAGGTGTATCCAATAGTTTGATGGAGATTGTTGGGAAAAACATTGGTTAGTTTTCTATGGTATAAATCATTGCCTCCATTTAATTGTCAACCCGGGATAGCTCATAAACTTGTGAGTAACCCTGCATAATATATGCTTGTAATATCCCTTTAATAAGATGAGTCCCTTAGATCCTATGGTTTGGGGGGATGTTGTTGTTTCATTGGAGTTCTCGTTTATATTCCAAACCACTAATATAATTTGCATTATAAAATAAAGAACTAAAATGCTTTGAAATCAAAACTACACACTTGCTAGAAATTAACAGAAAATAGGGGAAATTGTAGTATTAAATTAAACTACAGAAAATAGGAAAATAAACTAAAATGATAGAAAATAGGGAAAATAAGGGAGGAATACTGTTGAGAGTGGGCCCACACTTCCATCAGATTTTTCTTGTGTTAAGTCATACACTTGATGCTAGTTGAGTTTGATAAAAATACTTAGATGTTTTGTATTGCAATGTGCAGTGAGAATTTATAGAGAAAATCCAGGATCTATTTTTCAATGGTGGCCTCTGTATTTATAATATATGTGGCCATGACCTATTACATTCTAAAATTAAATAGATCTCTAATTTTGTGGTTACAACAATACATAGGAATAAAGGAGATAAAGCAAAAACATTAAACTCAAAATATATTCAACGTATTCTGTATCAAAATAGAATACATCTGATATTTTGCTTTATTTGATTACATTGATTTTTATGTGATTGTTGAAAAATATATGATATATGGTCATTAAAATTTTCTTTGGTCCGCATCCATCATTGAGATCACATTTGCATCCATCACTAAAATCGTCATTTTGTTCTGCCAACAACAGGGGTTGCATTGTAATTCTGCATCAATGGGAATCAGGCACCTTATCTGTAGAAGACAGGAATCAGGTGCCATATCTGTAAAATATGGGAATCATGTGCCTAATGGGATTCAAGCACCTAACAAGAATCAAGAACCCAATATTCAAATTCCAAATGAAAATTGAGCGTCCGATAGTTAGGTGCCAAACAAGAATCTGGTGCCCAAACGAGAGTCGGGCACCTGACTTAGCGCTTCATCACTATTTTATTGCAGATATTTTTACCTTCAATTTTTCATCATAACTAGAAAGTGTCAGGTCCAAGTGGGACCTCGATGTAAACATGCCAAAATACTATAAAATCCACTGCATTTACACATAATCCACTCAAAAAAATATTAGGAAACATACGTAATCTAATGTTAAATACATATAAAATTTGCATAAAACATATATTTCTATTAAAATAAATGCCACAATAAATATGGAAAGTTTTTACAAAAAATGAGTGTTTTCAGGGCTCATCATACCCTCATGCTTAAGGTTTGGCATGTCCATGTACCACTTTTAATTGGTAATTACTAGTTTCAATTACAACCTTCTAGTAGGCCTTATTTTTCTCCTTCCTTTTCTTGGTTGTAGCCTTGGTTTTTTCCTTATCTCTGGGTTTTTTCCCTTTTGGTGTTTTGGGGATGGCTCCCTCTTGTTGCTACATTTTTAGGTGCTTGCTACATCGAGTTGGATGACTTGGCCCTACTCCTTCACTTGGTTGTTCCTTTGTCCAAACTTTCCTCCCTACCACATTCCTTAAGTAGTAGCCAGTAAAAGTGGAGGTATCCTTTTGGAATGTTGGCTCAACCTACTTCTAGTATTCATGGTGAGGAGGTAAACGTTCTCCCACTAGAACTATAGATTCATCACCAAATTAAATGTTGGATTTCTTAGCAACCTTGGCCTTGGGAAAATTGGCCATCGTTGGCTCAAGTTCAGCATCATCTTTAGACTTCGCTTCTTCTACAAAAGGAGCTTTGCTTGTTGTTGCCTAAACTATAGGTGTAACAGGACCTAGCAGTCCTATTTTCATGAAATATACCTTTATATTTGAATGTTGGTCACCTATTGATCCATAAAAATCCCATAATTGCATTGGTCGAGTAAAATAAATTTTCTTATGAGGAGTTTTGGATGCCTCTTTGGCCTCTTTTCTAGTTTCCTTGGCCACTCTCTTGGAGGCTTTCCTATACTCCTTATAATCTGCCTTGATATCTACCTTGAGCTATTCGAGCTACTTTTTCTACTCATCAGATAGCTTCAAATTCTACCCACTCTTCATAAGAATCCATGCCCAATGCCTTTAGTTGTGCAATCCTTGCTCTAGTTTTGGTTCTTTCCCCTTACAACCTTCCTCTTTAAACTCAACTTCTTGGGCTATCATATAGGATCTATAGGTATATCTAAAATAGGGAGATTTCCCCCTTCTATTGGTTGTACTAATGTTTGACCTTTAGAAGTTGGAGACTTCTGAGTCTCATGTGCCTGCTCTATAGGCATTTTCTTAGGTGACCCTTCAGTCACATTTTATGCAGTAGGTGATTCTTCTACTAAAGTTCCATTTTTTACTTGAAGTTTCTCAGGCTCAGTCCCTGCATCTCCTTCTAGTTCTTGGCCTCTAGAGTGAGTAACCTCCTAAGATTTTTCAACCCCCTAATCCTCCTCTACAGCCTTATCTGAAATCTGAGGCTCTTCAACCTCAATTTCATATTCCTTTCTTGTGTCTTCCTCTGTAGATTTTGCTAAAAGTTGAGGTTCTTCGACCTCAATTTCATCCTCCTGATTTACCTCTATATCTATAGAGGAAGAATATGTTGGGGATTTTCCCATATCAACTTTAGGACCTTGATATTTCTCATGTTCTGTAGAATGAGCTAGCGAATGGGGTTGTCCAACCTCCATTGCTTCATTTATTTTCTACTATACTTCTACATGGTATTTTTGAGAGAATTATTTAGTTACACTTTCAATAATAATTATGGGGGTCCTCACTCAAGAATTAGGGCTCCCATATGCAGACATATGTCTAGCAAAAGCCACTGATTGGTCCCCTATCTTAGCTTCCTTGCTATAATTCCTCATGTTTTACCAAAAAGGGTTAGAGGAGGCTATTTTCTCCTTATAATTTGGAGAGGTAGTGGGCACTTCCATAGCCCAGTTAGTTTGCACTACTGATTCTAACCTGGTTAGTCATTCAAACTTAGTTTTTTTGGCCTATGGCTACAATTTCAATATTGTCCCCTACAGCTGATAGATGGTCTGATACACTTCCTACAATTTTATTGCAACTATTTGTTTGGACTCTTGAAAAAGAGTCATTTCCTCCTTATTCTTTGCCTCCCAAGTATAGATATATTCTTTCATTATCTACAACTACTATTGTAGATCCTCTGTCTAAATTTCCTATTGAGAAGTCTACCTAGTGGATAAATCTCATAAAATTTGGGCCATGAACTCATCCTTATTCAACTCATCAATTGCTACCTCATCATCCAATGAGCTATAAACCACCATGGATTCCTTCGTCCTTTTGCTTCTAGTTCTAGTGGAAATTAGCATATAAGTAGGGCTTGGTGGACCATGCCCTACCTCATATTCAAATTGAGGGTCAATAGGGGATGAAGCCTATCCTACCTCCTCATCAAATTGAGGAAAAGTAGGAGACAAGGCTTGCCCTACATCCCGTATATTTTCCTCATGTTGGGATGCAGGTGTCATCTCTATTTGCTCTACCATCCTATTAGTCGGGTGGTCATTCTATTCTTCTCCTACCTTAGGAACTGTATTATTTCCTTTAACTTCCTCAATCATTGCATCTTTGTGTGACTCGACATGTTGCACCAAGGTTGAAATTAGGCCATGGTGATCCAGGGCAGATGTTGTTCCTACTTGGTACCAGCTGGCCTCATCCTTGAGTGCACATGTAATATAATGGGGGACATTGATCTTATCCCCATGTAGTAAATGGTTGAGGAAAAAAAAATGATTAGAATTTAGTTTGGAAAGCCTACTTGTACAAGTGAAGAATTGGGTAATCTACTCAAAGACTGACCTCCAAAGCTTGAGGATGTATTGCTTTAGAAAACCATCATGTGTTAGGTATTGTGTTGGGTGCTCGAAGAATCGTTGTGCATAGAGTGTGGGGTTTTCCTCCTTATATGTGCATTCCTCTATTTGAGGAAGATATATTACCATGGCAATATACTCTTCGGTGATTGGAATTTCTAGTCCCTGTATGCGAACAACTCCATCCCTCATAGATGCTACAAATTCTTTAGCCACCTCTACATCTTGGTTTTGGCTAACCAAATGGCAGTACTCCAACCATCCGATAACATTGAATTGTGTTTGTACATCCTCAAAAATGCCTAAAAAATATGTAGGCTCACTTTTTTTCAACTGATGGTTGGTTAATTTTTCTCCATGGCAGAGTTCAAATTTTCTTGGCCCTAAGTTTTCCTTGTAGTAATTTCTAACACCCTAGTTTTTCTGTGGCACTCTATTATTTTCTTGCACAGAGTTTTACCAATGTGTGATTTTAAATCACCTACATCTATGAATGTATGCACCTGATTACCATAACTAGAAATAATTATGATTATCTGTGCAAAATCTCGTTAAAGCATGTACCAGATTTTGCATAGAGGATGACCATGAGTATTTTCCCCAATCAGAGCAGTGACACATAGAAAAATACCATGTGGAGAGAAATGGGTGGATGGTAATCCAATGGATAATGTGCCAAAACTATTTTATAGAAACATATGCCTATGGAAACAATATATATATATAACAAGAAAATTAAGCACGTATCCATATTATGTTTTGTGCGTGTATAATGTGCAAACACTCATGGTGCACTGGCATTGGCTGCTTCATGGTGACTAGACATTCCAGAACAAGGAATGATAGGCATATTTCCCATGCGGTGAATTTATCTCTATTTTAATTGGTTCTCAATTGCTACCATTTGATACATTTGAGAATTCTTGCACATTTTCAAGAAAAGGTTAGAAAAATTATCTTCTCGGGACAACAAACATCCCCTCCTCAAAATTTATTCACTGATGACTTTGGAATGTGCACAAATATTCAATGGAAAAATTAAAATAATTTCATCCATGAAGTTTGACTTATGCACATGGGTGAAATGCTAACGTGGCTCGGGCCACTTCCCAATGTTGATAATTATTTATACGAGGCACAACTTCCCGTGAAAATAGAAAGCAGGTGCATCCTTATATGGAAATCGGGTGCCTTATTTCGAATCAAGGCATGCAGGCACTTGGTAAATATAAATTAGGCACCTTTCATTATAAAATAGGACATCATGCTTAATATGGAAAGCATACATCTTTTATTGGCAATTGGGTGTCATACTTAAAGTAGAAAATAGAAAGCAAACATATTTTTATTGAAAATCAGGTGCCATACTTAAAAATAAACTTTATACAAACCTTTTTTTTTTAGTTCTATCCAATAAATTAGGTGTTACTTTCCCCAAAAATGGAATTTGAGCACCATTTTATTTTTAAAAATAGGAATCATGCATCGGTCTTCCAAAAAATGGGACTTGGGTACCTTTTCCTTGACATAACAGGAGTCGAACGCCTTCTACCATACAAATGGGAATTAGGCACTATCTTCCATAAAAATGGGAGTCAAGTGCATTCTTATTTATAAAATTAGAAGTAGGTATCCTCATTTATTTAAAAATCTTCTAATGTGTCCACTAATGTACACTTATAGTTGATCAGACCTTCAACATTCTAGTTTGAAGAACAGGGATAGAATCAACATCCACTACCTGAACCAATATTTGGGTATTTTTCTTCATGAAGATAAAAAACAAACACCCAAACACTTGTTTAGATATGGTTTCCCCTACTAAGTAGGGATGAGCTACTTCTACTAGAATTTAATCTCCTAGAAATCTAGGATTACGCAGGTTCATGGATCCTATGCTTTTTAGGCCTAGGTTTCCCATGTTGCCTAATAGTTGCACTCAGGGCATCATTCCTGTAAAATAGAAATACAACTATAGAAATAAAAACTATAGAACTTCAAAATAATAATTATATTTTAACCATATGTATTACATCCACATATTACTGACTCATTTCAAAACTAGAATCAACTGGGGTCTCTCCAATGCCAAATCTAGACCTCATCATATAAGTCTCAAACACATGATATGGATGCAGTCGGTGACCATTAACTTTTAATGTAATGTTGTTGTCATCAATTGTTCTGATCCTCATAGCCCCATTTTTGATGACCTCAATTACTTCATATGGCCTCATCCAGCATTGCATAAGTTTACCTTTCATTTCCTGGAATTGGAAGTCATATAATAATTCCCACTCTTCCACTTTTAATTTCTTTGGCCTGGTGTGACGATCATACCACTTGACCCTATTTTTCTAGATGATATTTATCCGATATAGAGCATCTCTTTGGTATTCATCCAACTGGTTAAGTTGTTGAATCCTTTCCTTTTGTTTTTTATCTAGATTCAAATTTAAATCTACTACAGTTCTAAGAGTTTTAATATCAAATTCTATGGGAATCATAGCATTCTTCCCATATACTAACTGGAATGGTGTAGAACTAGTAGTAGTTTTCAAAGTGATTTTGTAAGCCCACACTAATTTTGGTAATCTTGTGGTCCAATCCTTCCTATGCTTTTGTACCATTGTTGTTATAATATTTTCCAGTTCATGGTTGGTTACCTCTACTTGCCCATTTGCCTATGGATGGTAAGGAGTGGTTTTGTTATGCCTGATTTTATATTGATGCATGAGTTCTTGAATCATATTTGAAGTAAATTGAGGCCCTTGATCAGTTTTGATCTCCCTTGGAACCCAAAATATAGTGAAAATAGATGAATATAGGAATTCTACTAAAGTCTTCTCTTTAGAATCATGCAACACCTACACTTCAACCCACTTAGTCACATAGTCAATGCAAACTAAGATATACCTCTTACCTGCTAACTATGGATTAATGGGTCCTACAAATTCCATCCCCATTTATCAAATGGCTCTGTGCACATGTGGTCAGAGTGGCATCTCATATCTAAGAGTTGGTCTACCCATCCTCTGACATTGATCACATTGGCTCACATGCTTGGCTGCATATTTGAATAGTGAAGTCCAGTAATAACTAGCCTGCAATACTTTGAATGTAGTCCTTTTTCCTAAAAAATGGCTACCACAAGGTTCATTATGGTAATATTTCAGTATTTCTACAATCTCATTATCAGAAACACATCTTCTCATGAGCTAATCAGACCCTATTTTAAATAGGCACCCATCAATCCATGAGAAGATTACACTTTTTTCAATTAAAGTTTATTTCTCATGTGGTGAAAGTGTAGGGGATACTTTACTAGTGGCTAAATAATTAGCCATATCTATGTACCATGGTATCTATTCATTAAGATCAAACAAATGCTCATCTAGAAACTGATCTTTTATGGCTGAATGATTAAGAGGTTTCAATCTAAAAAGGAAATTTACCACCACATTGTCCTTACGTGGTTTTTCTACAATTGTCACATCAAACTCCTACAGAAGTAATAACCATCTAATAATTTTTCCCCTAATGCCAAGTTTATTTTTTAGGTATATGATAGTTGAATTATCGATGTACACAAAAACATGATAACCTATTAAGAGCATGTATGACTACAAGGAAATTATCTTTTGTGATAGTACAATTGAATTTAGAACCTGTGAGATGTTTACTAATATAGTAGATGGCATAGAAATCATCACCATCCTTTTGTCCCAGTACTGACCCTATTTCATTGTTGGATGCATTAACATATATGTGAAAGGGTATGGTCCAATTTCGACCTCTCAGGACTAGGGTAGTAATTAGTTTTTTCTTTAAAGTGTTAAATGCTTGTTCACATTCATCTATCTAGAAAAACTCTATTTAGGGGTTTAGAATTTTTTCTAAAGTCTACTATAAACCTCCTATAGTAACCAACTGATCCAAGAAAACTATGAATATCCTTCTAAGTTTTGGGTGTAGGCAGGTTTTGGATAACTTCTATCTTCTTCCTATCTACCTTGATCCCATCTGTAGAGATATGATATCCTAGAACTATCCCCTCCTGCACTAGCATATAATATTTCTCATTACTTAGGGACATATTGGTTTCCTCATACCACTGAAGTGTTCTTTCTAGATTTTCTATGGTTTCTTCAAATATTTCACCATGAAATCATCCATATATACCTCCATAATTTTTCCAATATTATCAGAGAAGATGCTCAAAATTGCCCTCTAAAATATGGCAGGTGCATTGCACAAACTAAAGGGTAAAACTCGGTAAGTAAAAGTTCCCCGTGGGAAAGTGAATATGGTATTTTCTTGATCCCCTTCCCCTATTTGAATCTGGTTATATCCATTGAACCCATATGGGAAATATAAGCACTTCTTACCTAATAAGGTGTCAAGGACCTGATCTATGAAGGGTAGGGGGAAGTAGTCTTTCTTGGTTGCTTTATTTAGAAACCTATAATCAACATAGATTCTCCACTTGCCATTCTTCATTGGTACCACCACCAAAGGTGATACCCACTCACTATCTAAAATTGGGTAGATGAACCCAACTGTGAGAATTTTTTGCAATTCAGCTTTGACAATCTCCTTCATAGCTGGATTCATTCTTTGTTGTGGTTGTCTTACCAATTTTATTTCATATTTTAGATATATTTGATGAGTACAGGTTTCAAGAGCTATTCCTCTCATGTTTGAATACTCCCAAGAAAATGCACCTTGATGTTTGACTAATATTTTTCTTAGTTTGGTCTATTGTTTAGATGTCAACCCATAATTTATGTTTAATACTCTCCCAAGTGCAACTTCTATTTGTTGAATATGGTGATCCTTACCTCCCACTAATGGTAACTCTATAGGAGGACAGGAGGGTTCTCCTTGAAGAATGTTTTATATCACCTTATCCTTATCACTCTCATATTCCAACTCATAAAGTGCCATGATGGATTGAATCATTGATAGACCACTCATATTCAGGTTCTCACATTTAGGTTCTTCCAATAAATCTACATACTATGCAAATGGATGGATGATCATATTTTTTACATTTTGACCATCAAAAATGGTCATTTAGCCATTTTTACAACTTATGTAGGTATTAGATGTTGCCATCCAAGGCCTACCTAATATGATTGGATAACCACCCAACCTAGACTTGTATTTTAATAGTAGTAAATCTACTAGGTACTCCCACGCATCCACTGTGACAGTTATCTCTTCCAGTATTCCTTTAGGGAGCACTGTAGACATATTTGCAAACTAAAGGATGGTTTTGATTGGCTTCATATTGGTCAAACTAAGTTTCTACATGGTTTCCTTGTGCATGACATTAATGGAAGCCCCTAGATCTACTAATGTATTGGGTAAAACATAGCCCCCAATTTTCATAGTTAAAATAGGGCTTCCTGGGTCTAAATATTTTTGGCTATAGGTATTTCCTAGCATAAGATCAGCTAGTTGTCCTACCAAATTGATTGCATGTACCGGTTTTCTTCTTGGTTTTCTTAGACACATCTCTCTTATGGTTTTATTATATATAGGTATGTCTCTGATGGCCTGAAAGAGAGGGATTGTGACTATCAAGTTCTTTAAACTAGAAAGAATATCAAATTCTAGTTGTATTGGCTTCTTGGGTTCCTACAAATTTTTTAGAAAAGGTGGAACACCTTATCTGTTATTTACAATTTTTCATTCTTTAAGAGGTGATTCCTATTCTACTTCTTCTATAAGAGATGGTTCTTCTTTTTCTAACTCTATGCTTTCCTCCTCTTCTACACCTACCTGTCTACCTGACCTTAATTGTATGGGACTACAATATACTTCGATATTATACATGGGGTACATCTCATTCTCCATATAATATGTTGGTTGTGGTTTGTTTTTTATGTGAAGACAAAAATGCAACACCAAATAACAAGATATAAATAAAACTCAAAAAGATAATATTGCACAATGAATAATTTTATATTAATGGAGGGAGCCTCAAAACTCCATTGTTACAATAAGAATATTTGAATCCTTTGATACAAATATACACAATGCTAGGGTTATCTAAAAACCTAGCTACAACATTGGTGGTGTCTCAAAATGTGTCTCTGCTCCCAACAAAAGTGAGTGGGCTTCTGTTTATCCGATTCTAGGCCACTCCAACTTAAAAAGTTGTCCAATACTAGTATAATTTTATCAGATTTGTACACAATAAAATAGCAAATGGGTTAGTAATAACAATGACGTCTCCATAGTGTGAGACCCTCAGAAATAAAGACTAAAAATCCTAGCTATGTGATAAAAAAATATGAACATATTCTAACAACACAACAAAATATAACAAAATGACTTTGGTTTACCTTACTTATCTATCGTTTTTTGATCTGATGTAATTATTGTAGTAAATTGATGCAACAATGCCCTAGCATCACCCAAGGGCTAGTAGGGATACAAAGCTTTTTTCTAGGATGCCCATGAGTTCTCGATGATAGTAGAAAACTCCTACGAACGCTCAAAAATAGCAGAAGGCACCCAGAGATGCTCGATGGTGATAGAGAGCACCCGAAGGTGTTCGAGAGCTAAGGTGAAGATCTACAAAAGAGGATCTGGTGGAGCAAGAGGGGAGGTGATGGATACAAGGGCTATGCTGAGCAAGGATGGATGGAGAATGCAGGGATACTTGGATTGCTTAGGATAGAAAATACTTAGAAAAATTACTTAGAAAAACTTAGGGAAAACTCAGGGGTTGAGCCATAAAAATGGCTCCTATTTTTAATCCACACTAGGGTATGTTATATTTTGAGTGACACAAATTGTGTGGCTCAAATTAAAATATAATGGAGGGTGGATATTAATTTTGGACGTGTGACATGGATTGACATATATGGAAGGCTAGGATTAAGTTAAATCGAATGGTTGGGATTTATTCACAAATATAATATTTATATTAATTAAATATATATATATAATATAATATTAAAATATTAATATTAAACATATATTTAACAAATATGTGTAAATATATATAAATAAATGGGTAAAATGATGGGAAGACCAGGATGGACAAGTGGTTAGGTTTTGGTGTCTATGGATACCCCTTTTTGTATTACGTTGTGTGAAACATAATGTAGTGCAAAAACACAAGACACATGTTTTGGCTAGGCACTGAAGCAACTTTCTCTTGAGATGTGAAACGTGAGCTTGAAGACAAATGAATGAAAGAATTTGGATTTGTGTAGCTTACACCCTCAATTGGTGAGTGATTTTGTGAATGAATCTCAGGAGCCAATTGAAAATTATGTGCAAGTGAATTATGGAAGATATGAATGATGTAAATGTGATACCATTTTTTCCCCAATGGTGGGAAGGGAATTTGTGAAAAATGTGAAATTATGCACCTATTTTTGCCCTAGCAAATGAAAGGTCTTATGAAAAATGTGATAAAAAATGTGTTTGTTTTTGCTCCAATACATGAAGAGATTTTTGTCAACTGTAGATGCCATGATCATGTAAGATGTATCTCATTGTGGGAAATTCAAAACCAAATGTGGTTGCCCCAAATTTGGGGTGATTTGATGTTGTTGAAGAATGTGCCTTTTGGCATCATTGATATGCAAGTATGCAAATGCAAAAATAATAATAATAATAATCTATCCTCGAGGTCACTCATGATTGTAGTAATTCCTACACAAAATCCCTAAATGATTTCTCAATGACTTTACTCGACCTGCATCCTCGGATACTGGTGTAAAAGGAGATGATAAAAAGTTATGATTTTGTATATGTTTCAAGCCCCACGAACAAGACCATCAATGATAGCTTTTGAGCAAATTGGTCTTGGCATAGTCTCACTCTAAATATGAGGTACCAAAGTTGATTATTTTTTTTGAACAATGAGATATTTGATGATGAATATGGTCAAATGTCCTTATGGTGATTTATTCATCTTATCAAATTGCATGGATGCAAATCACTGCAATCACCAAGTATATAGAATAGACCACTAGATATGAGGTTCACTTGAAATTGTAGGTGAACTTGGAAAATGTGCAAAATGTGATGATGGATGAATGGAAATGATGTTGACATGAAAATGTGATGATGATAAATGTATTGATGGATGCAATGGAGTGATTTTGTGAAGGTAAGCTACATTTTTGAATATATGGATCCAAGTGACTAAGTTTATTTTTGCCCCAACAGATGAAATGGGTTTTTGATATGTGTATGATGTAATAACTATGAAAAATGCAATGATTGTGTCTGTTATTTACCCCAACATATGAAGGGTTTTTGACAATGCAAGTGTCTTTATGGTGATCTACCCATCCTACCAGATTGCATGGATAACTAGTCACTAAAATTGCCAGGTGACTAGGATAAACCACTAAATACAAGGTTTGTTTGTACTTGTGTTTGTTCTTTGCCCTAACAAATGAATGGTTTTTGAAATGGGGAAAATATGATTACTATGTTTGTTCTTTTTCCTAACAGATGAAGGGGTTTATGAAATGGAAAAAAAATGTGATGAATGTGTCTGTTCTTTGTCCTAGAAAATAAAGGGGACTTATGAAGTGGGAAAAATGTGATGAATGTGTCTGTTCTTTGCCCTAGCAAATAAAGGGGGCTTATGAGGTGGGAAAAATGTGATGAAATGATGGTGTCTATTCTTTGCCACAATAGATGTAGGGATTTTTGAAATGGGAAAAATGTGATGAAATGATTGTGTTTATTCTTTGCCCCAACATATGAAGGGATTTTTGAAATGGAAAAAAAATGTGATGAAATGATTTTCTGTTCTTTACCCCAACATATGAAGGGATTTTTGAAATTGGAAAAATTATGATGAATGTGTCTATTCTTTGGCTTAACAGATGAAGGGGTTTTTGACAATGTATGAATGTAAGGCAAAGGGCACAACCTTTGACAAAAGGATGCAACCTTTTTAACCTAGTAATTGATGGTTTGATGATGTGATGTGTATGCATAACTTAATTATTTGTTGAATTGGTGGGGCAAAGTGTGATACCTTGAGCACCCCCAAGTTGTGTGCTCATTTGCTTGATTGGGGGGAATATGTGATAACCTTGAACACCTCCAAGTTGTGTGCTTGTTTTCTTTATTGGGGGGAAGGTGTGATACCTTGAACACCCCCAAGTTGTGTGCTTGTTTGCTTTATTGAGGGGAAGGTGTGATAACTTGAACACCCCCAAGTTTTGATGTTGTTTTAACTTTCTAGTAATCTTTGCATATGCGAGTTATACATACATACATACATATTTATGGCTTTTACTTTTAATTTATGCTTGTGTGAGTTATTTTGTGGAATGCAAGTGTATATGGATGATTAATTCTAGGTATGGAATGCAAATGTGCTAATGATCATTTATAGTTTAGATCTTGCTTGGCCATTTTCTAGCATTGTTGTTTAATCAGGGGCACCAAACTTGGTGGTATGTGGGGTGAATGACTCATGAAGTGGCATGGATTTTGACATGGAAGAAGGTATGAATGTTGATATGGAAGAAGATATGGATGTTGATATGGAAAACTAATTGTTTTGTAGAGACTCAGGCATACTAGTGGTATCAAACAAACTCACTAAAACTACCTAATCCCTCTAGGACCAAATGTGTGTGCAATGAATTCATTTATCGAATCAAGAGTATGGTAATAAATCAAGGCAATCAAGAACCAATGTGTGTACAAGTGAGTTCATTAACTCATCTTGAGTAAATTGGGTAAACCTATTATGGATTAATCTAAGAAGTAAGCTTGTCCTTATGTATGGTCAAAGGTCTCTTTAAAATATATGTGTTGCCATGCATGAGTGTACTCCACTACCAGTAAAACATCTATAGCTCTGGTGGAGGCTAACTCCATAGTCCATGATTTGTATTTTTGATATCTTAAGTTTTGGGGATGACTACTTAACCGTTTGACTGGAAATGCAGTATGATCCTTACAACTCAGTGATTAGTGGTGTGTGATGTAAAATATTTAGAGCTTTTGGGAATCAAATTCTCAACCTAAGTGTGATGAGAATTGTACCCTATCCTTACTACTCTATATTTTGTATTTGGAATAAATTGTGATAGTGGTGAAAACCACTATTTTTGTGTACTATGTTGCATTATGAGACTAGCAAGGATGACCCTTTTCACTTTGAGGTTTATACCAAGTATGGTGTTATCCCTATTTGACACAATATGTTTTAAGATGTGAAATTATGTTTGGTTTAAGAATGTTTTGGAGTCAATTCCCAAAACTCGATATTTTCTTAGTGTATGTGTGATGGTCCTAAAAGGAACTTAACATGTATTTTGGAGGTTTCTTAACACACTAGGAGTGGTTGAGTGACCAAAAATACCTAGGAATTTATGGAAATGTGGTTTTGCAAATGATAATTTTAGCTTGGTGGAATGGTGTGGATAATGTTTTGAAGGTGCCCCTAATTAAGGCAACATGACTTTATTGGACCAATTAATATCTTGAACTGAATAAATGATCCCTAATATGAAATGTGGATGAGATGTATGATGTGCAATTTGTGAAATGGAATGTGTATAATGCAATGTGAAATGTAAGGTGTAAAATGCAATATGTAAAATGAAATGCAATATTTTTGTGTATTAGCCATGTATATATACATATATATAAAAGGGATTATGCATAGAATGCTCTCAAGTGTATGTTGTGCATGGAATGTGGAACATGGAATGTGTGAACATGGAATGTGGAATATGGAATGTGTGAACATGGAATGTGGAATATGGAATATTGAATATGGAATTTTAAACATGGAATGGTGAATGTGGAATGTTAAACATGGAATGGTGAACATGGAATGTGAAATGTGGAATATTGAACACGGAATGTTGAATATGGAATGTGGAATATAGAATATTGAATGTGGAAGGTTAAACATGGAATGGTGAATGTGTAATGTGTGAACATGGAATGTGACATTTTAGTTTAATGCTTTTTTTTATTTCTTGTTAATACATAAGCAATTAAACCAAAACATAGATTATGTAGTAAAATGAAACACAAAATTGAAATTTCACAAGAAAAATAAACAATCAATGCTAAGTTTGTTCAAAAAATGTGTCTTACCTCATTCATTGATTATCTCATTTTAATGTGAATTCATTTTCTTAGATTTTGATTTCGTGTGTTTCAATTTGCTAATCTATATAAAAAATGGGTAAATCCTATGACTTGGATGGGGAAATGAGATTCTTGTTGCTGATGAAATCCAAAAAGTTTGCTCGGGGGTAATCTAAGGTTTCTAAGGGCAGAGATTGGTGGATGGAGATGAAATCCACCGTCACCAAATCTCAAGCAATGGTTGGTGATGAAATCAAACCATTATTGTTAAATGTGAAGCGTGCAGTGTGTGATTCTTTTTAAAGTTTCTAATTTTCTATTGTGTACATACAATGTTAGAAAAATAACTACTTTTCATAGTCCAAATCAGAATCCACTACTCATATACCAATTTTTCCAAAGGATGTAAAGTGCACCGCTTAAAACCCACTCTAGATAGCTAGGGGGTTCGTCTACTCCTTCATATGGAATCACCCAAGTACGGGGATACTTTTGGTATATGAAAAATGTTCCTATTTAGACCTATAAAAATAGAAATCTCTAACCCTATTATGCAAAATAATGTATGCATTTAATAGTTCAAATGCAAACAATAATGCAACACACCAAAAAATTGAGTAATCTTTAAGCAGAAATGTGTGGATGAATGCAATTATTAATCTAATGTCTGAAATACAACTAAAAAAGATTTTTTTTTGCCAAATTTATCAATGATGTTCATTTTAATCCTAAACATAAAAAAGCATAAGTGCTAGAAAATGTAAAAATGGATAGTTAGGTTTTGACAGTGAACTTACCAAGAAGCCTATGTTTCTACTCTAACTCTGTAAAATACCCCTAGGCATTTATAAAATATACTTGGACATTTTTGGATGACCCTCAAGCACCACCGGGCATTCGCGCACCTTCTGCAACCTTCTACAAATCTCTAGAAACTCTTATCTAGCAAAAAACTATGAATTCTATACTTCTAGAAACCCTGCGAGATGATACAAAAAATAGCAAATTAGTAAACAAGGTAAATCAAAGTAAGAAACCCTTAGGGGGTCCCACCATGATCACCATTTGTGAAGACAAAAATTCAACACCAAATAATAAGATATAAATTAAACTCAAAAAGATAATATTGTATAATGAATGATTTTATATTAATGGGGGGAGCCTCAAAACTCCATTGTTACAATAAGAATCTTTGAATCCTTTGATATAAATATACATGATGCTAGGGTTCTTTAAAACACTAGCTAAAATTCTAGTGGTATCTCAAAATGTGTCTCTACTCCCAATAGAAGTGAGTGGGCTTCTGATTATTTGATATCAGACTACTCCAACTTAAACAGTTGTCCAATGCTAGTGTAATACTATCAGATCTGCACACAAGAAAATAGCAAATTAGTCAATAATAACAATGAGGGCTCCACAATGTGAGACCCTTAGAAATCAATATTAAAAATGCTAGCTATGCGATAACAAAATAAAAAAATTCTAACAACACAATAGAATATAAAAAAAATGACTTTGATTTACCTTGCTTATCTATCGTTTTCTAATATGATGTAACTATTGTAGGAAATTGGTGTGACAATACACTAGCATCACTCGAGGGCTAGTAGGGCTACAAAGCTCTGTTCTAGATGCTCATGGGTTCTCGATGGAAGAAAAATGCTCGTAGATACTCAGGAATGGCGAAAGGTTCCCATAGGTTCTCGGTGGTGATAGAGAGCACCTGAAGGCATTTGAGAGCTAAGGTAAATATCTACAAAAGTAGATCTAGTGGAGTGAGAGGGGAGGCAATGAATGTAGGTGCTATGGTGAGAGAGGATGGATGGAGAATGCAGGGATACTAGGATTGCTTCGGATAGCAAACACTTAGTGAAATTACTTAGGAAAAACTTCAACTCAGGGAAAACTCAGGGGTTGAGCCATCAAAATGGCTCCTATTAATAATCCATACTAGGGTATGTTAGGTTTTGAGTGACATGAATTGTGTGACTCAAATTAAAACATAATGGAGGGTGGATATTAATTTTGGATGTGTGGTATGGATTGATGTAGATGGATGTCTAGGATTAAGTTAAATCGGATGGTTGGGATTTATTCACATATATAATATTTATATTTATTAAATATATATAAAATATAATATTAAAATATTAATATTAAACATATATTTAACAAATATGCATAAATATATATAAATAAATGGATAAAATGGTAGGAATACCAGGATGGACGACAAGTGGCTAGGTTTTAGTATCTACAATTTGGATTAGAAGTAGGTTGTACCGATAGTTAAGCAAGTCTTAAAGCAGGGGGGGCTGGAAGACTCAGATGTAGTGGGATTGGTGCATGATGTTGTGGAGTTTGGATCTAGGTATTCTTATTTCTCCACTATTATCCAGACTACTGGTATGGCATCCATGGGTAGGGATTATAAGGATTTTCTTCTTGGGGAAATTGAGTCCAAGATTGTTGTCCCCACCAACCCATGGTGGGTGGCTAAACTTGACCTTGGTTCTAATAATTGCTACACCCATAGGATGGCATTCTTACTGGCATGTTGTTTCCCATAGGATACTGTTGCCAATTTCTTCTATTACCCATGAAGTATGCTTTTGTTACTTCAGTTTCCTCTCTAGATTTTGATAACTGCATACACAACTTAGTTTTATGATATTTTTAACATATAGTGCACACTCAAAATTTGTTTTTAGGATATTCATTTTTGGGATGTTTTCCCCTGCATTTAGGACAAAAATAGGCTAGTGCTACCTCATTTTCCTACTTTTTGTAAAGCATAAGGGTATCCACTTGGAGTTTCAAAGATGATAACACTCACTCTTGAGGTCTTCAAGCATATTCCCTATTTCTATTTTAGTGACAATGGCTGATTATTTAATTTTCCTAGGGGTTAACTTACCTAGAAATCATGTTTAAGGCTTCAAGAGATTAATTCATTAGCCCCTTTAAGAATATACTTCTTAAGAACCTGTCTCCTAGTCTTTCATGGGAATATCTTTGCAAATTAAAGCTAAACCTATCCCAATACTCCTCTAATGATTCCCCTTCCTTTTGTGTCATATCTAGGACTTCTTCTCTGGAGTCTCGTGCTCTACCAAAATCTTGATACTAATATAGAAAAATAATAATGTCTTCCTAGGTAGTTATCTATTTATTCCCAAAATTGATGAACCGACATAGAGCTGAATAATCTAGAGTGGAGAGAAACAACTTTAGTTTCTGAGCATTGGTTGTTTAATCTACCAACCTACATAGAATTTTAAATTTGAAAAGGAACAGGTCAGGATATTTTGTTGGAAGTCCTCTAAATATTGGAATGTGGGCAAGGGAGATATGTTTCATCTTGTGGTCTCCTCTTGCCTCCTCTAAAGGGAATTTAAAACTAGTGGATGCTTCTTCTGGTGTTTTAGGCATCTTATCTGCTATCAAGGTTTCTACACCTATTGCATTTAGGGTAGCTTTCAAGGCTTCTATCTCATTTATTTTATCCTCCATAAGGATTACTAAATTAGTGTTTGAAATAGTCCCTTTCTCAACTACTTGCCAGCGTTGAAGGTTCAGTAAACCTTCCTCAGATTGAACTCTTCCTATCTTGGATCCTTCCCTACAATTTGTTGGCCTGTTTTAGAAGGATCCTATGCAAATAATGGATGTTGACTCCAATGCATAGGTGGAGACAGTGGTGGAGAGGTTTTAGTTTGAGAATTATGCATAGTTGCTACAGATATTTTTGAAGAAGAAATGTTTGTGTTCTTGATAAAATGATTGTTTGGTCCTCTAACTCTAGGTTGACTCATACAAAATTTAGAATGGAGTGGTTCTGTAGAAATTAACCTAAACTACTTATAATATACTTTCTTCATAACATAAAATTATAGTCGGATACTCCCCAGCAATGGCACAAAAATTTTGGGTAAAACATTGGTTAGTTTCCTATGGTATAAATCATTGTCTCCATTTAATTTTCAATCCAGGACAACTCGTAAAATTGTGAGTAACCCTACATAATATATGTTTGTAATATCCCTTTAATCGTATGAGTCCCTTAGATCCTATGATTTGGGGGGATGTTGTTGTTTCATTGGAGTTTTCTTTTATCTTCCAAACCACTAATCTAATTCGCATTATCAAATAAAAAACTAAAATTCTTTGAAATCAAAACTGCACACTTGCTGGAAATTAACAAAAAACGGGGGAAATTATAGTATTAAATTAAACTATAGAAAATAGGAAAATAAACTAAAATAATATAAAATAGGGAAAATAAGGGAGGAATACTATTGAGAGTGGGCCCATTCTTCCAGTATATTTTGTCCGTGTTAAGTCATACACCGGATGCTAGTTGAGTTTGATAAAAATACTCAGATGTTTTGTATTGAAATGTGCAACAAGAATTTACAAAGAAAATTTGGGATCTATTTTTTAGGGGTGGCCTGCATATTTATAAGATATGCAGCCATGCCCTGTTACATTCTGAAATCAAATTGATCTTTGATTTTGTGGTTACAACAATACGCAGGAATAAAGGAGATAAAGAAAAAACATTAAACTTAAATATATTCAGCGTATTTTGTATCAAAATAGAATATGTATGATATTTTGCTTTATTCTATTACATTGATTTTTATGTTATTGTTGAAAAATAGATGACATATGGTCATTGATGTTGTCTTAGATTCACATCCATCATTGAGATCACATCTACATTCATTGCTGAAATCGCAAAACTATTCTACCAACAATAGGGGTTGCGTTGTAATTCTACATCAATGGGAATTAGGTTCCTTATCTATAGAAGGCAAGAATCAGGTGCCATCTCTATAAAATATTAGAATCAGGTGCCTAACGGGAGTTAGGTACATAACGAGAATTAGGCACCCAATAGTCAAACACCAAACAAGAATCGAGCACCCAAAAATTAGGTGCCAAACAAGAATCGAGTACCTAAATGGGAGTTAGCGCCTGACTTAGCGCTTCATCACTGTTTTGTTGTAGATAATTTTACCTTCAATTTTTCATCATAACTAGAAATTGCCAGGTCCAAGTGGGACCTCGACATAAATAAGCCAAATTATTGTAAAATCCATTGCATTTACACATAATACACTCAAAAAAAATAGTAGGAAACATACATAATCTAATGTTAAATACATATAAAATTTGCATAAAACATATATTTCTATTAAAATAAATACCACAATAAATATGGAAAGTTTGTACAAAAAATGAGTGTTTTCAGGGCTCATTAGATATGTCGTAAAACTTGTTCTCTAAATATATTCATAGGCTATTAGAGGTGAGAGCGGTGGCCTTATTGATCATCAGATTTGATGGTGGTAGCCACTATGCACCACACCTGCTCATAACAACAATATCTACAAATGCAAAAATCAAGAAAATAGCAAGTTAGCAATAATTTTGAGAGATTATGGGAATAGTTCTGCAATGATTGCCATTGTATAATTGTCAGAATATTCTAAACATCTACATAAATGTAATAATGAAACCAATTTGATAATATGAAATTCATGTAACCATCATGATAAGAAATAAAAAAAAGGAAATTTTCCTTCTCCTTAATATTTAAGAAATGTGCTACAACAAGTTACAATATATCCCTCTTAGGGATTCACCAAATTGATACAATATTACATCAAATATCAAAAGTAGATGTCTTCTAAAAGATCTTCTAAAATTCCCCTAAACTAATAATGGAGGGTTTACATCACAACCTCTGCTTGAATTATTCCAAGAAGGATGATCTTGATGATGGCTTAGCTCCTAATAAGACCTATAAAATGAATACATAATAACCTAAAAAGCATCAATAGCAAATGAAAGCCTCTCAAGATGAGGCCTATTACATGATAATGTGAATGAAATGAAATTGCTGAAAACAATGAATAAATGCATGAAATACAAAATGAATATACTGCTAAACTATGTCAAAAATAGAATTAAAAGCAACTAAGAATGATCCAATTGCTAAAATAGAGAAAATAAAACATCACAACAAGACCATTGTTAATTAGAATTGTGGACTCTACTATCCATTCTAAAGTTTAGCAGTGATGCATGCGGGTCGCTGTCAAAAATAATAGTGGCCAAATAAAGACTCTTTTCTCTTAGCTCAATACTTGGTGATGTTTAATCTGACTGTTGAATTGATGCTCAAGGTTCATTGTGTTATGAAACATAGTTGGATCATAGGAATTGGCTTGAAATCATGGTGAATTGATGATGCACATTGGTGTAATTTGTGTTAGAGTAGTATTCCATTCTTTGGGATATTTACCCTTTTACTCCACTAGGTAAAATAGGTAGTATATTGCATTATAATACATAGGTAGATTATTACATTTACTTTTCTACTATTTACCATGTAGATATTTACTATCTTAAATATCTAATGGTAATTCCTAAATATCCTATGTTAAGAGTTCTAAACCAAATGCTCTACCTATGATGTGTTGGTTAGCGTGATTTCAGCATTATTGTTTGATTAGCTATTTTGTAACCTATTTAAACTATAGTTCCTAAACTATATGGTTAATGCAAATATTTCAATTATCAAATAGTTTTGGATCTCCTGGTCACATTGGTATCAGAGCAAATTAAAATCTTCCATATACTCTTTTGAGGGCATACCAAAGAGAGGATCAAAATTGAATTTTTTCTTGCAAATTGTAACACAAGGAGACATAAAATTGTACATTTTTTTGTAAACTTGAGAATAAATTGTAACCTTGGGCCCATAAAAACTAAGTCGTGTGTCAACTAGTTCTAGAAGCCTTTCAAACATAGGTCGTGTGTCGACTTGTCTTGAAAGGAGTGTTATTTGTTAAATTTGCAAAACAAAGGGGGGAAGACAAGAAATTGTATTTCTTTTGCAAATTTGTAACACAAAAATGAGGAGCACTTAAAACAAATCAAACTTGTTTATTTTGCAAAATTAGAAAATATGGGCAATTTTTTATTGTCACATTATTTGCAAAATTGTAAGACAAGGAGGAGACAAAAACATATCAAATTTTTGCACAACACACATTCTAATTTTTTGCAAAAATTAAAAGGTGCATTTTTTATTTTACTCAACACCTTCAGTGGCAAATTAGGTGCATTTTCGGTTGCATCCGACACCTAAGTGATAATAATTTTGAGGGCATTCTTGTTTGATTATTGCATTATTTATTTTTGCAATTATAAGTCATAGAATCAAGATCACTCCATACCTCAAAATTTCATAAATTTGTGTAAATACTTGCACATATTTAAAGCCATTTTCACTTGATATTCTCTCCTAAAACCAAAACCCCTAATTCACTCTTATTTTTTTGGCTTAATTTCCTCAAACTAATTATCCTTCTTCAAGAGGATTTTTAGGCAGGTGCCATTAAATATATTTTTGAGTGAATTATCTTTCATCTCTTATTTGTTTGGCTTAATTTCCTCCAACTGATTATCTCTCTTCAAAAGATTTTTCAGGCAGGTGCCATTAAATACCACTTGAGAGTGAAAGAAATATCATCTTAGTACAAATTGTAGGACCTTCATCATGGAAACTATCAATAAATACTTAAGTGATACACAATTGCTAAAGGGTCCTAACTATTCAGCATGGAAAACTAAGATGAAATCCATATTGACTATAGAGGACATGTGGGATTTAGTTGATGGCATTGAAATAAGACCCGCATCACCAGGAGTAGATAAAAAAGTATGGGATAAAAGGAACAATCGTCTTCTCATGTTGATACTCCTTGCAACTACTAATGATATCCAGCCTCACATAAGTGAAGCTAAAACTGGCAAAGAGGCATGGGATGCTCTTAGTACCATTTTTTAAGGCAAGAATCAATTAACTATTCTAAACCTTCAAAGACAACTTCATACACTCCATATGAAGTCAGGTGAATTAGTAGAACTATTCCACTACAAAGTGGCAGATCTGAAGTCGAATCTTAATGCTTTAGGGTACAAAGTAGAAGACACCATTTTGACTTCAATAATTTTGAGAGCTCTACCCAAATCCTACAAAATATTGATTACATCCCTTAATGTTTCACAAAGATTTGTCACCTTTGTGGAGTTAGTCAATTTGCTTCAAACTGAGGAAGCAAATACACTCCAAAATGATGAAGTGTCAAACAATGCACTTTATTCAAACTATAAAGGTAATAAAGAGAAAGGAAAATTTAAAAAGGGAGGATCATCCTCAAAAGGTAAGGGAAAGCAATCTCAAAAGAGGTTTTGCTCGTATTGTAAAAAGGACAACCATGACACCAATCGGTGTTGGTTCAAAAACAAGCAAAACAAGAAATACAAAGGCACAACACGAAAGCAAAACAAAGGCAATATTGCTAGTGAAGTGTCTAGTTTTGATTATGATTCTGATTCAGAAAAAGCACACATAGTGCTTATTGCTAAGACAGTATTGTAGAGGGAAAACATATTTGTCACCTTGAGCAAAACACCATCTCTCTCTCTCTCTCTCTCTCTCTCTCTCTCTCTCTCTCTCTCTCTCTCTCTCTCTCTCTCTCTTTTTAGGCTTCATAAATAGCATAAGTTTTTGTTTGAATTCCTTTTAATAAAGGGGTGTTTTTACCTCTTTTAGGCTTCATAAATAGCAAACTCTCATTGTTTGAAGTTCTTGTAACAAAAGGAGAGAATTTTTTGATGTACAATTTCCTAGGAGGCAATATTTGTAAAATCCTTCACAAATCTTCTTAAGTTGCACAAATTTTTGTAATTAAAGGGGGATATATTTCCTTTTTCTTCACAATTTTTTGTAAAAATGGAAGAAGACTTATAAGGGTGCATTTTAGGTAGCGACCGACACCTTAGTCATACTTATTTCAAAAATTAATTACATGTTTTGCAAAAAGAAGGGGGAAACTTATAAGGGTGCATTTTCAGCAATGATCGACACCTTAGCTACCTTATCTTTTGCAAAATCATATTGTAACTTAATGAACCTCATATGAAGTGATCTATTCTACTACACCTAGTGATTGTAGTGGTTGGTTACCCATGCAATTCGATTGGATTATGAGATTACTATAAGGACATTCGTTGGTGTGAAGACAAAGTGAGGAATGACCCATTTTTTTCTTAGGAGCAGCCAGAGCACTGTGACATAGCAAGAACCAATAGATCAACATATTTTTTTACTATATTGGGATAGTTATATACTTTACCCAAATATTTTTGTATAGGAGGATGTATATGTATTACCCAAATAATGTAATAAGGGGGGATGTTAGAGTAGTATTCCATTCTTTGGGATATTTACTCTTTTACTCCACTAGGTAAAATAGGTAGTATATTGCATTATACTACATAGGTAGATTATTACATTTACTTTTCTACTATTTACCATGTAGATATTTACTGTCTTAAATATCTAATGGTAATTCCTAAATATCCTAGGTTAAGAGTTCTAAACCAAACGCTCTACCTATGATGCGTTGGTTAGCGTGATTTCAGCATTATTGTTTGATTAGCTATTTTGTAACCTATTTAAACTATAGTTTCTAAACTATATGGTTAATGTAAATATTTCAATTATCAAATTGTTTTGGACCTCCTGGTCACAATTTGTCCCTCAAGCTCCAATGCAATTGATGGAAGCAAATATAAACTTCATGACACAAATTCAATAGAACCTGGATGCTTGTGAGAGATTGAGCTCCCTTTTAGGCAATTTGACAACACTTTGTTATGCTAATTCAACATGGTAATTTGACAGCACTTCATTATGGAAGGAAATCAAGATTTGGGTGAAGGAAATGCATGTCATTCATAGAATTTCCTTCAATTGCGACCTTGGCTTCTTGGAGAAGCCAAGATCAGCTCAAGGAGATGAATCGTCGCTTCTAGAAGCTTCTCAATCATAACCACTCATGTTTTGTTGCTCTATAACTAATTTGGTTCAGCTCATGGAGCACAAGGTTGTTACAGATGAGGTCATCCTCGACGGGTATGACTCTCTCAAAGGCCATCATCAACTCCAGCGGCTGCTAGGCGGCCTCTAAGGGGACATCAACGTAGGCTAAAAAGTACTAGGCTACCCTATTTTAGTGGTTAGAACCACTGTTAGGTCTTTGTAAGGTCCAATATTAGTCATATGATCTAAAACGGTATCCACATGAGTAGCATCCTCAACACGATGTGTTTTAGGTGTCTACAGTTTCATCTAGAAAAGTTATGTCTAAGCGATATTTTGATTCTAGGGGTGCCATAACAAGTTTATCAGCTATAACTTTCCCTTTTAATTATTTTTGGGTAATGAAATTGAGGTCAAATTCACTAATGGCTATGACCCACTTGGCAATCCTTCCTAAGAGGTAAGGCTTTGATATAAGGTATTGTAGGGGATCAACTCTTGATATGACATAGGTATTTTGGTTGAGCCTATAATGTATTAATTTGAGGGAGGATAAAATGAATGTTAGACATAGTTTTTTCAATGGTGTATAATAAGTTTCATAATTCACTAATGTCCTACTTATATAGTAGATAGCCCTTTCTTGACGTTGGTTTTCGTATTGAGATAGAAATACTCCAAGGACATGATTAGTAGAAACTATATAGAAATAATAGTTGGGTTGGATTAGGTGGCATCAAGAGTTAAGTTTTTAGAGCCTCAAAAACCTTTTGACACTCACTGTCCCATTCAAATTTGATGTCTTTATTGAGTAATCTAGAAAAAATCTAGTATTTATCTGCTAATTATGAGATAAACCTCCTAATGGCTTGTAATTTACCTTAAAGAGAAGTTCAGTCAAATTTTTTGGTGGTGGCATATTTTTTATTGTTATGATTTTAAAAGGGTCTACCTAAATTTCATGATGGGATACAATAAACCCTAATAGCTTTCCTGATGTTACTCCAAATATTCATTTTTTGGGGTTTAGCTAAACTTTATATTCTTGCAATATTTTAAAGATGTATTTTTGGGTTTTAGCTAAACTTTATATTCTTACAATATTTTAAAGATGTATTTTAGGTCTTAAACATGATTTTCTCTTTTCTTAAAGCATCCTAAGATGTCATCTATGTAGTCTTCTACTATGTTATGTATGAGGTCATGAAAACTATATGTCATAGCCCTTTAATATGTTTATCTTGCATTCTTAAGACCAAAAGGCATGACTTGATAGCAAAAGGTTCCCTAAGGGGTTATGAAGGATATTTTAGATTGGTCTTTAGGAGTGATATTTATTTGGATGTATCCTAAAAATCCATCCACCACAGACAATATTTTATATCTTACAATGAAGTCTACTATCATGTCTATGTTTGATAAAGGGATATTGTCCTTGGGACATGCACTATTTATATCTCTAAAGTCTATGAAAATTTGAATGGATCCTTCTTTCTTGGAAACAAGCACAATGTTGGAGATCCAATTTGAGTAATCTATAGATTTTATGAAACCAATATTTAATAGTTTTTAGAGTTCATTTTTAACTAAAAGGGTGATCTTGGGGTGCATTTCCTTATTTTTTGTTTAAATTGTTTGGCATTGGGGTTACACAAAAAGTTGATGTACTACTATAAAAGGATCAAGCCCAGGCATATCATCATATTTCCATGTAAAAATTTCATTGAATTCTTTCATAATATTTATATATTCTACTTGTTCATCTTAGGACAAGACCTTTCCTAATTTAAGGAGTAGAGGGTTCTCTGTAGTGCTAATATTGATATCTATTGTTTCTTCAATCAAAGTCTATGATTCATATTCAAAGTGAGGAGGGACAACCAATATCCCTAAGTCTTTTAACTCTTGTGGATCTAATAATGTTTGTTCTAATTTAGATAGTTGGGAATAATCTATATTGAATATTTGTTTAAGAGATTCTTCCATGTGATCTTGATCACAAGATTCTTTAATGTTTTTTTCTTCTTGATCTGATATGAATTTAGGATGAATAATTGTTAACATGTTAATACTAGAAAAATGTAGGGTTTTATGAGGTATTACGTTGAGAAGTGACCATAGTTCCTTCTCACCTTCATCACCCCATTAAGATTCATGTAAATATTTGGTGTAATTTTCTTCATCATATTTCTCTAACAAAGGTGATGGCTCATTTTTTGGGGGGATATATCCAATCCCACATCATCTTGACCAAGGTTTTAATTCTAAATGTTCTTTGATGCCTTTTTAAACTGACCTAATCCCTTGCATTGATAATCCATATTGACTAGCATTTATTTAGATATGGAAAACGCAAGTGACATGTAGCATTATGCATACATATATTTACTAGGCATAAAGTTACCACCTTGGATTTTTTCATTAAAAGTAATCCCACCATATATGAAAGTACAAGTACCTACTTGGAATTAAGTCCTTTTCTATTGGGTAAACTTGTGGTATGAGGAAAAATGAATAGGCTAACTAGGTCTATGAAAGGGTTTGGATTTGGATGGATCAAGTTGATTTTTTTTATAGAAAGGTGAGGATTATATCCTAAGTTTATAAGGGATTATTTTAATACTTTTTTTCCTTTATATAACTTAGAAGAGGTGGATTATAGTTTTGATTTAAGTGAGGAGCAAAGGTTAAACTCCTTTTTTTGAATTTCTAGAAAGTTACATAAGGCAAAAGGCTCTAGATATCCAAGGATATGGATAGCCCTTATTGATATTCATATTTTAAGCATTGATATAAGGTATACGGTATTACTTTCATGATATGTATCCAAGGTCTTCCAAGGAGCATCTTGTATGTTACACCACATGATATAACATAGAAGAGAGTGTCAAGGACACACAAACCTACTTTCAAAGGTAAGGTTATGGTGCCTATGACCTATTTTTTTCATTATCAATTGCTCTAATAACAAGGTCTAATTTTTGCAAGTCTTTTATGCTTAATTCATAGTTTTGTAAATATTTGACATAAGTTTGACCCATTTTTCACCAAAACTCTTTTAATATGCTCATCCCCTATTTGTGATGGCTTTTTAAGCCTTAATATTAATGTAAATATCACAAGATAAATATCATAGGATCAAATATATGATAGTCATAATATAGTAAGATCAAGATAATAATGTAACCAGAATAATATGAGCCAACTAATATGTGAATCAAGGCTTATAATATATCAAATAATATTCATTAATAAGCATAAATATATGAATGTATTACCTTAAATCATACATGTATAAAACATGTAGCACAACTTACAATATTAGTTACTCAAATGTATGCAATCTTTATTACTCTTCTTTCTCTTAGAAATGTATCATAAAACTCTCATATAATGGTAATGCTTTCTATACTCACTATGTAGAAAATGTAGACTTTGTAGGTAATGTAGGCTATGTAGACTTTTTAGACGATGTAGGTGATGTCCACTATGGAGTAATATATAGCCATTGTAGGATGACTCTTTAGTTACTTGACTCTTCCTTTTCCTTATGCCAAGTATCATGACTCTTGGATTCTCTACTTGACACTTGCATACACATGAATCTATCTTGTATGCACACTTGGACATGAATCTTCACATATTACATCCTAATATAATAACACATGTGCACACTTACATATAAGATACTTTTGCACATTTACACATATAAAACTTGTAAACTAATTTACATGACACTTGTGCATTTCCTGCACATTATTACATTACAAAAATATGTACTCACACTCTAATTTATGACATAACCTAATCTGATATTTACAATGATGTACCAAGGAGGTACATTAGCATATAAAAAATAATGTAACATACTCTAACACCCCTCGTATTACATTATTTATTTATTTAAGACTTTAGTCTTCAATCGTAATTTGTCTTCATATGATCCTAGGACTTGTGCTTTAATTGCTCTCTTTTTGCTTTCTTCAGACTACTACCTTTATGTATTCTAATAAAATGAATTATTAGTATCTTTAAAATTTTGTAAGAAAAAATCATCTTCATTGATTATCAATTTTGCTAAAAGAGCCTTGACTTCATTCTATTTAGTAGTTTATTATAACTCTTTAATTTCCTGAATTTCTTGAGCTAGATGACCCTTTTGATTTCCCTCTCTATATTGCAACTGAGGTTGATTATACTGATACTAAGAAGGATAATGACATTGAAATAATTTTCTTTGTGGATTGTATAGATTTTGATATTATATTTTTTATACTAACCTATTTTTTTGACCACTTTGATTCATCTGATTTCCTTGAGATTGATTCCTTGGATTATATCTATAGAAATTTGTACTATGACCCATTTTCTTACATATTTAACAATATCTAATATTCCATTTGAACCTATCTCTTGAATTTGAATCAATATTCCCTTGTGAGGTATCTTTTGATACTAAGGCATTGATAGTCATTTCATCTTTGTTTGAATTATCCACTTCATACTCTTGTAGAATATTGACTAACTCATAAAATGAAGTATCTTTGCTTAGAACTTGTAAATATGTAACTAGATGCTTGTAGTTTTCTGGAAGAGCTCTCAAAATCACTTGAACAAGAAATTTATCCTCTACTTTTTCTCCTAAAGTTAATAGTTTTGCTTTTATATCTACTACCTTCCTTAGAAATAGTTCAATACTTTCACCACTATTAACTTTTAAAGAATACAACTGGGTTTGAAGATTCAAAATAGTAGCTTTGTTTTTCCCTTCAAATATCTTGGCTAAAGTATTCCAAGTTTAAATAGAAGTTTTTTTAAACTTATATAAGGTTGTATTTCATCAGTAATTGCAAATGTTATTATCATAAGTGCTTTAGCCTCACCATATTCATATTTTTTAATTACTCTATCATATTTAGTAGGTTTTGTTTTTGCTCCACTATGTCCCAAATTTTTTCTACTATCAAAATTGATTTCAATTTATTTTTTTATAATTTTGCCCATTCAGGAGTTGATATTTAGAGAGAAATGATTTTTTTGTTTGACATAGTAGCACTCATATGACCTTTGACATGATCTAACTTATGTCTCCCTAGGTTTTAAAATAATTTCAAAGTTTCTAAATTTCAAAAACAATGAAGTAGAATTGTTTGTCTCTCTAATATTTAGAAACTATGAAAATAGGAATTTTACAAATTTAAATTTTCTAAATTTTATGTTGAACTCCTTTTGACTCCCAAATAATTAAATTTGATTTTTTTTTTTAATTTTAAAAAAAATTAAAAAGACTTTAAATCAAAAACTTATAACTCCAAAAATAATTTAAAAAATACTTATCTACTTATCACTCCTATCTTAACTTTAATAGCAAGGCTTTAATAAATAACTTCCTATTAGCATTCCTTATTTATCCATTTAATATATTCTTATGCAAATAAATTACTTATAACTCCAAATAAAACCTTAGAAAATTAAATTCTACTTTGCCACTTATCACTCAAAGAAATATTAAAAAATCCTAAAATTTAAATCTACCTATACCTCCATTCATGCCTCCTTTTTTTCATTTTGTTGCTTATGCTCACACTGCGACTCTACCTCTTTCTTCGCACTATCACTCTACCTTGAATTATTCTAAAATATATTTATTTATTTCACATGCTCAGATGCTACATGGAGAGTTGGAAGATATTTTGTCTCTCAATGCTTGGTTGCTTGCATATGACTTGAACATTCACATGTAACAGGTGTAACGCTCCAATATTCCAAACACTGTCAATCATGTCATGTATTTTAGATTTCTAATAATGTTCCAATATATTCCAAGGTTTGAAAACCTTTCAAACTTTTGCTCCCTTCCTCAGGTGACGTTTATAATTCTTTGGATTCCTCTTTGATCAATTGTTGTTGTTCTCTACTGCATACCAATTGGTAGATAGAAGTAGAATTTTTGTTATTTTGTTGTGTGTAGTCTTTGTAGGCTCTTTGCTATAGATACATTGTTGTATACCTCTTTGTTGATAGGTGTTGGCTCTTGTTGTAAGTTACATCTTTATTTCTCTACTCACTAGATACTTTAGAACCCTGAATGCTATCCATTTTCAAGATATTACGTATTGTCCAATAGCTCTTTATTAATACTTTTTTAAGCATCATATTAGTTCTTCACTTAGCACCCTATTAACATATTTATTTTATGCCTTTCAATAACTCTATTAGAACCTTGTTTATGTTTTCCTTTTAGGTTGTTTTATTGCTTTTAGATGGCTTCAAACCTCCGTACTTTGCATTCCACTATTCCTCTTATCCTTTATTAGATGGAATTTGTCTTCCAATACTATTCTCTATGCTCATGTGCTACTTTTATAGTGACATTCTACCACTGGATTGAGCAATGAGCTACACTCATCTCAATAGCTATGTGTAGGCACTTTGCTTTGGCTTAGTTACTTCTATTGGTTTGACTCCTTTCTAAATACTATGCTGGATTGGTTCAACTCTATTTTGAACTCTATGTTGATCCTAGAATATTATTCTTCGTAATTTTAATTATTTTACATTTATTCTCTTTGCTTAAGTTAATTCTAACTCTACTCTTACCATAGGAAATACAACACTTTAATTTGTACTTCGGCAATCTTTCTACAACATTATTCTTTGACACTCTTGAAAAACTTAGACCCTATACTTTCCTCAATGCTAGTAGTTCTGTAATCTCCTTTTTATTGATTCACAAGCACAATATTTTATTCCTTATATAGACAATAAACTTAGCCTCTCTTATTTGATATTGGCCACATATATCTTCTTTTCCATTTATCTAAATAACATATTTATTTGAATATTATGTTTTCTTTTATAACTCAATATCTTTTCCTTGAAGGTTCTCTTGCTTTAATATTGGCCTATCTTGGACCAATGTCAAGGTCAATTTGACCTTAATCACTAAAAATTTTATCAAGATATTTTTCTTGAAGACCCGAATCAACAATATCAATATCAAGGTTTGTCTTGAAGACCTGATTTTTTTCTTTGTCAAGGTCTACCTTCAAGACCTAAAACTATCTATGTCAAGGTCTTACTTCAAGACCTAAATATTCATCTCTATCAAGGTGAATATCTTCCTTGAGCTCCAAAAAATATAACTTGATTGTACCAAATTATTCAACTTTCTTTTGAGTGTTGAAAGAAATCAATTGTTAGGAATTTGTCTATGTCCCTAAAATCCTTTATCAATATCAAGGTTGGGTTTTTTTCTTGAATAATCAATTATCTTCAAGTTGATTGGCCTATTTCAAAGCAATACTCCTAAGATCCCAATCCTCTTTCTCGTGCTGGTCAAGCCTATTCTATTCCTTCTCCAGCAGGGTTAGCATACTCCATTCCTTCAAAAGTACCTCCTAGAGCTGGAACTGGAATCCTTCTCTTAGACTCAACCTAACCATCTATAGTTAGGAAGCAGCTAATGGAATAGATATTAGTAACACGAGAATACCTCTTTAAGCGCTGGGAGACCAATCTAACTATCGAATAATGGGCTTTTAAATTCAGTACGAAGCTCTCTATTCGTTTTTTTTAAATTTAATAATTGTCTGGTCATAGTTTATATTTTTCCATGGTTTATTGGGTCAAAAGGCTTTGATTCCAACATGAGTCCTAGTCTTCACTGGTTATCCTTCAACCTAGTGGAAATACTCTAGCCTTTTTTACTTCAACTTTTCAATAGAGTCCAGGTCTAACTCCCTTTAAAGTAGATAGACTCTAACCAATTTTGTCACACTAGACAAGAATTGATTTTATAGCTAACTAAATCAACCTATGCAAGTAACTACTTATTGTATATCCAATACCACTAATGGCTTTTGAAACCTTAATATTAATGTAAATATCACAAGATAAATATCACATGATCAAATATATGATAACCACAATATAGTAATATCAAGATAATAATATAATCAAAATAATATAAGCCAACTAACATGTGAATCAAGGCTTATAATATATCAACTAACATTCATTAATAAGCATAAATATATGAATGTAATACCCTAAATCATACATGTACAAAGCATGTAGCAGAACTTACAATATTAGTTGCTCAAATGTATGTAGTCTTTATTACATTTTTTCTCTTACAAATGTATCTTAAAACTCTCATACAATAATAATGCTTTATATACTCACTATATAGATAATGTAGACTTTGTAGGTAATGTAGGCTATGTAGACTATGTGGACAATGTAGGTTATATCCACTATAGAGTAATATATAGCCATTGTAGGATGACTCTTTGGTTACTTAACGCTTCCTTTTCATTATACTAAGTCCCATGACTCTTGGATTCTCTACTTGAAAATTGCATACACATGACTCTATCTTATATGTGCACTTGGACATAAATCTTCACATAACACATCCTAATCTAAGAATACATGTGCACACTTTCATATAAGAAACTTGTGCACATTTACACATGTAACACTTGCACACTCATTTACATGAAACTTGTGCATATCCTGCACATTATTACATTACATAAAATATTTAATCACACTCTAATTTATGACACAAGCCTAATATAACATTTACAAGGATGTACCAAGGAGGTACATTAGCATGTACCAAATAATGTAATATACTCTAACAATTTGGGCTATTATATAAATAGATGAATCTCTTGATATGATTTCAAGGGGTGTGTCTATCTCATGAAATTTTAGGATAGCACTTTTGATGTTACTGATTTTTACTATATTAGTAATGTCATTAGGATATATTTCTTTAGGTACTTCTTGTTCACTTAAAAGTTTTAGCAATATTTCCCTATGAGCAAGTGGTGTTTTTAGCAATTATAGAAGAGATATTTTTGCAGGAATATTTTTTAATTATTGTCGAAGATCAAAAAAGTGTAAGTTATTTTTAGGGGTTGTGAGGACTGGAGGTGATCTATTAGAAATATTTACTCTAGTATTACGAGGAATGACTAAGGGTAGTTCAAAATTTTGATTTTTGGCTTGTTGTCTAGTCACTGCGTAAGATGGTTTTGACAAATGAATGGTACCTATAAAATTTGTAGACTTTTGACCATGCACAAGTAAAGGTGTTTTGAAAATTTTCTAAATTTTTATTATGGGTATCTTGTTGATTGAAGAATATTTCCTTCTTCTATAATATTTTGGATGAGGTTTTTCAAAGTGATCGACTTTTTTGTTATATGTCCTTTTGTACGATGGTAATAATAGTCTTCATCATGCTTATACCAATTGGGTAACTCTTTCGTAGTATCCCAAGGTTAGATAGGTTGGAGTTTTATCATTTTTTAAACAAGGAGCATCTTTAACATGGTGATTTAGATTTGTCCATTATTTGTAAATTATGATTTGGATTTATATTTTCTAGATACTGCTAACTTTTGAGAAGTGTGTTGGGTTGCATTCATGTCATTGTTTTTATGGGAATCAATTACACTATCTCTTACAACATGTTTTTGCATTAACTTTTGTTGAAAGATTTTTCTTATTCTTTCTTATAACTAAGTTGTCCTTGCCTTATGAGAATGGCTTCTACCCTTTTGACCATATCCATGGATTCTTTAAAAGAGGTAATGCTTGTCATTTCTAAAGAATAATATAATCACTCATAATATAATCACTCATGAAGGTGTAGAGGGGGAAAATAACTCTTTAAAATGATTCTCAGTGGATCTACTAGGATCTGAGGTGACCGTGATGGTATTATTCTCTACACTCAAGGATTTGGGATCAAAGGGTTCACTAGGAGTGGTTTAAGGACTCACTCCAAGTCTAGTGTGGAAGTTTTGATTTATCTATTGAGAAAGTGCCTAAGTTTTATCAAATTTGTGCCCCATAAGGATAGGGTATGAATTTATAATAGATATTTTAACTGATCTAGAATAAAACACAAAGAAAATAGAATATTAATGATCTAAGAAAACTAATAATGCAATAAAAACCTTATTAGCCTATGGTGGAAGTAAAAAAATAATGAAAGAGTGAAGGCAGCAATCCAAAATGGTAGACCTCTCCTCTTTGCACAAGATATGTTATCAAGGCTCCTCAACTTATTTTCCAAAATCAACTCATCACAAGAAGCACAAAAGCAAAGCAACAATAGAACATTTCAAAAGCAATTAATCCTTGAGAGCATCAAAAGCACTTGCAATCATCATGAGGGATGGATAAAATTTTAAGATATAGTATCTCAAAAAATGAGTCCAATCCTTATATTAATAGGAGTTTTAGAGGGGTTTTAGGTAGGAAAATAAAAATAAAACTTGGGTTAGGGCTGACATCACAAAGAGACAACAAAGGAGTAGGGTTTTAATAGTAAAACCCTAAAATTATTGAATCCATGCCCTATCTTGGATGACCATAAATTCGATGAGGCTAGGAGAAAAAGCCAAACAAAAGGGGAAAAAGAAGCTCAAATTTGCTCTTAGCAATTTTGAGTGACTTCTTAGGGATCTAAGGGAAAAATGACTCATTTGGATGGGTCAATTTTTTGTGTCTATATTTTTCCCTCTCTTTGATGCATTTATGGCCTAATAAATGTGTCAAATACAATTGTAGATAACTGTGGACAAAAAATTATGAACAAAAAGGGGAAGCAGATTTAGGTGGAGGGATGGTGCAAAAATGATGTCATTCCAAATACTTTGAAAGTTTACATACTTTACAGAGCATCAATGACATCAATGCCCCTAAGCCTATGGTGCCCCCTCAAGTTTTAGAAGGAATGTAAAATTCTTGAAGAAAATCAAAAAAATGGACACAAAAAAACAAAGAAGAAATAGAAGAGGAAGAAAAGAAAAGAGGAGATAGAAAAGAGAGCATAAAAGGGGAGGGGATGATGAAAATGAATTCATTTTTATTGCACAAATAGGAGAGAAAGAGCTCTAGAGAAAAAAACAAATGACACTTCCTACACACTATTCAATCGTTGCAAGAGGTGAGGTCGACACACGAGTGGAGCAAGCATGAATATGGACCAAAACCTAACTTTAGACAAGGTTAGATTAGGGTTTTTATGAATTTATTTATTTTTCAAATTTTTGGAAGAATTCACCATGTGAACCCCAACACAAATTGGGGGGTTAACCATAAATTTTATAGAATCCATTGGCAACCGAATTCATGCCTTGTGATTATATGTCACAAAATCACAGATTCACAACTTGAAATAATGGGGCATGAATTCACAAAAGAAAGAAAATAGAGAGATAAAGAAAGAAGTGAGAGAGAAAGATATAAGAATAATTTAATGTTGATTTATTTTTAGCTTTTAATTAATTTTTGTGATGATTAGTTTTTAGTTTTGAATTAATTAATTTTATGATGATTTTGGAACTGATGAAAATTTTATTAATGTTGTTTTTGTAGTAATATGTGCTCAAGAGTAGGAAGTAGTGACCAAACACTCTAGAGAATACTTTGATATAGCTCATAGTGGTAGATAGGGATATCTTATGGGTTGTGAGGCTACTGGATCCGATAGATATACCTTGAGTGGATGCAGATAGAGTGCTACTGATGATGTTTGCTGAGAGATTGTATCCAAAATTATCCATGTTCTAGCTATCAACAAGGGAGATAATTGTCACATTGGAGGATGTGTGATGCATCTTGAGGATCTCCATTAGGGGGAGGGTGATGCATAAAGTGTGGGCACCTAAGGTATCATTACAAATATTATTGGGGAACCTGACACAAGATTTGATATAGTAGTCTACATGTTGATAAGATATCACAATGATATGGAGTTGGGGCACTAACAACTATACTCTATGGTGTGCCTTATCAGTAGGTGATACCTATCATGGGTATTTGTGGGAGTGGTATTAGATATATGAGATCAACAAGTATGGTTCACATGGGGTCCTTATGTATTGGCCCACTTGTACAATATGTTGTACAACATCTTGTACAAGTGATAAAGTACCTTTTTTTGTACCACTCTCCTCTAAGTATGGTGTTGGGATCACATGGTAGTTTGGAGACTACATGCATTTCTAGGACCATTGCCTAGTCCAAAGTGATCAATAACATATAGGTGGGACTGACACTTGGAGCATGTCCAGAGGACTTGCATAGGTATTCTACCACTAAGGAAGTAGATGATAGATGAGCTACAAGAGCATAGGATCATTTTGTGACCATGGTGTCATCACCCTAGATGGGCAAAGGAAAAAGAGGAGTTGGATCATGTTTGGTGGGTTAAATGGGTGACATCAAAGAGAGGTGAGTTATATCTCTACTAATTTTACCAAGTCTAGTGATAGTTCGACATACTACAGAAGGTGCCAACCTTACTAGACTACTGGTATAGGCAAGTGCAGAGGGACTCATCAGGTGTCAAAAGGGACCCTAATATGGTGAGGCTCATGGAGGAGGACCTGGATGATCCCTTATACATCAACCCAATTGTAGATGACATCAAGGTGATTTTAGGTATAGGATATGGTATAGGAGTATTGTACCCTCGAGGATCTCCCCATCAGTAATTTTGTAGAGGTGTTAGATCATGGACTAGGGTAAGTAGTTGGCACTATAAGAGGCCACCTAATGGACCACTAATTTATTACAAAGGGTGTTAGGCTAGACCAAACAAACATGGTTTTAGTTTAGGGTGGATATGATGAAATTTAGTAGGACTATCATCACTATCATAGGATAACATGGATAGGTACAGTGGGAGTTGCCCCCATAGTAGCACAGGGAATCCTTTTACCAAATATTGTACATCTAGGTAGTTTTATTAGACTAGAGGGTGGCTTCACCATCCTCCATATGATCATGAAGTCAATCATAGTCATGGACACAAACTATTTCACAATCCAAGAACATGCCCCCACCAAGACCACCTTCAATAGGTAGAGGAGAGGAGATGATATCACAAAGCTATAGTGGGGATTGGGATGACATGCCAATTATAAGTGTGGCATGCATCCCTAGGCTAGGATATGGTTGAGTGTACCTATTTTATTATTTCACTCTGAACCAGATGATATGTACTCTCTATCTTTTGAGTAATATACGTATTGTTGCTTTGTTATTTATTGTGTGAATTATGTGTTTATTTGTTATACATGATTGGATGAATGATGGATGGATGAAATGCATGAGGAATGAAATTTATGAAAAAATGCATAACAAACATAACTAATGATTGCATTATGAACTTACTAATAAATGCATGATTGACTGACTAGATTGAAACTAAAAAAGGTGATGGAAGAAGAAAAAATAAGAGATAAAAACAATTCTTTGGCCAAATTCATGCCCTATAAAGGGTGACTACGAATTCGTCAGAGAGTGAATTCATGCCCCATATGTATAGGCCATAAATTTGTGACAATAAGAGAAATAAGAAAAAGGAAGAAGAAAAAGAAAAATAGAAGCGAAAGAAAAAAAAAAGAAATAAAAAAAGTAGAGGAAGAAGATCACTAAAAGGTCAAAAAAATAAAAAAGAGGCTTAAAATATGCCATCTGAATTAGCATAGACCACAAGAGGTCAATGTGATCAAATAAAAATAAGCTAAGAAAAAAATAAGAGAAAAATATAGAGCAAAACCCTATGAGGATGTATGCTCACAAATGGATAAGTATGGAGCAAAACTCGCTATGGATGTGATGCTTGTGATTGGCCATGAAGCTATTTTATGAGGGTGTAATGCTCACTAATGAGAATAAGTGTGATGGAGTGTTATCCACTATGGGTGTGTGCTCGCTGGTGATCAAAATGTGGGGAAAAATATTACTATGGGTGTGTTTTCACTAGTGCGTGTCTATGGAGTGATGCTCATTAGGATGTGTGCTCACAACTAGCCTAAGGTGGAGGATGATGCTTTTTGGTAGCCATGAAACTATCCTATGTAGGGTGTATAGCTTGCTAAGATAAAATGAGTGTAATCCAATAGGGGTGGTGTGTGTGTTTATGGTTAAAATATTGTGTAACCTGATAGGGGTGTTTGTTCGCTAAAGAAGATAAGAAAATTGATCAAATCAAAGTAAAAAGGGTTTTGTGTGTGCATGTGCAAGAGAGAAGATAGATAGATGGGAAGAAAAAAGTAATAGAAAGCAATGTGTGTGTGTGTCCTTGTTGAAATTTTAAGAGCTAATAGATGTGTGTAGAATATTCAGTGGCCATATGAATACCATATATGATATTCATGTGGTATCTAGCCTATCTTATGAGGACCCCTTAACAATAAAAAGATCAAACAAGGAGAAGTGTGATTAAAACAAGATGTGCAAATACAAAATAAGTGTGTATCCTTCATATTGGAGAGAAGAAATGATATAAAATGTGTAAATAACAAATTATATACAAGATATGAAGAACTATATCCCTTGACTTGGATAAATTTACATGATTTTTGAAACAGTTAAGGTCAAGGAACATAGGAGAATAAAAGAGAAGAATAAAGAGAACATAAATCTTTTAACTTGGGGATATTTTGATGACTATTGAAACATTCAAGATCAAGGAACATATGAGATATAAAATAAGTATTATTGGTGCCAATAAAATATGTGTCCTAGGTTGGGGATTCGCTAAGCATAAATGACCTAGTATGAGTGCAATGCATATGAGCTAAAACCTAACTAGATTTCATCACTTGCCTCATTGCAAAGTCCCAAAAATCTATATGATCAGGTATTCATATGCAAGTATTATCAAGAAAAAAATTAGTTATATGATAATAATACGTGCAAAAAGGAGTATGTCAAGTAATTTATACAAGTTATGATAAGTAGTCATGGATTTTGAACAAGAAAACCAATACAAATTGGCATAGAAGAAGTTGAATAAGAGAGAATGAAGAAGAATATTGAAGAAATCAAAATAGAGAATGATCAAGAAGAGATGGGAAATCATGCATAATGTCTTTTTAGGCACATTATGTTCATTGGTTCTTTAAGTTCTTTACCATCTAACATTGCTAAATGATAGGCTCCTAAGCTAAAATTTGTCATAAAATTATAAAATTATGGCCATCAAATGACATGGGGTTAATCTTCCCTATAATTTCCAACCCCCACATGGATAATGGCCAAAGGGAAGAAATAACTTTAAGGCTTTGAGAAGGAGAATGAATATGGTTGTCATGACATTGACACTTGTCATAGTGTCAAACATAGTTGCATGTATATTTCTCAATGGAAGGTAAGAAGCTTCTTAGAAATGGCATTACTGCTAAAATGACCTCCACATCATCCTTCATGAGATTTACTAAGGGCTAGTTGGACTTAATTAGAGCTAAGACATCGTAATATGATGCCCTCAAAAGAATGTCGATATAAAGTATCATTGATTATGACAAACTAACATGTTATTTTTCATAAAACTTTTATTGATTGCGATCTAAGCCATCAGGCATTGTGTTGTCCTCAAGAAAATTAAATATGTTTGTGTACAAAGGCTCAAATTGAGAAACTCCAATGTTTAGGATGTCTAATGAATGAGGCTGGAGCTAAGGGTTGTAAGATATCAAAGTTTTTATATAATAATAGCTATTTGATCATCTTCTAACTCTAAGGGGATAAGGGATGCAGTAGTGGCCATGGCATCTGCATGGAAATTTGAGGATATAGGGACAAACTCTATGGTTACCCTATCAAATGTGGATAAGAGCTTGGTGGCAATCACCTTGTAATATTTGAGTTTATCATCTCTAGTTTGATAAATATCGTTAACTTGATTAACCACAAACTAAGAATCACCAAATATGAAGAGGCTCCTAACTTTTAAGGCTAAAGCTACCCTAAAACCTAGGATTAAAACTTTTTTCTTTGTAGTATTATTAGTGCAAGAGAAACATAGCTTGAAGGAGAGGGGGATCAATTGTTTTTTAGGGATGACTAGAATGATTCCAGTCCTAGTTCCCTTTTAAGAAACAAGATCCATCAAAAAATAATGACCAATATTTAGGTTCTATATCTAAGCTAAGGCACTCATCAAGAAACTCAATGACTAAGGGATAGGAAGATTCAAATGGAGGTATGGCTAGTTGGTCAAAAATTACTTGACCTTTTATAGTGTTTTAACCTGAAAAAGGTTAAATCAAACTCACTAAGGGATAAGACCCACTTAGTGGCTCGACCTAAAAGGTAGGGTTTTAACATTATATAGTGGAGAGGATCAAACTTTGCAACTACTAATGTCTTATGGCTAAGCATGTAGTGTCTCAACTTTTAAGAGGTAAACACTATAGTGAGGTAAAGCTTCTCTAAGGGAGTGTACCTAGTTTCATAGCTAATAAGGGTTCTACTAATATAGTAGATGGCTTGCTCTTTATTTTGATCATCATGTTGAGCAAGCATGGCCCCCAAATCTTGGGTTGTGGCTGCTATATAAAGCATTAAATGCTTATCTAGTATAGGGTAGATAAGGATAGGTGGGGAAGTGAGATACTTCTTGAGTTCATCAAAGGCCTTTTGACACTCAAAATCCCACTTGAACTCTACATCCTTCTTAAGGAGCTTAAGAAAGGGTTGACACTTATCAGCTAATTAGGCTATGAAGTAGCAAATAGCTTGAAGTTTTCCTTCTAATATTTACAACTCGATTAGGTTATAGGGAGGAGGCATGTTAGTGATAGCCACTATCTTGACTGGATCCACTTCAATGCCTCACCTAGACACTATGAAGCCTAAGATCTTACCAGATGTGACTCCAAATACACACTTGGAGGGCTTAAGATAAACTTTGTATTCTCAAAGTCTTTCAAATATTTTTCTTAAATATTGTGCATGAGTTTCTCGATTGATGGAGCGACCAAGAAGATCATCCACATAGTCCTCAACAATATCATGCATCAAGTCATGAAAGATATATGTCATGGCCCTTTGGTATGTGGCACCAACGTTCTTCAATCCAAAAGGCATGACTTTATAATAGAAGGTTCCCCATGGAGTTATGAAAGTTATCTTGGCCTGGTCCTTAGGGGTAATCCTAATTTGATTGTATCCTAAGAAACCATCCATGAGTAATAGCATTCCACATCCAATAGTGAAGTCTACTATCATGTCTATGTTGGGTAGGGGAAAGTCATCCTTGGGATAAGCAAAGTTAATGTCCTAAAAGTTAATACATATTTTTATTGTTCCTTCCTTCTTAGCCATAGGAATGATGTTGGAGATCCAATCAGAATAGTTGATGGCTTTGATAAAACCAACATCAAGGAGTTTTTGGAGCTCCTCCTTGACTAATAGGGCAACTTTAGGATGCATCTTCCTAAGATTTTACTTAATGGGTTTAACATTGGGTCTAACCACTAGGTGATGCATGACTAAGGAGGGGTCAAGCCCTAGCATGTCGATGTATGACCAAGTGAAAATATCTTGAAATTATTTTAACAATTTGGTCAATTGCTCCTGCTCATCCATGGACAAGGCTTTTCCTAACTTAAGGAGTCTAGGGATCTTCTCGATTCCTATATTAACATATAGGGTCTCCTCAATGAGGATGTGATATTCATCATCATAGTGAAGAGGGTTTGGGATAACTCCTAGTTTCTCAAGGTCTTTAGGAGACATAGGAATGGAATCCTCTTGAGACCTAGAAGACTCAACATGGGTGGAACAAGGGACTGACCCATCAAAGAAAAAGCTATTTCAAAGGATATCTTCATGAGCCATGTCATAAAGAGTATCCCCTTCAACATATTCTCTGGGAGTCACTATTAACTTAGGGTGAACTAAGGTTATCACATTGCAAAACAATATGTTAGAGGGAGAAGGGGGTCCCTCATCCTCATTACTCCACTCTAAGCCATGATGATCCATGAATTCAGCAAAGGTGATAACTTGATCATCATTAGTTGGTAAGGGTTGGTTTTTGTTGGGGATGTAGCCTATGCCACATCTCCTAAGCCAAAGCTCAACTTCCAAAGGCTCTTGAATACCTTGTTGTTGTGGCCCCAAACCCTTACCTTCATATCCCATACTAGATAGGATCTTCTTAGGAAGTGGGTAATCATTGGATAGGTAATAATGGGAAAAGGTTCTCTCTACTGAGGAAGGGTTACTACCATGGATATTTTCTTCATGGGATGTTCCCATGTAGACAAAGGTACACATACCTATGTGTACTACTTCACCCTTTTTATGGGGTAAACCCATGGTTCGGGGTGAAGGTGGTAGCTGAGCTAAATCTATAAGAGGACTTTCAATGAACTAAGTGGCTTGATCTTGTGATGAGATTATGATTGGTGGTTCCTCACTTATTTTAAAGTTTTCAAACTCCTTGGTGATTTTAGATGATGAAGAAGGATGATGAAAATAAGTAGATGAAGTGGAAGGAGGAAGTTTGTGAAGAGAAACAATTGGACATAAATTAATTTTAGATTGAGCTTGCTCAACCATTGAACAATATTGGAATGGATGAGGGTCACCCGAAATGGTGATAAGTTGATTTTTAAATTCATATTTTAAACATTGATGAAGAGTAGAAGGGACAACCCTCATTGCATGGATCCAAGGGCATCCAAGAAGAATATTAAAATATGTTGGGCAAGATACCACATAAAACAAAGTGTCTAAGATCTTGGGTCCTACCCTAAGGGGAAGGGATAAGATGTTACAGGCCTCTTGGGACTCATTGTTGAAATATTTTATGATGACATCAGATTTGGTTAAATATTCCTCCTTAAGTCCAAAATTTTGGAAGAAATTATAAGTGCATATATTGAGGGAGGAACCATTGTCCACCAAGATCCTCTTGATGAACTTTTCCCCAATATATCTAGTAATGTAAAGGGGATAATCCCCTTGTAAGTTTGAGGAAGGAAGATCATCATCATAAAAATATATGTGATTTATCCCAAGAGTACCTACAACATTGGCTAGGTTACTAGGGGGAAGATCTTGTGGGATAGATTGTTGACTTAGAAGCTTCATCAAGGCTTCCCTATGAATAGGAGAAGTCTATAAAAGTTCTAAGAGGGATATCTTGGTAGGTGTGTTACTTAATTGTTGTTGGAGGTCGAAGGAGACTTTTGGTTGTGGCTTCAACACTAAGGTTGGTTTTTCTATACTTGTGCTCCTTTTTTGGGTACTCTTAAGAACTAAGGGTGGTCTAGAAGGTTGGTTGGATGTGGAACTTGTCTACTCTTGATTTTGTTGAGTTGGTTGAGCTTGAGCTTGTTGCCTTGTGGTAGCTACTATCATACCAACCATGTTGTTGTAGGGAGGTGGCACATTATTATATGATACTTGGTTGGTTGTCTGTTGTGCATGATTGGGTAGGGGATTTTGGAAGATCCCCATATCTTGATTAGTTGTAGGTTTTTGTTGAGTAGGAGGTTGATCAGTTGGAGGTTTGTGGTTAGGATTGGGTTGGGAGTCATCCACAACAAGGTGACCTTCATCTATTAAATCTTGAACCATGTGTTTCAACCTCTTACATGAACCTATCATGTGCCCATCCACCCTATGATACTCATAATGTTGATCAGGCTTATACCAAACTATCATGGTGTTGGGTTGTCTTATGGGAGGTAATTTGATCATCTTAGCTTCCAAAAGTTGCTTAAGGATCGATGAAAGGGGTTGGTTGAGTCTAGTAAAATTCCTTGGTGGGGGTCATTGGGGTTTGCTAAGTACCAACTTCTGCAAGGTACTAGTTGTATTGACATTGTTGGTTGATCTGTTATCTATTACCCCATCACCAACTACATGCTTGTTCTTATATTGGGTTTTTCATCGGTATTTCCTCTTCTTTCCTTAACTTGAGTTGACCTCTTCGAATAAGAGCCTTCTCTACTCTTCTTGCCAAATCTATTGCCTATTCAAAAGAGGTAATAGTTGTTGTTTCCAATTCATATGAGATCTGCTCTTGCAAATTTCCAATAAATACCTCTAGCATGTCTCGAGGAGGTAGGGTGTATCTTAATCATCCGACTAAACTTCTCCATCAAGATAGGAAGTCCAAGAAACTTTCATATTTACCTTGTTTCAAGAGGTATAAATCTTGGAGAGTTGCTCCTTTCTCCACATAAGCTCCAAATTGTTGGACAAATAACTCGGTTGTTTCCTCAAATTTTCTTAAGGAATGGTGGGGTAGTTGATAATACCATTCCAAAGCCATACCTCCAAGGCTTTTAGGAAATATCTTTAGTAACAACATATCATCATATATGATATCATGACATGTTGTTCTAAACATCCTTAAGTGTTCTATAGGGTCCTTTGTTCCCTTATAAATTGGTAAAATGGGTGTTGGAAAATGCTTGGGGTAGGGCCTAGAGGCTACCATAGGATCTAAAGGTTGATTGCACATTTCCTTATAGTTATAAGTGAAACTTGGAGCTTGAAGTGTATCCATTCTTAATGCCAATTGTTTCACTATACTTGTCAGACTTTGCATGTCTAGATTGTTGTTGTGCAATGCAACATGGGGTGTTGCTGACATGTTTACCCCAAGGTTATAGGTAGTCTATTGAAAGGGAACTTGGTTAACGTTGGAAGCATTAACACTGTTGTGGTATGGGTTATGAAATGGGATGTTTTGTGTAGTATCTTGTTGTGGGAAATAATTTGCATTTGGAGGAACAGAAGAAGGAATGTTAAGAGGAGGAACATTGTTGGAAGAAGAAGGAATAGAATGAGAAGGAAATTGAATGTTATTTTTGGGTATGCCACTAGTTGGAGGAGGTTGTGAAATTCTCCCAATGTTGGTGGTTGTTGTAGTAGCATACGTTGGTTTATGGAATGGATTAATATTATGAGAAGATTGAAACAAAGGATTGATGTGAATATTCTGAGGAGAATTGATTTGATGATGAGACATTCTAACTTCTTCAAAGTGGATGTCTCTATCCAAGGCTTCATTCAGGACTTACCTATTTTACCTAAAGAAATTCATGAAATGATTATGTGATTTGAAGGTGATTTGACCATGAGGTCCTTCAATAGGATCAAAGTCATCACCAATATCTATGTCCTCTTCTTCTTCTAGATTGGGATTCTCCCTATCAACTTGATCATCCTCATGGCATAGAGGATTCTCTTCTAGCTCTATCATATTTCACTTACTCCTAAGGCTTGGGGCCATAGGATTAAGAGAAAGAGAAAGGGAGAAAAGCTAACACAAAAACACAAAGGACACAAAATAATTTATTAAGTTTTTTTTAGTTTTTCTAATCTATGCAAATAAATTTAAATGGTCTTGCTTATAGTTTAAAAACAAAAATAAAAAGAGGCAAAAGGAAGAGGCTTCCTAAATGGCCACTAAGGATGTGTTTCACATTGGGTTCACCAAAGATGTAGAGGGGGGAAATAACCCTTACAAATGATTCTCGGTGGATCCACTAGGAGTCGAGGTAACCATGAGGCTATTATTTCTCTACACTCGGGGCTTGGGGGATCGAAGGGTTCACTAGGAGTGGTTTAAGGACTCACTCCAAGTTTGGGATGGAAGGTTTGATGTGTTTATTGAGAAAGCACCTAATTTTGACCTTTGACTATGAACTAAACTATAAATAACTAAAGAATAATGCAAGGCAAACAATGATGCAGGAAAACAAAATGCTATTCCTAAAATGATTCTTTGTTTTAATGAAGACTATCCCTAAAATTACAAGAAACAAACCTTTCTTTATTTTTTTTATCCTTTCAGCTCAAAAAAATAGATAGGAGACACAAACACACAACAACCTAAAAAATATATCAGAACACACACTTGATCTAATGGTTGATTCTAGCCAAATTTGTGCTCTAGAATCCCTAATCGTGAATTTGATCAAACCTTAAAATCAACAACAAGAACTTGGAAAAAATGATTAGTTTTTTAGATCCTGGCCACTATGTAAATGAGCTTTAGAGGCACAAAAATCAATCCCCCTTAACCATTCAAAATAAAAGTGATTGGTGACCTTTGGAAAAACAAGCAAAAACAAGATACAACATAGAATAGTGAAGAAAAAGTACAAATAGAAGGAATATAACAAAAATCAAGCATACAAGAAATGAGCTAGGGTTTGGAATTATAACTTTACACCCAAACTCTAGTAACTAAATTTGTGCCCCATAATAGGTAACCATGAATTCAAAAACAAATATAGAATAGGGAAGCCAAGGGTTTCTTTGAATTCATGCCTCGTAAGGATAGGGCATAAATTTACAATAAATTTTTTATCTAATCTATAAATGTGGAAAATGCAATGCAAAATAGAAGATTAATGATCTAAGAAAACTAATAATGCAAGAAAAACCTGATTAGCCTATGGTGGAAGCAAAAGAGCAATGAAAGAGTGAAGGCAACAACCAAAATGGTAGACCTCTTCTCTTTGCACAAGATCTATTATCAAGGCTCCTCCACTTGCTCCCCAAAAGCAACTAATCATAAGAAGCACAGAAGCAAAGTAGAAATAGAACATTCCAAAAGCAATTAATCCTTGAGAGTATCAAAAAATACTTGCAATCATCATGAGGGATGGATAAGATTCTAAGATCTAGTGCCTCAAAAAAGGGAGTCCAATCCTTCTATTTATAGGAGGTTTGGAGCGTTTTTAGGTGAGAAAACAAAAATCAAACTTGGGTTAGGGTCGACATCACAAAGAGGCTACATAGGACTAGGGTTTTAAGAAAAAACCCCAAAAATTGTTGAATTTATGCCTTGTCTTGGATGATCATGAATTCAATGAGGCTAGGAGAAAAAACAAAACAAAAGGAGAAAAAGAAGCTCAAATTTGCTCTTAGAAATTTTGAGTGACTTCTTAGGGATCTAAGGGAAAAATGACTCATTTGGATGGGTCAATTTTCTATCTACAAAAGGTTTCTTATGAATATGTATAAATGTTTCTTAGAGGGAGGAATGCATTGAAGTATTCCTATAAAAACTTTCCATTTGGCCAAGAAATCTAAGAAATGTTTTCTCTTGAATTATTTGAGTTGATATAGATCATCTATGGTAACCTTTTCTTCTGTATAAACTAAAAATTACTTAACAAAGGTTTTCATAAGTTCTTTGAAATTTTTAATGAAATGGCAAAGTATTTGAAAATACCATTCTAAGGCTAATCTACTAATACTTTTAGGGAATAACCTAAGAAGCAAAATTTTCACCATGGTTTATGTCACTACATGTTATTTGGAATAATATCAAGTGACTAACGAGATCTTGTTTTCCATTGTATATTTGAAAATTATAAGTTCCAAATTCTTTGGAAAAGGATGCTTGACCATCATGGGGTCTAATGGTTCATTATAGAACTCATAAAAAGATTATTTTTTTTTATGACCTTTGAAGAGAAGTGATTTGACGTTCAAGCTCTTCCAACTTAAAGTCTCTCTTTTCAAGGTGCTCGATTTTGGCATTAATGTTCTAAAAATTTTCATTTGGTAGGTTTGGTGGAGTAGGTAAGGTCAAAGGAGGTTGCGAGAGAGTTTGAGATATAAAAGGTAAAGTTGTAAGTAAAGGATGAAATAGTTTGATTGGATTTTGTAAGTGGAGGGGTATAGTTGACCCCTAAGTTATGAGATAAAAAGGATTGTAGAATTGGGGTTTGGAATAAGAATTCTAATACTAGGATATGGTGTTGAAATTGATATGCCTATAACAGGTACACCTATGGATATGGTTGGATAAGTTATGGAATTAGCCAAGTGTGTCATAGCCACATTAAAACTAGCAAAGTTGTTTAAATTTTCATTCATTTGTGTGATAGTAGATTGTCCATTAAATTTTTCAAGATTATCATGAGGCATGGAATGTTATTTTCTATTTTGTTTTTCAAGTTCTTCCCCAAGAACATCTAGGAAGATATATTTATTCCTTTTAATATAATCTCTAATGTGATCTAGAGAATTAATATTGACTCTCTCAATAAGGTGTTCTTCTTCCCTAGGTTCATGGTTTGGCCAAGGGTTTTCCACTTGGTCTTCATATTCATGTGTAAAGACTTCATAATATGAAGATGATAGACCCTTGCTTCAGATATTGTAAGGATTTTGAGCTAGGGTTTGAAGGTTTTTGTTTTTTAAGGAGTTAATTTATTAAAGTTTTATTTCTAGAGTACTTATAGCAAAGAAGAGAAGATGTTTTGAAATCCTTATCACCTTGGAAAATAGCCCTCCTTATGACTCCCACTAGCCCACCATTATATACTATCTAAGAGAGATTGCTCCCCAAGGTTCATATGTCGATTTACTCAAGGGGTTGTTATCTTTCCCCCAATAGGACTAACAATTTTTGTATGTTCTTGTTATCTTGAATTAATGTGATTTACAACTATGCAAACAAAATTAGATGATATTGTTAAAGTTTGAATGTTTTTATATTATTAAGGTAAAAGGGAGTGTTCATATCGATTTCACAAAAATGTAGATTATGAACCTTGCATGTGCATAGGGGGGATCCATTGGAACCCCTACTTTCCTACTTGAGCGCCTCTTTCCAAAGGAGGCCCCGAAGATATGGTAATATTCAACGTGAGTAGGCTCTACCTCATGTATTAAAAATTGGCTTTGCATTATGTTGATATTCAATGCTTATATTTATGTCTAATGATTTAATTCAATAAAACACATAAATTGTTTGGATCTCTAATCTGACTCTTTATCAAACCTTCACAAGATAAAAGTTATGCTAACTTAAAGAGAAGATCATCTAAAGTGTATGCTAAATGCAATCACACAAATTGCAAGAAAATAAGTTCTAACCAAGTATGCTCTTTGGATTTGAATGATGACTATGCTAAGGAGATTTTATTTTTCAAGGCAATAAAGTTATGTGTAGCGAACAAGCTATCTTAAAAGCCTTCTTTCACTAAAGTTCTTAGTGGAGGAAGGACCTACCCCAAAGAGTCTTCATCCTCTATTAACCCTATTGGGACAAAAATCAAAGTTCCTAAGAATATAATATCGAACTACCTCTCAATGGAATCCTTTTCCTTAGTCGAAAAACTCATTGGGGGAGACCTGACCTTGAAACCATCCAAAAATGGGCCCACCTTAAATGGAAGCCTGTGGGCTCCATGGAAATATTTGGTCTTTCTAGGGGTTTCTTCGACATCCATCTCAGTAACCATGATGATGCTAGTCTAATTCTGACAGGGGGGTCATGGTTCCTGGGGTGTCGTAGTTTATTCCTGCATAGATGAGTGGAGGATTTTGACCTAGATACCCAAAGCATAAACTATGCTCCTATCTGGGTTCGCATCCCGAATCTTCCATGGTAGTTTTGGCATGAGGATATCCTCAAAGGAATCACAAAAATTGTTGGGGATCTGGTTGCCATTGATCATGCTACCCTAGCCCGTACAAGGATGATGGCTACAAAAATCTATGTAAATGCAAATTTGGATTCAGATCTCCCTACATTTATGGAACTAGAGTATGGATCCTATTATCACAAGCAAGCCCTGGAATACAAAAACAAGCCAACCTTCTACGTGGAGTGTAGAACTCAAGGACACCTCAGAAGTCAATGTCCTTCCTTGAAGGCTCAACAAGAGAAGGAAAATGCCAGTTCAAGGATGGAAGACCCTAACCCTAATACCCAAAATGGTAGGAATCACGGGTTTAAAAAAGGGGTTCAGACCAATAAAATATGGTCAGAACCAAAGTAACAAAGGAATTGAGATCCATCAACCTGAAGAAAGGAAATCACCTCAAGAGCCTCACCAATCAGCAGATAAAGGCAAGCAAATTTTTACATCCTCTCCCCATCCAAAAAATAAGGATGAGGTATGTTCCATTTTCAACATCCCGACCAAATTTCAAATTCTCTCTGATTCATCTCTGTTTGAGTCAAAAAATGAACAAAATATTAAACGCCCAGAACCTAAACCTGAACTACCCTAGTGCCTTGACTCTCCAACAAGATTTGGGCCATCTAATATTCCTGAATAATTTAAGAATCAAAATATTTTAGGTAACCTTCCTCAAAGCCTATATTCCCCTACTCATCCTAGGTCTACTCATCCTCTCCCTGAATATTTCAGCCCTGCAAAGACTTAAGCTAATGTAGAAAGCTCAAGTCCTGTGATAGAGCAAACTGTTCCTCACAAATTTAGTCCCAAATAGACCAAAAGCTCTAGGAAATCACCCTTAGACTATGGAAGTGACAAGAAAAGAGGTAAAATTTTAGCTAATGAGCAGTGGAGAAGAGGCATCCAGGAAGACATAGCCAATGGCATTCAAAAAATGTTATTTCCTTCAGTCATTTCTCAATCTAGAGATGAAGGGAAAAGTTCCAAACCTCCCCAACCTTCAGGAAAGGGAGGTAGAAAAATAGTTAAAGTTTCCAAATGAAAATCCTCTCATGGAACATGAGAGGACTCAATGGGCTAACTAAACAAAGGATAGTTAGCTCATTGAGAAGAGAGTTAAAACCAACAATTTTCTTAATGCAAGAAACCAAATTAGATGATCAAAACTCAGTCAATGCTGCTAGGAAAACTTGGAAGAATGTTGAAGTTGTGTTCAGCCTAGCAAGAGGCTCTTCTGGTGCTTATGTGCTTATGGGACTCAAGGAAATTATAAGGGATATTGATTCAGTCAAGTGACAGAATGATAAGTGTTTTGTTTCATGATAAAGATAACAACTGCTCTTGGATCCTGTCCAACATCTATGCTCCAAATACTTTATCTAGAAGGGCTCAATTATGGGATACTCTAAGCAGCTTAAAAAACTCCTTCAATAACCTACCTTGGATTGTAGCTGGAGATTTCAATTCTCCTCTCTATCCATAAGATAAAAAAGGAGGAGCAGGATATCCCCTAAAGAGTATGGAAGACTTCCTTGACTTTGTCAATTCAAATAACCTCATGGATATCAAACTCAAAGATGCCAAGTTCACTTGGAGTAATAGAAGAGTGGGAAACCAGCTTATTCAGGTAAAATTGGATAGGGTTTTCCTTTCCTAAGAGGCAATTCAGTTGTTTGGTGATGCAAACCTTTATTCTCTACCTAAATTTGGATCAGACCATAGCCCCCTATTATTGGAGGTAGAGAAAAATAATCCTTTCAATAAGTCATTCAGATTTGAAGCAATGTGGATTCAACATCCTAATTTCAGAAATAGGATCGCTCAATGGTGGCAGTAGGATGGATAGGGATGCCCTTCTTTCTGTCTTGCACAAAAATTGAGATATGTGAAGGAAAACCTTAAAATATGGAACAAAGAGGTGTTTGGAAATATTTTTGAAAATAAGAAGTCCATTCTGGAAAGATTAACCTCAATTGAAAACAAGATTCAAAATGGTTAGTGTGATGAGAAAATTAGATCAGAAGAGAGGAGAATCCTGGCTGAATATCATAACATCCTTGCTTGTGAAGAGATTTTTTGGAGATAAAAATCCAGAGCCTTATGGCTCAAAGAAGGAGATTCAAATACAAAATTTTTTCATGCCTCAACTTTAAGAAACAAAAGTAATAATAGGATCAAATAATTGGCTAGGAGTGATGGGTCTACTTATTTTTATATCATGGAAATCAGAGATGAAGTTGTCTCATACTTCATTTCTCTTCTTGGGGACTACAATAATGGGTCAAACCTAGCCAAGGATTCTATGCTCTATCACATCCCTAGATCCATCTCAGATGAAGTTAATTCTAAACTCATTGCTCCTTTCTCTAACGATGAGATCAAGCAAGCTTTATTTTCCATGAATCCGGATAAAGCCCCTGGCCCTAATGGTTTTCCTCCTTGGTTCTTCTAGAATTTTTGGGATATCATCAGTTGTGATGTGTGTTCCACTGTTAAATAATTCCAATCATCCAAGTCTATCCCTCGATGCTTTAACTCCACCTTCATTGCCCTAATTCCTAAAGGCCCTAATGCCAAGCACATGACTAACTTTAGACCCATTAGTTTGTGCACTGTAGTGTATAATATACTCACCAAAGCCATTACCAATAGGATGAAGGATGTTCTACCCACCCTCATTGACTCTTGTCAAGGAATCTCAGTTCAGGGTAGATCCATTTTGGATGGGGCTATTACTATCCATGAAGCTTTACATTTTGTATCCATAACCAAGAAACCCATGTTTCTCCTTAAGCTTGACATGCACAAAGATTTTGATAGGATTAACTAGGATTTCCTCATTGCCATCCTGCTCAAATTTAGTTTCCATGTTGAGTGGGTTGACCTAATCAGAGGCTACATTTCAAGTTCCTAGTTTTCTATTCTTATAAATGGATCTACAACTAGTTTCTTCAAGAGCAATAGAGGATTGAGATAGGGAGATCCTATTTCTCCCTTGTTATTCATAATTGTAGCTGAAGCTCTTGGCCAAACCATCAAAGCTTCTTGCAGATTAGATCTTATTTCAGGAATTAAAGTTGCATCTCAAACCAACCCTGTTACTCACCAACAATTTGTTGATGACACCATCATCTCCACATATGCCTCTATTTTTGAGGCCAAAGTCATCAAGTATATTTTGCTCTTATATGAAGAAGCAGTTGGCCAAAAAATAAATTTCAACAAAAGCAAAATATACTTTTTCAATACTCCTGCTCAGAGGTAAATCAAAATTTCTAGAATCCTTGAGTGCTATGTGTCTTCCCTTCCCTCCACCTACCTAGGCCTCCCTCTATTCATTGGCAAACCTTTTGTATCAATGTGGAACAATGTGATAGAAAGATTCCAAAAAAAAATGGCAGGATGGAAAGGAAATTTGTTATCGCAAGCTGCTAAAGCCACTCTTACTTTGGCTTCCCTCTAGAGCATCCCAATCTATTTTATGTCTGTCTTCAAGGTCCCTACAGTTGTTTGTTTCAGAATCGAGCAAATCCAAAAAAAATTTATGTGGTTTGGGTCTGATTCCAAGCATCGTTTTCACTTAGTGGCCTGGGAAAAAGTTTGTAAACCAAAGCCTAAGGGAGGTATCGGCCTCAGAAGAGTCCACCTACTTAATCTTGCCCTCATGGCTAAACAAGCTTGGTGATTAATTATTAACATGGAAAATGATTGGGTTCCCATTGTAAAAAGAAAATATTTATAGGCAATAGACTTTCTTAATGAGATGGCTCCACGTATAGGATCGGCCTTCTGGAAGTCAATTCTAAACACCAGAGCTCTAGTCAAAAAAGGATTGTGATGGATATTAGGTGATGGTCTTAGGATTGAATTATGGAATGACAAATGGATTAGAAGTGAACCTCTTATCAATGATCCTGATCTAGTAGGTCTGAAAGTGGTCACTGATAGCACTTTTGACTCAAAGTGTCAGACTTTTTGTGCTCTCTCAATGGTAAAAAAGTATGGAAGGCTATCAGCAGTATCATTTGGCCTAATGAATCCAAAAAGTTGCAATTCCTCTTGAATTCCATAATTATTCCTTTAGGTAATGCTAAGGATCAGGTCTTTTGGGAATTCACAAAAAGTGGAGAGTTCTCTGTCAAGTCTACCTACAGTCTGCTCCTTCCTCCTGAAGAACCTTTGTTCCCTTGCCACCTTGTTTGGCCCAAATATCTCATCCCCAAAATTGCCTTCTTTGCTTGGACAACCATTCAAGAGAAAATCCTCACTACTGACAACCTGCTTAAAAAAGGTTATGTTTTCCCTAATAGATGTTATCTTTGCCTAGCTGATTGGGAATCCCCTCACCACCTTTTCCTTTCTTGTCCTTTTTCTTCCACCATCCTCAACAAGATCCTCCAAACCTTCCATATCCTTTGGGCCAAACCTTGCTCTATTTTTGAGCTCTTTCTTCAGTGGCCCAACCCTTTCCATAATCCCCACCTCAAATTCCTTTGGCAAATCTATCTTCATCATTTTTTGTGGCAAATATGGCTCGAAAGAAATCGTAAATTTTTTCTGATAAAATGTTGAATCCTGACCATATTGCCTATAAAATTCTAAGCTTTGCTATTGAAAATGTTGTCCTAATTCCTCTCTCTAACCATCCTACTTCTAGCTTTGAGGCCTCCCTGAGCAGATCCTTGAATTTACCTATTGTGGAAAACCTCTCCCAACCTACCCCTAATTTAAGGACCCAGTCCTCTTGGACCCCCCCTCAAGGTTGGTTTAAACTAAATTTTGATGGGGCTACCAAGGGTAACCCTGGTAAAGCAGGCATTGGTGGTGTTCTAAGAGACCATAGAGGAATTGTCATCCTTGCTTTTGTAGAACCCCTAGGAATCCAATCTAATCAGGTGGTGGAAGCCAGAGCTATGTGGAGAGGCTTGCTTCTTGCAAAATATTATCCTAGAAGGCTCATGGTTGAGGGAGATTCTCTTAATACCATCAACTACTTGAAGAACAACCAAAATCCTACTTGGAGGATCAAGGATTGTATAGAGGAAGCTAGAATTCTAAGCCAAATCCAGCAAGATATTATCTTCCAACATGCGTTTAGGGAAAGCAACAAGGTTGCTGACAAACTCGCTAATTTTGGTGTCAATGCCACAAGTTTGAAGGTGTGGACAAGTGGATTGCCATAGGAAATTATTGACACAAGTGGCTTGACATATTGACTTTTAACTAGTGATGTCGTTAGATATTTTTGTTGCCTTAAACCTGTTGTTCTTCAACAAAAATTTTTATGAGGATGGAGGTAAGGATACTATCACTAATGTTTCTAAGGATGTTAATGGCGACCATGTTACTTCGGTTAATGACAAGGATGATGGCGAGGGTGAGTTGAAGGATGAGCTTAAATATGCAGATATTGAAGATAGAGAGCATGTCTAATTGCCTCATTGTTTCTTGTTTTTCTTGGTTGAGGGCTTCATTTCCTTTGCCCATCCTTACTATTTTTAAGGGTGTCTTGGTCTTTCTGTTGTGGGGTTGTGTCTCCCTCTCCTTTTGTTCATTGTTTCTATTTTACATGTTCTATTTTTGCTCATGTTTTCAATTTTTGTGACCTTATTAAAATCAATTTTGAATAAAATTTTAAACTTATCAAAAAAATAGATAATTTAGCAATAAACAAAGACCGACAAACTAAAAATAATGAAATGAAAATAAGCAGAAAGGTGTCAAGTGGAAAGGTGTAGATATGGAAAAATGACCCACTTCAGTGGGAAATATTCCCTGAGTCCTCTAGGGGATCCCTTAGACTTACCTTTTTTCCCTCTTTATGCAAAATCGCACTTGATCCTTGATGGTGCGTGACTTCGCATTGCAAAATTGCGATCAACCCTAACAGGGTGTGATTTTGCCTTTTTAGTGTTTGACAAGTAGAAACCCTAATTTTTTAAGGTTGGTGTGTTTTACGTCGGCCCTCCTTGTTTTTCTCTCTCTTTTCACCTTCAAATCCGCTATATAAGGAGGGTTTGATTTCACTTTTCACACATGCTCACATAATCAACATTCTAAGGATTGATGATTTATTTCTCACTAACATTTAATTTCTCACAAAGTATTTTTTCGATCTGCATCCTTCTTATTATTTCACAAAGCAACTTTGAAGTGTGGAGTTTGATTGATTGTCTACTGCATTGGATTGTTGTTGCTTGCTCTTGGTGGATTGTTGTTGAATCTCTAAGGAGATATTAACTACCAAGGAGATCTCAAATTTTTATGTCTACTTTCTCACTCTCTTCTAGGTGAAAGCATTATACAACATGTTTTAATTTGTTCACTGCAACATAGTTTTATTATTTTGCTGTAACCTGAGATGTTTCATCTCACTTCTGTGAAATCATGCTCGATCTTCTATGGGGCATGATTTTGCATTGAATTATCACAGTCGCCTATTACGGGACACAATTTTACCTAAGCCAAAGCTAGGGGTAATCTACTAAATAACATAAGCTTATATTGAGATGGGGGTGAACAGTATAAGACCACTTTTTACTTTTCTTTTCAAATCAATATTATGTAGTGTATAGATAGCAGTATCAATAGTAGTAATCAAATCAATGCACAAAACACCATACACAATAGAGACACATATTTAACGTGGTTCACCCAATGTGGGCTACCTCCACGGAGAAAATATTTCTTCTAAATATTTCTCAAATAATATTTTGGTAATCCTTCCCAATTACAATGTTTATGGAACTCTATCCAAAGGAGATGTTGATCCCCTAAATCTGGTTTGTGGATATCTATCCATAGGAGAACTCCTTCTCCTCTACTCTGGCTAGTTATCCTCTAGAAGATACTTCCTCCACTGCACTGATTATGGATCTCTCTCCACTTGAAGACGCTTGTCCTCACTCAGAAGACCTATCCTCAATGTCCTGACTGATGGATCTCTATCCATTGGATACTTTGTTCTCTCTAATCTATCACCTCCAAATCTCTGATCAATAGGTTCACTCAAAACCTTCTCAAATCTACTCAATAGGTCCACTTAGAACCTGCTCAAATCTACTCAATAGGTCCACTCAAAACCTACTCAAATATTCTCAATAGGTCCACTCAGAACCTACTCAAATATTCTCAAAAGGGCCACTCAGAACATGCTCAAATATGCTCAACAGATCCACTCAAAACCTGCTCAAATATGCTCAACATGTCCACTCAGAACCTACTCAAATCTTCTCAACAGGTCCACATAGAACCTGCTCAAATATACTCAATAGGTCCACTCAGAACCTGCTCAATTCTGCTCAACAAGTCCACTCAGTTTCTGCTCAAATATTCTTAATAGGTCCACATAGAACTTGCTCAAATCTTCTCAATAAGTCCACACAGAACCTGATCAAATATACTCGACAAATCCACACAAAACCTATCCAGATACGCTCAACAAGCTCACACAAAACTTTTCCAAATCTGCTCAACAAGCTCAAACAGAACTTGTCCAATATCATAGAATCATAAAGAGAATTGTTAGAGACTCAATATGTTCTATACTCAATGCTCAATCACTTTCTCAACTCAATATCATATAAGCATAAAGAGAATTTTTAGAGACTCAATATGTTCTATACTCAATACTCAATCACTTTCTCAACTCAATCTCATAGAAGCATAAAGAGAATTGTTAGAGACTCAATATGTTCTATACTCAATGCTCAATCACTTTCTCAACTCAATATCATAGAAGCATAAAGAGAATTGTTAGAGACTCAATATGTTCTATTCTCAAATCTCAATATCAACTCAAATCATAATATAGAATAGTTTGTTTTATGGAACTTGAACAACCACTACATGCATCCACTTGACTAGGCTCAATCAACTCTACTCAACCAATCACTTCAATAAACAACCCTTTCTCACAAACCCTAGTCTAAGCATGTATCTCCCAAATCAAAATGTTTCCAAAAATGCTCAATACAAATCTCACATAACAATGATACTCATATTCTTTTCTAACTCAAGTTCAAGTTCTTTGCATAACCCATTGGCTTCAACAACAATGCTAATAAAACAAGTTTTTAATCATGTTGTGGCTGATCCACAACACACCCCAAAATTGGGGACCCACCTTTTTTGCATGCTTTCAAAGAAGATCTCAGTGACCCAGATGCTAAAAATCAAGAAAAAGGCAAAATTTCACAAAAGAGAAAAGTTGTCGCGATATCGCGACATGTTGCTCCGTCGCGGCCGAAAATGAAAAGTTGTCGCGATATCGCGACATGTTGCTCCGTCGCGGCCGAAAAAGAAAAGTTGTCGCGATATCGCGACATGTCGCTCCGTCGCTGCCCAGAAATGAAAGTTGTCGCGATTTCGCGACATGTTGCTCCGTCGCTGTTGAGAAAAGAAAAGTTGTCGCGATATCGCGACATGTTGCTCCGTCGCGGCCAGAAATGAAAAAACGTCGCGATATCGCGACATGTCAAGCTTTCGCGGCCCAAGCAAGCAGGAAGAGGTGTTGATCAAAAATTGTCGCGATTTCGCGACGTGTTGTGAAATCGCGGTCCAGAGAGGAGAGAGAAAGACAGAATGGAAAATTGTCGCGAAATCGCGACATGTCACAAAATCGCGATCAAACCAGTCAAACAAGGCAAGGCACTAAAGTTGTCGCGATATCGCGACATGTCACATTTTTGCAACCCGAAGCTGAAAACGTCGCGATATCGCGATAGGTCGCGTTTTCGCGGCTCCAAGCAGCGAAATGGTATGGAAGGAAAATATGTCATGATTTCATGACATGTCACGTTTTCACGGCCAAATACAAAACACAACGAAAGAGAAAAATGTCATGATTTCGCGATAGGTTGCATCTGCACAACTCGAAAGAGAAAAACGTCATGATTTCGTGATAGGTTGCATTTGCTCGGCTATTGACATAAAAATGTCACGATTTCATGACATGTCTCATTTTCGCGATGCATGAAGGCGGACAAGGCTGTTGGTAGGAAAATGTCACGATATCGCGACATGTCGCGTTTTCGCGATGAAAGTAAAGGAGCAAAGTTGCATGCATAAAAACGTCGTGATATCGTGACATGCTATTTTTGTCACGATTTACACGGGGCCGTTATAGAACATGCAAAAAAGTGCGGAACACGTGGCATACATGTGTAAGGGCTACGAGGCGTTACAGTTCACAGAGAAGATCAAGCGTCTCAATGTCGAGCATAAAGTCAAAAGCAATGGAAAGGCGGGGAAGGTGAAACGAAGCAATCTGGAAGATGAAATGAACCGTCATGGAAGGAGAAGCAATTTACCAAAACTTTAAAAGTAGAAGCACAGATTGGTACGAGGGTCGAAAACCACTATGGGCAGAGTTGCAGAGCCAAAGGCGAGAAGCCATTCTGGGCCTGCTTTTGTGGTGTTTTTCTTCCACTTTGTCTGGATATTTTTATTGGGGTGGTTGTGTGAGTTGGGAAGGCGGGGCTTGGGTTTGGTTTTTCTTCCATAGATGGGTTTGGGAAACTAGAGATTCTGTTGTTGTATAATGACCAATTTTTAATACAAAAAATTCAGAGAGTTGCACCTCATTGGCAAGAAAGAAGGAGTTATTTTCTGCATGCAGGATTAAATGTTTATCTTTCCCCTTTTCAGATTTCTAGGCTTATAGGTGAAGTTTAATGCAAGTTCTCTTGGTTGCTTCATGCGAATGTCTAAATCTGAAAATCACAGTTAAAACCCCAGAGACCAGCACTTAACTTATCTGGATTGTGCGTGTTTTGCAGGTTCAATAGGTTAGGTTGCATGCATGGAAACCTCATTAGCTTCGGTTTTGTCAGAGTAGGATAGCATCATACTGAATGCACTTTTTATTTTTCTTTCACATTTTATTTTCATTTTTTTTCTGCACTTTATTTTATTTACAGGCATTAAAATAAAAATTAAAAAACTAAAAAATTCCAAAGTCTAAAAATAGAAAATTTCCATTTCTAGGCCAAAATTTCATTTTACAGTTTTGTTTTTCATTCATGAGCAGATGATGATATTCCCTTCATGAAAATTCCAATTTCATTGAAGGGGTTATGTTTTATGACATTTCATCAATTTCCATTTTGAAGTTACAACTATGGTCATATAGAGATCAAATCACATTTGCTTTATTCGGGTTCAATGAACAATCATTAAAGTTTCACAATAAAATAAACCAACATTGCCCCTTGTTTTCAGTTACTTGCAACCACTAAGGTGTTCCAAGCATTTTAATTGAATATCTTTATTTGAGATTATTAATACACATATGTAAAATGCTAACATAGCGGAACCTTGGAGAAATTGTTTATTAAATTTCTTTGCAAGAGAGGATTTAGAACCCAAATCCTATCGGAGAGTGTGTTTTCACAATCGGGTGAAAATACCACTCAACAGATTGGCGCTAGAAGGAGGTCTGGATGGGTTTATTTTAGTGAGATTTAAAATTTTTGTATATTTCATGCCCTACTGATTGTTATCTTTAGCCTTCTAACACCACTCAACAGATTGGTGCTAGAAGGAGGGCATGAAAAGGTTTATTTTATCATGATTTTAGATGCTACGGTTTATAATTGTTTAAGAGCTTTACATTGCTAAATATTTCAAGTCCATTTGATTAGCATCTTCGGCCTCCTCTAACACCACTCAATAGATTGGCGTTAAAAGGAGGGCTGAACTGGTTTATTTCATGATGATTTAAGTGCTACAGGGATTTAAATTTTGAATATTTCATGCCCTGTTAATTGTTATCTTTACTCCTCTAACACTCGGCAGATTGTTAAAAGGACGGCCTGAATTGGTTTACTTTATTCTATTTTAAGCAATTCAAGTATGCTGTATATTTTTCTGATTGTTCATACAGAAATAATGTGATTTGATTTAATTTTGAAAATTTTGGTTTTGACTAACAAAGTGTTGTTTTCATGCAATTACTTTTCATTTGATTTTAATGAATACATCTCTTAGTTGATGCTAACTTGATTTTTTATACATTGCAGGTTGAATATTCAACATATTTGGTTCTAAAGTTACATTTTAAGTTTCACTAATGGCAACACTTGAGGAGCAAATGGTATCCCTAAGAGCTGAAATAATGTCTCTAAGAGAAAGAATGGTATTAATAATGGAGGATCATTATAAGGGTTTGTCTATACATGTGGTACCCTATCAAATTCCTAAAATGTTATTGGATTTTTTACGGTGTTTTAATCAAGAGGTGCCACTAGGATACTTGCAAAGACTGCATGTCTACAAGAATACATTATGTCAATTCCAGATTTTCTATGAGGAGGTGGCTTGTAAGTTATTTGCATACATTTTGGATGATAAACCATTCTTTTGGTATAGCCAACTACCCATGGAGGTTAGGACTTCTTGGATACAACTAGAAGCAGCCTATCTTTATCATTTTGGTAATCAAAGTTGACTTAGAAATCTTGAAAAATCAGTTTACCTCCATATGTAAGGAGCCTAATGAATCCTTGAGTCAATTCAATGGAAGATTTCGTGAGTTGCACTCCCAAATGTGGGAAAATTTTAACACATTAGAAGAGGAAGCCATGGAAGTATACCTAGGAGCCATACACCCCACACTTGCTTCACTCATTGAGGAAAAACTGAGTGGTTTGTCTCTAGAGAAAATCCATGAGATCTTGGAAGAGATAGAACGACAAGGTCTTGAAGAAGAAAAGGCACAACATGTTCATATGAGAGATTGTTCTTTTGATGCCAACCTACACCAACCATCAAATATAGCACCCTCCACTCCAATGATATCTAAGGTAAATGATCAAGGGGATGAATTTGAATATCCAAATCTTACAACCACCTTAGATGTAGTCCACGAGGAGGTGCAAATTGCTAAGCCAACATCCGCTAGTGAGGATTATGCAGAAATGATCTCATTCATAGAGATACACGATTATCCGGATGAAGGGGTTCTAAATTCAACAATGTTTGATATATGTGATAGGACGGAACCCACCATAGAATTGAATGAAGTGGTTGAAAGTGAAATTGGGAAGAAAACCAATAAATGAATTTGAAGACATGATAGAGTTTCACCACTTGTTCTTGGAAGATACTATTGATGAGATGTGTAAAATTAATGATCAAGAAATTCTTCACCCTCCAAATTATGATAAAATTGAATCATGGGTTACTAATTTGGACGATGATAGCCTTACAAATTTGAATTCAAGAAATAACCCACTTTTGGAAATAATTGAACCATCTAAGGAAGGTGAAGATGAATTTGATGAGAAGCATATTGATGAATTGGAAGATGTTGAAGAAGTAGTTGAACGTCACCACTTGATTTTGAAAGATGATTATTATGATGCTTGGAAGAAGTGGGAAGACTTCACTCATTCCAAAACTACTAATGAAACTTGTGTGCCAATTGATATACAGGACAACATAATCGCCTACTCGAAGGAAGATATTACAACTCCTGTACAATTTGAGGATGTTTTGGAAGAGGGTTTCAAATCTCATCAAATTTTGGAAGATTATAATGATTCTATTACCAAGGACAAAGAAGAAAATGAATTGATGAATGAATCAAAAGATCATGTCACAAATATCATGGAATTTCATGCCATGGATTTGGATGACGATTTTCACAATGGTTGGGGGAGATATGATAATGCATTCTTTTCTCACATCCCTATAGATGAAACTCATATTTCACTTGATATGCAGGATGTTGAACCTTCTACATCATACGAAGATCTCATATTCACAAGATTTGAAAAGGTGACAAAATTCGATCATGTTGAATATAAATTCATTGAAGGTGCGGATGCAAGTTTGCATGATGATTTTGAGGATTCAAATGAAGAGATACCATGGATAGTGAACAAAGAATTGGAACCAAATGACAAAGAGATTGATCAATTGGAAGCAACTCAAATGAAGGATCATCAAGATGAGTCATGGGACATACACTTTGACCAAGAATGTTTGAGGATTGAAAATGGATGACCATATTTTGAATTTGAATAATGTTTATGATGAAATGTCATTAAAGGTGAATGAAAAACAAGGTATAATTTCTAATCACACCTTTGATAACATTGTTTTAATGAATGGAAAAGAAGTTGATGCACTTGAATTGTTAAATCAAATTCATCAACAATTACTAATTGAATCTAGGGTAAAAACTTTTAATGATCCTAATTTAGTAAATATCCTAGATGCTTGTAAATTGTTACACAAATTTGATTGGCCTACAAATTTGGAAAATGATTTGGCTTTGAAATTTGTAGAAATAGGCTCCTACTTACAAAATTGCATATTTGAAAAAGATAGCCTAATTCTAAATCAAGGAGGGAATTATGAAATTTACATTTTAAAGAATAGACATGATAAAATTGAAAATCAATCATTGTCTAATCAATTTGAAAATTTGAAGCTCACCTATGGGAGTATTAATGGAACTAAATCTAATTGGTGGGGTGAGAGAGGAAAGTTGAAGTGTGTTGCATTGTTTGGTCTAGTCTTGTTTTTGTTGGATTCCCACAACATTTGGCATGCATATCATGTTATATTTTTGTTGAAATGTTCTAATCATGTTTGGGATCCAGGAAAGTGATAATCCAAGCTTTGCATCATCTTGTATTATATTGTACATTTGTATATAGATTTTGGTTTTTGGGTTTTGGTTTGTGTTTTCAGATTTTCATTTTTGGGATTGCAGTTTGGTTTTGGATTGAATAAGTTTTAATTTAAAGTTGTGTGTTTATTTGACATGTTTTGTTTGTCTATATAAAAAAAAAAATGATGAAAAAGTTGTCTTGAGATGCTAACTTATGTTCTAGATCAGGGAAATATGGAACATTGGAATTATGTGGTAGAAAGCTCCGCAAGAAATACAAACAGTTTAATAGTATCGTTTGAAACTTGTGATGCATGAAGTAGTCAGTTTTATATGGCAATATTTCATCTCGCAATTCAAAAGACAATGCATTCATATTACATCTCACTTTGCACATACATGCCATCTTAGTTGCATATGCATTTCAAATACAAATCATTAAAGTGTGTCAAATCCTCTTAGGGTTATGCTATCACATAAATAAGAAGAAAATCCTAAGGTTGGGAACTGAGTCTTGAGATATCTAGAACCAAGCACATTTTATACACATTAAAAAGGATCTTGAGCAAAATGATCAAAACCTTGCTTGGAAGAAAAGGTTGGGCGAAAGAAGTATTTCATGTCTATCCTATTATGCAACATGATCCTTAAAACAAGTGGTTTTGACCATTTCCATAAAGCTTAAAGCCTAAAATCAGAGTAGTAAGGATAGGGCTAAATCCTCATCGAACTTAGGTTGAGGATCCAACTCCCCAAAGCTTTGATTTGACCTACATGGAGTAGTAAGGATAGGGCATAAATTCTCATCTCGCTTAGGTTGAGAATCTGATTCCCCAAAGCTCCTATGTCTCATTTCATCATAAATCTTGGATTGGAAGGATCGTACTACTTGTCCTCTGCAAAGGATGGGTAGTCATCCCCAAGGTCCAAGAAATAAAATTAATATTTCCCATTTTTCATCTTGGATTGGAAGGATCGTACTACATGTCCCTAGCAAGGATGGGTAGTCATCCCCAAGGTCCAAGAAGTAAAAAAAAATTAATATTTCCCATTTCATCTCAATATTGGATTGGAAGGATCGTACTACATGTCCCTAGCAAGGATGGGTAGTCATCCCCAAGGTCCAAGAAATAAAAGAAAAAGAATGAATGAAGCTAAATCATGGATTATGGGGTTAAGTATGCCCATGCATGGCAGCATGTCTTGTCTAAAAAACAAGACCACTGATTGTTCAAAGGGTTAGACTAGCATGACCATTTCTTCCATAATTGGTTAAATTATTTTGCTCAAAGTGAGGTAATGAATTCCAAATCAGAGTAGTAAGAATAGGGTTAAACTCCCATCTCGATTAGGTTGGGAGTCTGATTTCCCAAAGCTCTGATTTCACTTTCACTTACACATGGGTTCAAGATAGTAGTGACTCATAACCAACTTTGGGATCTAATAAAGCAATTCATTATACATATAGTTGATCCTAAGAGGGTTTGATAATCTTGAATGTTTGTGTATGATACTAGAAGGACTATGCCTTTTATAAAAGCAAAATCTCTTAGCATATTTATTAGGTTACACAAATCATTCACAATCTCACATATGCATTCATGTAAAACTGACGATGGAATGTTGATCAATTTCAAACGATAGGGAATGAAACACATTGCACACACCGAGCTGATACTTAATGATTCTGATGATTCATGTATTTTTGATCTATGGGCATTTGTTTATATTTCTTATGTGCTAATGCTTGTTTTCGAGTTTGTATACTTCCAGGTTGGGTTCTCACCAAAATGCTCAGGAGCATTTGACAACAGAGTCACCATTTGTTGTGGCTGATCCACAACACACCCCAAAATTGGGGACCCACCTTTTTTGCATGCTTTCAAAGAAGACCTCAGTGACCCAGATGCTAAAAATCAAAGAAAAAGGCAAAATTTCACAAAATGAAAAAGTGTCGCGATATCGCGACATGTCGCTCCGTCGTGGCCAGAAATGAAAAGTTGTCGCGATATCGCGACATGTTGCTCCGTCGTGGCCAAAAATGAAAAGTTGTCGCGATATCGCGACATGTCGCTCTGTCACAGCCAAAATGAAAAGTTGTCTCGATATCGCGACATGTTGCTCCGTGAAAAGAAAAGTTGTCGCGATATCGTGACATGTTGCTCCGCGGAGAAATGAAAAATGTCGCGATATCGTGACATGTCAAGTGGGGAAGAGGAAGAGGGTGTTGATCGAAAATGTCGCGATTTCGTGACGTGTTGTGAAATCGCGGTCCAGAGAGGAGAGAGAAAGATAGAATGGAAAATTGTCACGAAATCATGACATGTCACAAAATCATGGTCAAACCAATCAAACAGGGCAAGGCACTAAAGTTGTCGCGATATCATGACATGTCGCGTTTTCACGACCCAAAGCAGAAAAATGTCACGATATCGCGATAGGTCACATTTTTGTGGCTCTAAGCAGTGAAATGGTATGGAAGGAAAATATGTCATGATTTTGTGACATGTTGCGTTTTCGTGGCCAAATACAGCAAGAGCAACCCGAAAGAGAAAAGCGTCATGATTTCGTGACAGGTAGCATCTGCAAAACCGAAATAGAAAAGCGTCATGATTTCGTGATAGGTTGCATTCACGTGTCGAAGCATAAAAATGTCATGATTTCGTGACATGTCTCATTTTCGTGCATGAAGGTGGACAAGGTTGGTAGGAAAATGTCACGATATCGCGACATGTCGCGTTTTCGCGATGAAAGTAAAGGAGCAAAGCTGCATGCATAAAAATGTCGCGATATCGCGACATGCTATTTTTGTCATGATTTACACGGGGCCATTATAGAACATGCAAAAAAGTGTGGAACACGTGGCGTACATGTGTAAGGGCTACAGAGGCGTTACAGTTCACAGAGAAGATCAAGCGTCTCAATGTCGAGCATAAAGTCAAAAGCAATGGAAAGGCGAGGAAGGTGAAACGAAGCAATCTGGAAGACGAAATGAACCGTCGTGGAAGGAGAAGCAATTTACCAGAACTTTAAAAGCGGAAGCACAGATTGGTACGAGGGTCAGAAAACCACTACGGGCAGAGTTGCAGAGCCAAAGGCAATAAGCCATTCTGGGCCTGCTTTTGTGGTGTTTTTCTTCCACTTTGTCTGGTTTTTAATTTTTTTTTGGTTTTGAGAAAACTAGAGATTCTGTTGTTGTATAATGACCAATTTTTAATACAGAAAATTCAGAGAGTTGCACCTCATTGGCAAGAAAGAAGGAGTTATTTTCTGCATGCAGGATTAAATGTTTATCTTTCCCCTTTTCAGATTTCTAGGCTTATAGGTGAAGTTTAATGCAAGTTCTCTTGGTTGCTTCATGCGAATGTCTAAATCTGAAAATCACAGTTTAAACCCCAGAGACCAGCACCTAACTTACCTGGATTGTGCGAGTTTTGCAGGTTCAATAGGTTAGGTTGCATGCATGAAAACCTCATTAGCTTCGGTTTTGTCAAAGAGGATAGCATCATACTGAATGCACTTTTTATTTTTCTTTCACATTTTATTTTCATTTTTTTTCTGCATTTTATTTTATTTACAGGCATTAAAATAAAAATTAAAAAACTAAAAAATTCCAAAGTCAAAAAATAGAAAATTTCCATTTCAAGGCCAGAATTTCATTTTTCAGTTTTGTTTTTCATTCATGAGCAGATGATGATATTCCCTTCATAAAATTCCAATTTCATTGAAGGGGTTATGTTTCATGACATTTCATCAATTTCCATTTTGAAGTTACAACTTGGTCATATAGGGATCAAATCACATTTGCTTTATTAGGGTTCAATGAACAATCATTAAAGTTTCACAGTAAAATAAACCAACATTGCCCCTTGTTTTCAGTTACTTGCAACCACTAAGGTGTTCCAAGCATTTTTATTGAATATCTTTATTTGAGATTATTAATACACAGATGCAAAATGCTAACATAGCGGAACCTTGGAGAAATTGTTTATTAAATTTCTTTGCAAGAGAGGATTTAGAACCCAAATCCTATCGGAGAGTGTGTTTTCACAATCGGGTGAAAATACCACTCAACAAATCACAACTTTCAATTCAGAAAGCCTTGAAGCATAAACTCAAAGTACTTCACTCAACCAATGGTCTAAACAATAATGCTTATCAAACAAGGTTTAATCACAACTCTCAATCCATAAAACCTTGAAGCATTAACTCAACCACTTTCGAAAAGGAAACCCTAATCAAATCCTTTTCACTCCAAACTTAATTTTCAATCAATCCAATCACCTAACTCAACAAAGAAAAAAATTTCCCATGCATTTTCTTGAAGAGTAGTTGCCCTTACAAATATGCCACACTCACAATTAATTCTTTGACAAACTCAATAAGGGTTAGAGGATAATTTTTATATCACAAAAATAATATCACAATTACACATTATCACTCCAACTTAAACAATAAACAATATTCTCACAATAATCACAAAACCCTTTATTCAAAATGACATACAACCCACAAAGTATTAACCTTTAAATATTCCACAATAGCAAAATTTAAGACTTGAAAATAAAAATAAAATTGTCCTTATAACTCCTAATGGTATTTCTCAACTACCAACCTTTATCACAATGCAAAGACTTCAACCACAAAATACCTTATACCTCCAAATTAGGCATTAATAAAATATAACATAAAAATGTACCTTTGCCTTTGAAGATTTTTTAACTCTCAACACAGCCCACACAAACGCATTTGCCCACGACATAAACCACCACACAAGCTACAAGATCGTTGGGAAGGAAGAAGCACCATGTGCTTCAACACCCCTTCCTTGCCTTGCAAAACGTATGCGCCTAACGATTGGCGCCTTCAACACGTCCACCAAAAGCTTATAAGGGATTCAAACACTATCCACCATGCACACTAAAACTTAAGCTTGTAGCCCACTTGCCACTAGGCCAAGGCCTTGTTGGCTTCCAACTAATCAATGTGCTTGCTTTTGTTTCCTTTCGCCATCAAGTCAAACACAAATTTTGCAATTCTATCTCACGAGCTCTGCATTTAATTCGTATGCTTTCTCTTTCCAATTCGAGCAAGGATTATTAGGAAATCAACTTTGGGTATGGTATTTATATACATTTCCACTAAATCAAAAATGTCGGCACTTCCCTTTGGCTTTTATGACATCGACGGAAATAAACTTTGCCTTGTTTAAAAACTTTAAATCCAACCTTTGGATTTATTAAAATATTCTTTGGTCTTAAACCTTTAAACCCAACCTTTGGGTTTATTAAAATATTTTGACTTTATAAACCCACCTTTGCAATATAAAATATTGTAATGAAAATTACAAATATTTTATTTTGGGTTTTCACCATGGCACTTCTAACCATTATAATATTTCACCTTTGATAAAGTACCTTTTAATATTTATTTATAAAATTTAAATTCATCATGAATTTAAATAGTTTATAAAATAAATATTATAACTCCTTTTTAACTTTTGTCTTTTGCATTGTTTCACTCGAACTTCTACCTTCTTGCTAAATATCAAATGACCATCTTTGTCGCCTTTGTTTCCTACTAAAATCTTTGGTATTAATGATGACTCCATTTGGTGGCATCAATGGTGACATCAATGATAACTTTGACTTAGGGACTCAAAATGTCCAACATCTACTATTCCAATTTTCATCATTGCATTCTAGACTGCATTTAGAGCATAGTGGTGTATTCTGTTTCTGTGATTTCATCATTCTTTTCTGCTATATTGTATTATGTTTGTTTTCCTCCAAAGGTCAATTTCCACTTTTAATTATCAAAGGTCAGCTAAAAGGACCTAGGGGGCTTGACTATTGTGCCTCCAAGTATTGTTATACAATGGCCTAAGTAGGCCCCCTAACGCTAATCATATTTTCAAGTGTTTGTCAAGTTATCTTGCAGGAACAAGGATTATTGATAGCATTGGATAAAGGGATAAAAGCAAGGATAAATCATCGGATAAGATAAGTGTTCTGATTAGTATTTAGGCTATTTTTTGAGTGCTTTATATTTCTATTGTAAACCCTAGATCTGATTTTATTAAAATACATCTAATTAATTTCTAGGCATTTGAAAGATAAACAACATATAGTGTGCACTTAGGGTTAATTTTGTTTGTGCATTTCTTCTTGAGCCCTTGCTTAAAGGTTGTCTGTTTAGAACCCTAGGTTAGAGAAGCATTCAAAGGAAAGAATCATTCTAGGGTTAGCTCTTGTATTCTTGCATTCTGTATTTCTGCATTGTCCTTTATCTTTTATAGCATAGATCTAGAAAGGCCAAATCTAGGTGTTTGTCTTGAATCTCATACATCAAACATTCTTGAAATTCATGTGGACTTGGAGTGAGTCCTTAAACCATTCCTGGTGAACCCTTCCCCCTAGCACTGAGTGTAGAGAACAACATACCCCCATGGTTCACCCCAAAGGCTTCTCTCTCTTGCGGATCCAACTTTTGGGAATTGTACACGGTAGGGCAGTTTTCCCCCTCTACATCTTTGGTGAACCCGACGTGAACACCTCCTTTTATTTTAAAACTTTAAGCAAGATCATTAAATTTGTTTGTGTGGTTGAAGAACCTTAATAACATCTTTAAAAATATTTTTGTTTCTATTGTTAGCATTCTCTTCTATCCTTTCACTTTTCTAATGGCTCCTATCCTTAGAAGTCAGTGAAAGCATCTTGAATCTGATTGTATTCCTCTAGAAGATGATCAGATTGATAGAGAGGATCCTAACATAGATCTAGAAGAACAAGATAACATGGATACTGAGATGATTTTTGATCCTTATGAGGGACCTAATGGTAGCTTTATCTTTTCATCATTTGAGCATATTTGGGGCTTTATGAAAGCTAATAGGGATAGGATATTGGGAGGTATGGAGCGAGAAGCTCACCTCGAAAGAGATGAGACTCCTCCACCTCCTCCAATAAGCTCCCCTATGCTTAACCAAGAAAACCCTTGCCTAAATCAGTGCATCTTGATAATTTGAACCAAGTTGTTGATACTACTACAACCACCAACATTGGAAGGAATATGCAAGCTCCTCCAATTAGTAGTGTCACTCAAAAGTGTTTTCAATTTCTTCCTCAATATTCTAATATCAACACTTTTGCTTCTATCCTACCCAATGTTAGTTGTCCATTTTCACAAGGTGCCACATATAACAATAATATCCATGCTTCCAACCTGAATCAAGCATTGGTTCCTCAACACACATATGGGAATATAGGAACAATGCATAACAATAATCCAGAAGTGCAAAATTTAGCAAATATGGTGAAGCAGTTGGTTTCAAAAGTTGAGATGATTCAGCCTTCAAGTTTTACTTACAGTTATAAGGAAATGTGTAATCAGCCATTGGATCCTATTGTTGCTTCTAGGCCTTATCCTAAGCATTTTCCTATGCCAGTTTTACCCATTTATAAGGGTATAGAAGATCCAATTGAGCATTTAAGAAGATTTAGAACAACTTGCCATGATCTCATTTATGATGATATGTTGCTACTTAAAACATTTCCTAAGAGTCTTGGTGGCATGGCATTAGAGTGGTACTATCAGTTGCCTAATTATTCCTTAAAGATTTTTGAAGAGACAACATAATTATTTGTTCAACAATTTGGTGCTTACATTGAGAAAGAAGTGACAATGAAAGATGTCTATAATTTAAAACAAAGTAAAGAAGAAAGCTTTTCAAAATTTTTGGCTCGTTGGAGAAGTTTAGTTGGATGTTTGAGATATACTTTACCTCCTAAAGATATGCTTGAGATATTTATTGGTAATTTACAAGAACAATTATCTTATGCATTAGAGACTACTACTATTACATATTTTGATCAAGCAATTGATTTAGCAAGAAAAGTAGAACAGGCTCTCATCAGGAGAGGCCAACTCAAGGTTAAAGAAGAAAAACCTACTAAGTCTCAACACAAGAATAAGCACATAGGAGGTGATAGTGGAATGGATAGTAGGCCTGTTAACAATGTTACTAACAACCTACAAAAGATAGTACTTCAAAAACCTCCACAAAGGAATTTTACAAGGCTTAATATGTCTATGGAAGCAGCTTTGAAATAACTTTTAGAAGCTAAGGCAATTGAGTTACCTCCTATTAGACAACCAGATACTACAACTCATTGGTATAAGGTAGGTCAACATTGTGCATATCATAGAGTGGAAGGACATTGGATGAATTCTTGTAAGAAGTTGAAACATGTAGTTCAAGATTTGATTGATGCAGGACGTATTGACTTAAGCAATTCTCAAGTATTGAATAATCAAGTACCTATCCAACAAAATGTGACTACCAATCAAGATATGGGAATATTTAAAGATCCATTACCAAAACATAATCAACAAGTAGCAAATCAGGTGGCTCATCAGAATGAGCCTCCTCCCTATGGTAATATGGTTGGCATGGTTGGGATAACTACAAGAAGACAAGCTCAAACTCAACATCCTCAACAAGGATAAAATTCTGTATTACAACCTAGTTCAGTATTGAAGAATAATCAAGGAAAAGTTTCAGATATGGGGATTCCACCTATTGTATTGAGACCACAACCTAAGGTTTCATTTGATCTTCAAAAGCAGTTGGCTAGTACTCCAACAAAGATATTAGTTTTAGAACTCCTTCAAACTTCTCCCAATCATAGAGATGCTTTGATGGAATTTTTAAGGCAACAATCAGTTCCTTCAGATATTTCACCCAATGCTATAGTTGATGTCGTAGGTTCTCTTGGGATACATCATATCTCATTTTTGGATGATGATAAACCTTCCTCAAACTTGCAAGAAGATTCTTCACTTTACATCACCACACTTATTGGGGATACTTTTATCAAAAGAATTTTGATTGATAATGGTTCTTCCCTCAATTTGTGTACATATCAATTCTTTCAAAAATTTGGATTAAAAGAGGAAGACTTAACAAAATCTGATATCATTATAAAAGCTTTCAACAATGAGTCCCAAGAAGCCTGTGGTGTCATATCTCTTCCTCTCAAAGTTGGGCCTAAAATATTGGATACTTTGTTTTATGTGGTACATTGTCCTGCATATTTTAATCTTCTTCTTGGATGACCTTGGATTCATGCAATGAAGGTCATCCCTTCTACTCTTCATCAGTGTCTCAAGTTTGAGTTTAAGAATCAAGTTATCACCATTCCGGGTGACCCTCGACCATTTGAATTTTGTTCAAATGTAGAGCGAGCTCAATCTGAGTTCAACCTATGTCCCTCAATCTCTTCAATGGTTTCTCCATGTTCCTCATCTCAAATATCAGAGCAATTTCAAAATTTAAAAATGAGTGAGGAACATATCTTAAATTTTTCATCTCAGGATCATGATAATCAGTTTCTTCAAGAACCTCTTCTGGATCTAGCCAAGCTACCACCATCACCAAGAACCATGGGTTTACCCCATAAGAAAGGTGATGTTGTACACATTGGCATGTGTACCTTTGTCTTCATAGGAACTACCTTCGAAGAAAATATACATGGTAGCAACCCCTCTCCCATTGAGCATTCTTTTGCTCATTGTTACCTTTCCAATGATTACCCACTTCCTAAACAGATCCTATCTAGTATGGGATATGTAGGTAAAGGTTTGGGGCCACAACATAAGGGCATTCAAGAGCCTTTGGATGTCGAGATCTAGCTTAGGAGATGTGGCATAGGTTTTATACCTAGTAAAGACCAACCTTTACCATTTGACAATGATGATCATCTTATGACTTATGTTGAATATATGGATTATCAAAATTCAGGAGTGGGTGATGAGGATGATGGTCCCCCTTATTCTTCTGATGTCTTGTTTTGCAATATGATTGATTCTGTATGTTCTAAAAGTAAACCTTCTATTTTAAAAGAGGACCCTACTTCGTTGTCCTATAGTGATCTTGCGAAGTTAGGAATTGCTCCTCCTTATGTTAAAAATAATGGTTATGTTCGAGAGTGCATTGATTATCATGCTATGGCTACCAAATAAAGAGCTATGAAGGAGCCTCTCCATAATTCTAATTATCGAGAAGGCTTACCTTTTAGAGATTTCTTTGATAAAATAGTCCATGGTACACCTATTCTTTTTGTTAAGAAAGGTGACACACTTAGATTTTGTGTCGACTTTCATTCTACTTGCTTAAATTAATTAATAATAAATAATAAAAAAAAATAAAAATTACATCAAATCAATTAATTATCATTTAGCTATGCATTTGCATTTCTATTGCATCCATCTGCTTGTTCATATTGCATTGTTGCTTGTCATCCTTTTGCATTGTCTGCCTAACATTTAATTCAACTTGCATGCTTGAATGTCATATTTTGCATGATTGCTTGTTCATGATTACTTGATCATATAGATTTTGGGGATCTTGCGACAATGGCATGTGATGATACCTAGTTAGGTCATAGCTCACATGCATTGCACTCTCTCTAGGGTTCTGATGCCTAGTAAGATCCCCACCTAGGGCTTTCTTCTTTAGTCTTCTTTCTTGCTTTTGTTTGCTTCTTCAAGTATTTTCCTTGGTCTTGGAAATAGTGAGAGTATCTCTTAGATCAAGGATGATAGTTCATTAATATTTCCTTGTCACTTTTTCATTGCCTTCTTTTTCTTTGTCTTCCTTTGCTTTTGATAAGGAGATACATGTGTTTTGTTTCTTCCTTTTCCTTCTTAAGTTGTCTTCTCAACATAATTGCACACACTCACTATCTTGTTTTCTTCTCTAAACCCCTATCGGGGGTAGCACTCACCTAATATATATTTTATCCTTATATTACACCCCACATGGGATAGCTATACATCCTAGTGGGTATCTTATCGGATATGATCTTCTATCGGGTTATACTCCCTTTTGACTCAACGGGCTCAACACCCCATTATAGGATAAGCTCCTTGGCCATTTTTAGTAGGCCTCGGTATACATCCTAGTGGGTAATCACCCCACAATAGTCAATTAGTGAGCAACCACCCATAGTGGGTCAGACTCCAACACCTCATCCCTCTTGGTGAGCACTATACCCATAGTGGGTTTAGCTCCCTCTTTTCTGGTATGATTCATAGTATTTAGTCACATTGGTCCCTTGCGACCTACACTGATTTCAATACTATGTTTCACCCATCCTTCTCTATTTCATATGGTTGACCTTTGGATTATCTTCTTCTTTGTCTTCTTTCTCTTCTTCTTCGTATTGTTGGTCTTCTTTCTTTGTCTTTTTCTCATGTTTTCTTTCTTCCATCCATTTCATCCATGCATTTCATATAGCCTTGCATTAAGATAGATTGCATGCATAAAATATCAAATTAAAGAACATCTAAGATAACAATTAAAATCACATGCACACATTCACAAAATATAAAAAGAAGTAGCTATGTATTACTCGATGAAAAAGAGAGATACATTAGTGTCTAGTTGGTGTACCATAGTCTAGTCTTGGTACACTCAACCAATCCCTAGGGGTGCATACCATAATAAAAATTGGTATGTCATCCTGATCCCTAGCCCTAGCTCTGAGAGCCTATCTCCTCTACTTCACCTAGAGGAGGAGGTGGTCTAGGCAACCGCATACCCATGGATGGTGATGTCAAGAATATTTATGATCGAGATCATGACCTACTAGCTGATTAGAGGGATGGAGGGAGTGTTACTCTCTACCCCTTTGGTACTACCTGGTAGTACATGGTCTCATAAAATGTAGCTCATTGAATGGCCACCTCTAACCTCTCCCCTACCCTCTATAGCTCTTCCTATAGAAGGTGGACTCCATCGCTAGCCTGGTTGCTCCTAATGATAGCCATCCCCTCTACCCGAGCCCTCTAGCGCTCTATGTCTATATGGCTCACCTCTCCTTGAATATGATCAACCTCTACTCGAGTTGCATCCCTCTCCCTCTCTATGGTGCTCAATGAGCCTCATAGTCCCTCGATCCTCTTGGACCTATCCTCCTAGAGTAGGTCCACCTACCTCTATAGAGTCACCACCTATGCTCGTAGCACCTCTACCTCCTCCCTTGGATCCCCTCATCCTAAAGCCTAACCCTAGCTATTGAATGTGGAGGCCTCTCTCGATCCTCCACCTAGTAGTACCCTAGCCTCTATGGGGGTAACTCTAGATGCCCCTACCTCCCTAGTCCCTATAGTGCTAGTGTCCTCCATCACTAACTCAATCTGAAACTTGAGCCTACCTCTATCTCAGAGCTATTGGTCCCTATTGAGCCCTCTCTGTGGCTCTATGAGCTACCTCTTAAAAAGCTCACTATAAACCTGGGACCATCACCACTTGGTACCATTTATATCAAAAGTGGAAGGAGACCCTATGGGCATGACTCCTCTATACCACCATCGGTAGCTGAAGGCCACTCCCACATCATCCACCTTAGGATCCATGTAAGGAGGATCATCTAAGTCCTCCTCGGTCCACTTGGTCAGGTCGGGTTCACCTCCTACCCCTGCTAGTTAATGGTAGACTCTCTAGTACCAGTAATCCCCAGTTTGGGATGCCTTGCAAGATCTAAACTACCTCAAGACTCGATCAAATTGGAAGACCTCTGGCTCCCCTTCTTCATAGTTAACCACCTGATCCTCTTGATCCTCACTAGCTCTGTCCTATCCTCAGCCCATCTTAGGTGTAGATGCTAGGGTCACCATACTATCTACTCCCTACTATCCACCTCGCTAGTGGTAGATGCTCGACGTAGGTCCTCATGATCTGCTCTAGGGATCTAGACCATCTATATGCTATTGGTCACTCTGGATTGGGTAATGGTCTTGGTAGTGCATCCGATCTCTACACCGCTATGTGCTCCCAGCTCCATACCTAGAGCAAAGTCATGCACACTATACCTATATGTCGCTTGTACATGATATTGTACAACATCTTATACAAGCGGGCCAACACATATGGACCCCATGCAAACCTAACTCTCTGGTCCTGCATGTCTACCACTACATCTACCATCACCCATGGTAGATATCACCTACTAGTATGGCACATCAACATACCCACAACCACCCCATAGAGCATGGTCATCAATGGGTCCACCCCATACCGCCCCACTAGGTCATCTATGACTATGGTGCTCTCACGCACCTGGTGGGTCTAGCCTCTCAAAAATCATTGCAAGGTCATTGGTCTCCCTTGTGCTCTATAAACTATCCCTCTGATAGGGATGCGTAATATGCACCACACATCCTCTAGTGTGATGGTCATCTCTCCTATGGGTAATCAGAAGGTAGATGACTCTGGGTACCATCTCTCTGCTAGTGCTATCAGTAGAGCCCTATCTACCTCTACCCGAGGTAGTCTAGCTAGGTGGTCTAGCCCCACCACTTCTAGTGTGTCCCTCTCTACCTATTCGAGTGCCTCTAGCTCCACCTCCAGGGAGCTGGCTCTCCACTCGCGGCTCTCGAGTACCCTAAGCTACAATAACAACAAAATGAAAATTTTCCATTAGTAAATTTAATTAAAAAATTAATTAATTAATTAAATTAAATTAAAATATTAATCATTGCACAATTAAATTTCACATCTCCTAAGTTGCTTGCTTGCATCCTTTCTTCCTTTCTTTTCTTTCTTTCTTTTTCTTCTTTTTTCTTCTCTTTTTCTTTTTTTGGTGAAATCGTGCTCGATTGTTTTCTAGGTGTGATTTCACCGCTACTACCTAGGGTAAAATCATGGTGATCGAGATCGCCTGGTTGTACGCAAAAACATTTTGGTGAAAACCACCCAAAAATTGCAAAAAATTGAAAATTTCAAATTGCAAGAGTGGTTTTTGACCCTACCTATGCTCGCTCCACTTTCATGCTAGCTTCACCCCTCATGATCATTGAATGGTGTATCGGTAGCGCCATCTCCCCCATTTCTCTAGAGCTCCTCTTCTGCTTTCTCGTGCGGTTAAAATGAATTAGGGTTTTGCCCCCTTTTCACTTTTAACCCTATTTTCATGTACTTTTTCTCTTTTTTTTCTTCTCGCTTCTTCTTCTTTTGAGTCTACATTTTTTAGTTTTTATGAGGAATGTGTCCCTCATAAAACTCGAGGGGGCACCTTGGCCTTAGAGGTATTAATGTCCCTAATGCCTTGATTTGCATGTAAAACTTGAAAGTGTTCGGAATAACACTATTTTTGCACCATCCCTTTCTTCTAAACCAACCACCCCATTTCTTCTTGTTGTCTTTTGTTTGCGAGTGTTTACATCTTTTCTTTGACACATTTATTAGGCCATAAATGCGTCAAAGAGGGGGTAAAATGTAGACATGGAAAATTGACCCACTTTAGTGGGCAATCTTCCCTGAGCCCTCTAGGGGACCCCTTAGACTTGCCTAGGGCAAGGGTAAGGCTCCTTCCCCTCTTTTTTGCCTTTTTTCCCTCTCTATGCGAAATCACGCCCGGTCCTTGATGGGGCACGACTTCGCATTGCGAAATCATGGTCAGCCCTAATGGGGCATGATTTCACCTTTTTAGGGTTTGACACATTGAAACCCTAATTTTTTGGGCTTGGCATGTTTTACGTCGGCCCTCCTTGGTTTTCCCACTCTTTTCACCTTCAAATCCGCTATATAAGGAGGGTTTGAATTCACTTTTCACACACGCTCACATAATCGACATTCTAAGGATTGATGATTTATTGCTCGCTAACATTTGATTTCTCGCAAAGTGTTTTATTCGGTCTGCATCCTTCTTCTTCTTCTTTCGCAAGCAACTTAGAAGTGTGGAGTTTGATTGATTGTTTGCTGCATTGGATTGTTGTTGCTCGCTCTTGGTGGATTGTTGTTGAAGCCCTAAGGAGAGATTGACTACCTAGGAGATCTCAAACCTTTCTTCTTGCTTCCTCACTCTCTACCAGGTGAAAGCATTCTGTTGCATGTTTGATTTCATTCGCTGCATCTTAGTTTCGTTATTTCGCTTCAATCTGAGATGTTTCATCTCACTTCTACGAAATCATGCTCGGTCTTCTACGGGGCATGATTTCACATTGCGTTATCACAGTCACCTATTACGGGGTATGATTTCACTTGAGCTAAATATGGGGTAATCTGTTATTCTAGTTTTCATCATTGCATTCTAGACTGCATTTAGAGCATAGTGGCGTATTCTGTTTCTATGATTTCATCATTCTTCTCTGCTATATTGTATTATGTTTGTTTTCCTCCAAAGGTCAATTTTCGCTTTTAATTATCAAAGGTCAGCTAAAAGGACCTAGGGGGCTTGACTGTTGTGCCTCCAAGTATTGTTATACAATGGCCTAAGCAGGCCCCCTAACGCTAATCCTATTTTCAAGTGTTTGTCAAGTTATCTTGCAGGAACAGGAATTATTGATAGCATTGGATAAAGGGATAAAAGCAAGGATAAATCACCGGATAAGCTAAGTGTTCTGATTAGTCTTTAGGCTGTTTGTTGAGTGCTTTATATTTCTGTTGTAAACCCTAGATCTGATTTTAATAGAAATATATCTAATTAATTTCTAGGCATTTGAAAGATAAACAACATATAGTGTGCACTTAGGGTTAATTCTGTTTGTGCATCTCTTCTTGAGCCCTTGCTTAAAGGTTGTTTGTTTAGAACCCTAGGTTAGAAAAGCATTCAAAGGAAAGAATCATTCTAGGGTTAGCTCTTGTATTCTTGCATTCTGTATTTCTGCATTGTCCTTTATCTTTTATAGCATAGATCTAGAAAGGCCAAATCTAGGTGTTTGTCTTGAATCTCATACATCAAACATTCTTGAAAATCCAGAGGACTTGGAGCGAGTCCTTAAACCATTCCTGGTGAACCCTTCCCCCTAGCACCGAGTGTAGAGAACAACACAGCCCCCGTGGTTCACCCCAAAGGCTTCTCTCTCTTGCGGATCCAGCTTTTGGGAATTCTATGTGGTAGGGCAGTTTTCCCCCTCTACTCAAAGTTACCTAGACTGGTGTCTGAGAAAATTTTCTATAGGCTGAAAAATTTGCCACTAGTATTTTTGCAACTACATGGCATTTTTTAAACCTGCAATATTTTCACCAAAATAGTTATATTTATTTGATTTTTGGGGTCTGTCTGATTTGTAGAGAGGTGATGGATTATCTTCCTAGATTATCAGACCCCTTATTAAGAAAAAATTGAGTATGAATCCTGATCCTTTAGAGTGGAAATAGTTGATGACAAATTTGTCATAGCTTGGTAAATTTGCTACTAGCATTTTTTACAGGAAGTGATATTTTTTATTTGTGTAATTCTAGAGAGTCAAATTCACAAATGGTTGTAGAAAGTGATATTTTTATCCTGTGATAAATATCGACTGAATTTAGGGTCAAATTATTGGGTTACTTGGGTTGATTTGGCTTAGAATCGAAAGAAGGAGATGAAAAGGTCAAATCCTAGGGCCTGCAACTTGAAATTTTGAAAAATCTTAGGAAATGCTTCCAAAATTTCTAAAACTTGCAAAGGGGATAGATAGTGTTAAATAGAATATGTAATGGTTGTTGGATGCTTAAATATGCCCCCAAATGAGATTGTAAATGTGCTAAGATGATGAAATGGATTCTAGAATGCTTCCAAGGTGAGGTTAGAAGAGATTCACATCTATGGAGGAGCAAATAAGATGAAGCAAAAGGGGAAAAACTATGGTACTATAACAAAGTTTTGAACTATTGTTATGGGTTCAAGAGCTATGGTAGAGGTTTCAATGTTATCTTATACAAAATAAGGAGCAAAGAGAGCATGCAAATGGAAAGGAATTGTATCTAATTTACAATGTTAACACAAGATGAAAGTAACATGAAATGATATGTAAATAATAAGCTTATGTAGAGTGCATTGAAATAAGAACATGTAAATGTGAGATTAAGTGAAAGAAATAAGCATGTAAAATTGTAAATGAGGTGGAAATGAACATGAAAATAAGCTAAATAGAGATTAACTTGCAAATAGAGATAAGTTAGATGAAATGAAGATAAATTCTTGCAAAATGAAAAATGACAGTGATTAAAATGCTGGATTAAAAGAAGAAATGAGCTTAATTTGCCAAAATGAAGAGAGAAATGCTTATAAATGAAAGAAACATGCTGAAAATGGAAGGATGTAAGCACAAATAAGCATTAAATGACTAAAAATAAGTGTTAGAGATGCTAAATGAACAAAGAGACAAGTATTAGTAAATGCAAATGTAAAATCCAAGTTAGCAAGGCCAAAATAAGAGGGAAAATGCATAAAATAAAGACAAGAAAAATGAAAGAGAGAGGTGCTAGGAAAATATACAGTCCTAGCAAATGCTCCTCCTCACTCCAAGATGATTCTCTTGCTCCAATGCCCCCTTGCCTTACTTGACTTGCCCCAAATGATTGTTGAGAGTGCTTCAAATGAGAGGATGAAAGAATGCAAATGAGAGAAAGGGAGAGCAAGAAATTTTGGTAGAGTATTGCTAGCTAGAATTGCTTGTTGAATGCTCACCCCAAGGGCTGCATTTATAGATTTTTGGAGGGATTGAGAGGGAAAGTTAGGTGCAAGATGCCATTAGGGCACAAGACCAAATTTAAATTTGTAGGCCTAGTTCATAGTTGGAGCATGCGATATCAAAGGAGGTAGTGGGATGAAGGAGTCTATGTGCCTTTAGCTCAAGCCAAAGGATTCTAGTCATTTTGAAAAAAATGCCACTTTTTGTCAAAATTGCCACTAGTGTTTTTATTTTGATTTGGTGATTTTGAGTAACGGTTAGGTTTGACCAGTCATATGGTTGAAAAATAACTTTTGTCAAAAATACCATGTGATATCAAAATTGTCACTGACAGTTTTGTTATAAAGTGACGATTTTGACAGATGGTATCCAAATTTCTCAAGATGGGTTGATTGATTGTATGCTAATGTTGAGTGTAATGTTTGTTGTGTTTTGTTGAGGTAATGTGTCAAAATTAGGTGTTTACAAGAACCAAGTTAAAATCTAAGTATATTTCTCATATTTTTGTTCCAAGCCCTTCATCTAAGTGGAAAAAATAAAAAATCCTTAAACTTTTAACTTAAACAAGTTACAACTTTGATTACCCAGGTGTTGTAGGTGAGTTGGAGAGGAGAGGGCAATCCTCCAAGGGAGGTCCCAGGTTCAAATCTCCACCCTACCAAAAATCTGAATTGGGTATCCAAAATCCAATTGATAATGTTGGTGCAGGCAGGGGTCGGGTGCGACCCCCGGGTGACTTTAACGGTGTAGAACCCTCTGTTCATGGTCTCTCAGCCCAAAGCGGCTCTGCAAGGGGTTTTTTGCTTTAAAAAAAAAGTTACAACTTTGATTAAGTAATGAAATTATTAAAAACCCTTATCTCCGCAATGAAATCAAATAATACTTATAAATATTCAAAAAAAAAATTATAATAAACATATGTAATAATAAAAAATTAAATAAATCTTAACTACTATGAGATCATAGACTTTTTAAAACAATAAAATTGATATAGGTTATTGTTTAACTCATATAATTTTATTCAATCATATAATTGTACCCTTTATTAGCTTGAGATTCTAAACTTAGAAAAGACCCTTATCTACCCAATAAAATAAAAATTAAATTAAGTTTAACATTCACAAAATTATAAGTTATATAAAATTTTCTTAAAAGTTATATAGAAAAATTGGTTTTGTAAAAATTATTATCGAGCAATATATTTTTATCAACTATACTTTTCTAATTAACCACTAAACTATGTAATATAATTCTACTTTTAAATTATTATTATTAAATTTCATGGCATTTAAACCCCTTAAGGTCCACACCCTCCCATAAAATAGTGCTTCTTGACCGTAAGGTGGTAAACATCTTTGGTTCATAGTAGAAAAAGTCCATGACTAGCAAAAACTTTATTCTTCTGTCCGTGGGTCTAGGTGGATTGGTAAGTTGGGGCGCTTATCAAGAGGAGACCTAGGTTCCAATCCCACGGGCTTGTCCATGCACAGACAGTAGCCCAGATCCGATTCCTTTGAGTGGTGCGCCAGATTGATGATGACGATACAACCCCTGTGCGTCCGACGGTCCCCATCTCACGCCGGGTTCCCATGTACCGAGACGGTGGAAGTACGAAGGCTCCTCATCTCACGTCGGGTTACACCATGTACCGAGACGATGGAAGTACGAAGGCTCCCCATCTCACGTCGGGTTACCATGTACCGAGATGGTGGAAATCCCGGGAGCCTTCGTAGATAGTTTGAACCCTACCAACTGTGCTGGTAATTACTAAAAATCATGATTGTAACCATTGCTTCTATATATCAAAAAAAAAAAAAAAACTTTATTCTTCTAATTTCGGGGGACGTTGAATGTTTTCGGTTTTAGTTTTTTTTTCAGAAAGTTAAAAGTTTAAATTACGATGTTTGTAAGGTTATGTGGAAGTACGAAGGCTCCCCATCTCACGTCGGGTTACCATGTACCGAGACGGTGGAAGTCCTGGGAGCCTTCATAGATAGTTTGAACCCTACCAGCTGTGCTGGTAATTACTAAAAATCATGATTGTAACCATTGCTTCTATATATCAAAAAAAAAAAAAAAAAAACTTTATTCTTCTAATTTCGGGGGGACGTTGAATGTTTTCGGTTTTAGTTTTTTTTGGAAAGTTAAAAGTTTAAATTACGATGTTTGTAAGGTGATGTTTGTAAGGTTATGTGTTAAATTTTTTATTGATAAGTTTAATTTTTTCACTATTAGAGGTCATAGTGGGATGAGGATGCCCAGCCTCGTCATAAAAGTTTTTCAATCTACAAAGTGTGTGTGGCTATGTGTTAAATTTCCTATTGATAAGCTCAATTCTTTCACTATGAGAGGTCATAGTGGGATGGGGATGCCCATCCGTGTCATAAGGGTTTCTCATAAATCATGGTAGGATGGGATGCCCAGCCTAAGTGTCACTTAAGGGTTTCTCACACTAACCAAATTCAAAAAACTCTTCCTCTTATGAGGGATCATGGTGGAATAAAAATGTCCAACCCAATCGCAAAAAATTTCTCATAAGCATTTGTTGTAAAAGTTTCTCACAGTTTCTTTGGGAGGTCCAAGGTTCAAACTGCAGTGTGGGCTAGTGTGTGAAAGGGTGGGTATATGTATGGCTGTGTGTTTGGCTCCTATTGATAAGTTCAGCTCTTCTTCTTATAAAAAATCATAGTTAAATCATAGTTAAATCGAGGATAAAGATACCCAACCTTAAACATGGTTGTAAAGGTTTCTCACACTAATCTAAAAATACTATATAAAAAAATTCAAACCAAATAAATTAAAAAATAATATATAAAAAAATTCAAACCAAAAAAAAAAACTTAATCCTCTCCCAGTTTTCATTTTATAAGTTTTTGAACACTTCAAAATATCCTCCTCTTATAAATCTTTTTATCTCTTTATTGGGCAAAACTACTTGACTTTGTGCGTAAATAGAAAAGTTTGATAAAGACAGTTTAGGATTCAACTTATGACATATTTAGATTCAAATCATAATTTTTATATCAGAAAGATAAACTAGCTTAGATATATAAAATATATACTACGTAGTTGACGTTAAACGCCTATAAACATAATTAAATAATTTAAATTATAAATTATCCTTTAAAATTAAAGATTAGATGAATTAAAATTACAAATTCTCCAATTTTAGAGATTAGATCCCAATAGTCGCATTATGGAACCCTTTTATTTTCATGCACACCCTCACACGCTTTTTCTTATTCGAAGCCCGGGGTTTTCATGCACACCATCACGCTTTTTCTTATTCGAAGCCCGCGGTCATAACGTGCCTAAGGTCTATTTCTACTTAAATCAAAAGAAATTTAATGGCGCACACCATGCCTATATACGTGGGCACGCATTTAATGAAAGGGACGGCCCCCCATGTTTTCAGTATTATCTATATTTTGAGGTTAGCCACGGAATTGGGAATGGTGATCAAAAGAAAATGTTGCACCACTTAAATCTAGATTTGGAGATGTGATATGTGAAATGGGTGATATTGCTTTTGTTTTAAAGTTACACCTCTTAGTTCATGCGTTTAGTAGATTGGTAAGTTGGGGTGTTTACCAAGAACAGATCTAGGTTCCAATTTTATGGGTGTGTCCATGCATAGCCAGTAGCCCGATTCGACTTTTCTATGTGTTGTAACTGATTGATAATGGTGATTTGTTTCCTACTTGTCCGACGATCCCCTTCATACCGTGTGTTGAATCAAATTGGACAATCCCCTTCATACCGTGTGTTGAATCAAATTGGACAATCCCCTTCATACCACGTGTTGGATCAAATTGACGAAGACGATACAAACCCTGCGCGTCCGACAATCCCCATCTCACACCAAGTAAATGTGTTGAAAACCTTAATAATGATTTTAAGCTGTAACCAAAAAAAAAAAAAAAAAGCTACACAGCTCTTATTATATGGAACGATAGAAGGGTCATCTCACACCAAGTAAATGTGTTGAAAACCTTAATAATGATTTTAAGCTGTAACCAAAAAAAAAGCTACACAGCTCTTATTATATGGAACGATAGAAGGGTGATGGGTATATTGCTTCTGTTTTAAAGCTACACGGCTCTTATTATATGAAACGATCAAAATAAGCGTATTGGATAAAGTTGCGTGATAAGCGGGCAAATTTTTCAGCGAAAGGTTTAAAACGTTTTATTTTGACCTTTCACTTGTACCTTTTGAGTTGATTACGAGGTTTTAGAAGAGTGGGTCTACGACACATTTACTTTAAAAAGTAGATTTAAGTATTGTCGACAATTCCCATTTCACACCGGGTAAATGTGTTGAAAACCTTCGGTGATAGTTTGAACCCTAACAACTACGTTAGTAATTACTAAAAAAAATTGTGATTTTAAGCTGTAACCAAAAAAAAAGCAACACGGCTCTTATATATGGAACGATAAAAGGGTGATGGGTATATTGCTTCTGTTTTAAAGCTACACGGCTCTTATTATATGAAACGATCAAAGTAAGCGTATTGGATAAAGTTGCGTGATAAGCGGGCAAATTTTTCAACGAAAGGTTTAAAACGTTGAATTTTGACCTTTTCACTTGTACCTTTTGAGTTGATTACGAGGTTTTAGAAGAGTGGGTCTACGACACATTTACTTTAAAAAGTAGATTTAAGTATTGTTTAAGAAAAAATAAAATAACTTTATATATATTTTTGATTAATAATATGTATTATATTATTTATTAAAATAATTGTTTGTTTTATTTGTTTTACAAAATTATAGTTTGTTTTATTAAATTTAGACTATTTTTTTAGATGTATTGATTTATAAATGGATTTTTGAAATATTTTGTAATTTTTTGAAACATTATTTTGAATATACTTCCTTTAGATTTTTCTTATTAGTTTCAACTAAACTTACTACTTCTTCTAATTATGAAAAATGAATTTAACTTCACGATCTTCTATTAGAACTCCTCTATTGGCTAAGCCTATATGTACATTTGTTTCCTTCTCTTAACTTATGTGTAAACGCGATTTCTCCAAACATTGTAGCAAGGTCTTGTATTTCCACAATGATCTCTTGTATGTTCCATGGAGTCTTTGCTTTCCTACAAATTGTATTTATTAATATTAGTGAATCGCGTTCCATCCAATACTCTGGTCTATTTTGTCTGCATATTTGCAATCCTTCCAAAATCACTCAAGCTTTAACTTCATTATTTGTTTTAAATCTACTATTGAAAGTGTAATGTGAAAAAATTTCACCCCTATTATTTCTAATTATTCCTCCTCTTGCTAGTCTTGGATTTCCTTTTGAAGCTTCATCAAAATTTAATTTGACCAACTCTACTTTTGATGGTTTCCACTTTAGATTTTTTGCCTTCCTTTTGTTTCTCCTATACCTACCATCATAATTCCCATTGATGATTTGGCTCCATCTATCAAAGATCTCTGCTTCAAGACTAAGGATTGGGTGAGTTGATAGGGATGGTTTAGACTTTTCTACGGCTAAAAAAATCTTACTTTTCATTACCTCTAAACTAATTTTCTTTTCTTTAAATATTATTTTATTTCTTTCCAGTCATATAGTTCAAAGTATTGCATTTTTTGATGTATCCCAAATTTTTGTAACACCTCACTTTTTTTTTTGTAAATACTTCTTATACATATACATATCTGCTGCGGGGATTGAACCTGGGTCACATCACCGATAATGCAAGTGGCGTCCTTGTCGGGTAACACCTCACTTTTAAAAGTGCTCTACTATTGCTTTAACCATTCTATAAATCTTCCATTCATCATCATTCATTTACCAAACATATTAAGAATCCATTGCCATAGTTCCTAGACTATTGAGTAGTGTCCTAAGAGATGGTCTATACTCCCCTCCTCATTTTTACATAAAACACATTGTGAGAGGCTATGAAAACCTCTTTTCATTAGGTTATCTGAGGATACGATTTTCCTATGATCTACTAGCCATACAAACATTTTGACTTTTGGAATGCTTGAGCTATCCCTAATATCTATCCATATTCTTGTGTTATTCCTATTTAATTGGTTTTTTACATTATATCGACTTCTTGTTGTGTATTCTCCTGAGCTATTCAACTTTGAAAACAACTTATCCTTAGCTCCCTTGGAATAATTGTTGTTGTTATCTTTCTACTCAATTGCATCCTAGCAACAATGTTCAGTATACTTATAAAAAAATATTTTTCCATTTGTATCTTCCTTCCCGATCCTTGTAGATAATGTTTGAAACCTTATCACCATATTTGTCTTGAAGTGATCTCATCCATGGTTTTAAAAGTGGATCTATACTGAATGGTATTTTATCACACCAAGTATCCATCCAAACTAATTTTTTTTCTCTAGTTTCCATCACCCATCTTAGACCTTTAATCACTAGATCAATTGATTTTTTTAAATCGTTTTATAATGTAGAACCATATGATCATGAGAATGCAAAAAATATTAATATTGAGTTAATGGACTCAATATACTTGAAGAATTATTTCCCATTATCTTTGACTCCTTTTGTACAATGTCCAAACTACTTTTCCCCTTAGAGCTAAGTTTACAACCATAAGAACTCTTAAATTGAGACATCCTCTAGTTTTCTCATTACACACCTTGCTCCATTTTACCAAAGAAAATTTCCTTTTATCATGTAATCTTGACCACAAAAGTGACAACATAAAATAGATTAAAAAAAATTCTATCAATTTTAGCATAATATACAATGATATATAATATATTAGAATGGCCTATAAAATTGATTTAATTAGCTTCACTCTCACTACTAATGATAATCATCTACCTTTCCATGTTGATAGTTTATTTTAAACTTTACTTATAACTAGGTTTTATAGTTCTATCCTCATTTTCCCCTCAAGTAAGGGCATCCCATATGTGATAGAGCACATCATACCATATGACCTTTGGCCTTGTGAACATTAAAATCTACTTTACTTTATAGCTCTATCATATAGTAATCCTTGGACACTTAGTGCTCTAGTTAGTATTCCTTCTCCCACTAGGTTCTTATTTACCTCAAGGTTAATGTGGGAATCAACATGAAATATCCAAGGGGGCATATCAAAGATCATAATGTAGCATCCAAGGAGAAAATATCATCAATGCAAGTGCCAAATTTCAAGCTCATCAAGACTAATCACATTCAAGAGGTTAGTATAATTTATTTCCTTCTCTTCTAAAGCTTGTCCACTCTATTTACTTTGTTTATAAATCAATTATTCCTAACATATTACCTAAATTATATGTATGATAATTTATTCTCCATATATGTACACTTAAATCATACTCCTAGGTTTACCTATGTTCTTGCTTCCAACGCAGGCTTCTCTAGCTCTTAGCCTTATTGTTGAGTTTATATCATAATTTGATTCAACTTAGTTCTATGATCATGGATATAATTTCTCTCTAGTCTTGTACAAATATGGTATTTAAGCATCCTATAATAAAGTGGATAGCATGTGTTTTCCATACCAAATACTTCCCATGATAAATACCATGCCTCTGAACTATTTCATATGAGAAGAAACAATATGCATCCAAGCTTGATGTAATTTAAATATTTATTTTACAAAGAAAGCATTATTCCTTTCAACCATGAATTCTAACAAATAATGGTACTTACACCAATCCTCCATAGAATGCTTAAAGATTTTGACTTAGAATATTTTATCTATTATGTGGTCAAATCTTGTAATGTAGGTGGAGCAAAACAACATACTTTCTTTTTTTAAAAATTATCCCCAAATAATTAAAATAAAACTCCAATGAAAAGGTAAAATATTTGTTTTTCTAGCTTCTTTTGACACAAGGTACACCCATGATGTTGTCTTCTTTGTAAATTGTCATCCATAAGAATTTTGATTTGGACCCTTAATCAAAGGAATATGTCCTTAGGGAGGGCCTCAAGTGACCAAACAATCTTTCAAGAAAAATTTTAGGAGTAGGAAATGTTGATTCCTCTAAATCCTTATATCCCAACTTGATCAAGTATCCACCATATTTTATTAGATTCCAAATCAACTCATTCTTTTATATAAAAATACGTAAATAAAACCTAAGAGTATCTTTAGAGTCTATTCATTAATTTTTTGAGATCCTATACATCAACTAAATTACTATTAGAGATATAAGATCTAGAATTATTGCTCATACAATATGATTTTTTAATTTTGAGCCTCTAGAATTCAAACATGCTCGAGCCAATGGTTGCTATTTTGGATCATAAGTAATATCACAAGATTCAACCAATCATTAGACTAGGAAATTATAGAATTCCCCTCATTGACCATCACTTAATATTATTATTGGTTAATTGTAAATTTGTTTATATGGAGTTCCATATTTCTAAATCCTGGCAAGGATTTGAATCCCTAGTAATTTTATTATATCCATAGAATCCTACACATATTTTAAATAATGCTTTTGTCCAAATCTTCCTTTGATATTTGAATAATATCAAGTCAAGTTCTCCCTACATCCAAAATCATAGATAAACAATTATATAATCCTACCATTCCAATATTCTTTATTTATGAGCCAAGCACATTTGGAAAGAAGAAATCTAAATTTCTGCTTAAATTCTTTCTAAATAGAATAATTTCTAATTTTATCAAATATAGACATTATACTTATTAGTAACATAAAATTTACATCATATATATATATATAGGGATAGATTGCAATGTATCATTTATGAATTGAAGTCTTCCATCCATGTCTAGGAATGTACCTTTCTAACCAAGTAGACAAGATTTCATTCTATCCAAAATTGGGTCTCAAATATCCTTATATTATTTTACCAAATAGGAAAATACAAAGATATGTTTATGGGAACTTTTAACTTTAATCCTTAAAACATCTATAATAATTTGTTGTAAATAAAAGGTATTATTTATAAAAAAATATTCTTGACTTTGTCTTATTAACCAATTATCCAATAGCCTTCTCATAGCATGACAATACTTATTTAGATTCCATGGTATCATTAACTAAGGGACCACCTAAATGAAAAGTGTCATAAAAAAATTGAAGATGAGATTGGAAGGGATGATTTATCAAAATCTAAATACCTTTTATTTTTCCTTCCATTTTTTTCCCTTTGAGAGAGATATTCCTTCAACAAGAATAATGAAGTGACAAGGAGATAGTGGGTGATCATAGGATAGACAATGGGATGATTCAATGTATCCAATAATCAAAATCTAATATTTTAGAGAGTTGTAACAACATATAATTCATTCATGCTAATCTTTATGAAAACCAAATTTCTTATGAATATCATATTAAAAACTCCAATAAATAGTATCATATGCTTCATTCATATCCAACTTTACAAACATACTATTTTTCATGATTAAATAAACTATTTTGCATATTATGTAATTAATATATAATCAAGGATTTGATTTCCATAAATAAAACCACCTTATTCCTTTGATATAACACAATTTAGAATGTTTTTCAACCTATTCTCTATACTTTTTGAAAATATCTTATAGATCATGTCACAATCGATTACTAAATAAAATTTATGAAAATATTTTGTTTCACCTTTATTGGTAACCAGTGTAATGAAGGTGGTATTTTTTTCCTTTATTAAAGTCTTGTTTTCACTAACCTCTTCAACCATATATCACATCTCTTTCTTCAATGTATCCATAAAATTTTAAAATAATTTTTTTGAATATCCATCAAGGCCAAATTCCCTATCAAGGTGAAAAAAAGTTGTATTATACAACTTCTCGATTGATCCTCTTCATCAAGATACTATTTTTTTTTAATTCCTTAGATATAAAGAGAAGCTTATGATACAAAATTCTTACCTAGTTCCCATGGGTAAAATTAGAAGATATGATCCAACCATTATTTATCTAATCTAAGATCTCTCTTGATTTGTACTATCCTATTCTTGATAAAATAAATAACATATATAATATGTATTACTACTAAAAAATTGAATCTTGATCCACACATAACACTAATTACATAAAAAATTGTGACACTAGTGATGTGTAGCACCTATGATGTGTAGCACCCTTGACATGCAACACTAGTGATGTGTAACATTAATGATGTGTGGTACTAGAGACATGTAGCCCCATTGGAATGTAGCACCAAAGAAATAGCTCCAATCGTATGTAGTGTCAAAATATGTAGCACCAACATCTATTGCACTTTTCTCTATTGTTCTAATACTATTTTCTAGCTCATGTGAATCACACTACTCCTTCACCAATAACTCTTTTTTAGAAATGGAAAAATATCTTATTTTGGTCTTTCCATGATCTATTTGAACTTCTTTATTAACAAGTTGATTAGCATATTTGTTAAATTTTCTTCTCACATGTACAAAAATTATGGATTTGAAATGGTTATATATGTCTTGATTCTCTTGTAGAATCACATCTAGCATTAGATTTGATATTTCTACCTTTCTATTCATTACTTCAATGACCAATTTTGAATCTCCATATACTATTAGTTCTAACCACTATTTTTTCCTGATAATTTTGAATCCTCTATTCAAAGCTAACAACTCAAACAAAATTGAAATTCAATACAATATCCAGCTTAACCAAATGGAACTTGTTTCATATGCGGTTGTCAATAGAATATGAGGAGTGGTGGAGGAAGCGGAGGAGGAGAAAAAATGGTAGGCAAGAATTTTGAACCAACGGAAGGAGAAGATCCAGAGGTAGGTCTGAATGCTGTAGCTGGAAAGGAAAAGGATTCCCTATCAGCTCAGTTCAAAAAGGCTAAAGGTACAGATCCTCCAGATAAACCCTCAGACAAAAGGTCCCACTGGGGTTTGGGAGCTAGCAACAAGGGCCCAACCTTTTTGGAAATGCTAAAAGGGAAAAAGGAGCCAGTCATTGAACTGCCACCCCTAATACCAAAAAATAATAGGTTAATTGTGCCAATGGATATTATGGAAAGATTCTTGGATATGGAGGCATCATCCTTAGTTGGCAAGTTTTTGGGAGGAAGGTCGGACATTGAGACTATTCACTCATGGGCCACGGCAAAGTGGAAAACTTCAGGAAGCTTAGAAATCGTAGCCATGTCAAGAGGTTTTTTTATGATAAGACTCAACAACAAAGATGATGCAGAGTGCATCTTGACAGGAGGACCCTAGTTTCTATGAAGACGCAACCTCTTTCTAAGGAAGTGGGGGGAGGATTTCAACCTTGAGAAGTAGAACATTAATATAGCACCAATTTGGGTCCACTTACCAAACCTCCCAGCCCATTTTGTTAATGAGTATTGGCTTCATGGCATAGCAAAGACGATAGGAGAGCTCGTGGTAATAGACCATTCAACCCGAGCAAGGACTAGACTGATGCATGCCAGGATCTATGTAAATGTAAACTTGGATTCTGATCTACCTTCTCAGGTGGAACTAGCATATGGAGAGTTTCTAAGGATTCAACCTGTGGAGTATGAGAATAAGTCAACATTTTGTAGTGTGTGCAAAATCCAGGGCCACCTTCAAGCCCAATGTCTGAAAAGAACTGCAAACAAGGAAGCCACGAGCGAAGGTTTTCTAGGGAAATCTAATGGGAGAGGAATCCTAAAGTTTCAAGGACCGCGTCTTAACTTGGAAGGATACAAACAAGTTAAGAATAACCAGGCTGACCAAGCCAACATAGAACTGGCAAAAATCCAAGAGAAAGGAAAGCAACATAATGAGGGAGGCAAAAATCATAAGGTATGTAATAAAGATCCCAACTTGAACATGTTTGATATCATAGAAAATATAGAAGTTGAAAAAGAAAATAGTAAGGATTTTACCATCAGTGTCAAGTTTCCTAAAACCCTAGACTCCCCATCCAAATCGGGACCATCCACAGCTATGAAAAAAATCCCCAAAAGCTATGCTCAAAATGAAGAAAAATTGCCAGGTCATTTCAGTTTAAACATGGAAAAAATAGAATCAAGAGTCGAAGTTGTGGAAACAAGAGCTAGGAATGTAGCTCCTAATCCAGTAGTGGATCAAATTATCCCTTATCAGATGAGCCCAACGGTAAAAGGTTCCTTGAAGGAAAGCCTCCTGTTTAGGAACCAGATAGGAGAGGTGAACCAAAACAAGGTTGAGGATGAAGAGGGAATTGAAAACCCCCAAAATGAGGAAGAAGGTTCAAGCCCTACACTATCACAGTATATGCTCCCTGATTTCAGTCCAAAATAGACTAGAAGCACTACCAAGCCTCCGATAGATTATGGAAGTGAAAGAAAGAAAGGGAGAATATCTACAACAGAGCACTATAGAATGAGAATCAATGAAGAAATTGCAAATAGAAAGCAAAGAACATTGTTACAGTAAGCTATTCCTGGCTAGGATAATAGAAAAATTGACAAACCCCCTTTGGATCAGGGAAGGGGGTGGGGAAAAAATATCAAAAAATATAAATGAAGGCTCTCTCATGGAATGTGAGAGGCCTAAACGACCCACCAAAACAAAGGATGGTGAAGTCTATAAGGAAGGATTGGAATCCTACTATCATTTTTCTTCAAGAAACCAAAACAGATGCGGCACAATCAACACTTATAGTTAGAAGGATTTGGAAGCAAGGGGAAGTGGCCTTTCAACAGGCGAGAGGAGCATCTAGGGGCCTCATGATCTTTATGGGATCCTATTAAAATAGAAGGAAGTATTATTCAGGCAAATGAAAGAGTCTTAAGCGTATTATTTCATGATTTTGATACTAATAAGAATTGGATTATGTCAAATGTTTATGCCCACACCTCTGTCCAAGGGCGATCTAAACTGTGGGAGTTTTTGGGGCATTTGAGCCAAGCTTTTAAAGACATTCCTTGGGTGATTGGGGGAGATTTCAATACCCCACTTTACCCATCTGATAAGAAGGGAGGATCTAGGTTACCCTCAAGGAGCATGGAGGACTTCAATGAATTCATTAAAACAAATGAATTGATGGATGTAAGACTAAAAGGAGCCAAATTTACATGGAGTAACAAGAGGAGGAAGTCAACTGATTCAAGAAAGGTTGGACAGGTTTTTTTTATCCAAGGAAGCTATAACAATGTTTGGTGATTCAGTGTTACAAGCCCTTCCTAAATGCGCTTCAGCCCATAATCTTATTCTATGGGAGGCATTTCAGGCTAACTCCTTTAAAACACCATTTAGATTTTTGTCAATGTGGGTTAAACATCCAAACTTCAAGAAATGAATAGAGGAATGGTGGCAGCAACCTATCCAGGGAAGTGCTTCCTTCAAACTATCTCAAAAACTTAAGATGGTGAAAAACAACCTTAGAATATGGAATAAAGAAGTATTTGGAAATATTTTTGAGAATAAGAGAGCAATGGGGGAAAAACTGAGAATAATAGAAAGCAAAATCCAAAATGGAACCTATGATGAGGCAACAAGGACTGAAGATAAGGAAACCCTTTATGAGTTTTATAATATTTTAGCTTGTGAAGAGATGTATTAGAGGCAAAAATCAAGGGCATTATGGCTAAACGAAGGGGAATCTAATTCAAAAAAATTCCATGCTACCACATTGAGCAATAGAAGCAACAATAATATTATAAATTTAACTAAGGTGGATGGATCCTCAACTGAAAACATTCAGGAGATCAGGGATGAGGCTGTTAATTTTTTTAGTTCATTATTGGGTGAAGAAAGGGCCTGTAATGCCCAAGCAAAGGACTCTCTCCTTCAATTCATTCCACAACTCATTTATGAAATTATTAATGAGTCTCTTACAATAGCTTTTTCAGACGAAGAGATCAAGGAGGCTTTGTTTAACATGGATCCTGACAAATCTCCTAGGCCGGATGGGTTTTCACCGCGGTTTTTCCAAGTTTGTTGGGATATTGTTGGAGCAAAAGTTATTGCTACAATCAAGGAGTTCCAAAGTTCAAATCATATTCCAAGGGGTTTCAATTCAAATTTCATTGCTTTGATCCCTAAAGGCCCCAACCCCAAGACTATGGCTGAATTTAGGTCGGTTAGCCTGTGTAATATATCCTATAAAATTCTGTCCAAATTTTTAGACAACCGTTTGAAGAAAGTTCTACCGGTGATCATTGATCCAAGTCAAGGAAGTTCTGTACAAGGAAGATCAATCTTATATGGAGTTATTACTATTCATGTGGCTCTTCATACAACCACTCAGACCAAAAAAGTAGTCATGGCTTTAAAGTTAGACATGAACAATGCTTATGACAAGATAAATTGGGAATTCCTAGAGGCTGTTTTATTAAAATTTGGCTTCAACATAAAATGGGTCAAGTTAATAAGAGAGTGTATTTCTAAGCCTTGTTTTTTAGTTTTGGTTAATGGGTCTACTGCAGGTTTTTTTCAAAGCAAATGTGGTCTAAGACAAGGAGATCCCATAATTCCTATGTTGTTCATCATTGTAGCTGAGGCCTTGGGAAGAACCATTAAGGCAGCAGTGGTAGCTGGACTCATTTCAAGTATCAAGGCCACATCGCTAACTACCCCGGTGACACATCAACAATTTTTTGATGATACATTGCTACTGAATTTGGATTCTATGGTTGAGGTAAGAAGGATTAAAAATATTCTCATAATGTATGAAGAAGCGGCTGGACAGAAAGTGAATTTTGATAAGAGCAAATTTTATTTCATCAATACCCCCATTCCTAGGCAAAAAAGAATAGCAAGGATCATGGATTGTTAGATTGCATCCCTTCCCACCTCCTATTTAGGTCTTCCCCTATTTACGGGGAAACCTGAAGGATCAATGTGGAACATAGTTCTAGAGAGGATAAAAAAAAAACTAGCAGGTTGGAAAGGACATTTGCTATCTCAAGCAGGCAAAGCAGTTTTAACTATGGCTTCACTTCAAAGTATACCCGTTTACTTCCTATCAGTCTTCAGAGCTCCTAGCAAGGTGTATCACACAATTGAGCAGCTTCAAAAAAAATTTCTCTGGTCAGGGACTGAGGATAAGAAAAGGATCCATATAGTAGGTTGGAACAAGGTTTGCAAACCTAAAGTTTATGGGGGGTTAGTATTGAGGAGAGTTGCTCATCTCAATATAGCTCTGTTAGCCAAACAAGCGTGGTGATTATTGACTAAGGTCGATAATGAATGGACTGCCATAGTTAGGAGGAAATACCTCCAAGGTGTGAACTTCCTTAATGACAAATTAGCAAGCATGGGGGTCTACTTTTTGGAAGGCAATCCTCACAAGCAGGGATATTGTCAAGAAAGGTCTTAGATGGATTCTAGGAAATGGGCAAACAATAGACTTTTGGAAGGATCGATGGGTGAGAGCTGGGGAGTTATCCCAGAATCCTCGTTTGGCTAGGATTCAAGAGTATATGGAGCAACATATTGGGAAGAAGGTTGCAAATTATATGTGGTAGGATATAAATATCAATAGGTGGAAACACATCGAGTACAGGGTTTTGAAGCGGAGTCTGAAGAGCTTTATAACATTTTAACTCAACAAATTATTCCCTCTAGAGAGGATGAAGATCACATTGTTTGGGCTGAGACTGAAAGTGGTGACTTCATAGTTAAGTTTGCCTATAATTTTCTTCTCAATGTGGAAGGTCAACAATTTCAACCGAGTTTTGTTTGGATCAAAGGCTTAATTCCTAAAATATCCTTTTTTTCATGGCTGGTGATTCAAGGAAAAATCCTCACTATGGACAATATGTTATCCAAAGGTATGGTTATTGCTAACCGTTGCTACATGTGCAGGGCAGGATGGGAGACTACCCAACACTTGTTTCTGGAGTGTCCGGTAGCGGAGTCCATCCTAGATGAAATTTTCCAAGCCTTTAGGATCTCGTGGGTTAAGCCTACTCTTATATCCAAAGTGTTCCATCAATGGCCTCAACCCTTTGTTAGCCTAAAACTTAAGTACCTATGGAAAATCCATTGGCATCATTTTCTTTGGCAGATTTTGCTAGAAAGGAACCATAGAGCCTTTAAGGATACCATTCACAACCCAAAAACCATCCTCAACAGGATTATTGTCTTTGTGAAAGAAAACCTTAGCACCTTAGTGGATGAGAACCACTCAATTCTTCCCCAAGAAAAAACAATTAGCTCAGGTCTTAGGTATTGAGGAAAAACCTTCCATTCCTTTGACCAATCCCAAAAATGGGATTTTTTGGGAGCCACCCCCCTAGGGTTGGTTTAAACTAATTTTTGATGGTGCAACCAAGGAGAACCTGAGAAGAGCTGGAGCTGGAGGAATAATCAGGGATCATCAATGAAATCTGGTCAAGGCCTTCGCTGAACCATTGGGAATCAGAACTAATAATGAAGCAGAAGCTAGAGCCCTTTGGAGAGGGTTGCAAGTAGCCCAAGAAACTCAAGGTAACTTGATGATTGAAGGTGATTCTATGAACATCATCAACCTATTAACCAATGGCAAAAAACCTCCATGGAGAATCGAGGGAGTCATCCATGAAGTGAGGATCATTTTTGTGGCAAGACAGAACAAGAGGGCTCGTCACGTGTACCATGAGGCCAACAGGTTAGCTGACAAATTAGCCAACATAGGTGTTGATGTTGGTATTTTGGTGACATGGAGACAAGGTGTGCCATGTGAAGTGGAAAACATTATTAGTCATGAAAAGAAACCTACCCGTTAAGGAGAAATATGAATGGGTGTTCTTTCCCCATGGAGCTGGTAATAACTATGGGGTTTCCATCTAAATCATACCAAATTGGAAATGAAGGTAACAGGGTGTAAGCCTTGGAAGATTCCGACAGAGAATAGGAAATGGGCAAGCAATAGGTTTCACAAGTGCAAAGTTCCAAACTTCAATTCCTGTCAATGTAAGTAATGTTCATAATTATGTTTAGGTATGGGTGTGCTTTGTTAGTAAGGTGTTGTAGGGGATTCAACAAAATTTCCGGTAAGAAAGTTTCAAGGATGACTAGGATCTACAATCTCAGCAGAAGGCTAGATATTGTAATAGGTTTTGGGTTAACCTGCAAAACCCGGTAATTAATGAAGACTTTTATTTACCAAAAAAAAATGGAACTTGTTTCTTTCTTGTTCTCTAGGACCTTTCTATAGAAATATAATTATCTTGTCAAAGTTCTTAATTACCCCTATTGGTGCATGAATATATGAAATTAAATCTGTTGGGTTGGTGGATAAAACTAATTTTATTAGAATCATTCTCCTAGCTAGATTTAGCTATCTATGGAACCACATATTCAATTTTTGTATTACTTTAGTAAGGATATTCTCCCATTGATTTTTGGCATGCTTGCATGGGCTAATTGGAATCCCTAGATAAAAAAATAATTCTTTGGATTTGCTTAGATTGAAGCAAAAAAAATTGGCAAATTTTCTTCCAAAATCTATTGAAAAATTATATGCATAAAGGATAAACTTACTATAGACACGAAAAATTAACCCACTTCAATGGGCAATCTTCCTTGAGTCCTCCTAGGAGACCCCCTAAGAATTGCCTAGGGGAAGGGCTAGGTATCTCCCCCATTTTTCTTTGTCCCCCACCTTTATGTAAAATCATGATCGCCCTTGAAGGGGTGTGATTTAGCATAAGGTAAAATCGTGGTCAGCCCTAACAGGGCAAGATTTTGCATTTTAGGGTTTTCTTTTAAGGAAACCCTAATTTCTTGAAGTTGGCATGTTTGGCATCGGCTCTCCTTGGTTTTCCTGCCATTCCACTTTCAAATACACTATATAAGGAGGGTTTGAAATAATTTTGAGCATGAATAACAAAGGAATCATAACGTTAACGTAATAATGCAAATTCAATAAGACAACAAGTGATTTTAAAGTGCTCGCTAAGTGAAATGCATTCTTCTTTTTTTGCAAGAAAGCTAACTCACAATTGTGAAGTATGATTTATTCTCTACTACATTGGATTATTTGTTGTTGTTGCTTTCTTTGGTGGATTTTGTGTTGAAACCCTAAGGAGAGATCAACTGTTCAGGAGGTCTTAACCCTTCTATTTTCTTCTGTGTTATCTACTAGGTGATTTCACTCTTTTGCATGCATATTTTGATTTTTTGTATCACACATTAATTGTTTCACATTGATCTGAGGCTTTTTGCCTCACTTTTGCAAAATTGTGCCCAATATCTATGGGGCATGATTTTTTCTATGCAAAATCATGGTCGCTTGTTATGGGGCATGATTTTTCCCAAACTCTCTAGGGGCAAGTTGTTTTTACCAAACTATATATTTGCATTAGAGGCTACATATAGGACATATTGCTACATTCTATTATGTGGTTTTATCATTTTATTTTGTTGTATTGTGATATGCTTATTTTCTCCCAAAGGTCAAATTTCTTTTATAGTTTCAAAGGTCAACTAAAAGGACCTAGGGAGCTTGACTGCTGCACATCCAAGCATTATTGTACAATGGCCTAAGCATACCCCCTAACGCTGATTATATTTTCCAAGTGTTTGCCAGGTTCTCTTGTAGAAATAGGAATTGTTGATATTGTTGGAAAAAGGATAAAAGCTTGGATCAACCACCAGATAAGATAAGTGCCTTGATTATTCTTTAGGTTGTTTGTTGAGTGCCTTATATTTATGTTATAAACCCTAGATTTGATTTAAAAGGAAATACATTTAATTTATTTCTAGGTATTTAAAGGATAAACAACATATAGTGTGCACTTAGGGTTAATACTATTTGTGCATCCTCTCTTGATCCCTTGCTTAAAGGTTTTCTATTTTGAAAACCTAGGGTTAGAAAACATTCAAAGAAAGAATAATTCTAGGGTTAGCTCTTGTATTTTTGCATATCATATTTTTGCATTGTCCTTTATATTTCATAACATAGATCTAGAAAGGCCAAACATAGGTGATTATCTTGAATCAAATACATCAAACATTATTAAAAACTAGTGGACTTGGAGCAAGTCCTTAAACCATTTTTGGTGAACCATTTCCCTCCCTTTTACACCAAGTGTATAGAACAACACAACCCCTATGGTTCACCTCAAGGTTTTCTCTTACGGATTCAACCTTGAGAATCATATGCGGTAGGGCACTTTTTCCCCTCTACATATTTGGTGAACCTGATGTGAACACCTCCTTTTATTTTAAACCCTTAAGTAAGATCATAATTTTTTTGTTTGGTTGAATATAATTAATAACATCTTTAAGAAAAAAAAATTGTGTGTTGGTTGTTAGTATTCTCTTCTATCCTTTCGCCTCTTCTAATGGCTCATTTCCTTAGAAGTTAGCGAAAGTGCCTTGAATCTAATTATGTTCCCCTAGAAGATAATTAGATTGATAGAGAGGATCCTAACATAGATCTAGAAGAAAAAGATAATATGGAAACTGAGATGAGTTTTGATCATTATGAAGGACCTAATGGTGGGTTCATATTTTTATCATTTGAGCATATTTGAGGTTTCATGAAATCTAATAGAGATAAGATATTGGAGGGTATGGAATGGGAAGCTCATATTGAAAGAGGTGAGACTACACCACCTCCTCCTCCAATAAGCTCTCATATGATTGATCAAAATAACCCCTTGTCAAAATTAGTGCATCTTGATAATTTAATAAACTAGGCAACTGATTCCACTACTATAACCACCAATGTTGGAAGGAATATACAAGTCCCTCCAACTAGTAGTGTCATTCAAAATTATTTTCAATTTCCTCCTCAATCTTCTAATATCAACACTTTTACTTCTATCCCACCAAATGTTGGCTATCCATTTTCACAAGATAACACATATAACAATAGTGTCTATGTATCCAATCTAAACCAAGCACTTGTTCCCCAACACACATATACCCATCATTTAGAGAATCTGGGGATATTGCATAACAACAATCTAGAAGTGCAAAATTTAACAAATATGGTAAAGAAGTTGGTTTCAAAATTTGAGATGATTCAACCTTCAATATTCACTTACAGATATAAGAAAATGTGTAATCAACCATTGGATCCAATTGTTGCTGATAGGCCCTATCCTAAGCATTTTCCTATGCCAATTTTACCTATATATAAAGGGACAAAATATCCAATAGAGCATTTAAAAATATTTAGAACAACATGCCATGAACTCATATATGATGACATGTTGTTGATAAAAATATTTTCTAAGATTCTTGGTGGTATGGCATTAGAGTGGTACTATCATTTACCTAATTATTACTTGAAGAGTTTAGAAAAAATAATGGAGTTATTTGTTCAATAGTTTGGTGTCTATATTTAAAAGGAAGTAACAATGAAATATGTTTATAATTTAAAACAAGGTAAAGAGGAAAATGTTTTAGAATTCCTGGCTCGTTGAAGAAATACTTTACCTCCAAAGGATTGGCTTGAGAAATTTATTTTCAATTTACAAGAGCGGTTATCTTATGCACTAGAAACTACTAATATTACATACTTTTATCAAGAAATTGATTTAGCAAGGAAAGTAGAACATGCTCTTATTAGAAGATGTCTACTAAAAGTCAAAGAAGAGAAACCTACGAAGTTTCAACATAAAAATAAACATACATGAGATGATGGTGGAACAAATAGGTCTGTTAACAATGTTACTAACAACCTACAAAAGATAATACTTTAGAAACCTCCACAAAGAAATTTTACAAAGCTTAATATGTCCATGGAAGCAGTTTTAAAATAACTTTTAGAAGCCAACGCAATTGAATTACCTCCCATAAGGCAACTAGATACTACAACTCATTGGTACAAGGTAGGTCAACATTGTGCATATCATAGAGTGGAAGGACATTGGATAAATTCTTGTAAAAAGTTGAAACATGTGGTTCAATATTTGATTGATGTAGGACGTATTGATATAGGAAGTTCTAAGTCAATAAATAATCAACATCAAGATTCAATAAAAAATCAAGTAATGGGAATACTCAAAGATCTATTGCCAAAACATAATAAACAAACAACTAATCAGGTGGTCCATCATAATGAGCCTCCTCCCTATGGTAATAAGGTTGGCATGGTTGGAATAACTACAATAAGGAGAACTCAAATTTAGTCGACTCAACATTCTTAGCAAGGAAAAAATTCTACATTGCAGCCCAATTTGATTTCAAAGAATAATCAAAGAAATATTCAAGATACAGGGACTCCACTTTTAGTGTTGAAACCAAAACCTAGGGTTTCATTTGATCTCCAAAATTAGTTGGTAAATAATCTAGAAAAAATATCCATTTTAGAACTACAAACTTCTCACAACCATAGAGATGCTTTGATGGAATTTTTAAAACAACAATCTGTTCCTTTAGATATTTCTCCTAACGCCATAGTGGATATTGTAGGATCTTTTGGGAAACATCACATCTCATTCTCGGATGATGATAAGCCTTCATCAAACTTAAGAATATTTACTTTACATCACCACACTTATTGGGGATACATTTATTAAGTGAATCCTGATTGATAATGGTTCTTACCTCAATTTGTGTAGATATCAATTCTTTCAAAAATTTGAATTAAAAGAGGAAGATTTATAAAAATCCAATATCATCATAAGTCCCAAGAGGCCCGTGGTATCATATATCTTCCCCTTAAGGTTGGTCCTAAAATATTGGATACTTTTTTTATGTGGTACATTGTACTACATATTTTAATATTCTTCTTGGACATCCTTGGATCCATGCAATGAAGGCCATCCCTTCTACTCTTCATCAATGCCTACAGTTTAAATTTAAGAATCAAGTTATCACCATTCCAGACGACCCTCGACCATTTAAATTTTGCTCAAATGTAGAGCGAGCTCAATCTGAGTTCAACCTATGTCCTATTTCTTCAATGGTTTCTTCAAATTTCTCATCTTAGGTATCAGAGCAATTTTAAAATTTAAATATGAGTGAGGAATATATCTTAAATTTCTCATCTTAGGATCATGATAATCAGTTTCTTAGAGAGCCTCTTTTGGATCTTTCCAAGATACCACCATCACCTAGAACCATGGGTTTACCCCATAAAAAATGTGATGTTGTACATTGGCACATATACCTTTATCTTCATAGGAACTGCCTTCAAAGAAAATATATGTAGTAGCAACCCCTCTCCTATTGAGTGTTCTTTTGCTCATTGTTACCATTCCAATGACTACCCACTTCCTAAATAGATCCTATCAATTATGGAATATGTGGATAAAGGTTTGGGGACACAAAAAAAAATGAATTCAAGAGCATTTGCATGTAGAGATCTAGCTTGGGAGATGTGGCATAGGTTTCATACCTAGCAAAGACCAACATTTACCATTTGATGATGATCATCATGTTATGACTTATGTTGAATATATGGATTATCAAAAGTTAGGAGTGGGTGATGAGGATGATGGTCCCCTTATTCTTCTAATATCTTGTTTTGTAATATGATTATGTAGCAATCTAGAATGCATACACCTAAGCTAATAATAACTAAAAAAATACATAAAGCATACACGAATGAACAAATTTGTAAATAACCACAAATAAGGGCTTATTTTATTAAATTTTCATTGAAACTCGATTACAAATCCATCCCTCTTAAGGATACCCAATGTGATACAATTATTACAATCATAGAAAATCCCCATGCAAGGGTAGGTGTAATCCGCAGGCTTCTTAGGTTGACACGAACTGCTCCAAGGCAAATATGGTCTTATTCTACATGATTAGAGGCATTTGTTGCTTTGAATGACAATACTCTGTTAACCCTACATCCAAGAAACAACAAGAAACATATTAAAAGCAAATATAGCCTCTCTTGATGAGGCCTTTAATCCAAATATTTTATAAAATATGCTATAAGAAACATGAAATCAAGAAAGCATGTAAAGATAAGAATCTATGCTAAAACATGGTAAATTTACCATAAAGAATGTAAATGAGACATAGATTTAGTCATCTAACATCCTAATTAAGCATTGAGAGCATACATGTATGAAAATAATAACACCTAGTCTAGAATTGATTAATACTTGAAAATGAGAGGAATCTACTCTAGATCAATGATTCTAAAAGTCTAATGAGAAGACAAAAAATCAATATATAGTAACTTTACCTAAATGAACAAATAGAAATATAAAAATACTGCTAAAACCAGTTGAAAAGAGGATTAAACCTTGATCGCGGGTCTGTGAATCGGTTGGCACTATTAGCCATGGCTGAGCCTTGAATGTCCTTGTTCTCTAAATCAGGGGTTGATTCCTCAATTCACTCCAATGAATTGATGTTCAAAGATCACCTTGATATACTCTAACAGATTTGGCAGTTGAATTTCTCAGATTGGTGATGGATTGGGATCAATTGGTTTTCTTGATTTCTTCTAGCCCTCCATAGCCTTCTTTATTCCAAATGTCATGTAATCTCCAAATAGATAGCACAAATGTTCCTCTCAATGGATACAAGTGAGTATGCAATTTGATAGGGCTTCATTGCACTTAAACTCGAGATTCTTCCAGAATTCTCCCCAATTTTAAGGGGGGGTCTTATATCACTTGAGAAGGCCTTTTCTTAGCTTCATGGAGAATCCAATATCAAGAAAGGGTAGTTGGGGTAGTTGGATGGAAGCTTATGGAAATTTTCACCCTCTAACTACTTGGATCTTCAATCAATTGGCCGTTGCAACCAATTTTGGGTTGGCCGAGGTCCAACTAATTTTGAAGGCTAGCCACGACTCTGAAGTGCGGCCAAATATCTTAACCATGGGTGTCAACCACGACCAACACTGATTAGGCAAAACTGCCTAAATGAGTGGTTAGAACCACTACTTCACCTTAGAATCTATCCAAGATGTTTCATATGGTATTCTAGCATGTCCCATATGAGTAGTAACCTCGATATGATATGTTTTAGGTGTCTACAAATACCCATTTTGAGATGCGTTGTGAGATCAAAAAATGTTGAGCAAAAATAGATCTCTTAAAATAATGTTGTAGGTTGGATGATGATCATTAGTCTGATCAATATTAGATGCTCAAGGTCCTACAAAAGGACACACATCCTAGAATCATTGCTTCCAACTGGATGGAAGGCTTAAATTTGCAAATATTTGGCAAGCTCCAACAACGATCGGGTAGCTTTAGTGCTACTATAGGCTTCTGCACCATATAGATCCGAAAGAATGAGAGCTACTAGCTTAATTGTCATAGTTTCTTTTTACCCCAACAAAGAGTAATCTTATGATAGTCATTGGAAATGATTCGTAAGACGAACACAATTTTGATAAATTCAAAGGATCTATGATCAAGGGATCTTCTATTGAATTTGATTATGATTATTATATTATGACTACCCCCTCAAGCGATGAGTCGATGATGGTAATGACAATTAAATGAAGTGACAATTCACTTGACCACTGTTAATGTCTTGAACAACTTAAGGTTTAGCACTTGATACTTGGCTAGGCCTAATCAACTATGATTATGACTGTTAATAGTAATTGTATATTTCTATCCTGTAGAGCGGTCCAACCATGAAGGCATTTTTAGGGAATTAAAATGATAACAATTCCAATTAGGCATGTGTTGAATCATATTGGTCGATGATCTACTAAAAATGTCATAGAATAATTGACATGATTGCTTCGTTCTCGTAGAGTGGTCCAGCCTCCAAGGCATTTTTTAGGATTGAAATGAAGCATATCAATTCGACGATAATGAATTTGCCCCAAATGTCCTTATGGTAATTTACTCATCTTGTTGGATTGCATGGAGCGCCAGTCACTGCAACTGCCAAGTGTATAGGATAAATAATTAGATACAAGGTACATTTGACTTTTGATATTATCTAATTTTTTTGTTATTTTTTTAATATTTTTTAAAATTCTGGTGAGGTGGATATTTTTAATTTGATATTTTGAAAATCCTCATTGTGGTATTTTGGAGCATTTATTACAGGTTGCTAGCCATGCTTGTTATATGTAGCTGAATTTTTAAATTTTCCTAGCCGCGGCTCTGACTTGTGGTCAAAAAACCCTAATCCTATGCCCGCGGGTGTCAGCCGCGGTCAGGGGCAAAATGGAAAATATTTTAAAAAAATCTATCATTTTTGATGTCATTATTTCCAATTGAAAGCTACAAACTTGAGTGCTTTGAGAGGTGAGTTATCAAATTTGATACGAAATGCTACAGCAAACTCGACCTCACTACCACCTTCACTGATGGCAGACCAACCTGGAGGCACCGATGCTACTAAGGTAGAAGCACACAAACCCTCATTTTTGCAATTACCAAATAAAATTGAACCTCATTAAGTAATGGGTTAAATTAACATCACTAAACTACTTGTTGAGAAGCAACACACCCCCACTGAAAAATAAATTTCCACCCTTTGAAAATTTTGAACTTTCATTTTTGCAGTTGGGACCCTCTTGATGTTTTTCAGGTTTTAATTCCAAATTTGCTTGCCTCCTTTTTAAAGTTGTGCTTTTATTTGCATCTGACTTTGATTTAGTTCAGAATTCATTTTTCAGATGTTAGGATCATTGCTGAGTAAAGAAAATCTTTCACTGATATGAGAAAATGCGGAGAACAGACAGATAAATTCATTAGAAACCAAAACTTTTCATTTTTGGAAGTGTCGCGATATCGCGACACTTCCATTTTTGGAAATGTCACGATATCGCGACGGGTTTTGGAAAATCCGCCAAGTCGGAAAAACGTAGCGAAATCGCGACACTTCCATTTTTGGAAATGTCACGATATCGTGACACTTTCCATTTTTGGAAATGTCACGAAATCGCGACGGGTCTAGAGAGAGAAATCCAGAGTGTACGGAACGACACGATTTCGTGACATGTCGTGAAATCGTGACATGTCGCATTTTCACTGCTGCAGGAGGCAAAAGGAAGCTAAGGCATGAAAGAGGGTGCGATTTCGTGACACGTCGCAAAATCGTGACATGTCGCATTTTCGCGGCTGCAAGAGAGAAAAAATGACTAAAGGCCAGAAGGTGTCACGAAATCACGACGTCGCGATGTCACGAAATCATGACACAACGCCAGAAAAGATGCCAAGGCAAGGACGCATCGCGAAATCGCGACGTCGTGATTTTGCGACGTCATGAAATCGCGACGTGGTCCAGTGAAAGAGGTACGATTTCGCGACATGTCGCGTTTTTGCTACATGGATGGAAAGAAAAGAGCTAAGTCTTGGAAACATCATGATTTCATGACATGTCGCGAAATCGTGACATGTCGCATTTTCATGGGGTATTGAAGAGAAAAAGAGCAAGTCGCAGAAAATGTAGCGAAATCGTGACGTCGCGAAATCACAACGTCGCAAAATCGTGACATCGCGAAATCGTGACATTTTGGAGAGAAAGAAGCCAAGTGCGAAAAGGGGGTGCGATTTCACGACATGTCGTGAAATCGTGACATGTCGCAGTTTCGTGACATCGAAAGTTCAGAAATAGCTAAGGCATGGAGACGTCGCGAAATCGTGACACAGTTGGCAGAAGGGGGCCCGAGACTGGAAGGTGTCACGAAATCGCGACGTCACAAAATCATGACACGCCAAGGGTTGCAACAAAACCAAAGTGAATCAAAGGAGCCTTGCGCATCGTGAAATCACGACGTCACGATTTCGCGCGTCGTGAAATCACGACGCGCCAAGGGAAAGCTGCCAAAACAAAGCTAAGGCCAAAGCAAAGAAAAGGAGCCTTGGGTGTCATGAAATCGTGACGTCGCGATTTCACGACGTCGCAAAATCGTGACACGCCAAGGTCGAAAGACAAAAGGAAAGCCAAGGGCCGCCCGAAGGCAAATTCAAAGGAACCATGAGGGCAAGAAGCGGATGAAGTGTCACGAAATCATGACGTCGCGATTTCGTGACGTCACGAAATCGCGACACACTTGGGCAAAGTTGCCGAGACACGAAATAGGTCACGATTTTACGACATGTCGCAAAATCGTGACATGTCACGGTTTCGCGGCTAGTGAAGAAGAAAGGTTGCCAGAACGGGGGATGTCGTGATTTCGCGACATGTCGCGAAATCGTGACATGTCGCATTTTCGCGACTTAGACAGAAAAGGCCCGAAAGTGAAAAACAGCTGGAAATGGACACGTGTCACGATTTTGCGACACGTGTCAAAACAAAGCAAGCCACGTATCAGATAAATAGAGCCGACATGCAAGTGAACATTAGGGTTTTAATCTGATTTAATATTTAAGGTTTTGATTTAATAATTTTAAAATGCTAATCCTTGTTTGTCTTTCATGCAGGAAGCCATCTGGCACTTACATGATAACGGAGAAATGGCCATAAAGACAAAGTTAAGTGCAAATTAATCAAAGACAGCCATATTGAAATGAGAGATGCCGAGAATTGCTGTTTCATCCAAATTTTACAGATCTGGCCGCAAAGAGACTTTACGGTGACTAAGCAGCTGCCCATTTAATGGAGTATGTCGGGAATTGACCGAAAAATGAAAATATCTACACTCAGTTACCGGAATTTGCCGATGGATGCATTTAATGAAAATTTATGGCAGAATTAATGGCTTGCAGAGATTTTCAACTCGGGGATGGCTCTACGGAGATGAAATGTCAGAGAAGTGGTGATTCATCCAAATTACCCGAGGGCATTAATGAAGACATTTATTCACAGTTGCGGGTGAATGCAAGTGGCATTCGAATTCTATCTTCTCCATTTATGGCAAGTGACTGCACTGATTTGCAGAATGGTTAAGTTTTATCCGAACTTTATTTTAAAAGGGCTTATATTGTAAAACCCGGATACTAGGGTTTAAGATGATAAGATTTACGGTTGGAGAAGAAGATATTTCTGAAAAGATCAGGGTCTGTCCTGAGTCTATAAATACTTCTTCTCAATGTAATCGCAGGAGGCGGAGACTTAGAAATAAAAGGCTATTGAAGCAATTTCTTGCAAATCTTGTTAAATACTTTATTTCTGGACTTGGAGTTGATGTGCTTTTGTTTTCTGTGATAGCATGGCCGGGGAGCCTAATATTTTGCGGATTGTGATAAGTTCATCTTCTTTTGTTATCCGTTTCTTTAAATTTTATTAAATATATGCTTGTAAATCTGTGTTATCAAGATTAAATATGTTGTTGGGCTTCATTTGTTCTATTGTATGCTAGGGAAAATCATAGATTTAAGGTTCAAGTTTGTTCTAATTGCTCTGTCCTCACTATGTGAGCTATGCTGCTGGTGAGAAATACCAATTTTAACGGACTTCCCCTTATTTTTATGATTTTCTTTCAGATCTGTTCCATCTTCGCCTTATGCTCTTAGTAGAAAGTGATCTTAGAAAGTTTGGACACTTTCTTCTTTGATTTGTTCGTTGTGAAGGTGATAGTATAAATAAAATTGGTAGTTTTTTTTTACAACTAAGTTTGATAAACTTCTCTTTCTGCCTTACCCTACTCTCTTTGTTTTACCGTGAAATGATCCATTTTTATTTTCTTTTAAATTTGTCTTTTATTTAAATCTGTTGACCCATAAGAGCTAGATCAAAGAACCAATTTTTAAATCTGATTGTCAACAAGTGACAACTTCTAAACATTACTGAACAAGTTCAAGAACCCGTTGTAAGGTAACGAGACAGTCCATATTGAAAACTATTCCAGAAGCGAAAAAGAGTGAATAGACATTCGACCCAACTCTGTAACTCACACCTTGGATAACCGACTAGATCCTAAAGTGAGTGGGATTTATCCCGTATAAGTGTTATCAGAGTTTCATGCTCATTCTTCATAGGGTGTGTATAAAAGTCGGACCAACATTTAAAAATGGCGCTAGAAGGAGGGTCGAACTTACGTTCTTAGTGCGCTTGAGTTGAGAAATCTGACTGTATGTGGTACTTGACAAATGCTGTATTTTATCCAAAGTCTGGTAGCCAATTTTCCCTCCTCCTCTGCCTTTAAAATTTTGTTGTTTGAATTTTTTTGCCTGAACAGCGAAACTTAACACCAACATTTAAAAGGCCCACTGAAATCCGTTCAGTATTGTAAGTTGTCTGTACAATATTTAAAATTGCCAGAAAAGGGGACCTAAAGTTCAGTAGTCTGTTAAAGATTGTTTTATCACCATTGGTAGTTACTCCAACTACAACTCAGAATATCACCGTCAATCAAGTAGTAATGGCAAATTGGTTGGGTTCCACTGCCTTAAACATTTCGGGTATAGCCCATGATCTGCCCAGACATCCTGAGAGATATCTCCCTAGATATAAGCATGATGGGAATAAAACAGCAGAAGAACACCTGATGGCATATAAGAATGCTCTAAAATTGTTAAATATACGGCATGAAGATGTTGCTTGCAGATTGTTCCCGTTCACTCTCCAGGAGGGAGCTTATGATTGGTTTCTAAACCTCACTAGCAATTCTATTACCGAGTTGGAATGACCTAGAGAAAGTTTTTATATCACAATTTGGGGAAGTGATAGACCCGAGTGTGTTATACCAACAATTTTTCAGTATCAAGAGAGAGTCGGGAGAAGCTGTCAGGTCTTTCAATATGAGGTTCCAAAGAGCTTATGGTAGAATGACTGGTCATTACATCCCAAATGCAAATCTGGCCTTAGAAATCTATAAGAATGCATTGGATTCGGTGACCTCTATTTTCCTCAAAAGAGACATCAATATCACAACCCTGGCAGGAGCTTATAAAGAAGCTTTAATTCTTGAAAGACAGTTAGGACCTCAAGTTCTAAGCAGTCCTTTGATATCCTATGTTACATGGAACATGCCTATTTCGGATCCCATTCCACATCATGAGTTAGTGCCAACATGTCATGCTCTACCCAAGGAGACTCCGTTAAATGTGACATCCACTCGGCATGTGCAAAATATAGAGAAAGGTTCTGACAAGTTCAAAGTGGAAGTGCTTGAAGTAAACACTTGTGATCTAGCATTACCCAAATATGAAGTTTTTTCTGGTGAGTTAAATTTTCCTAGAAATCAAAGAAATATTGATATTTTTGGTTCATCCAAAAATAGTACAACCAGGGTTTTAGATTCTTTTCCCGAAGAGTCAAAAAATCTTGTAGAGATTCCTATGGATGAAATACAGGATTTTCAACGAGTTCAAAAGGGACAGTTATAATTTGAGATGTGAAAATCCAGAACCTAATAATGATCCTTCCTCACCAGAGGATGATGAAAATGAGATTCAATATCACTATGCAGAAGTAACTAGGAAGGAGGATAACATCATTGAGGATATGAAGGAAAGTAAAGTGACATCACCCTCCATGAGCTGGCCCAGATTGTTGAACAAAAAGATAACTTGATTGAAGCTTACTCTGGACCACCTATTGAATTTCAAGAAAAGGAGGAAAAGATAGTAAATGTGAATGTGGTCAACCAACTTGGAATAGATAAAGAGTCTCAGTATAAGCCTTTGATTACTGAACATAATATCAAAGAAAAGGTTGTAAACCATGTTGATGCAGATATTGGAGTTTATAATTTGGCAACTGAGAAGGTGAGACCGGTTACAGCTCTGACCAATTACAACAATGATGTTTGGACATTACACATTGATGGGGTTAAATCTAAGCAAGGCTCAGGTGAAAAAGCAAATTATGAAAATTCTGCTAGAGGGATAAAAATTGAAGTCTTGGATATTGAAGCAGTACAACAACCACAAAATGTTCAAGTTGTTAAGAACCAGGACATACGGATAAACTATGATCTCTTTGAGTTGTCACATAAATCTGAAGATGTGATGGTCTGGGTCTATAAAGGCTTTAAGGTATTTGATCCTGGGGGTTTTTACATTCCGTCCTTTTGAAAGAATTACGCAAACCCTTCAAGTAGAAGCATAAACATGTTATCATATGATTTGTTATTATATGATTTGTTTAATTTGAAAGAGCTGCAGATTTGTTTTTCAGTGGGACAAGATCCATAAAAAAATAAAAAAATAAAAAAAAGGGAGGGAAGACGGTAAACACAAGTTTTCCCAGGTAGCAAAAAATTTTGGAAGCATAGTCTGGAGTGCATTTCGTCAACAGGACCTGAAAGGTAATTTTTCTAAATTTACTTGCAAATGGTCAAAATTTTTTAAGGCACTATTTCTCTACTTTTCCATCTGCTACATTTTTTGAGTGATCAAAGAAGTTGTAACATGTGTATACATTGTAAATAAGCTTTAATGTCTGTACAGTTTATTTTATTTGTTTTTAAAGTTCTGTGTTTTCCCCTAGTCTGTACAGTTTATTTTATTTTGTTTGTGAGGTCTGTGTTTCTCCTTCAGGTCTGTACAGTTCTAGTTTATTTTAAAGTTCTGTATTTTAGTTTCATTTTAAGGTCTGTGCAGTTTATTTCCTTTGTAAATAACTCTGCAGTTATTTTATTTCCTTTGGTGCCTGTACAGTTTTATTTTAAAGTCTGTGCAGTTTTATTTTATTTTGTTTTTAAAGGTCTGTGTTTATCCTTGGAAGTCTGTACAGTTCTTTAGTTTTTAGAATTCTGTTCTTTAACCTTTGCTCGAGCATCAATGAAAAAGTCAGCCTTCTAAAAATTGTTTTATTACGAGTCCAGAATCCAGTGTTCATTATCATAATTGTGAGATAGTCTGTTTGAACTAAACAGTGGAACTATTTTGTTAGTCAGAACAACAGTGGAAGGATGATTGGATTTTGTGTCTTGCTTGCCACGGTTATTTTAATTATAAAGAAACTGCTACACTGTTTGGCTGGAGAAACTCCCAGGGAATCCAAGAAAAGTTGGTTATAAGAGGGGACTATGATTCATGTAATTATTTGAGTATCCACAGAGGCTATCGGTGCCCGGGCTGAAGCAGTTCCAGTTGATGAAATATTAAAAGAAAATTGTTGTTCTTTCTAAGGCTTTTCAGATGTTGATATATTTCAAGAGAGAGAGAGAAGATGAAAGTTGAGCAAGACAACATGAAATTGGCACTCTGTTATTTCCAATATATATATATATAAAAAGAAAAAGAAAAAAAGAAAAAAAGAGTTATGTAATCAAAGAGACAGCCAAGACTTCAAAAGATGTTTTTCTTCTACCAAGTTGTAGATTCTACCTTACAGTTGTAAATCTGGGTCGTGTAAATCTAAAGGGTAACTCTGTCGGGGCTGTAAAAGGCTAAACTAGTAAACAAAGCTCTACTCGGTTTCCCCTTTTTACAATCTAGAAAAGATGATCAATCCAGAGTTCAACATTCGAAGGCCCAGTCATTTTTGAAGAAAGTTTTATACGCTTGTAATTGCACATCAGAAATCTTCCTTAAATGATTCAGCCTAGTATGTCCTTGGGAAATTTTAACAACTATCAGTTAGTAGTCAATTTATTTTGAAGAATATCTGTGGCAAGGCTTGATGCATGGTCTATGTTGTTTTGAAACTAGAGTCTTGGGTTCTAAAATAATGCTACTATTTTACCCGCAGATATCGCCATTTGTTGAGAAGCAACACACCCCCACTGAAAAATAAATTTCCACCCTTTGAAAATTTTGAACTTTCATTTTTGCAGTTGGGACCCTCTTGATGTTTTTCAGGTTTTAATTCCAAATTTGCTTGCCTCCTTTTTAAAGTTGTGCTTTTATTTGCATCTGACTTTGATTTAGTTCAGAATTCATTTTTCAAATGTTAGGATCATTGCTGAGTAAAGAAAATCTTTCACTGATATGAGAAAATGCGAAGAACAGACATAAATTCATTAGAAACCAAAACTTTCCGTTTTTGGAAGTGTCGCGATATCGCGACACTTCCATTTTTGGAAATGTCACGATATCGCGACGGGTTTTGGAAAATCCGCCAAGTCAGAAAAACGTAGCGAAATCGCGACACTTCCATTTTTGGAAATGTCGCGATATCGTGACACTTTCCATTTTTGGAAATGTCACGAAATCGCGACGGGTCTGGAGAGAGAAAGCCAGAGTGTACGAAACGATGCAATTTCGTGACATGTCACATTTTTGCTGCTACAGGAGGCAAAAGGAAGCTAATAAATGAAAGAGGACGCGATTTCGTGACACGTCGTGAAATCGTGACATGTCACATTTTTGCGACTGCAAGAGAGAAAAAATGACTAAAGGCTAGAAGGTGTCATGAAATCGCGACGTCACGATTTTGCGACGTCACGAAATTGCGACACAATGCCAGAAAAGACGCCAAGGCAAGGACGCGTCGTGAAATCGCGACATCGCGATTTCGCAATGTCACGAAATCGTGACGTGGTCCAGTAAAAGAGGCGCGATTTCGTGACATGTCACGAAATCGTGACATGTCACGTTTTCGCTGCATGGATGGAAAGAAAAGAGCTAAGTCTTGGAAACATCACGATTTCGTGACATGTCGCGAAATCGTGACATGTCACGTTTTCAGGGGGTATTGAAGAGAAAAAGAGAAAGTCGTAGAAAATGTCGTGAAATCGCGACGTCGCGAATTGCGACGTCGCGAAATCGTGACGTTTTGGAGAGAAAGAAACCAAGTGCAGAAAGGGGGCACGATTTCGTGACATGTCGTGAAATCGTGACATGTCGCAGTTTCGCGACATCAAAAGTTCAGAAATAGCTAAGGCATGGAGACGTCACGAAATCGCGACACAGTTGGCAAAAGGGGGTCCGAGACCTGAAGGTGTCACGAAATCGCGACGTCATGATTTCGCGATGTCGCAAAATTGTGACACGCCGAGGGTTGCAACAAAACCAAAGTGAAACAAAGGAGCCTTGCGCGTCGCAAAATCGTGATGTCATGATTTTGCGCATCACGAAATCACGACGCGCCAAGGGAAAGCTGTCGAAACAAAGCTAAGGCCAAAGCAAAGAAAAGGAGCCTTGGGTGTCGCAAAATCGTGACACGCCAAGGTCGAAAGACAAAAGGAAAGCCAAGGGCCACCCGAAGGCAAAGTCAAAGGAACCATGAGGGCAAGAAGCGAATGAAGTGTCGCGAAATCGCGACGTCGCGATGTCGTGAAATCGCGACACACTTGGGCAAAGTTGCCGAGACACGAAATAGGTCACGATTTCGCGACATGTCGCGAAATCGTGACATGTCACGTTTTCGCGGCTAGTGAAGAAGAAAGGTTGCCAGAACAGGGGATGTCGCGATTTCGCGACATGTCACATTTTTGCGGCTTAAATAGAAAAGGCCCGAAAGTGGAAAACAGTTGGAAATGGACACGTGTCACGATTTTGTGACACGTGTCAAAACAAAGCAAGCCACATATCAAATAAATAGAGCCGACATGCAAGTGAACATTAGGGTTTTAATCTGATTTAATATTTAAGGTTTTGATTTAATAATTTTAAAATGCTAATCCTTGTTTGTCTTTCATGCAGGAAGCCATCTGGCACTTACATGATAACGGAGAAATGGCCATAAAGACAAAGTTAAGTGCAAATTAATCGAAGACAGCCATATTGAAATGAGAGATGCCGAGAATTGTTGTTTCATCCAAATTTTATAGATCTGGCCGCAAAGAGACTTTACGGTGACTAAGCAGCTGCCCATTTAATGGAGTATGTTGGGAATTGACCGAAAAATGAAAATATCTACACTCAGTTACCGAAATTTGCCGATGGATGCATTTAATGAAAATTTATGGCAGAATTAATGGCTTGCAGAGATTTTCAACTCAGGGATGGCTTTGCGGAGATGAAATGTCAGGAAAGTGGTGATTCATCCAAATTACCCGAGGGCATTAATGAAGACATTTATTCACGGTTGCGGGGTGAATGCAAGTGGCATTCGAATTCTATCTTCTCCATTTATGGCAAGTGACTGCACTGATTTGCGAGAATGGTTAAGTTTTATCCGAACTTTATTTTAAAAGGGCTTATATTGTAAAACCCAGATACTAGGGTTTAAGATGATAAGATTTACAGTTGGAGAAGAAGATATTTCTGAAAAGATCAGGGTCTATCCTGAGTCTATAAATACTTCTTCTCAATGTAATCGCAGGAGGCGGAGACTTAGAAATAAAAGGCTATTGAAGCAATTTCTTGCAAATCTTGTTAAATACTTTGTTTTTGGACTTGGAGTTGATGTGCTTTTGTTTTCTGTGATAGCATGGCCGGGGAGCCTAATATTTTGCGAATTGTGATAAGTTCATCTTCTTTTGTTATCCGTTTCTTTAAAGTTTATTAAATATATGCTGTAAATCTGTGTTATCAAGATTAAATATGCTGTTGGGCTTCATTTGTTCTATTGTATGCTAGGGAAAATCATGGATTTAAGGTTCAAGTTTGTTCTAATTGCTCTGTCCTCACTGTGTGAGCTATGCTGCTAGTGAGAAATACCAATTTTAATGGACTTCCCCTTCTATTTATGATTTTCTTTCAGATCTGTTCCATCTCTGCCTTATGCTCTTAGTAGAAAGTGATCTTAGAAAGTTGGACACTTTCTTCTTTGATTTGTTCTGTTGTGAAGCTGATAGTATAAATAAAATTGGTAGTTTTGTTTTACAGCTAAGTTTGATAAACTTCTCTTTTTGCCTTACCCTACCCTCTTTGTTTTACCGTGAAATGATCCATTTTTATTTTCTTTTAAATTTGTCTTTTATTTAAATCTGTTGACCCATAAGAGCTAGATCAAAGAACTAATTTTAAATCTGATTGTCAACAAGTGACAACTTCTAAACATTCTTGAACAAGTTCAAGAACCCGTTGTAAGGTAACAGACAGGTCCATATTGAAAACTATTCCAGAAGCGGAAAAGAGTGAATAGACATTCGACCCAACTCTGTAACTCACACCTTGGATAACCAGCTAGATCCTAAAGTGAGTGGGATTTATCCCGTATAAGTGTTATCAAAGTTTCATGCTCATTCTTCGCAGGGTGTGTATAAAAGTCGGACCAACAACTACCAATAATGAACCTCACCCTAGATAGGTTTAGCCTAGGTTAGATTAAATGGGGAGGGTTTAATTTTTTTGGGGTGTCTCGAGATGGGAAATGACCCCAAAAAGGTCATCTCCCTTAGTCGCGATTGGTAGGTGCAGTCCCTAATTGGTAAATTGGGGCCGCGATTGTCAGCCACAATGGGATTCAAATCCCTACGGTCATCAAATTTGACTGCCATGCCGACCGTGGGTTTGAACCACAGTTCAACAACTTTAGAATTTTTTTAAATTTTTTTGATTTTTGAATGGAATTAATTTATTTTTTGACTTTTTGAAGTGCTTTGTCCATTTTTTAAAAACATTTGAGTGGATTTTTTGATGTTTATGTGATTTTGAATATATTTTTTGACATTTTTAAGTTGTTTTTTTATGTTTTTGATTGATTTTTAATCATTTTTGTCTTATTATGTAGCTTTCAACCAGATTCTGACTATGAGGGTGAGGGAATTGTATATCCTTCATAACCTGCATGGTGCCCTAACATAGGTAGATTTGGAATGGTTTAGGTTTGTGGGATTTGGCTATATTTTATGCATTCCCACTATTAGGGCTGATTAGGCCTACATGATAGCTTTAGCCTGACATTGGTATGTGCAGACCAACACATTTTACCTGCCTACCAGTGAAATGACTATGACACTAGAGGATGTGTACTACATATTTTGAATCCCTTTGTATGGTGAGGCCATCACATATTCACAAACAAATGTGAAGAAGATAGTGTTCAATAAGATCTTTGATCATTGCAGTGATGTGACACAACAACATTCGGACCATGGAGGGGTTCACATGGATAAATGATACACTCAGTAGGTCTTATCTTGGTGAGCAACCATATTTATGCACTTGATTATGAAAATCATGCTCCCTGACAATTCTGTATTGAGGTTCCCCTGGAACATCCTAGCTAGGACACGAGATGTCTTGGCAAGCACCATTCAATAGCCCATGATCTTGTCTTGGGGGAGTGTACTGTTGGTGCAACTCTATAATGAGTTGTATCAGATCACCTAGAGGAGAAGAGTGGGCATTGGTTGTAGCTTGCTTCTTTAGATATAGGGGTGGAAGCACATCAAGATTGAGTGCCTTGTAGGACTACCTCTAGAGATCACAAACATTGACGAGGCACGTCAGTGCTATGCAGCGTGCTGGATTCAAGAGTAGGAGGGCTTTAGGAATAGATCTCATGCAAGGGACCTAAGCTACTACATAGATAAATTTGCACAACTACAGGTGGGTCAGGTTGAGTGGCACCCCTACCTAGACTGACCTCCATGGATAGAGGTTGATGAGTACCTACATTGTGTATGTAGAGGTAGATGGATCCTTGGATGTAAGTTTGAGGTACGAGGGTTCTTTTACTTCTATAATATAACTAGATAGTTTGGTATCAGGCAAGACATACCAGATCTCCCCACCATCTACCACTATCTCACTCTAGAGAGGGACCTAACATGGCCCTAGGTGACTCTATTGAGAGACAAGGATGATAATTTCTAGGATTTAGGCCTATTAGACATAGGGACGATAGTAAAATATGACACTTGGTGGATGACCATGCTATGGTGGGGCTTGGAGGGCCCATTGGGTAGACCAACATAGGGTGTAGAGGGAGTAGAGGTCGATCCTCATGGGTGTTGATTTTGTCAGAGGACTGAGGGCATATGGGGCAAGGGAGGATCTATAAATGAGTCCCCCAAGCTAAGGAGGAGGGTGAGGCACTATCCAAGAGTAAGGTAACACCTAACAATAAGATTGGATAGCTTGGGGCTCAGGTTGCTAGCCTACAGACTCAAGTAGACACACTTTAGATGTAGATGCTAGGGAGAGACACCTCCATAGCTACCTTGCAAGCATGGATTAGTGACCTAAAATCATAGATCACAAAAAGGCAGGCTCAGTGGTGTGGCTATAAGGAGGAGAAGACAACTCTCCAAATACAGCTTACCACGATGAAGATGAAGATTTAGAGGATCACTAGACAATGTTTCCTCCTACAATCCTAGCTAGATGCTATGATTGTAGAGTGTGACTCACTTAGGTATGTAAGGGGAGACTCCTCATCTTCATAGGTTGTTCTAGTAGCTCCAACTACCCCAGCAGTTCTAGCAGCTCCAAAAGTTCTAGTAGTACAGGGACTAGAAGTGGTGGACCCTATGGTAGAGATTAGAAGACTATGGGCTCTAGTATAGTGACACATCAGTGAGCGATCCTCAGATGCTGCCTACATATCTATCTTGGAGGGAGATATTGAGTTACTCAAGGGTGAGGTTCCTGAGAGGACCATAGATACAGGGTCTCAGAGGACTCACACTAGGGAGATAGGGTAGTCTTCAGCTAGACCTAGCCACAGGATGCACAAATTAGAGAGGTCAATGGGGACCAGCTCTAGGTGGACCCACAGGGAGGGTGGAGGCGATGGTGGAGCCTCACAGACTAGGGGTGTAGGTGCTACTTAGTATGGATCTATGCCAGATATTGTACCATTTTTGAGTGTAAGGTCGAGGACCTACATAGTTGTAGCCTACGGGTATTTTTGACATATGCCGATGTACTCTTTATTTTTGATACACACACACATATATATATATATATGATATGACTTTGAGACTCATTATATGTGCAGTTTTTTATTTATTTTATGTTTATGAGATGCATATGGATGCAATTCTGATGTGTTATGTTTATTTGATGCTATATGATGTGATGTATGGATGACATGCACTAGATAGCAGTGATATGTGATGTATGACTAGATGTAATGATCTAGATGTGTAGATGGACTACTTATGATGTATGTATATGGATGAACTATTTGATGTTAAATGCATGTCTAATTTTCTATACTTGTATGTATTTAATTTATGATGCTATGACATGATTCATGCCATGTATGTATTGCATAATTTTCATGATGATGATTTTTTGTAAATGGGCATGTATACTTTAATCACTTAAAACATAATGTATGAATGCAATATGAGTTTAAAAATCAACTGGATGACACCATAGAATGTATAACAATCATGAAATGTAATTGATATATCTTATCATAAGAATTAATAAATTAATCACCCATGTGCACTATGTCATGATATATTATTTCTATTCATAATCTCTTGCAAGTTAAAATAATATACGTAACATAGTCAGTGGCCGTTTAGATATCATTTATGACATCCATCCAATGTCTAACCTATATTATGAACAATATTTAATAAACAAAATCTTATAAAGAGAAATTTGATCCTTGATGATTGTGATTTAATTGTTGGTATTTGGGAATTTTTGAGGTTTTCCATGAAACTCAAACACCCTAGTTGACTTATCAAAAGTTGTATAATGACTATACTAGACTTCTAAAAAATAAAGTTTTCACTCTGAAAGACCAAGCTATTCATTACCCCTATGTGTGCAAATGAATGTATTAGATAAGGCATAAGCATACCCTAGTGCTAGGAAGGATTCATTCAGCCCATTTTTGTATTGGGGATCCTCAAATGTCTATCCGATCCTAGGTTTGAATTTAGTTAGAATAGACCACTAGGCAATCCGAGCCACCTAAAGCTAGCTCACTTGTGACTTTCTAGACCTACCCCAATGTCATGTGGGATTCATTCAGCCCATTGTTATATTGGGGATCACTCCATGGCTTTGAGTATTGACCATTCTAGGGATTCAAGATCACCCCATTATTTTCTTCAATTTATTGGGATACTTTCTCATATATAGTGACAAAAATCACTATTTATTTTGTATATACTCTTTTTTTTGCAAGGGATAGGATTTGACTCTAGGATTTTGCTCATTTTTATTTAATTAAGGGATCTCTTCGGGTAGGGGGTGATCTTGTCCTTTTTCCAATGACCTCTACTCTAGACCACTACTCCTCACAAAATAAGCAAGTAACAAAACCTTTCGCCTAAGGTGACCCAGACCACTTTTGTAGTTTTTGTCCTTCCTTACCCTAAGTAGGATTGTTTAAATGTGTTTGATTAGTGATAGGATTATGATGTGCTAAGTGTTATCAAAAATAGACCTCATCTACAAAAGAAAAGCAATATTTCTACCAAACTCTTGAGAAGACCACTAGGTATGGTTGAATGACCGAAAAACCCTAGTATATTCTTCATAGCAATAGGAGGGGTTGTGTTGAAAAACATAATTACTCACAAGGGTGATGTGTGATGATGATAATGCATAGATGCATGATTGAAATACAAACATGGTGTAATTTGTAATATTACAAACACAACTTATCTTAATGCAATGTGACAGATGGAAATGCCTAATTGCAATGTAATTAAATGAATGCATATGCAAAATGAGAATGCAAAATACAAATGAGATGCAACAATGCAAAATGAAATGCAATATTTTTAGATTTTATTGCTTTTTAATTTTAATATTTATGGATTTTTGAAATTTTGATTTGACCAAAGGATTTAGATTCCTTTGGAGCCTTTTATGGGATGACCAAAGGGCTTACAGATGCCTTTGGAGCCTTTTAATAGTTTTAGACATAGAACACTTTAATATGAAGGATGTTGAGAGGTTTAGGCTCTTCAACCCCTTCAAGCGATGTTAAGCGATATGTCCTAGGTCCAATATTCTTAGAGATGATATAAGGACATAACCAATTAGCCGTAAATTTATCTCGTAGTTATAGTGGCATATTTGAGTTCCATTGGTTCTCTTTTAGCACAAGATCACCAACCTCAAAGTCTCTTAGATGGACTTTGTTATTGTAAGCTCATTTAGAACTCCTGATGAACACAAATATGTTCAAGAGAATTCATGTGATATTCATCAAGAAGTTTCAATTAATCTAGGTGAGCTTGCTGCACAGTGTCATAATTGATGAACTCTTTCAATGCAACGTGTAACATTTAGAATTTCCAACTCTAGGGGCATAATGGCCTCAACACCATATACTAGTGAAAATAGAGTTGCCCTAGTGGGTGTCCAAATGCTAGTCCTATAAGCCCATAATGCAAGGGGCAACTAGATGTGCCAATATTTGTGGTGCTCCTGTACCGTATTTTTCAAGATGGATACCACTATCTTATTTGAAGCCTCAAATTACCCATTTTCCTATAGATAATATGGAGTTGCAAAACTGTATTTGATCCTATACTTGGACATCAAAGCCCTCACAATATTGTTCTTGAATGATGTTCCATTATCCGAGATTATTTTGGATGGTATCCCAAAATGACTTATGATATTGGTGAGTATGAACTCCTCAATACACACTCTAGTTGTCATTTTTAATGGGGTTACTTCCACCCACTTAGTAAAGTACTCATTAGTCATGATAATGAATGTATACCAACCCAATGATGGAGGAGAGATCTTACCGATTAGATCCAAAACCCACTAAGAAAATGGCCAAGTCGCTTGAATGGGATATAAGACCTATGATGGCAAGTACCCAAGATTAGCATGATGCTGACATTTAACACATTTCCTAACATACACATTGTAATCCTTCTCCATAGTAGGCCAATAATAGCCCATGTGAAGGATGCACTTGATGATAGCCATGTTGTTGAAATGGCCACCGTACGTACCGTAATGAGCTTGCAAAATTTCCCAAGATGATTCTTGGGGCTCAAGATAGTGAAGGAGAACTCCATCATAACTTCGATGATACAAAATATCTCCTAACAAGACATATTTTGTTGCTTTTTGTTTAAATGTGTGTTTTGTAGCACACGATAATCCTTGGGGGATTACACCAAGTTTTAGGAAGTCATATATTTGTGACATCCAGTTTTGATAGATCTCAACCTCAAATTTCAAGATATTATGTTTCCCCTATGGTTTAACATTCGCAAACACAGATTGGGAAATAATTTTATGGTGAATGGTAGTACCATTCCTTGTAGGACTCTAAGAGATCAGTGGCCCCTAGGGTGATGAGTGTCGTTGAGTCTCATCATTTAATCTCAATGATTTATCAATCCGGGGTGGTGTCCAAGGCTGCCTACGATAGAAGGCTAGGGCAGAGTACAATTCAGGCATTCAGATTTCAAGCATTTATTGGTGAAGCAAATTTTGGTTTAGCCTTTTGGTGTCACACTAAACCTAGTCTGAAGAATGGAAACTGAAATAAATTACAAGAATTGAAAACTAATTCTAAGTTGCAAGAATTGAAATCTAACTACAATTGCATGAATTGAAATTGCTAAATTGAAATCTAATCTACTTTTGCAGAATTGAAATTGCTAAATTGAAATCTAATCTACTTTTGCAAAGAAATGAAATCCTAAGTTACTCTTGCGTAATTGAAATTGCTGAAATGAAATCCTAAGCTACATTTGCAAGAATTGAAATCTAGTTACTTTTGCATAATTGAAATGATGCTTGTAAATGAAACTTATTCTAAAAACACCTGTCAATGCCCTACCACAAAAGGTCGTCAAGCTTCTGCTAAAGGAATTGACAGCAAAATGAAATATGCTAAAAATGGAAAGTTGCTAAAGTAGAGAAAACATGGAAAGCAAAGGAAAAATGCGTAATATAATTTGTCAGCTGACATACACACAAATGCTGTACACAAACATAATAGAAAACATAAATCACATAATACAAAATAAAAACAAGAAAATGAAATCTGGCAAGCAATCTATTAATTCTGTTACAGCAAAATTACAGATTAAAACCTGCCATAAAATCCCTCCTTCTAGATCTGAAAGTGGGCCCATACTTCCTGATCTAGAAGGAGGTGAAAAGCACTCCTTAACTAATTAACACTCAGAATAGAAAATGATAAAATAGCTGCACTTTTATTGATGACAAAACATGCTAAAAACTGTTACGAGAAAATTACTTGTACAGTCCTAATTGCTTGCAATTGAAAACTCTCCTCTATTCTAATTCCTAACTGGCTCAACCAAGGAGGGAGCTGTGTTATTTATATAAATATTTACAACATATCCCATGCTCAAATCAGCCTATGTGCTGCTTTACGGTGATTTGCCAATAATTTTGGATCTGAAATAAATGCAAATCCGGACGGTTTGTGTTGCGGTAGTAGTCATTGGCCCTTAGAAAGCATCTTCAGTGGTGGGAGTACATGGGAGGAGTCTAGAAATATCTCACACATCATTCTCCACTTCAGAATATGCCATTCCTATCTTGCAAACAACTTTCTATTATGCTGCAGTTTTTCTAGGTTTATCCTAGAAGAGGATCAAAATTGATCTTTTCCATGAATGGTGGCTTTGGACGGCAAGGACGGCAAAATCAGATGGGAGATATTTTCCCTTAACTTTATCAACCTTCTTATCCCCTTTTCCACCACCAAAATTTAGTCAACAAGTCAAAAAGTACATTCTGTTTTCATTCCGAAGATAAGTGGCTCATTCCGAAGATACTGCAATTCTCATTTCGAAGACATTGTGTTCATTTCGAAGATCTTTAGAATGACCAACTGTGTTGACTCCAAATGGTTTTGGCTGCATTTCTAAGGTGGATTAGCCCTCAGGATCAGATTGCAATAGTCTTCATTCTTCCTTGGATGTGAATTTCATGCCTTGCCATTCATTGGTAGCTTGTTGGAATTTACATGGTAAATTACTGCATTTTCCAGTTCTGCTGCATAGTTGTAAAATATTGGCATTTCTTGCAAATTCAAACAAATTAGAACATGGAAAAATTATTCAAATATCAACATGAAGGAGTACATCAAGTTGCTACTGAATTTATACACTTCATTCACCAAGTAACCATGCTGAAATAGTGCAACAATGCTTTGCACAATTGTCCCTGCTCTGTTATACCCTGTTGCTTGCCTATTTAGACCATGTGGGAATGCTTCTAAATAGGTCAGATGTCTTCTGTAGTCCTTATGAACTCATTCCATCCATATCCTCATGCTTTGCTTGACAACTTCAAGGTGTTCCTATAAAGTGACAGCTTGCTGATTTTTATATGGCTGTTTTTTCTAGATTTTCAGATTTATGACAGTCCTAAACTTTTGTCTTCAATGTGGATTTGAAACAAGTTGAAGGGTAGGAAAACATTCAAAAACCATTGAGAAGTTAATGGATATCAGCATACCACATTTGGTTAATTGAAATGCATGTTCTTACTTGCTACTTAATCAAGCAAAATCAGTCACAAAATGCTGAAAATAGTCAAAAACAGAGATATAGTATTCCTAACATAAAATCATGCAAACACTTAACAAATAGTATATTTTAGTCAACTATTTGGCAATTAACTTATCATATGGTAGTCAAACATTGTGCAATAATGAGGCATTTTTGGGCCTCATCATCCCCCCCAACTTGAACTGATGCATGCCCTCATGCATCTTAGTAGGCCATAGTAATATGCAGGTTTTATTCTTGTGAACAACATCCTTTGCTACCTGCTAACTGAGAAATTCCTCCTTGCTGCACTATATCAAGTATTTTGCAATTAAGCACATGTATGACTATTTTTCTATTTTTCTACAAGTTTTAGTGTTGCAAGGTACCTCTTAAAGGCTTGATATCATATGATTCATCTTGCAATAGTCTTATTGTGGAACCGTATTTGGCAGATGCACTACTACTGATGGAATTTTCTGTTCTTAACAACATTTCAGCCTGAATGCTTATTTTTGTTGTTTGCACCTTTTGAACAAAATTGATATTTAATTTATTTTTATTTTGAAATGCTTGAGGGATGTACTTACTTGTGGTAGAGCCTTATAAACCTCAATATTTGATGTACCCTACTCTTTTTGCTATTCTATAGCATTTTCAGCAATTTTGGTATAGTTTCTGCTCATTCCGAAGATATCCTGCTCATTTCGAAGAGACTGTATTCTCATTTCGAAGATGTCTGTTCATTCCGAAGAGACTGCATTTCTCATTCCGAAGATGTCTATTCATTTCGAAGAGACTGCATTTCTCATTTTGAAGATGTCTGTTCATTTCGAAGAGACTGCATTTCTCATTCTGAAGATGTCTATTCATTTCAAAGAGACTACATTTCTCATTCCGAAGAGACTGCATTTCTCATTCTAAAGATCTTCAAAAAAATGCAGAAATGACCTCCTATGCAAAAGTTAGCTACAGATTCTATTGTGGGTCCATCTCTAGAGTGTATAAGCCTTCCATAACATCAAAAATCCCTTCTTCATCCTTTTGTTTAGATGTTATTCTTTGTTTTGTATGTTGCTGTTTTATTCTAGTAGTACTAAAATAGAACCTTCGGGTGCATTTTGTTGATTATCCTCCTTCAATTTATCAGACAATTATGAGATATAAACTTGCAGTTCTCCTTCTAAAATTTGCCCTACAAATTGAAATAGAATTGCTGCCATGTCTGTCCCAAAATCAGGTTTTTGCATAGTTTTGAAATTTCCATGCAATTAAGGGCATAAGGGGGTGTTTCTTGACATCTTGAACATGTTCCTTTTTTTCAACTTGTCACTATTGTATGAATAGTTTATGCCAAATACCGACTATCATACACTAAATGCTAAATGTTTACTATGAATTAAATGCAAGAAACACATACCTTACTTGTCCTGAAAATTGGTCATGCACCTTACAAGATGCTTTTGATGATTGTTAGCAGGCTATCTGAAAACATAAACAAACATAACACATGTGCAGTGTGAGATTTGTACAATGGTGGAACAATGATGGGTAGATCAACAAGGCAATGCATGCCGAAAAATTGGTTTTCATGCAAGCCAACTCAGTAGCGCCTCCAAGAAGGTTTTCACTACTGAATTATTCATTTTTATATATATATTATTTTTTTTTTTTTTTTTCATCTCTTTTTTTTTCATTTTTTTCATCAGAAGAGGCTGCCATTTCTGGTTTTCAACCAACTTCTGTCCTTTTTTTTTTCAAGTGCTTCAATGAGAGAGAACATATCTCACTCTTATTTGGATAAGACCAATCCTTATTCTACAAAAACATGTCAATTGTTGTATGAAAACACCATCTCTTTCTGTTGAAACCTGCAACATTGATGCAACCTTCCTTACTAGATGACCAGTAAGAATCTTCTTACATCATCATTGCCTCCTTATTGCTGGAAATGAAGTATTGGCTCCATTGTTCCTCTTTCTTGCTGAAATTGATGCTTGTCCTCATGTATCCCCATTTTGTGGGACATGCCTTTGTTGCAAATTTTTTCTCTTTTTTTTTTTTTCAAATTTTCTTGTCTTGCTTGTACCCAAAAAGGAAGTTCACAAACAAGACTATTCTTCTTTTTTCTTTTCTTGTATTTTTTTCTTTTTTTTTCTTTTTGTCAGACTTTTTATCATCACTCTGAATCTGATATTGAAGAGAAATTCTCTTCCATTATGTGTACATCCAATGGAATCTCCTTCAAGAACTCCTCCTTAGTTAATGGTGCATGGTATACCCAAAGGCAATGTCCATTCACCACTAACATCCTCCATGAATTACCAATGGGAGAAAGAAGCACTGCTCCATATCTGAAAACTTCTTCAATCAAGTGTTGTCCATGGCTCCTAGTCTGCAAAATCTTGTCAATCTATTCTTGAAACAATTAAATACCAATTCCCAAAAGATGTTAAGTGCTTACATCAAGATAAAATCTTGATATACCCTTGTAATTCCATGTAAAGGGATTGAAATATTGTTTCAAAATAGCAACAATTTTGCTTTTTGTTTATAAGTCAACCGACTAATAATGTTCAAGAATTTTCTTGGCTGCACTTCAATTTGTTTCATTCCTAGGAGGACAAAATTTACCCCTTTGTAAAATGGAAGTAAATTTTCTATGTGCAATTTTTCTAGTTTTTCTCCTTTATCCAAGGCTAATTTTTGTGTGTTTGGACTAAAGGTTTTCTATGTATCTCCATTGATTTTTGTCTCTTCAAGCTCAGGTAAGTTCTTGTTTTAGCACAGTTGGATGTTGCTGCAGTCAATAACATTTCCTACAAGTTTTTTTTTTTTATACCAGATTCAGCTACATAGACAGGGGTTGCCTATCCTGTATTATTCAGATCGATCACAGGTTGTGCTAAAAAAATATTTTTGGTTTGCACAATAAGACAAGAAGTGTACAACTTTAGCAGATCAACTACTTGTCAGGTAGGATCACCTCTAATGAGATCAACTATTGTCTGTGTAGGCTAAGAATTGCTAGGTTGCGGTTTAGCGTGGTAAAATCCTAACAATATTTAAGTAATAATGGAAAACTCTAGGATCATCATTAAGTTGTAAACTCCTATTTTGATTGTGCAAAAGTTTTTGTGATTTTTTTTTTTTTTAGCTTACATAGACAGGGGTTGCCTATCTTGTATTATTCATATTGGCCACAGGTTGGGCTGAAGGTGGTGGTTGATTTACTTGCCCTATTTGTTGTTGTTGGGATCTCTCTTTGAGAAGAATTCAAACTAGGCAATTTAACCCCCAAGTGTGAAGATCACCTCCCTGTGGTTGCTTGTTTTCTAAATGAACTGAAATGCAACTATCAATAATTATTATTTATACCAGCTATTACATTCAGATTTAACTCTGAACTTCATAACTTAGCACAATAATAATTATTTGACTGCTTTTACCCTCTAACAACACCATGTTCCCCGACAACGGTGCCAAAATGATGAGTGTCATTGAGTCTCATCATTTAATCTCAATGATTTATCAATCCAGGGTGGTGTCCAAGGCTGTCTACGATAGAAGGCTAGGGCAGAGTACAATTTAGGCATTCAGATTTCAAGCATTTATTGGTGAAGCAGATTTTGGTTTAGCCTTTTGGTGTCACACTAAACCTAGTCTGAAGAATGGAAACTGAAATAAATTACAGGAATTGAAAACTAATTCTAAGTTGCAAGAATTGAAATCTAACTACAATTGCATGAATTGAAATTGCTAAATTGAAATCTAATCTACTTTTGCATAATTGAAATTGCTGAAATGAAATCCTAAGTTACTTTTGCAGAATTGAAATCTAGTTACTTTTGCATAATTGAAATTGCTAAATTGAAATCCTAAGTTACATTTGCTGAATTGAAACCTAATTACTTTTGCATAATTGAAATGATGCTTGTAAATGAAACTTATTCTAAAAACACCTGTCAATGCCCCGCCACAAAAGGTCATCAAGCTTACGCTACGAGGAATTGACAGCAAAATGAAATATGCTAAAAATGGAAAGTTGCTAAAATAGCAAGAGGAAAACATGGAAAGCAAAGGAAAAATGCTTAATATAATTTGTCAGCTGACATACACACAAATGTTGTACACAAACATAATAGAAAACATAAATCACATAATACAAAATAAAAACAAGAAAATGAAATCTGGCAAGCAATCTATTAATTATGCTATAGCAAAATTACAGATTAAAACCTGCCATAAAATCCCTCCTTCTAGATCTGAAAGTGGGCCCATACTTCCTGATCTAGAAGGAGGTGAAAAGCACTCCTTAACTAATTAACACTCAGAACAGAAAATGATAAAATAGCTGCACTTTTATTGATGACAAAACATGCTTGAAAACTATTACAGAAAATTACTGTACAGTCCTAATTGCTTGCAATTGAAAACTCTCCTCTATTCTAATTCCTAACTGGCTCAACCAAGGAGGGAGCTATGTTATTTATATAAATATTTACAACATATCCCATGCTCAAATCAGCCTATGTGCTGCTTTACAATGATTTGCCAATAATTCTGGATCTGAAATAAATGCAAATCTGGACAGTTTGTGTTGCAGTAGTAGTCATTGGCCCTTAGAAAGCATCTTCAGTGGTGGGAGTACATGGGAGGAGTCTAGAAATATCTCACACATAATTCTCCACTTCAGAATATGCCATTCCTATCTTGCAAACAACTTTCTATTATGCTGCAGTTTTTCTAGGTTTATCCTAGAAGAGGATCAAAATTGATCTTTTCCATGAATGGTGGCTTTGGATGGCAAGGACGACAAAATCAGATGGGAGATATTTTCCCTTAACTTTATCAACCTTCTTATCCCCTTTTCCACCGCCAAAATTCAGTCAACAAGTCAAAAAGTACATTCTATTTTCATTCCGAAGATAAGTGGCTCATTTCGAAGATACTACAATTCTCATTCCGAAGACATTGTGTTCATTCCAAAGATCTTTAGAATGACCAACTATGTTGACTCCAAATGGTTTTGGCTGCATTTCTAAGGTGGATTAGCCCTCAGGATCAGATTGCAATAGTCTTCATTCTTCCTTGGATGTGAATTTCATGCCTTGCCATTCATTGGTAGCTTGTTGGAATTTACATGGTAAATTACTGCATTTTCCAGTTCTGTTGCACAGTTGTAAAATATTGGCATTTCTTGCAAATTCAAACAAATTAGAACATGGAAAAATTATTCAAATATCAACATGAAGGAGTACATCAAGTTGCTACTGAATTTATACACTTCATTCACCAAGTAACCATGCTGAAATAGTGCAACAATGCTCTGCACAATTGTCCCTGCTCTGTTATACCTTGTTGCTGCCTATTTAGACCATGTGGGAATGCTTCTAAATAGGTCAGATGTCTTCTGTAGTCCTTCTGAACTCATTCCATCCATATCCTCATGCTTTGCTTGACAACTTCAAGGTGTTCCTATAAAGTGACAGCTTGCTGATTTTTATATGGCTATTTTTTTCCAGATTTTCAGATTTATGACAGTCCTAAACTTTTGTCTTCAATGTGGATTTGAAACAAGTTGAAGGGCAGGAAAACATTCAAAAACCATTGAGAAGTTAATGGATATCAGCATACCACATTTGGTTAATTGAAATGCATGTTCTTACTTGCTACTTAATCAAGCAAAATCAGTCACAAAATGCTGAAAATAGTCAAAAACAGAGATATAGTATTCCTAACATAAAATCATGCAAACACTTAACAAATAGTATATTTTAGTCAACTATTTGGCAATTAACTTATCATATGGTAGTCAAACATTGTGCAATAATGAGGCATTTTTGGGCCTCATCATAAGGCACCCTCTTGAGAAATTATCTATCTCTATAGAACCATTCATGGTTTGGTTCTATATGAATCATGTTTACCGATTATTTGTTATCCAAAGCCTCACACTACATGGTAGAGTGTGATAACATTTTTACGTGGATAATAGTAAAATTGATAGACATATTATGAGGAATTAAAGATCCCAAAGATGCCATAGTGTCTATGAATCTATTTGAGAAATGAGGGATTGCCTTGATGTCATACCACTATAACTAAGCTAAGTAAGTGTCAACAAGATCTTTGTAGGCTTTCAAGATAGGAAACCTACATTGAAAAGTTCCTTCACTTGGTTGAAAATGAGAAGGAAATCACCAAAGATATTTAACCTTTTGATCTTCATGGTGATAGTTGTTTTGAGGCCCAAGATTTGGGATTCGTATTCAACATTATTGTTGGTGCAAGGAAAATCCAACTTAAATTACAAGGGCATGGGAGCACCTTTTTGCGTGAACAACACTATTCTTGCACCACCCCCTTGCTCACACTTTGAACCATTGAAGAACAAGGTCATATCAACTTTTTTATCTGGTTATTCAGGTTCGGGGGACTTTGATAATGTGAAGACTACATCATTAGGAAGCTTAATGGTGAGAGGCCTACTATTTTCTAGTGGCGCCTCAACCAATTGATCAGTTATGACCTATCCCTTGATGGAATTTTAGCTAATGAATTCCAAGTCGAATTCTATCAATAGCATGATCCACTTTGCAGTACGTTTATTATGATACATTTTGCTAATCATATACTACAAAGGATTTTTTTATATAACATACAGCATATGACTTAACATATAATGCTACAATTTCTTTGTAGAGAACACCACTACTGAACACAACTTTTCCATGTAGGTATATCATAGCTCGTAACTCACCAAGGTTCAACTAATATATTATATGGATTGCTATTTGTCTTGCATATTATTTTGGGCTAATATGGTCCCCAATGCAAATTCATATGTCGATATATATAGCAAGAATGGTACATCTGGTCTTGGTGGAGCTAGTATTGGTGGTGTCACTAGGTATTGCTTAATATCAAAAAAGGTTGCTTGACAGTACTTGTCCCAATTGAATGGGACCCCCTTGTGTAGCAGTCGATTCTAGGGTTGAAATTTATCTAATAATTGTACGATAAATCACTTTATGGATGCTACTTTGCCCTGTAGGCTTCTTAATTATTTGAAATTCATGGGAGGATGCATCTCTAAAATGGCCTTGACATTTTTTGGGTCTACTTCAATCCCTCATTTTGAAATGATGAATCCTAAGAGATTTCCTAAAGTCATGCCAAATATGCACTTCTTAGAATTCAACATAACGTTATGCTCTATCAGGATATCATAGACCTTTCTCAGGACCTCTGCATGCTCTAAACACAACAATGACTTTACCAACAAGTCATCAATGTAATCTTCTAAGATCTTATGCATGTAGTCATAAAATATGTATGTCATAGACCACTGATATGTAGCACCATAATTCTTAAGGCCGAATGGCATAACCTTATAACAAAATTTCTCCCATTGCATTATGAATGTAGTTTTATGCTGATCTTCAGGTCTAATCTGAATTTAATTGTAACTAGAAAAATCATCCATTAAGGAGAGCATCTCATGACCTGTTGTTGCATCTATGAGAGCATCTATGTTTGGAAATGTAAATGATCCTTTGTTGTTGCCCTATTGAGGTCTTTGAAATTCATATAAATACAGATCCTTCCATAAAATTTTTCTACAGGTACCATCTATACGGATTTTTAGACCCATTTCAGATAGTCGATGGAAATGACAAACTCTACATCCAAAAGTTTCTACAATTCATCCTTAACCATTAAGGCTACTTTTGGATGCATCTGCCCGAGTTTCTACTTGATTGGATTTTTTGAGAGATCTAGCAAAAGGTTATGAGTAACCAATTTTGGATCTAGACCCAACATGTCCTTATAAGTCCAAGCAAAGAGACCAGGTATCTCTTTTAGGAGAGGGATGAGGTTGGCATGCTCATTAAGAGATAAAATTTCTCCAAATTTAACCTTCTTAGGATTCATGGGATCATTTTTAATATCCACTTTAAAGGTTTCCTCTACTAACATGAGGGATACCTCCTCAAGCTGGTGAGACGTAGGGATCAAGTGGATGTCATCTGCTAGGTTTATAGGTTCCACATTGGAAGAATCCTATAGAATTATAAACATCATGTGCACAACTTGGAACAAAATGAAAAGGTTGTAATATTTCTTCATTGGAGAAGAAATATTCAGGTTCTAGTGGTGAGTCAGTGTGATCCCAATCAATAACATCTACATTAAGACATAATGGTTTGGAGGGACCAGCTGGATTGTGAAGTGGAGTGGTAAAATCAATGGAGATCATATTAATGGAATGGATCATATCTCCAAGACCATGTACATGTGACTCTACATTTATATAACTTTCATCCTTGATATGTGAATTTGGGGGTATGGGAATCTCTGGATCTAGTCTATGGATAGACTAGAACATAGGATTGCTACGCTCTAGGAGCTCCCTCTATGTTGATAGATCAATAAAAACCATATGATAAATCATATCCGAATTAGGTGGTATTCCTTAGAGATGAGGGTGGAGATTGATATCTTTGTATATATCCTCTACAGTGTATGGCACATTACGATGATGCAAGTAGGGAGGCCCCGAATAGGCTCTTTCTATCTTGTCTTCATCATCACTGTCATAATGAAAAACCTCACCGCTACCTACTGGAATTGGGTGATTAAGAATATAGGGCCCCATGTAAGCACACTCTTAATAGCCACTATCATCAATGGAGGATTGCTCATCCTTGATGACTATATCCAAAGGTAACAGATGACATAATTTAGAGGGCCCAGGTAAGCCAACTCAGTATCATCCTTAGATTGCTCATTGTATGAGGACTCATCATCATCATCACTCTCATACATACAACTCGGTCCACCTCTCCCAGATATGGACTTTTCTTTGTCATCATCAGAATGATCCTTTGATTTAGAGTCTATCGCTATGCTAGATTTTTGATATTTCAGGTCCATGTCATCAACTGCCCCATGAATTTGTTCACCCAAGTTGTATCTTGGTATGTGCTCTAGACTAATATCCACCAAGATGTTCTCATGATATATCTTAGGTGGTTCTATAGTGATGTAAGACACTAACCAGTTATCCCTTCAAAAGGTGGAGGGATTGGGGTGATAAGGATTGAAGTTGACTTCACCCCCCAAAATAAGGTACAGGTGGTCTAAAGATATCGCAAGGAGTTCATCCTATCCTCCAATATAATACCCTAACCCAAAACTATCAATTGGCAACTGATAGTGTGGTTCGTAAGGCCTCCTACGTCCCTTCTTACATAATATGATACTGTAACCATGCCAATGGTAATGCTCAAAATATCATAAAGCATATTCCAAGTTAGAGAGATAATGAATATTCATAGTGAATGGTTCATAATCATCCTCATCTATGGCAATGCAATATGTAAGCTGGTCGAGCCCTCCATAGATGAAATTGGTTTGATTAGGAGGTACCCCCAGTGGTACCACCATCCCTACGGGAAGATGATGGGTATATGGTTGGACCATATCTTGTGTAGTCTTTATTATCAGTGTAAATGTTATATTCTACACAATATACTTCCCTAATTTAGGATTAACCAAATGAATGGTCACTTGTGGTGCAAATGACCATAATGAAGACGCAGGTGAAGCAGGTTGAGGTGCTTTTTCGAATTCTCCTTGAGCATATTCTACTTCCATGGGAATAAGGACCTCAATGAAAATTGGTTTGGGTGCTTATTTTATCTCTTTTTCATCCATATTTACCTTTAGCTTCTTATCATCTTGATGCATTATGGATGCAGACGATCTGGTAGAATTAGCTATCGTATGCTCTGATCGTTGAGATGAGGACGTTGTAGATTTGGCACACACTTCCTTAATTTTTGTCTCCTGGATTATTGATCGATGATACTGGATGTATGTCCAGGTGCATTGAGGGGAGCATGAAGTCCCCTAATAAATCTGATAAATTCACATATTTGAATAGTTCTTCATCTGAAGGTACCACGTGAACCTGTCCCTTATGCATGTATTTAATACACTAATGGAGAATGTAAGGAATACAAAATATTTCTCTTATCCAAGGCCTACCTAGAAGGATATTGTACTGCATATCACCTTCAATCACATGACATATCACTAGGATGGTCTTCAATCCCACCTGAATAGGTAAAACTATCATGGCGAAAATTGAGTATAATGCATAATTAAAAGCTCTCAACGTGAATGCGAAAGGTATGATATGCGTCTTTGGAAACTTCAGGTATTTCAATGCATTTGTCATGATTATATTGATTGATGATCCTGTATCAATAAAAACTTGCTTGAAAGGTTTGTGATTTACACACGCAATGATGGGGAATGGTAGGTCCACTATGATAGTGGAAACCTTCTTGATAACATGATCATAAAATTGTATGATCAGTTCCTGACACTGTTGCATGTGTCCCACGAAGTGTGTGAATGGTTCAGGATCCTAGGACTATACTTATATGGATCTTAGAATATCATTAAGAATCTTCCTATGCTTCGGAGACTGCTGAATCAACTCATAAATTGATAACTTTGTTGGAGTCATTTGTAGGTTTTGAACTAACCTACTCCTGATTGTTACCATCGGTCTAATTTGTGGGCCTAGAACATTCTAGACTAGCCTTGGAGGAGGTGTAGCTTGGATCCTAATAGGCAATGGAGGTTTATTTGGTCTTTCATACATCGCATGTCTTGTGATGATGGTGACCATTCTAATGAACTTGTGGGTTGGTGGTTCGATAAATACTTGATTGACTTGGCCAACATTGTTCCTTGGCACCTCGTGGTTGGGTAGAGGATTTTTGTAAATCCCAATATTCTGATTGTCTGGCACCTATGGATTATCCATAAGAAGCGTACCTCTTTTGATCATATTTTACACTAAGTTTTTGAAAGACCAACATACCTCTATGTCGTGACCTTTCGTTCGATGAAATATGCAATATTGATCATCCTTATATCCCTAAGGCTTGGGTTGATTAGGGTTCACTAATTTTATTTCTAGTAAGTTTATTACATTTGCCTCACATAATTGATGGAAAATCAATGTCAATGATTTCAATAATTGAGTGAATATGCGAGGAGGGCATATTTCTTTGTCCTTACCCTTCTGGTTGTTGTGCTGCTCATACTACATAGGAGGAGGTTGGGCTTGATAGTTTCGTTACTGCTACCCCTTATCCCATTTGTGAAGGTTTAAAACCACCTGATTGATGTGGGCTGGCTTGGTCTATTGTTTCTCAATGTTCTTATTATTCCACTCCTTATTGCTTCTCAGTTTCAAATTACCCTCCTGTAACTTGATATCCTCTATCACTTTGGCTTACGCCAAAGCCTATTCAAATGTTTGATATTGCTGCAACTGCAACAATAATGAAATATGCTTTGCACAACTCTTCATAAACATTCGGGTTAATTTAGAGGTAGGGATGGAGAATGGTAGCTTTGCCATAATATTTCTCCATTATTTTCCATAATCCATAACTGACTCATCATCATGTTGCATTAAAGTAGCCAGATCATATAAGTTCACATTTTCTTGATATCAAAGGAGAAGTGTTCAAGCAATGCATCGGCCAGTTGCTTGAAGCTAGTGATGTGCCTTTTGAGTTGATTAAATCACTCCTGGGCTGGGCCTAAGAGGGTTGTTATGAAAGTCTGTAGGAGCAAGGCATCATTGCTCTCAATATGAAAGCACATGTCTAGAAAACTTGTGACATGCTCCTCAGTGTCCTCCTCTCATTTAAAATTTTCTAGCCTAGGAATCTCAAAATGCTCAGGATAGATAGGAATAGGAACTAATGGGCATAAATGTTCATTATGAATCTTATTCAAGGTAGGTTTTTGATAAGCCGTTCCTTGCTTCTCGATAGATTTAATATTTTTTTCCAAGACCTATAGGCCTACGAAGATAGGAACTCCTCTTCTCTGGATTACGTTTGAGGCCCCTTTGGAGGTAGATTCCTCTTTGGTCGAGGTGGAGGACTAGGCTAATCATCCACTTCTACTTGGGAGATTTTAGGATACTTTTTATCTAGCTCTTCTCCCACTTCCTCTTCATACTACCTATACCCATGATGTTTGGATGTAGGACGTCGATATATGTGTTGGGCCATATGGTGATTATGGGTGTCTATATGCTCAAGGTGCAACTTGATCTACGAAGAAGCTCATCTATCAATGCTCTCCCTATAATCACTATGTGGAGGTAAACCAATAATAGCTAATAGGTCCTCCCTCTTAGCATGCTCCTTTTGATCAAGGATGCATTACTTATGCATGCATTATTCATATAATCATTGTCTTATGGACCTTTAAATCTGAGTGTACTTATTTTTAAGGCATTCCCACTCTGCATGAACATATTCCAATTGATCTTGGAGGATATGATGTCTCTGGTTTGACACTAGCTTATGATATCTATCTATGTGATCATTCGTATGAGGCCTCTGGTGTGTGCACTCTGTTCGAGTGGCTTTGTGAATGTGTCTCCCAATAGACTGATATACTATGCTCTTGCTCTTGTTTGTGAAGATGGCATTTGCATCCAATGGTCACCTATACTCTATGTATACATGGGATGCTGGTGCACACATATCATGAGAACACTTAGAGAATTATATAGGTTCCTTTATGGTCCTAATTGTACCTCTAATATGCACACTCACAAAATAAGAAGGCACAGGCAAAATTTTATAACCTAGCTATTCTAAGAATTTATCTAGACCATCTAACTGTCTACTATGCCATGGCTCATGAGATGGCATACCATTTTCTCCCACTTTAGATATGTCTATGGTGATCCTACAAGGATCACTTCTATTGGGAGTTTGCTTGGGTCTACGATTTGAAGAAACACTATTTGTTTACCCCTAAATTGGTAGATCTTGAGATTATCTATACTCATATGGTGGGGGCCTTATGCCTCCCTTAGCTACAGGTTGAAGGGGTACCAATATGGATCCCTCTATGACATACTCTTCAATAGATCCCATGGAATCACGTGGAATGCGGTCACAGTAAGTTCTAACCTATTCGGGACCCCCATGATGGGAAGACCCATGCTCTGATCTATGTCTCGAAGAGTGTCTAGTGGCTCATCTAACTAGGGTATTCTCAACAAGATCCCCTTGCATATAATTATCCCCTCTAATACTCATCGAACGTCATTTGGGAGGATTCTATGGTTGAGGATCCTACGCGTCTTGCTATGCATTGGGTGGAGCTTCGACCTCGACCTTGGGTATATACCTAGATCGGCCTCTCCGTGTTTGCACTATGATATTATATTATCTCATATGTAAATTTTAAGGCAAACAAAGTAAACAATGATGATTATCTCTTTTAAATTTTTATTTGTGAGCCCTAAACTATTTGATGATTTTTCAAGTTTTTTGTATCAGAAAGTAACTCTCATCATGTTTTCAATAAGTTTATGATATACTCAATTGTTTAAGGGTTTTCACCTATATACTCACATCTCAACAACTGGTAAGGAAAGTCACAATCACGTAAACCCCACAAAATGTGGAGATGAAACCCACACTCAGGTAGGGAGCACAAGTTCTCTCGATCCTCACCCTATTCACCCATGTGTAGTGATACACCCCTCCAAATAGGAATGCATGCTATTTTGCATGGGCTATGATAGTTCTTAGTATCAATATTGGTCTAATAACAAAAGTATCGAGGGAGTTGGGCCAACGGATGGAAATCACTGTCACCATCATTGAACCCTACTAGTGGTTGGATGTGACTTCCAACTCACTAGAATTTAAAGTGTGTCGTGGTGTGTGTGGTTATTTTTAATTTACATGAAATAAAAATGTCTAAACCAATATTCACATGAATTTACTACATGCTTTGAAAAAGAACGTTTCACTAGATGATATTAAGAGAATACATGATATTTAGAGAATGTATGATTACACTAGATGATATTCAGAGAATGCAATTATCTATGAGGAAAATGACCACTAATTGGGCCTCATACATACAAACTCTAAACACACAATTTCCTAGACTGTTGGAGACTAGGGTAGATTGTAATCAGAGATCCACTATTCCTAGCAACGACTAGTATAAAACTAAAAAATATTTACGAATTTTCCATTCTACTTTTCGCTATATTTTCTAATTAACATCCATCTATTGCATTTTGCTTCTGTAAAAACACAGACATAAAAATATAGAGACGAAAAGTACCCCTACCTTAGATCCAAGTCTGATGGTGGTTTCAGATACTTGTTGTTGTTCTATTTTTTTCTAACCGCGTCTATGAGGTGCAGCTACAACTGTTTCCCGTGGCTCTGTTGTGCAACGACAACTGTTAACTGTGGTTGTCAGCCATGGATAGGACCTATCATCACAAAACATAGTAAGTCAGTATTCTATGGCATAAAATGTGGGTTTCCCACTGTGATCACCTTTTTTAGCAATCTGTAATGTATACACCTAAGCTAATCATAACTAAATAAATGACATAAAGCATACAAGAATGAATGAATTTGTAAATAACAAAAAATAAGGGCTTATTTAATTAAATTTCCATTGAAAATTGATTACAAATCAATCCCTCTTAGGGATACCCAATGTGATACAATTATTACAATAATAGAAAATCCCCATGCAAGGGTAGGTGTAATCTGTAGGTTTCCTAGGTTGACACGAACTGCTCCAAGGAAAATATGGCCTTCTTATCCATGATTAGAGGCATTTGTTGCTTTGAATGACAAGACTCAATTAATCCTACATCCAAGAAACAACAAGAAACATATTAAAAGCAAAGGTAGCCTCTCTTGATGAGGCCTTTAATCCAAATCTTGCATAAAATATGCTATAAGAAACACAAAATCAAGAAAGCATATAAAGATAAAAATCTATGCTAAAACATGGTAACTTTACCATAAAGAATGTAAAGGAGACATAGATTTAGTCATCTAACATCCTAATTAAACATTGAGAGTATACATGCATGAAAATAGTAACAACTCGTATAGAATTGACTAATACTTGAAAATGAGAGGAATATAATATAGATCAATAATTATAACAGTCTAATGAGAAGATAGAAAATCAATCTATAGTAACTTTACTTAAATGAACAAACAAAAATATAAACCTACTGCTAAAACTAGTTGAAAAGAGGATTAAACCTTGACTGCGGGTCTGTGAAACGGTTGGCACTGTTAGCCATGGTTGAGCTATGAATGTCCTTGTTATCTAAATTAGGGGTTGATTCCTCAATTCACTTTGATGAATTGATATTCAAAGTCGCCTTGATGTCCTTAGATAAATTTGGTTATTGAACTGCTCATGTAGACACCTAAAATGTGTCATGCTTAGGGGAGCTACTCACATAGACACATTCATAAGATCAGATGACATAATATTGGACTTTCCAAGCATCAACAATGGTTCTCACCACTCATTTGGGGCCTTTTCAAGCCATCCAAGCCTAGCCGCTCAAGCCAAGAGCGACCAGATCTTAGCCGCTCAAGCCTAGAGCGGCCAGACCTTAGCCACTGCAGATGACAATGGCCAAATATTAGTCACTGTAGATGACAATGGCTAAACCATAAAAGTAGTTTTATCGACAAACAGGCCTAATCACGGGCGAAAGTGGTAGTCTGCATGCAATAAAGGTGAGCGGGAGTAACTTTGCATTCCCTTTCATGACCAGTTCACATGGGAGACTTAAGTTTGCATTTAGACTTTAGTTAACTGGTCTTTAAACATAGAAAAGACAAAAATGCTTCTCATGCTAACTCTCACTACGCATGAGGAATTCATTCCTAGGGCTTGGACATAGACCTAGGGTTTCACACTATAAAAGGTGCAAGCCTAAGAGCACCAAGGATCCATATTTTGAATCTATCCAGATATTTATCCAAGTAATCCAGATTCATCAAGATAGGTCATTGAGGAGAGCTTTCGAGACTTGGAGAGTTTCCCTTGGAGATCACATTTACGGTGAAGCCCTGACAAATTGGGGAGCATAGCAACCATTATTTCAACATCGGATACAAGCTTTGGTCCATAGCTTTGGAGCAAAGAGGATGAGAGTCACTTTAGCGGCCGCTGTCTTGGACAGTGGCCCATAGGCTTAGCTTAGGGTTTTAGACATTAGATTCATTATTTTAGCATATCATTAGCATAGCATCATTTCATTCATTCGCATTCATAGCATTAGTCTAATTTGCACTTGCTTTCATTTGTTATATTCATTGCTAACAACCTCATCCGAGGAGGTATTCTCGGACATCTAAGCGTGTGTTGTTGTTTCATTGCTTACAGGGCCATAGGTTCATCATACGAAATCTGCAACATACGAGAGCAAAAGGGATCCCTCTAGGAAATATGCCTAGAGAAGGAGGCATCTGTAAGCCCTCATACATTTCTATGTGCAAAACCAGGAAGCTTTTGGAAGCGCACCACCTCTTTGCGAAAGAGGCACTCTTTACCTATTTGTAACCTTATTGTATCGAAATGGGTATCCCTAAGAGGGACCGACATGTAACCGGGTTTCAATACAAATAAAGAGATCCATATTTGTTATTTCCATGTTATATGCTTTTCATTGTCTTCCATTTCATTTTTGGGTTTTAATACATTGCAAGTAGAGTAAAAAGAGTGGTGCGTGCATCCCGGGGTCGCTACAGATGGCGATCATGGTGGGACCTCCACTGATTTTTCATTTTTTTCCTAAATACTAACTTAGTTTTGTGTGCAGGTCTAGCCGCTCTGAGCTACAATGGCCAGAAATCAGCCACTCTGAGCTACAGTGGCCAATAGAGCTTTAGTCGCTCCCACTAATGATGGCCAAGAACCAGCCACTCTGGTCAACAATGGCCAGAACTAGAGAGTAGCAGAGGACAGAAACAAGGTTCCTAGAGCTGGATTAGAGGTTGGTACAACCTCTCTGATATTTTATAGCTTTCTGTTTGCTTATGTGTGTCTAAAATAGAGAACTTAAAGCACATTTATGTTTGGAAATTGAAAGAATAAAAGGAGAAAGAATTAAGCATTTTGCATATCTTAGATCTTCTTTTAGATTTCCACTAGGCATTGCTAGGAACAATGGCTTATGCCTAAAAATTTCACCCTAGAATCCAACGTGCTAGACATTGTATGTTGTTTGCTTGCTTTGAGGCCCTGCTAGAGGCCATAGCTGCACGAAATAAAGTGTGCTCATACAAATCATAGTAGTTCATGCATCTTTCTGAATATTGAAATGTATTTTTTGCACTTAGGCATATAGGAAAGACTCATTGTTGCTATATGATGCACTTTATGTTACGCAAGCTTAAAATGAACACCACACACGCACATATCATTTAAACATTGGGGAGTTGGATTTCATCACCAACCCTCAATTCAGTCCAGTGATGTTGGAATTCATCTCCTTCCACTGGTTTACCCCCTAGAGCTTCCTAGAAATAGATTGAGAAACTTACTTATAGTGATACTAAGTTACTTGTGCTCAAACTGTCTCCCACTGTTGGAACAATCATTGGTTCAGAGTGGAAGAGCTAGGTGAACCCCCCACTGGGACTTCAATGGTGTACCCTAGCTTCTTTTGAGAAAATCATGTTTGGCATGGGTGTACTTGATTGTCACTATGGATGAGTCTTCTCATTCTTAATCCAAGAACAAGAGCAAGAAATCAAAAGAACAACACATCAAAACACACCAAACTAGTTTAGGGCACACTTAAATCGATAATCAAGATAAACATTTGTTTGGTATTGTGTGGCTATTCCTAAATTGCAACTCAAATGATCAATTCATAGACAAAATGGTCAAAACAAGAAGTAAACACCCTCGGTCTGATATCGAGGGAGAGACTGAAGCAACTCATACCCATAGGCGGAGTCGTAGTAACATTGAACGACCTACCCATAAGACCATGGGACGTAGCTCCACGAGCCTAAGGGGTGATAACTCAACCCTTGGGGGATCTCCTCGAGAAACCCCAAGTAGGGAACCACATCATGGAACAAAGTCACATAAAAAAAAGAGGCTTCACAACCATCCTCATCAAGGAGACATGAGGAGACCTCAAGGGCCTCCTCTAAACACACAGAAACATCTCAAAGATGTGAGGAAGCTTCAAGGGCTTCCTCCTCACATGGACATAAAGAAGGTTCTAAAACTCATTCTTCACATAGGGATGATGAGACTACTACATCTCCATCCACATGGAGAAAACATGTCACCACAAAGCCCTCTTCATCAAGAAGGCAAGCAAGAGTTGCAACACCTCAAGATTCACAAGAAACATATGAAACAGGTCTGCCCATTGAAGGGTAGGAAACTAGAGCTACATCTAGTCATGGGAATCAGATAGAAGAAACCCTTCACACAAAAGGAAATATTCCCATAGACTATGACCTCATAGGAGTGAATGGCACCCCATGGGACCAGCCATGGAAAACAAGACAACTAGATGGGTTGGATCGGTTTCCTACATGACCAACTCAAAGAACTATAGCTACTAAGAACTCATTTGGAAGCTCATGAACTATGACTTCTAAGCACATCTCTCAGTCTGGGGGTACCTCAGAGTGAACCCGTAGTAGATGTATGAAGTTTGATCGTAGGGATACTCAATAGTACACTGAACAAGTCACATTAGCTAGCAAGAGTATAGGTACAGTAGAAACCTCCTCGAGGAATCTACGAGTCAAGACAACAAGAACAGAGTCAGATAAACATGAGTCTTCTGTGACAATGCAAATTGACCATGTGAGATGGTTAGAAAATGTGTTACGTAAGGAGCGAGAGCTAGTGGAAGCTCTCGAATAGGATAAACAAAGAGAAAGACTCTTGCGCCAACATGAGCAGCGCTTAAGAGAGCAAGTTGAGCGGCTAGCTCTTAGAAATTTATAGACAAATGGTGATGACCACCAAAGAACTAGATGCGCTGACTCACCTAAGGAGAGGCACACTAGACAAGATAGCCCACAATGAAATCACCCACCAAACCATGAATGAAATCCAACTAGTGGGGAAAGGGCAAACATAACAAACCAGGATCACAATCTTGAGTCCCCTCATAGGAGGGAGGAAAATAGAACAAATAAAATGGATAGAGAGTTACCTCCATTGCCACTATGAGTAGGCCTACAAGAGGAGGAAATCCATGCATCAAAGGTATTTCAAGAAATTGCTAAAAAGATAAAAGCCTTTGAGAAACAAGAAGCAGTTAGGAACTCGCCAACATTGAGTAAAATACACAACCAACCATTGTGCCCATCAATCCCTAGCCCTCCATATCCTAAGCACTTTGAGATGCCTAGGTTAGAAAAATTTAAGGGTGAAGAGGATGCACAAGAGCACGTCACCAATTTTATCAATGCATGTTTTCATCTTGAAGACAATGACGCTCTCATGCTAAGAACATTCATAATGACATTTTTAGGTGTTGCCACTCAATGGTTCAACCAACTACCTAAGCATAGCATAACCAACTTTGAACAACTAGTAAACACATTCTTAAAGCGTTTCTCCTTTGGTGCTAAGAAGAAGGTGAACCTTTCAGACCTGGCCAACTTGAAATAGTATGATGATGAGCCAGTAATGGATTATGGGAATAGATGGAGAAAAGTCATGGCGAAGTTATCATTCTCCGTTCCCATAGAAGAGATCATTCGCATGTTCACCAAAATTTGTTCCAAACACATCTCCCTCTTGCTACAACTTCAGTAGTATCCTTCATTTGAGGAAGCTTTGGCACAGGCCAAACTCATCGAAGACATAAAAGTAGATGAGGGAACCATTAAACTCCAAAACAAAAAGGAGTGGAACAAGAATGGTAAGAATGACAAGTACAAGTAGAAGTAGGGCAACCCTGCTCTAGTCAATCAAGTCATATTGGCTACACCTAAGGATGGGGGTGCACAACAACCCCAAAACTATCAAGCACATCCCCCACCAACCAATTACGATCAAAGGAACAATCAAGGGTGAAACAAAGAATGCAAGCCACCTCACTATTTCATGCCTCTGATAGAATCAATGCAATCAATATTTAATCAATTGAGCGAGGCCAAGAGGATCAGATTTCTTGATATACCTCTTATAGATCCCAACCATCCTAAGCCAAAAGGATATAGGGAAGATCAATTTTACCCTTATCATAGGATATCGAGGCATGACATTGAGGCTTGCATTGGTTTTAAGCATCAAGTGCAAAACATGATTGAGGTGGGAGAACTCAAAGTTGACAACCCACTGGCTCTCGATAACAGAGACATGGGCATATACAGAAACCTATTGCCCAATCATGAGGCCCCTAGAGAGCAAGGGGCCCAAGTCAATCAGGTTTGAGCTGATATACCTACCCATGGATGCATTGGGATGGTTGAGATTGTTAACATAGCAACCAAGACTAGACGGTATGGTCAACCGCAACCTCCTGTAGCTCCCATGAATGTCCCAACCACACCTAGGCAGAGGCAGGACAACCTTCTAGGTCCACCAACATGACCTGTGGTAACTATCCGAAGTAGATTGGAGCAAAACCTATAGATGACTCCAACTAAGTTATCCATCTATGAGCTCATACAACAGTCCCCAAAGCATAGGGAGACTTTAATGGAAATTTTAAGGACAATTGAGCTCCAACCACAAGATGTGAATGCATTCACTCATTTTGTGGGACAAGTACAAGAATTCCAGGAACTTGTAATTTGATTCTATGATTATGAGATTAAGATAGTGCCTACTACCTTACCAGACCCTCCATTGAACATTATGGTAGAAATCAATGACTTACCTTTCAAGAGGGTCTTGGTCGATACAAGTTCATCAATAAACATCATTACAACAACAGCAATAGAGCACCTCAAGATCCCCAAGTCCAATATCGTTCTAGGAGCCTACACATTGAGAGCTTTTAATGATGCTTTATGCAATACTATGGGAATGATAGTCCTACCCATCAAGGTGGGGCACAAGACCATCCCTGTGATGTGTCATGTCTTGGAAGGGGCTATGCAATACAACATCCTCCTAGGGCATCCTTGGATAAGGGCCATGAAGTGTGTTCCTTCGATCTTGCACCAGTGTGTCAAGTATGTGCATGAAAACAAAGTCTATGTGGTTCTGGCCGATGAAGAGCCATTTAAATACATCCATCATGTGGACATTCTAGGAGAATTTGTAATTCCTTCTACCCACCTATACGTAGCACCTTCATCTCCAACCACACAATTGGATAACAAAGACAAAAGGGTAAGAAAAGACCCATGCACATCAACACCTCCTGGTGCACTTAAAATAGTCAATGCTTCCAAAGTACCATCAACTTCAAAACCAAAAGATAATCAGAAGCTAAAGGCACCCTTAGTCAAGGAAGAAAGGCCCAAGGAAGTGCCAACTATAGCCATTGCTAAAATGCCAAGTCCTATGGAAGAAGAAGATCTTCAAGATCAAGATGAAGATAGTGATTACCATCCTGCTTCGCCAGTGTCATCCGTAGGGTCATCCACGTCGCATGCATCAATACACTTGGCAAGCACAGGCATAGGGGAGTACCTTGTGCAGAACATTACCTTTACGCCTATCATTGAGTCTGCACAAGACATGGGAAGACCTAAGGACTTGAGACCACCAGTGGGAATAATGGTTCCACTTGGAATCCCTCCCAACCAAACCAATTTTATCTATGTCGGCCTGGACTGTGCCCATAAGTCTTCAGACGTAGAAGAGGATTATGATGAATTATTCATGGTCAATGTTCGTTACCTCTCTAATCCTGAGTTTTCTCTAAGCTACTTTGAGCATTGCCATTGGCATGGCTATGGCCTTGGTATATATGAGCAGGGTGCATACGGCCATACGAGCCACAATATCAGCTTCCCTCCGATAGGTTTGGGTTAGGCTATTATATTGGAGGTCGAGATGACTCTCTTGTAGTAGCATTGGATAGATTAAGCTTAGGGTTAGGAGAAGACATCGATTTCATTCCTTATCACCCCCTAAGAACAAGAAATTTGAGCAATAGATAAGTGGCCATGATGAACGTACCACCACCAAAAATTTATCATCCAAACATCTCAATTGATTCCACCCCAATAGGGTACAACTCATGGGATGAGGAGAATGGATATGAAGCAAGTGATGATGAGGTACAACTTGGCTTAGCCTACCATGGGCCTCACTATTTACAAATATTCACATGGTCCATCCATAATGAGAGTGGGTACATATCGGATGAAAGTGACTATGAATCAGAGGACTCAATAGAAAGAGCCTACTTAGGCCTGAGCCATCAACCCCTGACTTTGGGGCAAGAGACAAATGCAAATGGATTCTTCATAAGTGATGAAGAATATGAAGATGAAATAGAGATGGCCTACATGGGGCCAAGGCATGAGCCCCTTGTCTTAGGGCCACATACCAATGCTAATGGTTTTTGGATAAGCGATGATGATTTTGACTCTAAAACTGAGATGGCTTATCTTGGGCCTCACCACTTGCGGCAAGTCGACATGCTGGTAGAGAGAGAGGCGGCACTCCATGCCATAGACCCTCATCTATAATTTTTGGGGAGACCTGTTGACCTAGCTACCATTCACCAGATGGTCAATCCCCCTCCGCCTACATTCAGAGAGCGATTAGAGCCCAATGATCCTATTATCCGCCCTGCTCATGGGCCAGATCCAGAAATTCCCATTCCTCCAGAGCCTCATCGTAAGTATGGAAGGGAAACCTCTGAGATAAGATTGCACCCATGTGGTCCTAGAGATTTCATCCCATCCATCAACATGATCTCCATTGATTTGGCCACTCCACTTCATAATCTAGCAGATCCTACCAAATCATTGCATCTTGATGTAGAGGCTATCGATTGGGATCATGCTGATTCGCCCATAGAGCCTAAAGACCTCTTCCCCAATGAAGAGATGTTACAAGCATTCCATTTTGCATCAGGTTGTGCGTATGACATCTTCCATGTTGGTTTGGATCCTGAGTCAGTAGGTCCTATAAATCCCACCGATGACATTCATTTGATACCCATGCCTCATCAACTAGAGGATGGGTCACATATGGCTATAGAAGCGACTTTTGAGGTGGACATCAGTGATGATCCTACCCAACCAAGAAAATTCAAGTTTAGAGAAAGTCTATCTCCAGAGGAACAAGCCATCCTAATTCCTCTCCTCAAGGAGAGGCCAAATATTTTTGCTTGGACTTACAAAGACATGCCAGGGATAGATCCAAAGTTAGTCATTCACAACCTTTCATTGGATCCCATGAAGAAGCCAGTCAAGCAAAAGCTGAGGAAAATGCATCCAACCATCGCTTTGATGGTAAAGAATGAATTGCAAAAACTACTGGATGCAGTGTTCATAGTTCCTATCGACTACCCTGAGTGGGTGTCAAACATGGTACCCATGGGGAAACCCGATGGAAGAGTCCATATCTGCATAGACTTTAGATATTTAAATAGGGCAACACCAAAGGATTCATTCCCATTGCCAAACATAGATGCTCTTGTAGATACAACCGTAGGTCATGAGATGCTCTCCCTAATGGATGGTTTTTTTGGATACAACCAGATTCGGATTAAGCCCGAAGATCAACATAAAACTACTTTCATTACTCCATGGGGAACATTCTGTTACAAAGTGATGCCATTCGGTCTCAAAAATGTTGGTGCCACATATCAGCGGGCCATGACATACATATTCCATGACTATATGCATAAGATCTTAGAGGATTACATGGATGACTTACTGGCCAAGTCCCTATTGTGGCAAGAGCATGTTGAAGTCCTTAGACAAGTCTTTGACCACCTCATTGAACACAATGTCCGATTGAATCCTAAGAAGTGCGTATTTGGCATAACTTCTGACAAGCTTTTGGGATTCATCGTATCCAAGAGAGGCATTGAAGTCGATCTTGCAAAGGTAAAGGCTATATTGGAAATGGCCACCCCTACCAACATTAGGGAGCTAAGGAGCCTACAAGGCAAGATAGCATCCATCAAAAGATTCATCATGCAATTATCAGACAAATGCCGACCTATGAATCGATTGCTATGCAAGGAGGTCCCCTTTCATTGGGATGAAGAATGCCATCAAGCCTTTGCAGAGATCAAAACTTATCTGGCAACACCACTAGTATTGGCTCCACCAAGGCCAGACATACCATTTTTACTATATATATCGGCTACTAATTTTGCATTGGGCACCATGTTAGCCCAAAAGAATGCACAAGATAAAGAGCAAGCCATATATTACATTAGTCACACCTTGGTGAGTTATGAGCTAGGATATGCATATGTCAAAAAATTGTGTTTAGCAATGGTCTTTGCAACTCGAAAGTTGTGACACTACATGCTAAGCCATACGACCTACATCATATCAAAACAAAATCCTTTGCAGTACATGATGAGCAAGACATATCACAATACACGTATCGCAAAGTGGATCATGCTATTGATAGAATTTGATCTAGAGTTCATAAGCCAAAATTCCATCAAGGGATAAGTCATAGCAGATCAATTAGCAGAGGTGCCTCTTCAGGATAACAAGCCTCTCACCATAGAATTTCCTGATGATGCGGTCTTTGCATTATCAGATCTACTAGAACTTGAAGAACCTAAGAAAGAAAGAGACATGTCATTGTTCTTCGATGGTTCAAAGTGTGAACAAGGGGGTAGAGCAGGGATTGTCTTTATCACACCGTAGGGTGCTCCATTGCCCTTATCATTCAAACTAGACTTCCCATGCACAAACAACAACACGAAATATGAGGCATTGATCTTGGGACTCCAAATAGCCGTAGCAATGGGCATTAAAATATTGAATATCTTTGGTGACTCCTTGCTCATAGTAAACCAAGTCAAAGGACTATTTCAATGTAGGTGCCCACTCTTGAAGACTTACAAGGAACTTGTTGACACCTACCTAGCTCGGCTAGAATGGTATGACATCGAGGCAATCCCTCGTATGTCAAATAGATTTGTAGACACCATGGCCTCTTTGGGATCCTTAATCCCTCAGAATCCATCTGCTAATTTTACAACCATTCATGTGAAAGTGCTTTCACACTCAGCAATACATCGTGAAGCTTTTGACAATCAAGAATCAGTCAACATGATCCACATCAAACCAAATCAGGATTGGTCCTTCATAGCTAGATATTTCTTGCAAATGACACCTTGGGGGTCTTTGATCTCCCAAGGACCTATGGAGTGTGGTACAACCATACACCATAGAGTTGTTCCTCAATCTATGTTCACCAACTTAGGAATATAGGAAGAGCAAGCCATCTTTTCTATAGAAGTCATGGCTTATCAGGATTGGCTTTCCCAACTACGGGACTTCCTAAAACTTGGAATAGTACCTCAAGGTTTATCGCATACTGAAAGGTGAACGTTCAAATAGAAAGCAATGAGATACATCTTTCTAGGAGAAATCCTCTATAGACAAGGATATGATGGAGTATTACTCCGTTGTCTTGAGCCCCAAGAAGCATCTTGGGCAATTTTGCAAGCTCATGATGGCACATGTGGAGGGCATTTCAGTGGCATGGCCATCGTTAAGCACATCTTGAGAATGGGTTACTATTGGCCCACCATGGAAAAGGACTACTACGAGTATGTCAAGAAATGCATTAAGTGCCAACATCATGCAAATCTAACGCACTTACCATCGCAAGCCTTGCAACCCATCCAGGAAGCATGGCCATTCTCATAGTGGGGACTAGACTTGATTGGGAAGATCTCACCCCCATCCTCGAGCTGACACACATTCATCATAATGGCCACTGAATACTTCACTAAATGGGTTGAAGCGATCCCCTTAACATCGACAACTGGATCGAGGATTATGGAGTTTATACTCCACAATATCATAAGTCATTTTGGGGTCCCTTCGAAGATAATATCGGATAATGGGCCATATTTCAAGAACAAAAATATGCATGATTTAATGAAAAAATACCATATTCAACATAGTTTTTCAATGCCTTATTATCCACAAGCAAATGGGCAAGCATAATCCTTGAACAAAATAATAGTCTCCATCTTGAGGAAGATGGTGCAAGACAATCACAAGGATTGGCACATGCAATTACCTCTTGCACTATGGGCATACAGGACTAGTATACAGATGCCCACTAGGGCAACACCATTTTCACTAGTATATGGCACTGAGGCCATCATGCCACTAGAGTTGGAGATTCCAACTCTACGCATAGCATTAAAAGACTACATAGATGATGATGTCATGCGACAAGGCCACCTTGATCAGTTGATGCTTCTTGATGAACGACGAGTCAATGCTTTAGAGCATCTTCACATTTACCAAGATCACCTTGCATGAGCTTACAATAGTAAAGTCCACTTAAGAGAATTCAAGGTTGGAGATCTAGTGCTCAAAGAAAACCAATATAATTTGAATTTGATGCCAAAAAAAAAAAAAAAAAAAAAGGGTATCAAATCGCTTGGTCAAAATCAAATTCAAAATGCTCCAAGGGTATTCAAATTGCTTGGTCAAAATCAAATTCAAAATGCTCCAAGGGTATACAAGCTGCTTGGTCAAACTCAAATAAAAATGCTCCAAGGGTATTCAAGCCGCTTGGTCAAATTCAAATCAAAATGCTCCAAGGGTATTTCATGCTACTTGGTCAAAAATCAAAAGCCCCAAAGGCACAATAAGCCCTTTGGTCACATTAATCCAAAAATACAAAAACAACATAAAAATCAAAAATACAAAAACAATTGCATCTCACATCTTGCATCCACATAATTGCATTACATTATCATTTCCATTACATTCGCATATGGTATGATCACAATATTACAAGTAATGCCACAATTTGTATCATAAATCAAAACAAAATCCACCATCATCCATTCATTCATGTGTGTAATTGTGTTTCTCAACACAACCATTATCAGTTGCTATACATAATATACTAAGGTTTTTTGGTTATTCAACCATATCTAGTGGTCGTATCAATTTTTGTGAAAAGCCATATTGATTAGTAGAGAATAAGGAATAGTCATGAAAACCTCAGATATTCAGAATCCCATCACTAATTGAAACACTAAAATCCTAGCTAGACAAGGGAAGATGAAAGTTGCATATAGGGTTCTAAGTTACCTTAAGTGAAAAGGGTCATCCTTGCTTATCCCCCTGTGCAACCGGTTCAAAGGTGCTGATAATTGGCAAAAGGACAAGTTCTGCCCTACCTAAAAATGAGTGATTATCATCACTGCATACATCCCTTGCTTACATAACAATAAGCAAAAATCCTGGAACAAAAGCCAAATCCAAATCTCAAATTCAAAATCGTCAAAATTCGAACATCAACGCCCAAAGTCATAGTACAAAATATCAAAAGAACAAAAGCAAAATAAACAGTGATTATCATCACTACAAGATCCCTTGCTAAAAAAATTAGTTAAAATAAATAATGATTTTCATCACTAGACATGAGCAAGTATCCCGAGTCAAAATGAAGAAAATAAGGGAATGGAACTTGAATCCTTGGAATTCTCAGCACAACCAAACCAAAAGCATGATGATATGTCTAATACAAAGGCATTATGCATTTGTGTAGACCAATGTTTGAATGTGGATGAGCTAGCTTTAGGTAACCTAAGGTCACCTAGTGGTATAGTCCAACTGAGTCCAACATAGGATAAGATGAACAATTGAGGTTCCCCGATCTTAGCAATGGGCTGAAAGAATCTCACCTGACATCGGAGGAAAAGATTGTGTTCTATCTAAATATATTCATTTGCACACACAGGGACAATGAATCCATAGGTCCATGATGAAAGCCTTACTTCTTCAAAAGTCTAGTATGGTCAGTACGCAGCTATTGATAGGGTAACTAGAATCTTTGAATCTCAAGAAAAGCCCCAAAAATTCTTATATAGCAACAAATCATCTCATCAATCATACCAACATTTTCTTTATAAGATTCTATAAATTAGGGGGTATCAACATAGTAGGATAGATACCGCATATATATTAGAAATAATATATAGACGACCACTGACTACTTTATATCTTTTAATTTACAGAAACTTGTCAAGAAAATACATACATTTCACACCATTACATCTCACATATGAATACTTAATCAATTCTTATGATAGGAGTGATTATTTAAATTCATGATTATTTTTTTACTTTCTGTGGTATCACCCATTAAGATTGTTAATATCATATGCATTCCTTATGTTTTAAGTGATTAAAGCATACAGGTTCATTCATACCATACCATCACAAAAGCTAGATGCATACAATTAAAGCAAAATTAAACATGCATTTAACAATAACATTGCATCCATAAATACAAAAGTCATCAATCATCCATCATTACATCATAAAGCACATCATAAAACATATAAGCAATATCCATTTGCATATAACCATAAATCCATCATTAGATCAACTCATAATACATCACATCATATCATATGAACATCTACAGATATACACACATTAGCATCTATTTCAAATCCACATCATCATAAATATCATCTATCACCTAACACATACATACATCAATTCATCATCATCCATCGCATCATAAAACAAAATAAAACAAAAACATAAGCAATAAACGATACACATAATGAGTCATAAAGCAAAGATATCATATAAATGTGTGTATCAAGTCCATAAAGGTACAAAAATGCCTATGGGCTATAGTCATGTAGGTCAAGCCGACCTCAAAAATGAATCAAAATAAGCACCATCAATCAAAATACTGGGCTTGCACCCCCTGCAACACCACCCCCTATGGTCGGATCTCTAGGAGAATGGTGCGAGCTAGACCCTATTGGTCTCTCAGTACGAGTTCTAGGCCCCATGACCAGGTTGAATGGAAGACTACCCTGTTGTAGAGCTCCTACTGACCTATGACCCACCTGTGGCTCCTCTCTCTAGGGATGGCTCCTAGCCTCCTGATCTACCTCGAGAGAGCGACAATATGGGCTGCATCCTTAGCAATATGTACATCACTCTCATCTAGCAAACCCTATAGATGCCTGATCTCATCCTCGAGAGCTACCCTCGAAGGACCCTCGAGAGTAGGAGGAGCAACAACAACCTACATCCGAGTAGCTCCTCCCATAGCGACCTACAAAGCCTGTATCTGGTCTGAAAGCTGCGCTATAGTGGTATCTCATTGAGCTATGATGGCATCATGCCACTGTACCTATATCTTGGCCGACTGGAGCTTGGCCTCCACATCATGTAGTTGTGCCTTGAGAGGAGAATCTCTCTCCTTAGGCTCCATCTCCTCCTCCACCTCCTCAGGAGCCTCCTACTCCTCCACTACCACCTGCTCTGCTTTTTGGCCCCACACCGCAGTCCTAGCATAAACCCTGCGCCCCGATGGATCTGCCCCATCTCTGCCATCATCCTCTCGATCTAGACTACCCTCACCATGCCACATCAGGTCACCCCACCACCGCACAAATGCATCTATGACTCCCCCAGCCACTCTAGGATCAACAATTGGGGCATCCTCCTCATCAGCTAACTCTGTAACCTATCAGGGAGGGAGGTCTCTCTCTGCTCCGATGCACCTATACAAAAATGGTACTAGTGGCACATCCTATTGCAATCCATACTAACGAAGAACCCGAGAGTAGAAGAAGTGCTCCTAGATGTTAATCTTGTGGCCGATGAGCCATCGCTCACATCGCGTCCTAGCAATAAAACTAGCCAGGTCATCCCAAGTAGGACACTCATGATACGGGTGCCATATGACATCTCCAGCCTAGAGTCTAATGAAAGTATCAATATAATGAGTCAAATCCCCTACAAAAGTGTGGCTCTTGCACTCCTCGCTCTCTCTAGCCCATATAGAAGCATAGCACTACATCCACCCATCCACAATTATGATCTCAATAGGAAGCCCCTTGGGATGATCTACCTTAATGTGCTCCCATCCCTAGATCTGCAAAAGCCAACTGCAGGTGATGCTGACATGACCCCTTCGATGGATGTGGTACAACTCATCGTAGCACTAAGCTAGTAGAGACCTACCCCATGCATATCTGATAGGCTCCTCACTATCCATCAGGTCTTGAACCATCGCAAGGAGGTTCCAAGGGAACCTCAAGCCTGAGCAATCTGGGATAAGGACGTTGTTGATGACCATCAACAACACCGCATGCCTCATTATGAAAACATGCTCCCGATACCAATGGATAATGGACACTCCCCAAACTTGGTGTCCTTGAGAGCATCCTCAGAATGCCCTCTGAACACCCGAGTGAAGATAACCACCTGATCATTAGTGGCCGAAGAAACAATGGCCACCCCATCAAAAGGGATCCGAAAGATCTTATACACATCCTTCGACGTAATGGTCATCTCATCGGTCGAGAGGTGGAAGGTATTAGTCTGAGGGTCCCAACGATGGGCCAAAGTCATAAGGTAAGCTTGATCCGACATAATGTGAGGTAGTCTGGTAACATACTGGAGCTCGTGAGCCTTAAGCCACCTCCAATCCATGTCATCCAGAAGAGGTAGAAGGTCATTCATGAGCCTCGGGTCCCGAGCTCGAGCAGTAAGGATCTAAGCAAAGCAAAAGAAAGATGAAACATAACTACAATGCATCTAAGGCATAAATCCCAATAAAACATGAAAATTCTGACATTCTCCTAAATATGAGCAAAGAGGGGGGGGATAAATACACCTAGGCATGCAACACATGCTAAAGAGTAGTTCAAAATTCCAAAAAAAATTAAAAACTATCTCAAAAAATCCAAAAAAAAATAATAAAATATTTGCAAAATTGGCTAAGGGATTTAGCCATTGTCACCCATAGCGGCCAGAATCTAGCCGCTAGAGACAACAACGACTAAAGCCCAATGGTCAAATTTTTGACCATTGGGGTTCAAACCTAGCCGCTCTGAGTGACAATGACCAAATTTCCACCGCTCTGAGCGACAACGGCCGAAGGGCGACACGGCAAACCCATGAACCCTAGGTCGTAAAATGCAAAAAAAATCAAAAACATCAAAAATGGGGACCAACCCACCACATAAAAACCTATACTACGCCTAGCTACGGATTTCGTTCATTACCAACAGGTTTAGTGAGGTTCATGTACCAGTTACTTAGTGAGGTTCAATTTTACCCAAAAGAGGAAAAGAGGTTAGGGTTTGAAAGAATACTCGAGAAGCTCTGGCTCCTCCAGCAGTTGATGCCTCACCCTGCACAACCATATCCTCGATGCAGGTACCTTCCAAAACTGCAACTGTCATTGTCTCACCAGAGCTCTAAAAAGTGAATTGTCAACAAAGAAAATGACAGGTCAAAAACCCTAAAAGTGTATTTTTATATTTTCAAATTATGCCTTGGCCGCTGTTGATGTCAGCGGCCCAAACTTCATGGTCGCTCAAGGCGACAGCGGCCATAGGTAGAGACTCAGAGGCCACTAGACCTGATAGTGGCCTACTCCACAGATGAAAACAAAATATTCCTTCCATGGGGGATAACAAAAAAAACATTAAATAAATGCATTTTGATGAATTAAAATCATCTTGATGATCAAAATAACAAAAAAATCACATAAAAGCATAATCTCAAGCAAGCCTCGTACCCAGTTACTTACTCTATCCACTCGATGATTGCAGCGATTCACACTCCATGCACTTCGATGAGATGAGTAGGTTACCATAAGGCCACTTGGGGCAAAAACATTTCATTTTGGAATTACGATGTGCCACCCTTCAATCCCGAAGAAGACCAAGATGGTCGGACTGCTCCACGGGTGTGAAAGGATCATCCTAATTCCCCTATGATATCAAAAACATTAAGCCAAAGTGATACAATATGAACATAAATAGAATCACTCATCCTAACTCCCTAAGAAGGCTATTGATAGTTGGACCGCTCCTCGGGATAAGGATGGATGATTATCATAAATAATTGGAATCACACTTGGATGTGGGATTGCCCATTAAAAGCAACAAATGCTAGAAAGGAACCAGATTAGTCATATTGGTCAAGCGACTTGTCGCTTCATTCATTGTCATTTCTTCACCAATCCATTGTGTGAGGAAGTAGTTCAAAACTTCAACATAATCATAATCAAATCAACAAAATATCACTCGATCACATCAAAATCATGTTCATCCTATGAATCATTGCATACAACAATCACAAATTTCCCTTGTTTTCTGGGAACGTAAGCAGACATGACATCTTCAATTGTAGCTCTCCTACCGGTCGGAATTGTTGTAGCAACTGAAGCTACCCGATTGAGTTTGAGGAATGAGTGCAATTTAACATGCCCAAGCCACTGAGCTAAGTCCTTCGAACATTGAGGCGATGATTCGAAGGATGCATGCCATCTTGCATGATTGGGCCATCCGACGTTGATCAGACCATTGATCACCATACACCCTACAAAATAGATCAGTCTACGTTTTTGCTCAGCATTGTGTTTTCCACACAGCGCGTCGCAAAAAGGGGCATCTATAGACACCTAAAATGTGTCATGCTTAGGGGAGCTACTCACATAGACACATTCATAAGATCAGATGACATAATATTGGACTTTCCAAGCATCAACAGTGGTTCTCACCACTCATTTGGGGCCTTTTCAAGCCATCCAAGCCTAGCCGCTCAAGCCAAGAGCGACCAGATCTTAGCCGCTCAAGCCTAGAGCGGCCAGACCTTAGCCACTATAGACGATAGTGGCCAGATATTAGTCATTGCAGATGACAATGGCTAAACCATAAAAGCAGTTTTGCCGACAAACATGCCTAATCACGGGTGGAAGTGGTAGTCTGCATGCAATAAAGGTGAGCGGGAGTAACTTTGCATTCCCTTTCATGACCAGTTCACATGGGAGACTTAAGTTTGCATTTAGACTTTAGTTAACTGGTCTTTAAACATAGAAAAGACAAAAATCTTCTCATGCTAACTCTCACTACGCATGAGGAATTCATTCCTAGGGCTTGGACATAGACCTAGGGTTTCACACTATAAAAGGTGCAAGCCTAAGAGCACCAAGGATCGATCTTTATCTAAGTTATCCAAGATTTATCAAGACAGGTCATTGAGGAGAGCTTTCGAGACTTGGAGAGTTTCCCTTGGAGATCACATTTACGATGAAGCCCTGACAAATTGGGGAGCATAGCAACCATTATTTCAACATCGGATACAAGCTTTGGTCCATAGCTTTGGAGCAAAGAGGACGAGAGTCACTTTAGCGGCCGTTGTCTTGGATAGTGGCCCACAGGCTTAGCTTAGGGTTTTAGACATTAGATTCATTATTTTTTTAGCATATCATTAGCATAGCATCATTTCATTCATTCGCATTCATAGCATTAGTCTAATTTGCACTTGCTTTCATTTGTTATATTCATTGCTAACAACCTCATCCGGGGAGGTATTCTCGAACATCTAAGCATGTGTTGTTGTTTCATTGCTTATAGGGCCACAGGTTCATCGGATGAAATCTACAACATACGAGAGCAAAAGGGATCCCTCTAGGAAACATGCCTAGAGAAGGAGGCATCTGTAAGCCCTCATACATTTCCGTGTGAGAAATCGGGAAGCTTTTGGAAGCACACCACCTCTTTGTGAAAGAGGCACTCTTTACCTATTTGTAACCTTATTGTATCGAAATGGGTATCCCTAAGAGGGACCGACATGTAACCAGGTTTTAATACAAATAAAGAGATCCATCTTTGTTATTTCCATGTTATATGCTTTTCATTGTCTTCCATTTCATTTTTGGGTTTTAATACATTGCAAGTAGAGTAAAAAGAGTGGTGCATGCATCCCGGGGTCGCTACAGATTAGATTGGTGATGGATTGGGATCAATTGGTTTTCTAGATTTCTTCTAGCCCTCCATAGCCTTATTTATTCCAAATGCCATGTAATCTTCAAATAGGTAGCAAAAGTGTTCCTCTCAATGGATGCAAGTGAGTATGCAATTTGATAGGGCTTCACTGTGCTTCAACTTGATATTTTTCCAGACTTATCCCCATTTTTGAGAGGGGGTTATATAGAACTTGAGAATACCTTGTATTAGCTTCATGGAGAAGCCAAGATCAAGAAAGGGTAGCTAGAGCAGTTGGATGGAAGGAACTGGAAATTTATGCCCTCTAACTACTTGGATATTCAACCAATTGGCCATTGCAACCGATTTTGGATCGATCGAGGTCCAACTAATTTTGAAGGCTTACCATGGGTTTGAAGCATAGCTGGTTCTATTAACCGTGGGTGTCAACCGTGACCAACATTGATTAGGCAAAAATGCCTAAATGAGTGGTTAGAACCACTGCTTCACCTTGGAATCTATCCAAGATATTTCATATGATATTCTAGCATGTCCCATATGAGTAGTCACCTCGACATGACATGTTTTAGGTGTTTACAGATTAATTTTGTATACTCCAAAAATAAGCTTTCTATTTTAGAAGAGGATTCTACTTCATCTTCCTATAAGGATCTTGCAAATTTAGGAATTGCTCCTCATGTTAAAAATAATGTTTATGTTCGAGAGTGCATTCATTATCATGCTATGGCTACCAAAGAAAAAACTATGAAGGAGCGTCTCCATAATTCTAATTACCAATATGGCTTACCTTTTACAGATTTCTTTGATAAAATAGTTCATGATACGCCTATTATTTTTGTCAAGAAAGGAGACACATTTAGATTTTGTATCGACTATCATCCTGCTTGCTCAAAATAATAAAATATAATAGTAAAAAAAAATAAATAATAAATAATAAATAAAAAAAATTAATCATCATTTACCTATGCATTTGTATTATTTTTTTTTGTTGAGCAAGGTGCAGCAACAGTATTGTCATTGTTGTCAACACAATCAGACAGATCGGTTGATGCAGTGGACAGGAGTTTAGTGATGTAGTGGACAGGAGTTCAGAGGTTACTCAGAGTATGTGCAATGCTATTAAATGCTTATGAGGATGTTTCTGATGTTTGGGTGAAGTTGCTACAGGTTGTCTAAGAAGATCGAAGTGGCCCATATGCTAAAAATCAAAAGAAAATCACAAGGAAGAAAACTGTCGCGATATCGCGACATGTTGAGCAAGAAAGAAAAACTATCGCGATATCGTGACATGTTGAGCAAGAAAGAAAAACTATCACGATATCGCGACATGTTGAGAAGAAAGAAAAACTATCACGATTTCGTGACATGTTCGGAGAGAAAGCGCAAGCAAGCAAAACTATCACGATTTTGCGACATGTTCGGAGAGAAAGTGCAAGCAAGCAAAACTATCATGATTTCACGACATGTTCGGAGAGAAAGCGCAAGCAAGCAAAACTATCATGATTTCGTGACATGTTCGGAGAGAAAGCGCAAGCAAGCAAAACTGTCGCGATTTCATGACATGTTGGAAGAAATAAAGGCAAGTGGAAAAACGGTCACGATTTCGCGACATGTTGGAAGAAAAAGAGAAAGCAGGAAGAAGTGTCACGATTTCGTGACAAGTTCGAAGAGAAAAAGAACAAGTAAAAAAAGTGTCACGATTTCGTGACATATTGCAAGAGAGATAGTACGGAAGAAAAAGTGTCACGATTTCGTGACATATTGTAGGAGAGAGAGACGAAAGAAAAAGTGTCACGATTTCGCGACATATTGCAAGAGAGAGAGTACGAAAGAAAAAGTGTCACGATTTCGTGACATATTGCAAGAGAGATTGTACGGAAGAAAAAGTGTCACGATTTCATGACATATTGCAAGAGAGAGAGTCCGAAAGAAAAAGTGTCACGATATCGCGACATGTTGGATTTTCATGACCCGAAGGCAAGAGAAAGAGCTAAGGAGAAAAAGTGTCACGATATCGCGACATGTCGCGTTTTCATGACCCGAAGGCAAGAGAAAGAGCTAAGGAGAAAAAGTGTCACGATATCGTGACATGTCGATTTCGCAACCCGAAGGCAAAAGAAAGAGCAAAGGAGAGAAAGTGTCACGATATCACGACATGTCATATTTTCGTGACTTAAGGAGGAGAGAGAAAGTAAGAAGGCAGAAGTGTCACGATTTCATGACAAAAGTAAAGAGGAAGAGTACGGAGGCGAAAGTGTCATGATTTCGTGACATGTTGAGTTTTCGTGGGTACAAGCAAACAGAAGAGTACGAAGGTGAAAGTGTCACGATTTCGCGACATGTTGTGTTTTCATTGGTACAAGCCAAGAAAAGAGGCAAGGAGGCAAAAGTGTCATGATTTTATGACATGTGTTTTCATGGGTACAAGCCAAGAAAAGAGGCAAGGAGGCGAAAGTGTCACGATTTCGTGACATGCTATGTTTTCGTTGGTACAAGCCAAGAAAAGAGGCAAGGAGGCGAAAGTGTCACGATATCGTGACATGCTGAGTTTTCGTGGGTACAAGCCAAGAAGAGAAGCAAGGAGGCGGAAGTGTCGCGATATCGCGACATGTTGTAGTTTCACGGTCCAAAGCAAGGAGAAAGAGAGAGAGAACAAAAGTGTCACGATATCGCGACATGTATTTTTGGGACCAAAGCAAGGAGAAAGAGAGAGTAAGCAAAAGTGTCACGATATCGTGACATGTTGCTTTTTCACGGTTGAGTTGAAGCCGACGAAGACCTATGACAGTCGACTAAGATTAGGGTTTGTAGCCGACTAAGATTAGGGTTTGCAGCCGACTAAGATCAGGGTTTACAACCGACTAAGATTAGGGTTTTTGATCATGAAAATGTTGTTATAAAAGGAAGGTTGTTTGAAGAATTATGTATGTTGATGAATGCGTCATCGAATGCGTGTCGAAGTGTGAAATGTGGCCGTAAGAGCGCAGAAAGTGCAGAAGCGGTGAGATGATGGCGAAGTGCACAAAGTGAGCGAAGAAGTCATGTCAAATTGTCCTAAGTGCATCTGTGATTGCATAGAGAAAGCAGAAGGAGCAGAGTGCGCAAAAGGAAGAAGACGATCATGAAGTTGGACTGCAGTGAAGCAGAGTGTGCGAAGTGTTTGCATGGAAAGAGCAGAGTGCACGAGAGAACGCAAAGGTGGAGAAGACCAGTTAGGGTCATGCAAAAGCAAAGGTATTTTATCATCAAACTTATAGATTCAAAATTGAAGTCCAGGTTGCAGCTTGGCATCAGGGGTTGGTGCTCCTTCCAGTAGGTGCTGGTAAATCAGGGGTTGGTGCTCCTTTCTGTTGGTGCAGATAAATAAGGGGTTGGTGCTCCTTCCAGTGGGTGTTGGTAAACTGTTTGTAAAGTTGGTGCTTTGCAAAGGCTAGATTTGGATGGTAGTCCAAGCAGTCATTCTTGAGGAGTAGCCAATTTGGTGAACCTCGTTAAAATCTTGTGTTGTGTGATATGTTCTTTTGTGATGCTTGCTTTATCTAGTTTTAAGGTTTCATTATTTCAGTTTTAAGAGCTATAAATTCAAGTTAAAAGAACTACACTGATTCACCCCCCTCTCAGTGCCATTGTAAGACTAACAATTGGTATCAGAGCCAAGTTCCCTTCTAAGGCTAAATCAGTCAGGGTTGATCTTGGATTAGTATGCAATGGGTAAGAAGAATAGATCCTCCTCCAAAAGGGCATCTCAGTCAGTTTCAGTTCCTGTGGAAGAGAAAATTGAACCAGAAAAGGTTGAAGACTTCTCATCAAACAAAGCACCTTTGTTTGACGAAACTAATTATGTGGTCTGGAGAATCAGGATGCAGACATATCTTTGTGCTTTGGGATATGACATCTGGGATTCAATAGATAGTGAAAACACAATACCCATCACTCCTCCAACCGATGCTATCGGTAAGAATCTGTTTGAGAATGACTCAAAAGCAAAGGATGCTATCAAGCGTGGATTAGTAGAAAGTGAACTGGTAAAGATCATGAGTTGTAAAACAACAAAAGAAATATGGAACAAACTAAAGAGTATTCATGAAGGAGACGATGAGAGGGGGTGAAACTGTGTTGATGAACATAAAAGCATATATGCTGAGAGTTAATGAAGTCCTAGAGGATGATTCTAAAAAGGAAACCGGTGGAGGTCTTTTCTTAACACTCGAAGAAGAAACAGAAAAAGAATAGGAATGTGATGAAGAAGAAATTGATGCAGAAATAAATTTGAAAGAGGAACTAATTGCAGCTCTGGATGAATTGAAGATAGAAAGAAAAAGGAATAAGGAAATCTCAAGAAAGCTTGAGGATGCAAATGAAATAATAACCAGTTTGAAAGTACAGGTAGAAGAATTCAAAAGGATTGAAGAAACTCTAAAGTCATAGTTCAATGAGAAAGAGATTGGTTGTTGCAAACAAGAGAAAGAGATTGTTTTATTGAAGAAACAACTAGAAGAGGCCAATACAAATCTCAAATTCGAGAAAAGCACAGAGTTGCTAGATAAAATGATAAGCCAACAAAGAAGCTCCACGGATAGGCGTGGTCTTGGATATGAAGCTGAGCAACCTTCATCTTCCAACTCTGTAGAGAAGAAGAAGTTCACTGTTGAAGGATCAAAGCAAGAAAAGCTTGAAGCTGAATTTTCAAAAGGAAGAAAATATCAAAGGAGATCTACAGCAAAGCAACCACAACAAAAGAGGTTCTATCACTCTCACTCTATTCATAATAATACTTTTAATGGCTATTGTTTCAGATGCAACCGAGTATGGTCACAAGGCAATTTATTGTGGTTTGAATAATAAATCAAAGAGTTATGCTGGTAGAAATACTTCTGCATTTTTGAGTGAACAATATGTACAATGTTTTCAATGTAATGGTCATGGGCACATAGCAAGGTTTTGTCCAAGCATTTTTGTATCTAATCTAAGGAAAAATAGTAGATTTCATCAGACACAAAGAACGCAACATAGACAGGGAATAAATCTGGTACATAAAAAGGAAAATAATCATTCATCAAGGATGCACAAGAGACAACCACACAAGAGAAATGTTCGAGTTCATGAAAAGGTGCAAAACAGGGATGCAGTTGAAAAATCCAAGCCCGAGTTCAAGAAAGTTTGGAGAAAGATAGAAGAAAGGAAATCATGTCTCCTTGGACTGAAGGAGACTACTCCGATATTGCACTAAGCAACTCCAGGTAGCACATCCTCAGGGGGAGCAATCTTGAAATTTCATTTTAATGCTCCTATGTATTTGTTTGATTACCTGAGGATGAAAGGCAAGTAGTCAGGGAAGTTGTTGTATAGTTGTCAAAGTGTGTTTTCAGTTCATGTAGTTTGTGGAAGTGTCATGAAGGGTGGTGATTAAATTGAGAGTTGTCATTATTGGTAGTATTGCTATATGTCATTGTTGTACTAGTGATGGTTCTTACTGCCACTGTCCAAAGTTAAGGATTATAATAGTTTAGATAATTTGGTTAGTGAAAGAATGTTGCCCTAGCCGCATTTATGAGTTTCGATAAAAGCAGTGTGTATTTGAACTACACATTGACGTGAAGTTTGTTAGATCTATTATGATGTTGTGGTGAAAAATATTGAAGTCTGATCATTAACTCATGTTTAGCCCATCAAGATGAGCAACTTTGCTTTGTGAATCATACCTATCCGAGGTCTAGAAGTATGAGTTTGAGTAAGGTGCACTATAGTTGGCCGTAAAGTGTTTAACAAAATATTGTCTTCTGATTCGAACAGTTGAAAGTAAGGTGTGACCAGCGGTGACTGTAGAAAACATAGACCAAGTTGAAAATATAAAAAGGGATTTGGTTGTGTTGTGGTACAGTGTTTTATGCTTGCACAGAGTTGGCAATAAAATTGCAGTGTTGGTACAGTGTTGGACAAAAGTTGGTACAAGTGTGAGTCACTTATCAATTTTGTTGACAGATGTGAAATCAGCATTTTTGAATGGGAAGCTTGAAGAAGAGGTTTATATTGAGCAGCCAGATGGTTTCCAGCTTGGTGATAATCCCAAATTTGTTTGCAGGTTGAAGAAAGCATTATATGGCTTAAAACAGGCACCCCGAGCATGGTATGCAAGGCTAGACAACTATCTCACTCAACAAAGGTTTAAGAAAGGGTGCAAGTTGAGCAAGAATGACAAATCTCCACCTGTTGATCAAATCATGTACAGATCTATGATTGGAAGCTTACTGTACCTGACAACTATCAGACCAGATATTTTGTAGGCAGTATGCATGGTAGCACGATTTCAGGCTAATCCCAAGGAGACTCATGTGACAACATTATGGTGGTTGATTTCTGAAATATCATTGAAGGGAAAATGATTGTTTGTGGTTTCCTTTTTTGAAAGTGGTTGGTTGAATGCATCAAGGTTTTCTGAATTGAGAGTTGTGTTTAAACCTTGTGTTATAAGCATAGTGGTTTAAGCCCATTAGTTGTGAAAGAACTTGAGTTAGAAAAGAACATGAGTATCATTGTTATGTGATATTTGTGGTTGAGCATTGTTGGAATTATTTGAGTTGGTTGATACATACTTGGACTAGGGTTGTGTGAGAGATGATTGGTTGAGTTGATTTGATTGAGCCTAGTCAAGTTATGTGTGAAGTGATTTTTAAAGTTCTATGAAGTGGATGTGATTTGAGATCGCCATTCATTGTTGAGTTCATTTTGAGTACTACTTGAGCATGATTGATTGAGCCTTTGAGAAGGCCTTTGGGAAATATTTGAGGACAATGTTGGGACAGATTTCTAGAGCAGATTTGGGCAAGTTCTTGGTGAGATTGCTAGAGAAGATTCGGACAAGTTCTTAGTGAGCTTGGTGGAGCAGATTTGGATAGGTTTTGTATGAGCTTGTTATTCAGCATTGGACAAGTTCTATGTGAGCCTATTGAGCAGGTTCTTAGTGAGCCTATTGACTGAGCTTTGGAGGTGATAGAGTACAGAGGATAGAGTCTCAATGGATAGAAATCTAGCAGCCAACACAGTTGAAGATAGATCTGAGTGAGGATTCTTCAAGTGAAGAAGAGGTCCACCAGTCAGTGCAGCAGAGAGACAGAGTCTTCTATAATATCACAAGGGTACTATGGAGTATGGGTTATGGTATCCAAAAGATGCAGATTGGGTAGGATGTGTAGATGACAGAAAGAGTACCAATGGAGGTGCATTCTATCTTGGGGACAGATTGGTCACGTAGAACAGTAAGAAACAAGAGTCAGTTTCCTTATCCACAGTAGAGGCAGAATATATTGCAGTGACAACGTGTTGTACATAGGAGAAAGTTGCAGAAAGTGAGGTTAAGTTGGATTTTTATTCCAACAACAGATTGTGGAGTAGTCACGTTTCCCAAGAATTGACTAGCTATAGGGATCACATTCTCAGGGGGAGCATTTATATATTTGATTATCTTTTTGCTCATATTTGTAATTTTTTCTAACTGTCATAACGTGTGCCTGAGAATGTTGTGCATGGACTCAGGGGGAGTCTGCAGCAGCCCTTTGGTATTATTGTCAAAGGGGGAGAAGAATTACAGGAAATTGCATGTGTGTTGCCAACAATTCCAAAGGGGGAGATTGTTGAGCAAGGTGCAACAACAATATTGTCATTGTTGTCAACACAGTCAGATAGATCTGTTGATGCGAGTGGATAGGAGTTCAAGCTGATGCAGTGGATAGGAGTTCAAAGGTTACTCAGAGTATGTGCAGTAAATGTGGTAGTTTGGGTGAAGTTGCTATAGGTTGTCTAAGAAGATCAAAGTGGCCCATATGCTAAAAATCAAAAGAAAATCACAAGGAAGAAAACTGTCACGATATCGCGACATGTTGAGCAAGAAAGAAAAATTGTCACGATATCGCGACATGTTGAGCAAGAAAGAAAAACTGTCGTGATATCATGACATGTTGAGAAGAAAGAAAAACTATCACGATTTTGTGACATGTTCGGAGAGAAAGCGCAAGCAAGCAAAACTATCACGATTTCACGACATGTTCGGAGAGAAAGCGCAAGCAAGCAAAACTATCACGATTTCATGACATGTTCGAAGAGAAAGCGCAAGCAAGCAAAACTATCATGATTTCATGACATGTTGGAAGAAATAAAGGCAAGTGGAAAAATTGTCGTGATTTCGTGACATGTTGGAAGAAAAAGAGAAAGTAGGAAGAAGTGTCACGATTTCGTGACAAGTTCGAAGGAAAAAGAACAAGTAAGAAAAGTGTCACGATTTCGTGACATATTGCAAGAGAGATTGTACGAAAGAAAAAGTGTCACGATTTCGTGACATATTGTAAGAGAGATAGTACGAAAGAAAAAGTGTCACGATTTCGTGACATATTGCAAGAGAGAGAGTCTGAAAGAAAAAGTGTCATGATTTCACGACATATTGCAAGAGAGATTGTACGGAAGAAAAAGTGTCACGATTTCACGACATATTGCAAGAGAGAGAGTCTAAAAGAAAAAGTGTCACGATATCACGACATGTCAGGTTTTCGCGACCCGAAGGCAAGAGAAAGAGCTAAGGAGAAAAAGTGTCACGATATCGCGACATGTCACGTTTTCGTGACCCGAAGGCAAGAGAAAGAGCTAAGGAGAAAAAGTGTCATGATATCACGACATGTCGAGTTTTCATGACCCGAAGGCAAAAGAAAGAGCAAAGGAGAGAAAGTGTCACGATATCGCGACATGTCACATTTTCGTGACTTAATGAGGAGAGAGAAAGTAAGAAGGTAGAAGTGTCACGATTTCATGACAAAAGTAAAAAGGAAGAGTATGGAGGCAAAGTGTCACGATTTTGCGACATGTTGAGTTTTCTGGTACAAGCAAAAGAAAGAGGCAAGGAGGGAAAGTGTCACGATTTTACGACATGTTGTTTAGTCATGCAAACAAAAGAGTATGAAGGGAAAGTGTCAATGAAGAGCAAACAAGAGAAAGGCGAAAGTGTCACGATTTTGTGACATGCTATGTTTTCATGGGTACAAGCCAAGAAAAGAGGCAAGGAGGCGAAAGTGTCACGATTTCATGACATGCTATGTTTTCATTGGTACAAGCCAAGAAAAGAAGCAAGGAGGCAAAAGTGTCACGATATCGCGACATGCTGAGTTTTCGTGGGTACAAGCCAAGAAGAGAAGCAAGGAGGCGAAAGTGTCGCGATATCGTGACATGTTGTAGTTTCACGGTCCAAAGCAAGGAGAAAGAGAGAGAGAACAAAAGTGTCACGATATCGTGACATGTATTTTCGGGACCAAAGCAAGGAGAAAGAGAGAGTAAGCAAAAGTGTCATGATATCGTGACATGTTGCTTTTTCATGGTTGAGTTGAAGCCGACGAAGACCTATGACAGCCGACTAAGATTAGGGTTTGCAACCGACTAAGATTAGGGTTTGCAACCGACTAAGATCAGGGTTTACAGTCGACTAAGATTAGGGTTTTTGATCATGAAAATGTTGTTATAAAAGGAAGGTTGTTTGAAGAATTATGAGTGTTGATGAATGCGTCGTCGAATGCGTGTCAAAGTGTGAAATGTGGCCGTAAGAGCACAGAAAGCGCAGAAGCGGTGAGATGATGGCGAAGTGCGCAAAGTGAGCAAAGAAGTCATGTCGAATTGTCCTAAGTGCATCTGTGATTGCACAGAGAAAGCAAAAGGAGCAAAGTGCGCAAAAGGAAGAAGACGATCGTGAAGTTGGACTGCAGCGAAGCAGAGTGTGCGAAGTGTTTGCACGAAAAGAGCAGAGTGCATAGAGAATGCAAAGGTGGAGAAGACCAGTTAGGGTCATGCAAAAGCAAAGGTATTTTATCATCAAACTTATAGATTCAAAATTGAAGTCCAGGTTGCAGCTTGGCATCAGGGGTTGGTGCTCCTTCCAGTAGGTGCTGGTAAATCAGGGGTTGGTGCTCCTTTCTGTTGGTGCAGATAAATAAGGGGTTGGTGCTCCTTCCAGTGGGTGTTGGTAAACTATTTGTAAAGTTGGTGCTTTGCAAAGGCTGGATTTAGATGGTAGTCCAAGCGAGTCATTCTTGAGGAGTAGCCAATTTGGTGAACCTCGTTAAAATCTTGTGTTGTGTGATATGTTCTTTTGTGATGCTTGCTTTATCTGGTTTTAAGGTTTCATTATTTCAGTTTTAAGAGCTATAAATTCAAGTTAAAAGAACTACACTGATTCACCCCCCCTCTTAGTGCCATTGTAAGACTAACAGTTGCATCCATCTGCTTTTTCATATTGCATTGTTGTCTGTCATATTTTTTTTTGCATTTAACATAACCTGCATATTTGAGTGTCATATTTTGCATGATTGCTTGTTCATGACTGTCGGATCATATATATTTTTGGGGACTTTGTGACAATGGCATGTGATGATACCTAGTTAGGTCATAGCTCACATGCATTGCAATGTTTCACTAGGGTTATGATGCCTAGCGAAATCCCCACCTAGGGAATATTTTCCAACTTATTTATTATTTTTATCTATTTCTTTCTTCCTTTTTATTTATTATTCCTTGATCTTAGAATCATTGATTTATAATTTTTCTTAGGTCAAGGATGATAGCTTGCTAATATCTCCTTGTCACTTCTTTTTTCTTCTCGAGTTTTTTTTCTTTATCCTTTGCTTCGACAAGGATATATATATGTATTTTTCTTCTTCTCCTTCTCAAAGATTATCTTCTTTTGAAAATTTTCACACACTCACAAAGTTTTTTTTAATATCAAAAACCCTATCAAGGGTAGCACTCACCTACTAATTTTTATCCACTTATATTGCATCCCACAAGGGATAATTGTACATCCTAGCGGGTATCTTATTGGATATTATCTCCTATCGGGTTATACTCCCTTTTGAATCATTGGGCTTAACACCCCATTACAAGATAATCTCCTTGAACATTTAAATAGGCCTTAGTATACATTCTAGTGGGTAATTTTCCCACAATAGTCAATTAGAGAGAAACCACATATAGCGAGTCAGACTCCAACACTTCATCACTCATGGTGACTACTATGCCCATAACAAATTTCACTCACTATTTCTAATTTGATTCATAGTGTTTGATCACACTGGTCTACCATGACCTATGATGATTCAAATACTATGTTTCATTTGTCCTTATCTATTTTTTATGGTTGACCTTTGGTTCTTCTTCTTCCTTCTTGTTTCCCTTCTTTCTTGTGTTTCTTCTTCTTCCATTTTCTCATCCATTTCATCCATGCATTTCATATAGCTTTGCATTTATATAGTTTTCATGCATAAAATATCATAAGTATAAATCTAAAAAATACTTAATCAATTACATCACATTAACACATAAAATTAAAAAAAGCAGCTTAGTATTACTCGGTAAGAGAGAGATACATGAGTGTTTGGTTGGTGTACCACAGTCCAATCTTAGTACACTCAACCAATCCCTAGGGATGCATACCATAATAAAAAATGGTATGTCATCCCAATCCCTAGCCCTAGATCTAAGATCCTGTCTCCTCTACTCTGCCTGGAGGATATTATCTAGGTATCCGCATACCCATGGATGACAAAGTTAAGACTATTTGTGATCGAGATCGTGACATACTAACTGACTGTAGGGACAGAGAGAGTACCACCCTCTACCCCTTTGTTACCACTTGGTAGTACATGGCTTTGTAAAAGGTATCCCAATGAATGGACACCTCCAACATCTCTCCTGTCCTCCATAGTTCTACCTAGAGGAGGTGGATCTCATTTCTAGTCTGGCTAATCTCAATGACAACCATCCCCTCAGCTTGAGACCTATGATGCTCTGTGTCCATATGATTCACCTCTCCTTAGAGGCAAGCAACCTCTACTCGAGCTATGTCCCTCTCCACCTATATGTCAATCAAAGATATTCATAGTCCCTCGATCCTATTGGACCTATCCTCCTAAAGTAGGTCCACCTATCTCTATAGAGTTTCTACCTATGCTTGTAGTACCTTTGCCTCTCCCCTCGGGTCTCCTCATCTTGAGACCTGGCCTCGATTGGCTACTACTAATATGGAGACCTCTTTCGATCCTTTGCATGGTCACACCCCAACCTCTATGGGGGAAACTCTCGATGCTCCTACCTCCCTAGTCCCTATAGCATTGGTGACCTCCTTCACCATATTGATATGAACTCATGCCTATATCTGCCTCAGGGTTATCTAGCCATATTTTTTCCTCTCTTTGGCCCTACGATCCACCTCTTGAAATACTCATTATATGCCTAGGTCCATCACCTGGTGCCTCTATATCAGTATTTGTAAAAAGACCCTCTAGGTAATGACTCTGTACCACCACTGGTATTCGAAGGCCACTCCTTCATCGTCTACCCTTAGATCTATGTAAGGAGTATTGTATAGGTCCTACTCTACCCACCTATCTAGGTTTAGCTCATCCTTGATCCCTACTAGGTCTCGATATACTCTCTAGTACTAGTAATCCCCTAAGTCTAGGATTCCCTACAAGATCCCAAACTACCTTAGGAATCTATCAAAAAGAAAGACCTTTTGCTCCCCTCTCTCTGTAGTCAGCCATATTATCCTCCTGATCCTAGCTAGCTCCTCCCTATCCTTAGTACATCCTAGGTGTATATTCTAGGGTCACCATACAATATAGGCCTCCCTTAGCTCATCTATTACCAGCCTCGCTAGTGGCAAGTTTCCAATGTATGTCCTCACGACTCTTTCAAGGGATTTGGAACATCTGTATGTAGTTGGTCACTCTAGACTAGGTAATGATCCTGGTAGTGCATCCAGTTTCTACACCACTATATGCTCCCAAATCCATACCTAGAGCAATGACGTACAAATAATCCTTGTATACTGCTTGTACATGACATTGTACATCCTATACAAATAAACTAGCACATATAAACCCCATGCAAACCACACTCCTTGGTGTTGCATGTATGCTACTACATCCACTATAATCCATGGTAGATTTGCCTACTGGTATGGCACATAAGTAATCCTGAAATAACCTTGTAGAGCATGGTCATCAATGGGTCTACCCCATATCACCCTACCAGGTCATCTACAACTATTATGCTCTCTCGCACTCGATGAGTCTAGCCTCCTGATAATTGTTGCAAGGTCATTGGCTACCTTCACACTCTATAAAATACTCTTCCCCTGATGGGAATGCACAAGATACACCAAAAATCCTCTAGTGTGATGGTCATCTCTCCTGTGAGGAACTAGAAGGTCGAAGACTCTGGATACTATCTCTCTGCTAGCGCTATCAGGAGCATCCTATCCACCTCAACCCGAGGCATCCTCGTTATGTGTTCTAGCCCCGTCGCTTCTAGTATGTCCCTCTCTACCTTCATGAGCTTGTACAAATCCACCTCCAAGGAGCCTACTCGCTACTCATGATTCTTGAGTACCCTAAGTTGCATTCACAAACATAACAAAAATTTTCATCTATTTTATTAATTAAAAATCAAAATTAAAATTTAAAACTAATTACTAAGTAAACATTCGCAACTCTAAGTTATAGCTTGCTTGCTTTCCCTCTTATTTATTTTTTCCTTTGCTCTTTTCTCTTTTATTCCTTCTTCGATGAAATCGTGCCTGTTTTTTTATTACCATGATTTCACTAAGGTAAAATCGCACTCCATCCCAGCAAGGCACGATTTTGCAAAATTGTGCCCGATTATTTTTTCAGGCATGATTTTGTTGCTACGAACTAGGGAAAAATCACAGTCGGTCCACAAAATCGCGCTCAGGTCTTACATGGAAAAACCACCATATTTGACAAAAATTCACCCAAAAATGCTAAAAATTTAAAAAATTTAACAATTTTTGAGAGGGTTTTTGATTTTACCTCTGCCCACTCCACTTCCATGTTGGCCTCACCCCTCACGATCATTGAACAGTTCACTAGTAATACCATCTCCAGTTTTTCTGCAAAGCTCCTTTCTCCTCTTTTATGTGGTAAAAATGAATTAGGGTTTTACCCCTTTTTTCACTTTTATCCTTTTTTTTGCTGTTGTCTTTTTTTCGTCTTCTTTTGTCCTTTTTCTTCTTTTGCATCTATCATTTTTATTTTCATGAGGGATGTGTCCTCCCTCATGAAACTCAAGGAGGCATCTCAGCATAAGAGGTATTAATATCCCTAATAACTCGATTTGTGTGTAAAACAAGAAAGTGTTTGAAATAACACCATTTTGCACCACTACTTTCTTCTAAACCATCCACCCCATTTTTGCTTGTTGTCTTTTATTTGTGAGTGTTTACATCTTTCTTTGACACATTTATTAGGCCATAAATGCATCAAAGAGGGGGTAAAATTTAGACATGAAAAATTGACCCACTTTAGTGGGAAAATTTCCCTAAGTTCTCCTAGGAGACCCCTTAGACTTGCCGAGGGTAAGGGATAGGTCTCTCCCCCATTTTTGTTTGTTTTTCCCCCTTTATGTGAAATCACGGTTACCCTTGATAGGGCATGATTTTGCATAAGGTAAAATTGCAGTCGGCCCTAATGGGGTGCAATTTCACATTTTGGGATTTTCTTGTAAGGAAACCCTAATTTCTCAAAGTTGGTGTGTTTGGCATTGAATCTCCTTGGTTTTTCCACTCATTCTACTTTCAAATACACTATATAAGGAGGTTTTGAAATCATTTTGAGCACAAATAACAAAGGAATCATAAAATTAATCCAATAAGGCAAATGCAATAAGACAACAAGTAGTTTTAAAGTTCTCGCTAAGTGATCTACATTCTTCTTCTTCTCTCACAAGCAAGCTAACTTGTAATTGTAAAGTGTGATTTGTTCTCTACTGCATTGGATTATTTGTTATTGTTCCTTGCTTTGATGGATTTTGTGTTGAAGCCCTAAGGAGAGATCAATATTCAGGAGGTCCTAACCCTTATAATTGTTTTTGCACTATTTTCCAAGTTATTTCTCTCTTTTGCATGCATATTTTGATTTTTTGTATCACACATTAATTATTTTGCATCGATCTAAGGCTTTTCACCTCACTTCTACAAAATCACACCTAGTCTCTATGGGGTATAATTTTACTTGTATAAAATTGTGGTCACCTGTTATGAGGCGCAATATCACCCAGACTATTTTTGGGGGCAAGTTGTTGTTCCCAAACCCTATATTTGCATCATAGGCTGCATATAGGACATATTGCTACATTATGTTATGTGGTTTTATCATTTTATTCTGTTGTATTATGATATACTTGTTTTCTCCCAAAGGTCAACTTTTGCTTCTATTTTCAAATGTTAGCTAAAAGGACCTAGGGGGCTTGAATTTTGTGCCTCCAAGCATTATTGTATAGTAGTCTAAGCAGGTCCCCTAATACTGATTATTTTTTCCAAGTGTTTGCCAAGTTATCTTGTAGGAACAAGAATTGTTGATATCATTGGACAAAGGATAAAATCTTGGATCAACCATCGGATAACATAAGTGCCCTGATTAGTCTTTAGGATATGTTGAGTGCCTTCTACTTTTGTTATAAACCCAAAATTTTATTTAAAAAGAAATACATTTAATTGATTTCTAGGTATTTAAAGGATAAACAACATTTAGTGTGCACTTAGGGTTAATATTTTTTATGCATCCTCTCTTGAGCCCTTTCTTAAATGTTTTTTGTCTTGAAATCCTAGGGTTAGAAAGAATTTTAAGAAAGAATCATTCTAGGATTAGCTCTTGTATTCTTACATACTATATTTCTACATTGTCCTTTATCTTTCATAACATAGATCTAGAAAGACCAAACATAGGTTATTGTCTTGAATAGGACTGAATGCTATGTGCTAGTGGTGAACACTTCTTCTCTTCGAAACAATGAAGAGAAATCAATATCTACCAATTATAAGCATGTGAGCAGGCGGGTCCCATAGGAGATCCAAGCTAATAAGTGACTCAGTACAAAAATAGACATAGAACCCTCACACACACATACACTTAGAAAACCTAATGTTCATGCAAAATATCACAAACACATACACATACACATCCATGGGTTTACAGACAAAGACCAAAAAAATAAACACAAGATTTTATGTATATATAAATGTAGGTAAACTCTTACATAGATTGTTCCAAAAGCAGGGGTTTGAAATTGCCTACAAGCCACTCAGGAACCACAACTATTTTTACAAAGAGAAATAAAGGGAAAGATTACAAATAAATGGAATTGTAAACTTGTTGATCCTTTAAAAAGCTAATACTATTATTATTTATAGATTTACAAGGGAGGGTTTTCCATCCAAAACTTATGCAAAGATCTCTAGATGGTTACCATTTTTTATGCTGAATCATGTCCTTTCTAATTGTTTGTCTCTTTAGGATTCTCAAGTTTTGAAAATATGAATGACAATTTATCTAGGCCCTTGGATGAGTAGCTATTACTTTAATTGTCATATAGCAATTGTTTAGGGATTCCCATCACTTGGGTGTAGAAGATTGCTTTATTTAATATTCTAGATATTTGAGTTACTTCTAAAATGACTCCATGTTGTTGTTATACTTTATTATAGACTTGTTTTCACTAACCTCTTCAACCATATATCACATCTCTTTCTTCAATGTATTCATAAAATTTTAAAATATTTTTTTTTGCAGATCCATCAAGGCCAAATTCCCTATCAAGGTGAAAAAAAAGTTGTATTATACAACTTCTAGATTGATCCTTCTCATCAAGATACTATTTTTTTTTAATTTCTTAGACATAAAAATAATCCTATGATACAAAATTATTACACATTTTCCATAGGTAAAATTAGAAGATATGATCCAACCACTATTTATCTGATCCAAGCTCTCTCTTGATTTGTACTATCCTATTCTTGATGAAATAAATAACATATATAATATGTATTACTACTAAAAAAATTGAATCTCTTGATTTACACAACACTTATTACATATAAAAATTGTGACAGTAGTGATGTGTAGCACCATTGAGGTGTAGCACCCTTGGCATGCAACACTAGTGATGTGTAACATTAATGATGTGTGGTACTAGTGACATGTAGCCCCATTGGAATGTAGCACCAACAAAATAGCTCCAATCATATGTAGTGTCAAAATATGTAGCACCAACATCTTTTGCACTTTTCTCTATTGTTCTAATACTAGCTCATATGAATCACACTAATCCTTCACCAATAAATATTTTTTTAGAAATGGAAAATATCTTATTTTGGTCTTTCCATGATCTTTTTGAAATCCTTTATTAACAAGTTGATTAGCATATTTGTTAAAGTTTCTTCTCACATGTACAAAAATTATGGATTTGAAATTGTTATATATGTCTTTATTCTCTTGTAGAATCACATCTAGCATTAGATTTGATATTTCTACCTTTCTATTCATTACTTCAATGGCCAATTTTTAATCTCCATATACTATTAGTTCTAACCACTATTTTTTCTTGACAATTTTGAATCCTCTATTCAAAGCTAACTCAAAAACATTTCTAAACATTCAATTTTTTTTACCAATAATCTCCTTGAGTTATTCATTATAATCTCTCTTGCTCCTGCTACTATCAAATTATTTTTCAATGAAACATAACAAAATAGATGGTATACTCCAATGCTAAATCTTGTGGACTCATATTTCTTATTTACTTGCTTGGTTACAAATGGTACTTCCAAAAATTGAACTATTATATTTTTAGCTTCCACAAGTGATTCTTCATTCTCAATCTCATTTCTATTGGTTTTACTTAAGATTTTTGGGATTGATATGCTACATGAATATTTTCCAAAAGGGTATATTTTTCTATCTCAAAATATTATTTCATTTTGAGCTTTCCATATCTTCCACAATACAATTCATGGTAGTACATCCCATAGATGATTAGTATCCCATTTGGTTAAAAATTCCTCACACTTTCGAATGGATGTCAACTCTTAATACCAGAGATTTCCACATGAAGTTCCCATCTTGGTTTGATACTTCACATTGAATGACAAAAATTCAATATTTTCTTTTTGCTTCTTACATAACATAAGTACTAATGACCTATTTCTACCCATTCTACTTAGATTTTTAGTAGTAAGAATCACTTTGTGAGTTAAGATCCACATAAATGATCATTTTTGAAATGGATATTACACTCCATAATTTTTTCCAACACCTATTGTTTGGAATTAGGTAACCATATTTATTAGCCAATAGCCAATTGTATCCTTGTTTGACATGATAGTTTCCTATTTTATTTATTGGTCCCCATATTATCTAGTCTAGTTCATCTTTGACTCAAGCATTTTTTTCTCTTAAAAAATTGGCAAGTTTTTCATATTCATTCTTCAAGTACATTGATTCAATATCCCTTTCCCATCAATATTTGATTCTAGATTTTAGCCATTCACTTTGAGAATTGTTAGTTTAAAAAAGTGAAAATGTTTCCATACGTTTGCTTTTGAAATAATATTTAAGTTGGAATATTTATATATATACTCATATTGGTGGTATTCCATTGATTAAATATATCCATATATCATATTTTATATCACTGATGATACATGAGCAACCATTTCTAAAAAAGGATGGTATTGCACACAAATTTGACCATGTATTATATCCAATATATGAAGTTAAATTCATTGTTAGTATATGTTTTTATGGGTTACATCCAAGATACTTATTCACCATGATATTACTCCATAGTGAGTTGATTTCCTTGATTAATATCCATATTATTTTATCTCCACACACCTATAGCAATAAGGAAAAATGTGTTATTCCTAATCCCATATCATATTTTAGAACCTTTCTATAGAAATGTAATTATCTTGTCAAAGTTATTAATTACCCCTACTGGTGAATGAATAGATGAAATTAAATGTGTTGGGTTGGTGGATAAAATTAATTTGATTAGAATCATTCTCCTAGCTAGATTTAGCCATCTACGGGACCACATATTCAATCTTTGTATTACTTTAGTGAGGAAATTCTCCCATTGATTTTTGACATGCTTGCATGGGCTAATTGGAATCCCTAGATACAAAAAGAATTCTTTGGATTTGCTTAGATTGAAGCAATAAAAATTGGAAAATTTTCTTCCAAAAGTTATTGAGTAATTATATGCATAAAGGATAAACTTAATGTAGACATGGAAAATTGACCCACTTTAGTGGACAATATTTCCTGAGTCCTCCTGGGAGACTTCCTAGACTTACCTAGGGTAAGGGCTAGGTCTCTTCCTCTTTTTCTTTTTTTTTCCCCCCTTTATGTAAAATCACGGTCACCCTTGATGGGGTGTGATTTCGCATAAGGCAAAAATGTGTTCGGACCTAATGGGGCATAATTTGTATTTTAGGGTTTTCTTCTAAGGAAACCCTAATTTCTTGAAGTTGGTGTTTTTGGCATCGACTCTCCTTGGTTTTCCTACCCATTTCACTTTTAGATCCACTATATAAGGAGGGTTTGAAATAATTTTGAGTCTGAATAACAAAGGAATCATAACATTAATGCAGTAAGGCAAATGCAATAAGACAACAATTGATTTTAAAGTGCTTGCTAAGTGATCTGCATTCTTCTTATTTTCCCACAAGTAAGCTAACTCGTAATTGTGCAGTATGTTTTATTCTCCGCTACATTCGATTATTTGTTGTTGTTGCTTTCTTTGGTGGATTTTGTGTTGAAACCCTAAGGAGAGATTGACTATTTAGGATGTCTTAATGCTTTTGTTTTCTTCTAAGCTATTTTCCAGGTGATTTTGCTCTTTTGCATGCATATTTTGATTTTTTTTATCATGCATTAATTGTTTCACATCGATCTGAGGCTTTTTGCCTCACTTCTACATTTGTGCAAAACCGTGGTCACCTGTTACGGGATGAGATTTCATCCAAACTACATCTGGGGGAAATTTTCTATTTCTGAACCCTAGATCTGCATCATAGGCTACATATAGGATATATTGCTACATTATATTCTATGGTTTTATCATTTTATTCTGTTGTATTGTGATATGCTTATTTTCTCCCAAAGGTCAACTTTAATTTCTATTTTCAAAGGTTAGATAAAAGGACCTAGGGATCTTGATTTATAGGCCTCCGAGAATTATTTTACAATGGCCTAAGCAAGCCCCCTAATGCTGATTATATTTTCCAATTGTTTCCCAAGTTATCTTGCAGGAACAAGAATTGTTGATATCGTTGGACAAAGGATAAAATCTTGGATCAACCACCAAATAAGATAAGTGCCCTAATTAGTCTTTAGGTTGTTTGTTGAGTGCCTTCTATTTTTGTTATAAACCCTATATTTGATTTAAAAGAAAATACATTTAATTGATTTCTAGGCATTTAAAGGATAAACAACATATAGTGTGCACTTAGTTTTAATATTGTCTATGCATCCTCTCTTGATCCCTTGCTTAAATATTTTATACCTTGAAACCCTAGGGTTAGAAAGCATTCAAATAAAGTATTATTATAGGGTTAGCTCTTATCTTCTTACATACTATATTTTTGCATTGTCCTTTATATTTCATAACATAGATCTAGACAGGCCAAACATAGGTGATTATCTTGAATCGAATACATCAAACATTCTCAAAAACTAGTGGACTTGGAGCAAGTCATTAAACCATTTCTAGTGAACCCTTTCCCTTCCTTTTACATCGAGTGTAGAGAACAACACAACAAATATTATCTTGAATCAAATACAACAAATATTATCAAAAACCAGTGGAATTGGAATGAGTCCTTAAACCATTTATGGTGAACCCTTCCCCCCTATTTTACATCAAGTGTAGAGAACAATGCAAACTATGTGGTTCACCTCAAGGCTTTCACTTGTGAATCCAACCTTGAGAATTGTATGTGGTAGGGCGGTTTTCCCCCTCTACATATTTGGTGAACCCGACATGAACACCTCATTTTATTTTAAAACCTTAAGTAATATCTTTAATTTATTTCTTGGTTGAAGATCATTAATAATATATTTAAGAATATTTCTTTGTGTGTTGGTTGTTATTATTCTCTTCTATCATTTCACCTCTTCTAATGGCTCATTTCCTTAGAAGTTAGTGAAAGCAACTTGAATCTGATTATGTTCCCCTAGAAGATGATCATATTGATAGAGAGGATCCTAACATAGGTCTAGAAGAACAAGATAATATGGAAACTGGGATGCGTTTTGATCCTTATAAAGGACCTAATGGTGGGTTCATCTTTTCAATATTTGAACATATTTAGGGTTTCATGAAAGCTAATAGAGATAAGATATTGAAGGGTATGGAGTGGGAATATTGTCTTGAAAGAGGTGAGACTACCTGACCTCCTCCAATAATATCTCCTATGCTTGATCAAAATAACCCCTTGTCCAAATTAGTGCATCTTGATAATTTAAGAAAACAAGCAACTGATTCCACTACTATAACCACCAATATTGGAAAGAATATACAAGTCCCTCCAATTAGTAGTATCATTCAAAATTATTTTCAATTTCCTTCTCAATATTCTAATCTCAACACTTTTGCTTCTATCCCACTAAATTTTGGCTATCTATTTTCACAAGGTTACACATATAACAATAGTATCCATGCATCCAATCTAAGCCAAGCACTTGTTCCTCAACACACATACACCTCTTCTTTAGCGAATTTGGGAACATTGCATAACAATAATACAAAAGTGCAGAATTTAAAAAATATGGTAAAATAATTGGTTTTGAAAGTTGAGATGATTCAGCCTTCAAGCTTCACTTACAGTTATAAGATAATGTGTAATCAGCCATTGGATCCAATTGTTGTTGTTAGGCCTTATCCTAAGCATTTTCCTATGCCATTTTTTCCTATATATAAAGGTACATAAGGTCCAATAGAGCATTTAATATGATTTAGAACAACTTGCCATGATCTCATATATGATGACATGTTATTGCTAAAAATATTTCCTAAGAGTCTTGGTGGCATGGCATTAGAGTGGTACTATCGGTTACCTAATTATTCCTTGAAGAGTTTTGAAGAAACAATGGAGTTATTTGTTCAACAGTTTGGTGCCTATATTGAAAAGGAAGTAACAATGAAATATGTTTATAATTTAAAATAAGGTAAAGAGGAATTTTTTTAGAATTCCTAGCTCATTGGAGAAGTTTAGTGGGACACTTAAGATATACTTTACCTCCAAAGGATATGCTTGAGATATTTATTGGTAATTTACAAGAGCAGTTATCTTATGCATTGGAAACTACTACTATTACATCCTTTGATCAAGCAATTGATTTAGCAAGGAAAGTAGAATAGGCTCTTATAAGAAAAGGCCTACTAAAAGTCAAAGAAGAGAAACCTACTAAGTCTCAATATAAGAATAAACACACAAGAGGTGATGGTGGAATAGATAGTAGGCCTATTAACAATGTTAATAACAACCTACAAAAGATAATACTTCAAAAACATCCACAAAGGAATTTTACAAAGCTAATATGTCCATGGAAGCAGTTTTAAAATAACTTTTAGAATCCAATGTACTTGCATTATCTTCCATAAGGCAACCAGATACTACATCTCATTAGTACAATGTAGGTTATCATTATGCATATCATAGAGTGGAAGGACATTGGACAAACTCTTGTAAAAAGTTGAAACATGTGGTTCAAGATTTGATTGATGCAGGATGTATTGATATAGGAAGTTCTTAGTCAATAAATAATCAAGCTTTGATTCATCAAGCTTCAACAATAAGCTTCATCATAATTAGCCTCCTCCCTATGGTAATATGGTTCGCATGGTTGGGATAACTACAAGAAGGTAAGCTCAAATTCATCTGACTCAGCATTCTCAGCAAGGATAAAATTCTACATTGCAGCCCAATTCAATTTCAAATAATAATCAGAGAAATATTATGGATATGGGGAATCCACCTTTAGTGTTGAAACCACAACCTAGGGTTTCATTTGATCTCCAAAAGCAGTTGGTCAATACTCCAGCCTCATACAAACTTCTCCCAACCATGGAGATGCTTTGATGGAATTTTTAAAACAACAATCTATTCCTCCAAATATTTCTCCTAATGCCATAGTGGATGTCATAGGATATTTAGGGACACATCACTGTATGACCCCGGAAGCAGACACCTAACCTACTTGTAGCATAATATCAAGCGAAAGAACCATAAATGCATAAAGAACATGGAAGTAACAAAATCAAGAGATATCTTTTATTAATTCATTTGAAACTTCGGTTATAGATTGGTCCCTCTTAGGGATACCCTATTTGATACAATGATTACAAGTAGAAATGGACCCCTTGAAAAGGGGATGGTGCACTCCATAGGCCTCTCAAGCTCACACATGAACTTGTACAAGGGCTTACTGATGCCTTCTTCTCCTTCACTTGCCTAGAGGGATCTAATGCTTTGAATGCTTTGACTTGGTCTTGGAACCTATAACCTACGTACAAGAAACAACAACAAATGATCAGTAGCATATGCGGCCTCTCAAGATGAGGCTTTATTAGTAGATCTACAAAGAATAATGTAAAAGCATAATAAAAGCATAATGAAGTAAAACTAAGCAAGAATGCGTTGATAACTCAGAAATCATCATGGAAATGCATTAAGAAAGATAGATCTATGCTAACATTAATTGATAAAACAGAAAATAATGAAATATCTATGCTAAAACTCAGGAAATAGTGCCTCAAACCCTAGGCTATGCCTACAGGCCACTGTCAAGGACAACGACCATGAAATGAAACCTTCTTCCTCATGAACCAGGGGCAACGACACTCAATCCTTCATCCAAATTGATGTTCAAGGATCACCTTCTTGTCCAAATATGGATTTGCAGTGAAGCTCATGTGGATCTAAATGCTTGAATGGTGCATTGTCATTGCTCAATCGGACAACACTTCGCTATTCCTCAATGGGCTTCACTGCATAAAAACTCTAATTTTATAGATCGTTTACTTTTCTTGGGAGGATGCATATGTAGACTTCTATCTAGATCTAGATCTTGGCTTCCTGGAGAAGCCAAGATCCATATCTGCATGCAACTGACCATCAGAGGGGAAAGGATCAGTCACATATTTGCATTGAAGGGGTAGTCAAGAGGAACTTTGGGAGATCCACACCAAAAAACCACTCACAAATAATGCAACTGCCATCACTATCCATGATTTGGGCCCTCCCTCATGGCTAGACTATGTTTTAGTGCTAGTCACTATCCAGAGCAATGACTAGATGTGGCCACTCTTAGCTTCAACGACCTATGTTGGTGGTCGATCTGATTGATATCGATCAAGCTTGAATGGGCTAGAACTACCCCTTGTGAGTGGTTAAGACCACTTTTGGCTCTTGGAAAGGTCTAAGATCAGTCATATGGTCTTTGGGTGTGCCCATATGAGTAGTCTCCTAAACATGACATGTTTTAGGTGTCTACAGATACCCCTTTTTGGGATGCATTGTGGGAAAACACAGCGTTGAGAAAAAATAGACCACCTAGGGCCACATTGTAGGGTGTGTGATGATCATTGATCTGATCAACATTGGATGCCCTAGTCATGAGAAAGGGCACAAATCCTAGAATCATTGCTTCCAATAGGATGGAAGGCTTAAATTTGCAAAAGCTCTCATGAGTTCTAGCGGTGATCGGGTAGCCTCATGCTACGATTGGTCCGAACGGAGGAGAGGTCATCAAGCTTAACTATCATATTTGATTTTTTCCCTAGCAAAGGGTAAGCTTATGATAGTTTTTGGCAATGATTCATAAGATGAATGCAATTTGACATGATCGAGTGATCCTTTGTTGATTTTGATTATGATTGTTGATATTATGACTACCCCCTCAAATGACGAGTCGATGAGGGAAGGACAATGAATAAAGCGACGAGTCGCTTGACCAAGATGAATGATTTGGATCTTTTTAAGAGGTTTGCTTTGTTGTTATAGGGCAAGTCCCATTGTAGGTATGATTTCAACCATTTTTAGTAATTGTATATCTCTATCCCACGGAGCGGTCTGACCACAATGGCCTTCTTAGGGAATTAAGATGATAGCAATTCCATTTAAGCCTATGTTGAACCACTATGCTTGATGATTTGTTGAAAAATTTTATAGAAGAAATGAGATGAATCCTCATTCCCGTGGGGTAGTCCGACCACCATGGCCTTCTTCGGGATTGAAGTGAAGCGTCTCAATTCAACCATAACTAATTTACCCCAAATGGCCTTATGGTGATTTACTCATCTTGTCGGATTGCATGGAGCGCCAGTCACTACAACCACCAAGTGTATAGAGTAAATAACTGGATACGAGGTGCATTTGAGATTTTTGTTGTTATTTGATTTTTTTGTTACTTTTGAAATTTATATTATTTTTTAATTTTGATTTATGTGATTTTTTTGGTATTTTGCAATTTTTGATGATTTTGGACTGGTAGATATGCTTAATTATCCATTTTGAGATTCCTCATGGTGAGAAATTGAGAGTATTTATTGTTTCTTGCTAGCCGCTATCGACAGTAGTGACCCAATTTTGCAATTTTATGGTCGCTATCCATGTCAGCAACTAGAAAGTGTGGGCCATTGATGCCAGTAGTGGTCGAGGCAAAACTAAAAAATATAAAAGAAAATTAGGGTTTTGACTTTCATTATTTGCCAGCTATCAATTTGCCATTTGAGCTCTGAGAGAGAAAGGGAGAAAGTGACCCAAGATGCTACGTGACTACCAGACACCATGGTAGACCAGGGTGAGGCATCCACGAGCAGAGGAGCCAAAGCTTCATGGGTATTTCTCTAAACCCTAGCTTATTATTTGTTTTATTAACCGGTAAAATGAACCACACTAATTAATTAGAAAATAAACCAAATTAAACCCATTGGCAATGAACCAAATCCATAGATAGGCTTAGTTTAGGGTTAATTTAGGTGGGTTATTTTTTTTTAGCTTTTTGTCAATTTTTTTGGTATTTTTGGGTGAGGGCGGACACCATTGGCGTGCCACCTCGTGGGCTCTGTTGCTCAGAGCGGCCCCTAATTTTCAAATTGGGGGTCACTATCATCAGCAACGACTATTTTGAATTCCAATGGTAAAAAAATTGATCGTTGATGGCTAGCCATTGTATGAGTGACCGTGGGACTTTAGAAAATTTATTGAAAATTTTCAATTTTTTTTATTTTCAATTAAATTAATTGATTTTTTTGAATTTTTAGAGTGTGAATTTTGATTTTTTTTAGATGGTATGGTGCATTTGCTCATTGTTTTCGTAGCCTTAGGCTATCTTAGGTTAAATTTGCACCATTTTGCATTTTATTGTTATTTTTAGCTTTTAAGTGCATTTAATTTAGGTATTTTAATTTGCACTTTTAGCTCTTGTCTCTACGGGCTCGGGACCCTAGTTTGCTTATGTGGATTTTTCCCCTGATGGATGATGCAAATTGGGATTGGTTTGATTCCCACGGTCTCATGTATGTGGTGAGGTTATCGACTATCATGTCAGACTAGGCCTATCTCACTACTCTGGCTCATAGATGGGACTACTGGATGAACACTTTTCATCTTCCTACTGGTGAGATGACCATCACTGCTAGAGGATGTGTACAAGATCTTTCGGATCCCCTTTGATGGAGAGGCTATCGTGTCTTCTCCCACTAATGCTAGAGATGTTATGTTCGAGAGGGTTTTTGGAGCTCATGCAGCTACAACATTGGGTGACACCCAACATGGCGGAGTCTCCGTAGCTCGATGGTATCGGGAGGATGTTTTCTCATGGTGGTAGGCCGTCTTGATGCATGTTATATGTAACATGCTTTTACTAGATTGCTTTAGAGTGAGGTTCCCATGGAACCTCTTAGCTATGGTTTAGGACCTCTTGGATAGTGAGGAGCTGATCATTATGGCTTGGGGGAGCACATTGCTAGCCTAGTGCTATGATGAGCTCTACAAGATTCAGCGATGTGGATGAGCTAGTGTTGCTTGCAGCCTGCTCCTTCAGATATGGGGCTAGGAGCACATCAGGGTGGACCACCTAGGAGGATTACCTATTAGGATTACTACCATTGTAGAGGTGGCCTAGTGTTACGGATGTAGGTGGCCTCGGGAGTGATAGGAGCGCTAGAGTCAACATCACATAGCTATATGGAGGCCTTATTTTGAGTGCCCTACATGGCCAAAGGTAAATAGGTTTTATGTCTTGGACTAGTGTAACTGATGGGTGATCGATCACAAGGGAGGTATTAGAGAGTTCTTTCATTACTCCTGGGTGCTCCATTAGTTTGGCGTCCAACTAGATGTCCCTCTTGAGCCAGTTTTGTATAGGTAGATCACTACAAAGAGGGATCTTCCACCATCCTCAAGTTGTAGCAGTTTTAGAGGAGGAGGACCCTCCTATAGTTGATGCGGGTATAGCTAATGCTAGGGTTACAAAGGCGTATACCCAATGGTGGGTTACATGACTATGGCATGGTGGTGGTAGCTTAGGTCGAGATAGGGATGAGGTAGTTCCTGAGGAGGATCCTGATGCACATCGGGTGCGACCTAGGACTAAGGAGTGGGGATAGGCCATGGAGCAACAAGTAGTAGAGGAGCAGGTAGCTCCAGAGGAGGAGGAGGAGTTAGCTCCATAGGAGTAGGATTCTCCTCTCTAGGCTTAGTTGCACAATGTAGAGGTCGAGCTTTAGGTAGCTCATATTCAGATTTTGTAGTGGGACTCTACTATTTCTATGCTCCAGTATTGGGTTAGGGGATTTGATGAGGAGAGGACCACTCTCTAGGCATAGATTGATTTAGTGTAGCTCAGGATAGAGTAACTCACTACTGAGAGGGATGTTGCTCGAGGATAGGTTACTCTCCTTATGCCATTATCTTAGAGACCGAGAGGGCTAGATGCAGATGTAGAGATTAGATATCTACATGGACTCCTATCAGATGACTTGGCTCAACGCACACGAGATAATGCTTATATCCTTGCATTGGAGCATGAGGTTAGGCTTTGGGGAGGTCATCTACTAGCCAGGTCTACAACAAGGGGGTCACAGAGGAGTCAAAGTGAGTCTGATCATTCCTCAATTTGATCGAGCCATAGGATAGGGGCCCACTCAGAGAGATCTACAAGGACCAGCTCTAGATAGACTCATAAAGATGGAGTCAAGGGTGGAGGTGATCCTAGGGGTGCAGGCCTATTCTGATGATTATGATGGCTCTTGTATTATTTTTGGGTGTAAGGTCTGAGGACCTACACTATTGTAGCCTATGGGTATTTTTGTACCTCCATGTACTTATTTGACACATTATACACTCATATATATGATGTTATCTATTTTAGACTCATGGTGTGTATTATGTGATTGGTTTTATTATGATGTTTATGAGATGCACATGGATGCAATGCTATATGATGTGATTGACATGCATTAGCTAGATGATAGATGTATGCTTAGATGCTATGATCTAGATATGTGGATGCACTACTATGCATGCTTATATGGATGTACTGATGGATGTTAAATGCATGTTTAATTTGTTTTAATTTTTTATGCATTTAATCTATGTGCTATGATATGATAGATGATGTATGTAATGTGATGCATTAATTATATGGGGATAATCTAATGCAAATGAACCTGTATGCTTTAATCACTTAAAACATAAGGAATGCATGTGATATGGGTTTAACAATCTAATGGACGACACCACAGAATGTATGAAAATCATGAATGAAAAATGATAAATCTTATCATAAGAATTAATCATTTAAACATTTAGATGTGAGATGAGATGATGTGATATATATGTGCTTTCTTTATAAGCTTTTGTAAATTAAAAGATATGCACAAAATAGTCAGTGGTCGTCTAAATATCATTGCTGATATTTATCCGGTATCTATCCTATTTCATGAACACCCTTTAATGAACAAACCTCATAAATAAAGTTGATGATTTGATTGATGGAATGATTTTTTGCTATTTAGGAATCTTTGAGGTTTTCCATGAGACTCAAACACCCTAGTTACTTCATCAAAAGTTGTATACTGACCATACAGGACTCCTGAAAGATAAAGTTCTTGTTATGAAGACTTAGATATTCATTATCCCTGTGTGTGCAAATGAATACATTAGATAAGACATAAGCCTACCCCAATGCCAGGCGGGATTCATTCAGCCCATTGTTGTATTGGGGATCACCAAATGCCCATCATGATCCTAAGTTGGACTCAGTTGGATTAGACCATTAGGCGATACAGGACACCTAAAGCTAGCTCTTTTTGCAATTTTCTTAGAACTACCCTAATGCTAGGCAGGATTCATGCAGCCCATTGTTGTATTAGGGATCACTCAATGGTTTGTGGAGATTGACCATTCCAGGGATTCAAGCTCTTCACCCCCTTCTTTTCTTCACATTTATTTGGGATACTTGCTCATGCTTAGTGATGAAAATCACTTTTTATTTTGAATTTTTGTTTTTCTTTGAGCAAGGGATTTATGTAGTGATGATAATCACTATTTATTTTGCTTTTGAATTTTGCTTTGTTTCGAGATTTTTGCTTGTTTTGATGAAAGCAAGGGATTTATTTGGGTAGGGGGAACTTGTCCTTTTGCCAATGATCAAAATCCTAGACCATGCACATCACAAAATGAGCAAGTGAAGACCTTTCACTTAGGATACCTAGTACCACTTTGTAGTGTTCATATTTCCCTTGTTCCAACTAGGATTTTAGTGTTTTTATTAGTGATAGGATTTTGATATATGCTAGGTACTATCAAAACTAGACCTCATCTTCTGCTAGTGAAGATAGCTTTCTACAAAATTTGATAAAATCACTAGGTATGGTTGAGTGACCGAAAAACCCTAGTATATTCCTTATAGCAATAAGAGGGGTTGTGTTGAAAAACACAGTTACACACATGGGTTATGGATGATGATGGATTTTGAAGATGCATGATTGAGGTACAAACATGGTGTCATTTGTAAGATTGCAAACACAACCTATCCTAATGCAAGTGTAATGGATGGTCATGCCTAAATGCAATGCAATTACATGAATGCAAAATGTAAATGTTTTTTGTATTTTTGCAATGTTTTTGAGTTTTATTGCTTTTTGATTTTTGATATTTTCCATTGTTTTTGGAATTTTGATTATTTTGGATGTTTTTTGAATTTTTTCTTTTAAGTTGTTTTTGTGCTTTTGTGTTTTAATTTTGACCAAAGCTTTTGGCCTTTGTTGCCAGCTTAGGATACCTTTGGAGACTTTTGTGGGTTGACCAAAGGGCTTTAAGATGCCTTTGGGGCTTTTTGTGAGGTGACCAAAGGGATTTAAGATGCCTTTGGGGCTTTTTGTGAGGTGACCAAAGGGCTTTAAGATGCCTTTGGGGATTTTTGTGAAGTGACCAAAGGGCTTTAAGATGCCTTTGGGGATTTTTGTGATGTGACCAAAGGGCTTTAAGATGCCTTTGGGGCCTTTTGTGATGTGACCAAAGGGCTTTAAGATGCCTTTGGGGCTTTTTGTGAAGTGACCAAAGGGCTTTAAGATGCCTTTGGAGCCTTTTGTGATTTGACCAAAGGGCTTTAAGATGCCTTTGGGGATTTTTGTGAAGTGACCAAAGGGCTTTAAGATGCCTTTGGAGCCTTTTGTGATTTGACCAAAGGGCTTTAAGATGCCTTTGGAGCCTTTTGATTTTGAAGTTTTCTATTGTTTTTGTAATTTTGAAATTTTTGAATGTTTTGATATTTTTGACATTTATTTGAATATTTTTGTGTTTTGTTGTGCTTATGTGTAAAATGCCTTTAGATGAATAATGTTGAGAGGCTCTGGCTCCTCAACACCTTCTAATGATGTTAGGTGATATGTCCCAGGTCCAATATTTTTAGAGATGATATAAGGACCTATCCAATTGGCTATAAATTTATCTCGTAGATGCGGTGATAGGTTTGAGTTTTGTTGGTTCTCTTTAAGCACAAGATCCCCAACCTTAAAGTCTCTCAGGTGGAATTTATTGTTATAAGCTCATGTTAAATGATCTTGGTAAACGCGAAGATGCTCAAGAGCATTGATGCAACGTTCATCAAGAAGGGTCAATTGATCAAGGTGAGCTTGTCTATGTCATCATCGATGAACTCTTTCAATGTGATGCACAATGTTGGAATTTCCAATTCTAAGGGCATGATGGCCTCAGCGCCATATACAAGTAAAAATGATGTTGCCCCAATGGGCGTCCACACACTAGTCCTGTAAGCCCATAATGCAAGAGGTAATTGCAGATGCCAATCCTTATGATTTTCTTTCACCGTCTTCTTTAATATGGCTACTATTGTCTTGTTTGAGGCCTCTGCTTACCCATTTGCTTGTGGATAATATGGTGTCACAAAACTATGCTGAATGTTGTATTTGGATGTTAAAGCCCACACATTTTTGTTCTTGAATGATGGACCATTATCCGAGATTATCTTGAAGGGGACCCCAAAGTGATAAATGATATTGTGAAGTATGAACTCCACAATTCGTGGTCCTATCATCGATGTTAAGGGGACCACTTCCACCCATTTGGTGAAGTACTCAGTGGTCATTAAGATAAATGTGTGTCAGCCCAAATATGGGGGAGAGATATTTCCAATTAGATCGAAACCCCACTAAGAAAATGGCCAAGCTACCTGAATGGGCTGTAAGGCCTGTGATGGCAAGTGCATCATATTTGCATGATGTTGACATTTAATGCATTTCCTAACATACTCACAGCAATCCTTTTCCATGGTGGGCTAGTAATAACCCATTCAAAGGATGCACTTGATGATGGCCATGCCGCTGAAGTGGCCACCACATGTACCATCGTGAGCTTACAAAATCACCCAAGCTGATTCTTGGGGCTCTAGGCAATGAAGGAGGACTCCATCGTAGCTTCGATGATACAATATGCCTCCTAGCAAGACATATCTTATCACTTTTTGTTTGAATGCTCATTTTTTGGCATGCAAAAATCCCTATGGGATGATTCCAAGTTTTAGGAAATCTTGTAATTGGGATAGCCAATCCTGATAAGCTACAACCTCAATAGATAAGATGACTTGTTTCTCCTATGATTCAATGTGCACAAATGCATATTGAGAAATAACCTTGTGGTGAATGATGGTACCTATAGGCCCAAAATGGCCACATACTTAGGAAAATTTTCCAAAATTTTGCCTAAGTTATCAATTCTTCATTCCGCATATATCATAGTATATTTGGAGCGGATCCGCAATAGGAGGCATGAGCCCGCCCGACACTTAGTAAATTTTCATGCTTGAAGTGATTCTGGGAGACTTCTTTTTGGCTCCGGATTAGTGAAGTTCTCGAATCCGCAAAATTTTTTGAGAAGAGATGACGTCAATGATTAAAAAGTGTGGATTGGTGACCGCTCGATATTTGAATACTTCACGAGTGGCTAAGTGTTGGAATACCCGATTTTGGAGAATGCATGGAGTATTTTCACTCAAAATGGTGACAAGGTGGAATGCTGTGAACAAGTGAGGTGCGGATTCACGATAAGAGGTGATTTTGACTAACTCCATTTCCAGAATGGTGACAAGGTGGGATGTTTTATTCTGAAGTGAGTGCAGAATGGAGAAAGAGTCACTTTGCACTATGACGAGTCCGGATTGACGATCATATGCCAATGCACCTTGCTTAGCCTAGAATGGAATCCATAAAAGTCATAAAGAGAGGATGACATCATCAATATTTTTGTGCGGATTGGTGAATGCCTTATGGATAATGAAGAAAATTGAAAAACAAAGAGTGGATTCATTCTTGCTTAGTTTTTAGGTTATTTGAGAGTCAGATTGGTGATTCCATAGTTGCTAAGATAGGATAATGATGCCACCAGTATTTTAGAGCGGAGTGGTGTTGTGTTCTCCCTGCCATTAAAATAAGATTATATCAAGAATGAATCATAGCCATACAATAGGGGAGATCAATGGTGAAGATTGTGTTCAAGAATTTGAAGTACTTAAAAGTGTTTCTTCACCAGAATTGCAATAATTAGTTGGAGGGGAAGCCGAAGCATCGAGGGTTTTCAAGAAGATAGAACCAGAAGTGGTTTCAGATCAATGATGGTATATGGCTTCCAAGAAGATTCAATGATGATGCTTGATCTCCAACGACCTAAACTCCAAGTTGCGCTAAGCGAACAACAAGTTGTAGAGGTCCCGAGCTGCCATGGCGGTCCACTTGTAGTGGATTTCTCGAAAGGTGTGCCAGTAAATGAATGCCAGCAAGAACTCTCTATTGTGCTATCAAAATTAAATCTATGTAATGTTCTTTGTAATTTTAAATTTTTGCAAAACTATAAATAGAGGTCGAACCCTCATTTTTAAGGGTCGGCTCTAGTGTGTTTGCCTGTGCTATTGTAAATATTCCCAAGAGCTAATGGAAGGAGCATTACATTGATCTTCACCTCAAAGTTTGTATCTTCATGCTTGATATCAGAGGTTCGAACTCTTTAGCTGCATTTCTATGAATACTTAAGTGGTTAGTTTGTGCCAAATTAATGGATTACTAGTTGTTAAAGTAATTGAAATTTGCTTCTGAGATTGATCTTTATTGTTAGGAAGTGCATTTCTGTAGAATCTAGATATTGGTGAATTTTGTTATTTGGATTATCATTGTCTGGATATTGAAATCATTGTCTGCAATATTTCTCTATTGTGCTTTAATGAATGAAGAATCATTCAATTTGAGATAATGTTGATCTGAGTTATGTATCTTTGGGTTAGTTTTTTGGAGCTTTCTATTGTGGTGCAATGTTGTTAGCCTATCCATCCAATATTGTTCACATTTCTCTAACCCTAATCTCTTCTTACCCTAACCTTCAAACCCTAAGTGAGCATAATTGTGTCAACCCCCTGTTTAAGTTGACAAGGAACCAACCTACTCTGGAGGTTGGATCGAAAACTCTATTTTGGTCCATCCAATGTTGAGTGTTGAGCTGCAGCTATCGGGTGCAAGCCTGGACAGAAAATAGGAAGATAGACAGCCGTAGTATCAAGTGAAAACTTGGTGCAATTCAGTGCCCAACAGTTTTTGGCACGCCCGGTGGGACCAGTTCACAAGGAACACGAAACCCATCAAATGAGTTACTATTATCTCAACCCGAAGGAATCAAGATTTGGTGAATTATCTTGACCTTATAAGCGGAGAAGAGCAAGTTCACCTGGCGACTCCCTGGTCTTTAGACCCAAAAAAGAATTATCCCTGTAGACCAGTGTCCTTTCATGTATACCAGGTCTTTCAAAAGGAATAACCCTAACTCCTATTTTTACTGTGAGTTACCTTATAGAGGGGCTATTGTTGCTAGAAGTTTGGATCAATATTTCCTCATAGAGGAAGAGCTTCTAGAAGAGGATTAATCCAATAATTCCCCCAATAAGACCTACAACCGGAAATATGGCACAAAATGGGCCCCCTAATCAGCCATTACAGAAGTATCCCAGCTGGAACACAATCGGTCCTCTCAGATTAGCCCAAATGAATGCCATCCCTTAGGCTGTATCTAAAGCTATCCCCACTTATGATGGTTCTGGGAAAATAACTTATGAGCACTGTCAGGATATCTTGAACCTGGCAGCAATCCACAACATAAAGGAAGAAGATATTATTGTAAGAATTCTAGCCCTGTCCTTCAGAGGAAAGATATTGCATTGGTTTAGAACCTTGGAAGATAATACTATCACTTCATGGCAAGCGTTAGCCGAGCCATTCATAGAGGAATTTAATGAATCTGCTGACCCATTTTCTCTGCTTAATCAGTTTACATCCATGCAGAAAACTCAGCAAGAAACTGTCTCAGATTTCAATTTGAGATTTAGCAGAACATGGAAAAGAATTCCCCCCATTGCCAGACCAGCTACATGTTTGGCTTATATGTATTATATCCGAGCTCTTGGATCATATTTGGGGCTACAGACACAGCAATCAGGAGTAGAAACCTTCCCCCAAGTTTATAATGCAGTTGTTCATGCTAAAAATATCCTAATCAATGTAGGAAGGCTTCCCCCAAAACCATGTTGCCTTACAACTCAAAAACCACTAGTGGCCAAATTCAATCCACAAACCCTTCTCATATGGACCCCCTTTCTTTATCATCTCCATCTCCACAAATGAATGTCATCCCTCAACCAAAGCCTATATCCTCTACACCCCTTTTCCTCCCCTTCCTTCTCAACCATCTCAGGAGTTTTCTGCTATTCTGGATATACAAAATACTCTGAAAACTCTGAGCAATAGAATGAATTCAATGGAAAAGAGAGACCAAGAAAGGTCACAATAGAGGAGGTTTCCATATGTAAACAAGGATCAGAGACCTGGTCCTAGTAACAATATTGGGGTTAGGGTGAGTGCAGTATATGAGGAGCCAGAATGTTCTTCAGATACTACTCTTGTGAATGTTTGGTGCCTAGTGTGCAATGACCCCCATGACTCACAGTCTTGTGTGATGTATCAACACCATGTTCAACAAGCCATGGATCAAGCTGAGAGGAATCAAAAGGGGAGAGTTAATATGTTATGGCACCCTGACCAAATCATGGTTGGAAAAGAGCTGGCCGAGGAAAGCCCAATTGTTGTTATGACAAGGTCTGGGAAGAAAGCTTTGCAAGTAGACCCCCAAAAAATGGGGCAATTCCAAGTCCCTTCTCAGAAGAAAGTTGATCCCCTCCCTCAAAGCAGTAACACCTTCCCTATTCCTCAAGCTAAGGAAAAAGAGAAGACAGATAGTCTTCCTAAGAGACCAAAAAGGGAAACATAAGGAGACCGAATGAGATCTAAAGATGAAGATCAAGAAAGGCTTAGGTTCCCCTCTATCACTAAAAGACAAATATTAGAGGCCACCCAACAATATAAAAGAAGATATGGTGAGCAAGAAAGAGGGTTGGAAAGACTCTCTTTGACTAAGTATGAATACAACATTGTTGAAGAGATGAAAAGGATCCCATCAAAAGCTAGCCTGTATGACACTCTGTTCATCCCTGGTCAGATTGACCTGCTTAAGGCTTCCCTCAACAAAAATCCTTAGAATAGATTGGCCACAACAATCCTTAGTATGCCATCAGAAAAGAAAGAAATGACACCTGTTGTTTTAAAGAATAAACCTCCCCCTTTCTATATATCCCTAAGAATGGAAGGTTGGGTAGTCCAAAATTGTATGATTGACTCAGGAGCATCAACTACAGTTATGCCTAAAGCAGTCTATGAGGATATGGGTATGGAGTATACCCGATCTTGTCCTGGAGTATTACAACTAGATGGGACACCTGTCAAGATAGTTGGGGTCATTAAAGATGTATTGATGAGGTTGCACAGAGCCCCTGAGGTGACAATAGTGCAAGAAATAGTTGTGGTTGACTTAGAACCCTATTTTGGATTATGTCTTTCAAGAGAGTTTACTGCAAAGCTAGGGGGATGTATGTATATGGATTATTCTAGCATGGTAATCCCTTTCAAAGGAAAGAGGATAAGGATAACACCTAAAAAACTAGTAGCTTATCACATTGAAAATATTGAAGAAGATATGTGCAATATTAATCCCTTGGAAGAATTTGAGCTAGTGGAAAACATTGAAGAGTTGGACATAGAGGATGAGTTGCCTTTCAGAGAAGACTACAGTCAGTTTGGAACTGGTATGGGAACATACAACATCTCAACAGAATTAGAGAAGAAAATCCCTGCTATATCCAACCAGTCTCTGAGAGAGAAAGAAACTTGGATCATGCACTTTGATGGTGCTAAATTCTAAAATGGTGCAGGAGCTGGTGTGGTCCTTCAATCCCAATCAGAAGGTACAAAAAATTTTGCTTATAGATTGACATGGTCATGTACTAACAATGCGGTAAAATATGAGGCCCTATGTCTCGGATTGATACAAGCAGAAAGTATGGGCATTAAGATTTTGAATATATATGGTGATTCTGAGCTAATAGTCCATCAAGTAAGAAATAGGTGCAGTAGTAAGCACCATTACTTAAAAGCTTACAGAAATAGGGTATGGGATTTAATGGAATCTTTTGATGCCCTAAATTTAAATTTTGTTCCTAGAGAAAAGAATACTCTGGCTGATTCATTAGCAACAAAGGGAGCTAACTTCAACCCTTCTGTAGACTTTGGAATCAAGAAGGCCAAGGGAATTAAAATGATTTTCAGACCTGCAGTACCAGACAAGCAGATTTTTTGGCAGGTTTTTGAAAGTGATGAACAAATAGTTGATTTTTTGGTGAGAGAAGCATGTCTCTCTACTGTCCAAGAAGAGAATTCAGAAGAAATTGATCAGCAGGACATTATCCAACTAAGGAACAATCATATCCCAAGAGGGTTGGTCACCCTTGAAAGTTTGTTTGATAATGAGGATAGAAAGAAGACCAAAGCCATGAAGGTCAACGAAAAAATCTATAAAGAAGTTGAGGTTGGTATAGAAAAGAAGCTCAATGTTGGAATCCGATGTTCACCTGAGGAAGCAGAGGATATCAAAGCTCTATGCTTAAGATACCAAGACATTGTGGCTTGGTCATATGAAGACCTCAAGGTGTATGATAAAAAGGTTATCCAACATACTATTGAGCTAGAGCCTGATGCAAAACCATTTAGGCAGAAGCAGAGGCCAGTCAATCCAAGGATCGAGGCCATTATGAGAGAGGAGCTCTTAAAGTTATTGAAGGCTAAGATCATATACCCAATAAAACATTCTACTTGGGTAGCCAATTTGGTACCCGTGAGAAAAAAGAATGGGGATATACGCTTGTGTGTGGACTTTAGAAATCTGAACCAAGCATCCCTTAAAGATCACTACCCCCTCCCTCAGATTGATCAGATCTTGCAAGTAGTGGCAGGAGCAGAAATATTCTCCTTATTGGATGGTTACTCTGGATATAACCAAATTTGGGTGAAAGATGAAGATCAGTATAAAACAACATTCACCACAAAATGGGGTACATTTGCCTACCAGAGAATGCCTTTTGGGTTGTCCAATGCAGGAGCCACATTTTAGAGAGCTATGGACTATGCTTTTGGAGCACTGATCAACAAGGCTATTCTGATTTATCTGGATGACATGACTATGTTTTCCCATGATAAAAAAGACCATCTTTCACACTTGGAGCAAGTTTTTCAAAAATGCAGAGAATTTGGTATTTCACTCAATCCTAAGAAGTCATTCTTTGCAGTCCATGAAGGAAAGCTACTAGGTCATGTGGTCTCAAAAGAGGGCATGGCCATAGATCCAGATAGAATCACATCAATTCTCGCTCTTCCTTTGCCTACAAATAAGAAAACATTGCAGTCCTTCCTAGGCCAAATCAATTTTGTCAAGAAATTCATTTCTGATTTTGCACAGAAAGTAAGGCCTATATCTGAGCTACTTAAGAAAAATGTTGAGTTCAAGTGGACTGAAGTTAGGAAATAAGCTTTTGAGATTATCAAGCAATCCATTGCAACAACCCCAATACTGGTAAACCCAGATTTTAGTAAAGATTTTATTCTTTATGCATATGGAGCTGAAGAAAGTTATGCCTCAGTACTCACTCAAAAAGATGATCAAGGGGAGGAACATCCTGTGTTATTTTGGAGCCAGACACTCCATGATTATCAGGTCAAATACAACTTTATTGAAAGGCAAGTATTTGTTGTGATGAAGTCACTAAAGAAGTTCAGGCAATATTTGGTACAAAGCAAGACCCTGGTATATGTAGTTCATCCGGATGTAAGAAGTTTTATCCTTTAGGGTGATCTAGGAGACAAAAGAGCTGGTTGGATTACCAAAATCCAAGAATATGATGTAGAAATACACCCCACCAAGCTAGTGAGAGGTAGAGCCTTATGCCAAGGGTTAACAGAAGCTACAACATTAGCAGAAGTAACAACTTGCCAGGTAGCAGAAGAAAATCAGGTGGAAATAATACAAACTGAAGACTCTGATTGGATTGACCAGATGATTAGGTATTTCCAGAGTGGAGTATGCCCCCTTAATCTAAATGCTTCCCAAAGGAGGAGATACAGGCTTCATGCTTTGAAATATGTATTACTACCAGAGGGCTTATACAAAAGAAACTTGGATGGAATTCTTCTAAAATGCTTAAAGGATGACCAACAAAAAAGGGTCATGGAGGAATTCCATGGAGGATCAGCTAGTGGACATAGTTCAGGTAGGGTTACAGCTTTAAAAATCATAAGAGTAGGCTATTATTGGCCCACTGTATTCATTGATGCTTTTAAAGTCACTCGGGCTTGTGACAAATGTCAGAGATATGTTGGAAGGACAAGGAATGCTTCATCCCCCCTCAAGCCCATTCAAGTTGAAGAGCCTTTTCAACAATGGGGGCTAGATTTCATAGGGGTTATCAACCCTAATTCCTCAGTGAAGCATAAGTTTATCTTAACTACCATAGATTATCTTACCATATGGGTAGAGGCTATTCCTACCAAGAAGTCAGACCAAGATGTTGTGATCAATTTTATGGAAAATTTGATTTCAAGGTTTGGAGTCCTAGAAGCCTTGGTGAGTGACAATGGCCTAACTTTCATAGGAGCCAAGTATATTGAGTTTTCCAGTAAGTATGGCATCACTCTTAAAAATACTTCAAATTATTATCCACAGGGTAATGGACTTGCAGAATCTACCAATAAAAACCTATTAAGGATTTTGAGGAAATCACTTGAAGGAAACAAAAGAAGTTGGCACCTATTGCTGGACCAAGCTCTGTGGGTAGACAGGATTACTATAAAAAAGTCCATCAAGACTTCTCCTTATGCACTAGTATATGGCAAAGAGGCAGTGTTACCAATCCATTTGGAGATCCCAACACTTAAGCTTGTCAATACAAAAGAAGAGTCAGAAGAAGATCCTGTGAAAACCAGGTTGACACACTTGCTGCAATTGGAAGAGAGTAGAGCTCAGGCATATGATAGTTTTCAAAAGCATTCATCAGACATTAAAGCATGGTTTGATAAGAAAGCTAGATTCATAAAATTCCAAGTTGGAGATTCAGTTCTCAGATGGAATGTTGATAAAGCAAAGCCAGGCAAGCATGAAAAGTTTGATTCCTTTTGGGATGGTCCTTTCAAAATAGTGGAGGCCAAGGAGTCCAATGTATTTCAGCTGGAAGATCCGGAGGGAAACATACAACCGATTTCGGTGAATGGTTTTCACCTCAAGCTCTACTATGTGTAAGAAGTGAGCTCATTGTAACATATGTATATACATTGTATAATTATTTCCCCTCCTTTCTGCACTTTGTATTTTAATTTCTTTCTACACTTTGTAATTGGTTTTCTCTGGAAAATCTTGAAAAAAAAAAAAATTGCAAAAAATGACTAAGTATGGACTAAGTGCATAGTGAAGTTCCATTCCGCACTCAATTCTATGTAAAGCTTTCCGGAATGGCGTTCGCTCTCGAATCCACATCAAAATCCGCTAGATCCCCATGGAATGGTGTAAAGGCTTCTATCCCACATGAAAGGAGAGTAAAGACGTTCCTAATCTGGGAACCTTCCAAAGCTAATGTAGGCCGAAGTAGAATCAAGATAGAGGTTTGCGCATAAAATTTTCCAAGTGTCAGCCGACTCAAAGGACTCTCAATCCACCAGTTTCAAAATCAAAGCGGAATCAAGCAGCAACTTCAACCACGACACGTGGAGGCTAGAGAATGATCCCGCATTCAATGCTAATGAACTTGCACCATAACCAAAGAGTAGCCGAAGGGGTGCAGTGAGGTGGCAACACAATTTGAAATTTCGACCAATGAAAAGATAGGATGCCACCATTGAGCCATCAAAGAGAATGATTAAAATTTGGAAAGTGTGCCAATAGGAAGGTCATGCAACAACTACATTAATGGTGGAAGATACACGCGTTCCAAAGAATAAAAGTGATAAAGAAGCATACGTGAGGTTCATTTGGAAGCTATTTGCATCTACAAAGCGGTAAGAAGGTATAGTGATACCTTGGAGACTTTACTACAAATTGTAGGGAGAACAAAGTTTTACTACTGCTAGAATGGCCCCTAAGAGATCATCCATTGAGGCACTAAAGATGGGAGCAAGATTACAGGCTCATGTACATCTGACTAGACGAGTCGTAGATACAGTAATGACAAGAGTAAGGAGGACCCGCCTAAGGACAGGTTTTGAATTCCCATATTTTGAAGGAAAGCCAATGCATCGACAAGGTACTATAGCTATAAAATCCTTCTTGTTCACCTATATCTGTGATTCTATACATCATTACCCCGAATTAGTCTCTACTATGATTCAATTCTATGATTCTAAAAATAGAATAATTAAAACCTCTTAGGGCATTCCCCTATTCTCCATTACAAAAGAGCTTTGCTATGAATTATTTGCCATAGGAGTAGGACCACCCTCAAAGCCCAGACCATTTAACATAGCAGAGCTAGCTAGGGCTTATACTACAATGGTAGCTTCAGAAAAAAAGGAGGCTATAGAAAAATGGTTGCATCTTAATTTCATAAGGATTAGGAATGAAGATGAAATGCCTGAAGTCCCTATTCATATTGATGAATTTGCAAATCTCAAATTATTTTCTATGTTGGCTTGTATGGAGGGTTTAGACTCTGATAGAATGGTGCATGGCTGGAAAATTGCTACCACATATTATATTTCTAATGAAAGAATGTATGAGAAAGATGCGGGAAAGAAAGGGACTAGAGTGATTTATTTTGATTGGCCAACTTTTCTCGCACATAGGATACATGAGCAGCTAGTAAGCATGAAAAGGGGCGTTGATGCTCCTAGTTTTAGGCATTGCTCAAGTCTGGTATGGATGTTCTATGCTGCCATTAAAGATAGAATGCAGTGGATTCCAGTCAAGGATAAAACCAATGATGGGGAACCCTTGCCTGTTTATTATTGGACAAGTCATTTGAGGAGCAACGAGTCTTATTATAGATTCAATTTGGAATTTTTGGGACCAGCCCTAAAAATAATGTATGATAAGTGCCCTAGATTGCCACCCTTGGCTAAGGAGATTCTGAGAACAAAGGATGCAGAAGAAGGAGACTGGTATTTGTTGACTGAGGGCACAGTAATCAGGTTGTATGGTTTTATGGGAAAACCTTTTCTCCTGCCCCACTTCGTCATAGAGAGGCTTTTTGCCTTAGAATATCTGAGGCAGGCAGAATACATTGATGCGAACTATGGCTCTAGAAGAAAGAGGAAGTCTTTGCTTACCCACCACACTTTGGATGACATTACTATCACCAAGAAGGGGCAGAGCCAACAAATTGACCAATACCTTGATAGGTTAGGTCTGTTTTATATTCCCCAAAGATGGAGCTATGACCCTGATGGCATTTTCACTGCAAGAAATAAAACCTTGAATGGAGATAAGGCCTATAAGTTTGAAAAGAGGCCCAGGGCTCATTTTGAATAGGGGAGAAACAATGATGAGACTGCTCTTTTAGAGTGGAATGTCTCAAAGATGGATCAGTTACCTCCATGGTTGGATTTTTATGATCAGATTATGGATTTTGACCCTGACAATAAGCCAAGTCATCGGATTACAGAGGCTACAATTGAAAATATTGAAGTTGAATCAGCAAAGAAAAAAGATCCTCCACCTGAGGCTAAGTCTGCAAAGAAAAAGGATCCTCCACCTGAAGAAGAGATTGCAGAAGAAGAAGAAGAGGGGGAAAAAGGACCATGGAATGTAGCAAAAATAATAGATTGGTGGAGAATGAGGATTGAAATTGGGAAGCCCAAGTCCAAGTTTGGAATGAAAATTGATAAAGAATTTTCAAGGAGATATAATAAAAACATTGCAACTTGGAGACAAAAGGATGTTAGAAACATTGTATTAATGGTTGAAAAACCACAAAATTCCTCTGAATCCCTCCCTCCACCTACAGATCAAGAGGCTCAATTAGAAGAGCCAGAGACTCCTTTAACAATAGTTGAAATACTAAAAACTTTTCATCCTACCACTGAGCAGGTGGAGAAGTTTCCTAAGGGGGCTAAGTTGATGAGCAAAATGCAATATTCTAAAGAAAAAGTTGTCAGTACCCCAGTTATTGAAACAATATCTAGGCCTAAATGCTTAGCTCTAGGAGGTCAACCTCCAGACACAAATATTGACTAGAAGAAGAAGGATGAAAGTTTTAAGTTCAAACCACTTTCTTTTGCCCCTACAACATCTATTGAGATACGTCCCATTGTTGAGCAATCATTACTTTCTGGAGTAGTGCAAGAAGATGTGTTGGAAGAAGATTCTAAAGATGAGATGGTTGCTTTTCAATTGGTTCATAGAAGGACTAAGAGAGTTTGGGAAAGAGAGGAGAAAGAAATTTCAAAGAAACAAAAAATGGATATGGGGGAGATTGCTAAAGAGGTAGCTGATTTTGCTACAAAAGAACTCACTCACCAAGATGAGCAACAACAAGAAACTGAGGTAGAACAAGAGCACCCTACATCTGTAGGCGAAGGTATGGTTTCTAATCCCTCTTCTCCTCTACATTCTCATGAATCCCCAAAGAAACCTCCATCCCCTTCTAATCAAGAAAATGTGACAAAGGTACCTTCTCCCTCTCACAACCCATCTCATGTTTCTTCAGTAGCCTTTGAGGTACCAACCACTTCTATTTTGTCACAGTCACCCCAAGTCTCACTACCAGCATCAAAATCTCTCACTCCATCATCTACCATCGCTTCACTTCCATATTTTTCATCACCACCATCAATGGGACATTGCGTTCCAAGTATATCCACCCATCCTACTGTTAGTCATGCATCAATTTCCTTGAGTCTACCCATAGCAACAACAACAGTAGTTATAGAGTCCACTGTTGTCACAGAGGCTGTTGTAACTATATCTTCACCCCCACCATCAACAAGTTAGTCCACCCTTTTGTTTCTAGTGTCATCATCTCCCCTGGCTGCTGGTATTTCAAGACCTATTACTATACCAAAGGAGCAGGCAGCCACTCAGAGCATAAATGATTATTGGGCAGAAAATCTTGCTAAGCCTTCCAACAGGATGGTTGTAAGAAGAAGAAGTATGTATGTTGACCCTATTTCTAGGCAGAGGGTATCAAGATCTATGACTCCACTGGTAAGAAAACCTGAGACTGAAATGACTGTTCAAGATTATCGAGTGGAGGAGGTCACAGAAGACATTGACAAGCTTCCTGCTGAAGATGAGCTGGTTATAGCCAAAGCCCACTTAGATACCTTCTATGTGAAAAATGATATAGTCAGAGAGAAGGTGGATAAGTTGGAGAAACAAGTTGAAAAGCTCAAGAAGAGCCTCAATGATCAAAAGGAAATGGAAAAGGCTCTGAGAAAGGAGGCCAAGGGTTGGCAAGAGAAGTTTCAAAAGGCCAATAAGTTGAAGGACCAATTAGAAGAGCAAAAGAAGTTGAATGAAGATCAGGTGAAAGAAATTCAAAATTTAAAGTATCAGCTTCAGATAGAGAAAGCTAAATCTTTAGGCTTTTCTAAGAATGATTTGAAAATAATTAGAAAAGAGTTGCTTTCTGAGGTCTAGGAGAAATTTTCAGGGCTTCAACTTATTATTGATTATCTTAATGATGCCAGTCATCTACTCTCCAATATTCAGAAAGAGCTAGATCAGATCACTGGAGAGTTGCAGCCTATGGTGATTCCGACAGAACAAATGTACAGGTTGGTTGATAGCAGACTCAGTGATTCTGCTAAACCTATTCCTAATAAAGAATGGAATCTATCCAGAGTTATTGCCAAGATAGTGGTTAAAAAGCACAAGGTACTTCAAAGAGCCTGGTTGTTGTTTGATAAGATTGAGGGTGTGATCAAGAATGTTGTTGAATTAAATAAGGAAATGATTCAAGTTGGCTTTAAAGGCCTATGGATGGAGGACCACAACTTGTTATCCATGGAAGAAATCCAAAAAAGCATCAATGAGAATTTGCAGGATGAATCCGGGATAGATTCTCTGGAAGAGCCACTACCCCAAGAACAAGTTGTCCAATTGATTGTTGATTTTACCCGGTTGAGAGATCTCATGGAAGATATGGTAAATAGAGGGGATGCTGCTAACTATGGGGGGGTTGGGGAGCTACAATATGTTTATAAGCTGGGAGTGGGGAGCTCCAATATTAGCTCAAAGAAACATCAAATCCCTCTGAAGCAGATTGGAAATAGGCTCTGCAATCTTTGGAATTGATGATCCAATTGTTTGGTGATACTTCTGGAGGAAAGAGTCTGAAAACACCTATTCCATAAGAAGAAGGAGGAGAAGAAGAGCAATATGAGGAGGCCAAGGAAGAGGCCCATGAAGAAGGAGAATAGGATGGAGTAGTTCCAGGCCCGAAAGGGGCTCACACTTAGTTCATTTTTATTTTGTACATATACACAAGTTTTGTATTTTTGTTTTGACTCTGACAATTGTCAGAAATAAACAATAAAGGCATGAAGCCTACAGAGCAGCAAATTTTGTATGAAGGCATTCCTTGGAGTAAGGCCTTATAAAAGGAGTATAGTTACACCTAATTTTCTAAAGATAATGGCAACAGGCTTGTATTTTTGGTATAGTTTCATTATAAACGGATGAGCCATGATGTTTTTGGCATGATTTCTATATGAACCTTTACCCTCTAAGCAGATTGTTGAATTTTTAGAGGGTAGCATTTATATGGAATTTATCCTTTAAAGCATATTTTTAGAGATGAGTATTTTTGACTCCAAAGGCCCAATGGATAAGATTCTGAGTTCGATTGGCTTTGCAAGCAAATCCACCCGGGAGGCGCTAGAATGTAGGCCCAAAATGGCCACATACTTAGGAAAATTTTCCAAAATTTTGCCTAAGTTATCAATTCTTCATTCCGCATATATCATAGTATATTTGGAGCAGATTTGCAACAAGAGGCATGAGCCTGCCTGACACTTAGTAAATATTCATGCTTGAAGTGATTTCGGGAGACTTCTTTTTAGCTACGGATTAGTGAAGTTCTCGAATCTGTAATTTTTTTTTAGAAGAGATGGTGTCAATTATTAAAAAGTGTGGATTGGTGACCGCTCGACATTTGAATACTTCACGAGTGGCTAAGTGTTGGAATACTCAATTTTAGAGAATGCATGGACTATTTTCACTTGAAATGGTGACAAGGTGGAATGTTGTGAACAAGTGAGGTGCAGATTCATGATAAGAGGTGATTTTGACTAACTCTATTTTTGGAATAGCGACGAGGCGGGATGTTTTATTTCAAAGTGAGTGTAGAATGGAGAAAGAGTCACTTTGCGAGTTCGGATTGACAATCATATGCCAATGCACCTTACTTAGCTCGAAATGGAATCTACAAAAGTCATAAAGAGAGGATGACATCATCAATATTTTTGTGCGGATTGGTGAATGCCTTGCGGATAATGAAGAAATCTAAAGAACAAAGAGTGGATTCATTCCTGCTTAGTTTTCAAGGTTATTTGAGAGTCGGATTGGTGATTCCATAGTTGCTAAGACAGGATGATGACATCACCAACATTTAGAGCGGAATGGTGTTGTGTTCTCCCTACCATTATAATAAGCTTATATCAAGAATGAATCATAGCCATACGATAGGGGAGATCAATGGTGAAGATTGTGTTCAAGAATTTGAAGTACTTAAAAGTGTTTCTTCACTAGAATTGCAATAGTCAGTTGGAGGGGAAGCCAAAGCGTCGAGGGTTTTCAAGAATATAGAACCATAAGTGGTTACAGATCGATGGTGGCATATGGCTTCCAAGAAGATTCAATGATGATGCTTGATCTCCAATGACCTGAACTCCAAGTTGCGCTAAGTGAACAACAAGTTGCAGAGGTCCCGAGCTGCCATGGCGGTCTACTTGCAACGGATTTCTTGGAAGGTGTGCCAGTAAATGAATGCCAACAAGAACTCTCTATTGCACTGTCAAAATTAAATCAATGTAATGTTCTTTGTAATTTTAAATTTTTGCAAAACTATAAATAGAGGTCGAACCCTCATTTTTAAGGGTCGGCTCTAGCGTGTTTGCCTATGCTATTGTAAATATTCCCAAGAGCTAATGGAAGGAGCATTACATTGATCTTCACCTCAAATTTTGTATCTTCATGCTTGATATTAGAGGTTCAAACTCTTTAGTTGCATTTTTGTGAATACTTAAGTGGTTAGTTTGTGCCAAATTAATGGATTACTAGTTGTTAAAGTAATTGAAATCTACTTCTGAGATTGATCTTTATTGTTAGAAAATGTATTTCTGTAGAATCTAGATATTGGTGAATTCTTCTATTTGGATTATCATTGTCTAGATATTGAAATCATTGTCTACAATATTTCTCTGTTGTGCTTTAATGAATGAAGAGTCATTCAATTTGTGATAATGTTGATCTAAGTTATGTATCTTTGGGTTAGTTTTTTGGAGCTTTCTATGATAGTGCAATGTTGTTAGCCTATCCATCCAATATTATTCACATTTATCTAACCCTAATCTCTTCTTACCCTAACCTTCAAACCCTAAGTGAGCATAATTGTGTCAACCCCCTATTTAAGTTGACAAGGAACCAACCTACTCTGGAGGTTGGATCAGAAACTCTATTTTGGTCCATCCAATGTTGAGTGTTGAGTTGTAGCTATCGGGTGCAAGCCTGGATAGAAAATAGGAAGATAGACAATCGCAGTATCAAGTGAAAACTTGGTGCAATTCAATGCCCAATAGTACCATTCCCCATAGGACCCTATGATATCAAGGACTCCCAAGGTGCCTCCTTTAGGAAGTATTTGGATTTATAGAACCACTCATGGTATGATTCTATATGAATCATGATGAATAATTCTTTGTTGTCAAAAGCCTCATGCTACATCGCTAATTGCAAGAGCATTTTCACATGAATGGTAGTGAAATTAGTAGATGGATTATGAGGGATCAAGGATCTCAAAGATTTTATAATATCTACAAATCTGTTTGATATACAAGGGATTGCGTCGATGTCGTACCATTCTAGTTGGGCTAGATAAGTGTCAACAAGCTCTTTGTAAGCTTTTAGGATTAGATCCCTGCATTGAAATAGTCCCTTAACTTGGTTGACTATGAGAAGGGAGTCACCAAAGATGTTTAGCCTTTTGATCTTCATAGCGATGGTTTTTTGGAGACCCAAGATTAGGGCCTCATATTTGGTTTTTTTATTCATAAGGTCATTGGAGCACCTTACGACATGAAAAATACAATCCATACACCACTCATTTGAATAGAAGCTACTTGATGTGAGGTCATGTTTATGGAGTGGAGTGGTCAAATCAATAGAGATCATGTTTATGGATGTGATGAAATCTCTAGGACATTATGGGTGAAACTTTGCATTAATTATTTACCTTCCATACCCAATATGAGGCTCTAGGGGTATGGGGATCTCAAGATCCAGTCTATGGAAAAATGAGATAATAGGATCATTAAGCTAAAAAAACTCTCTAAATGTATATATATCTATGTTGACCATGCGATAAATGTCATCTAGATTCATTGGTCTAATCAGGATACGATGGCCAGGAAATATTATGTGATATAGTTCTTCCATGTCAAATGGTTCTACAAGATGATGTAAGTGCCGAGGCCCAAGATAGGCCATTTTGGTCTCATCTTCATAGTCGATGTCATCTGTGAAGAACCCTTCATTCCTACCCACTGGAATTGGGCATTGAATTGGATGTTGAGTCCCTAGGTAGGCCATTTTAGTCTCATCCTCATAATTATTGTTTCCTATGAAGGATATATTATCTACTTCCATTAACCGTACGATATGGCATGCATGTCTAGGCCCAAGGTAGACCATCTTAGTTGAGTCCTCTAACTAATAGGTACTCTCATATGTGATGTATCTGCATTCTATATTATTTTATCAGATGAGGCACTATAAATACCGAGGCCCATGATAAGCCAATTTAGCTTCATCCTAAGACTCACTTATGACATACTCATTCTCTTCTTGCTCATAACCATAAATTGGTTCATCCTCCCAGAGGATGAGTCCTGATGGGCTTGCTTCAAGAGATAAATTTGGATGATACTCATTGGGTGATCCTATATTGACCATAGCCACCCATCTATCACTCAAATAGCTTATGTTCAGGGGTTGATAGGGATTCTATTCAATGTCTTCCCTAAACCCTAAGCTTAGTCTATCCAGAGCTACTACCAATGAATCATCATGGCTTCAGATATGATATCCTAGGCCAAACCTATCAATAGGTAACTAATACTATGGTTCCAGTGGGTTTTTTCTCCCTTGATCATATAGACCCAAACCATAGCCATGTCAATGGTTACATTCAAAGTATCTTACAAAAAAATCAATATTGCAAAAGTAATGAAAATTCATGGTGAATGGCTCATACTCATCCTCTTCAAAGTTAGAAGCATTATGGGCATAGTCCAAACCAACATAAATGAAATTGGTCTGGTTAGGGGGGATCCCCAATGGAACCACTATCCCTATTGGCAATTTTGGGACTCTTGGTCATACCATGTCTTGTGCAGACTCGATAATGGGTGTGAAAATCATATTCTACATAAGATACTCACCTAAACCTGTGTTGGCTAAGTGAACAGTCACCTACGATGTAGATGACACCGTTGATGAAGCAGGCGAGGTAGGTTGAGGTACCTCCTCGACTATGTCTTGGGAATTTTCCTCCTCCATGGGATTTGGAATTTTTGTTGCTACTATGGTTGGAAGTTCCTTAGGTTTTTCCTCCATCAAGGATGCTTTTAGCTTCTAAGAGTTTTTTTATTTAGACATTATGGGTCTCTTAGAAGTGTCAGTATCTTTAGATGCAGGAGGTGGTGCCGATGTGGACGGGTCACATCACACTGATTTAGACTTGCTTTCTAGATGTGTGGTAGGAGATTAAGGTCTTATGTACAGGTGTGTTGATATAAGGACAAAATACCCTAGCAAGTCGACCTAATGCATGTATTTAAATGGCTCTTCATTTGATGGAACCACATGTACTTGTCCCTTGTGCACATACTTGATGCATTGGTGCAAGATTGAGGGAACGCACTGCATATCCCTTATCTAGGGATGTCCTAGGAGGATGTTGTACTGCATTATCCCCTACAATATGTGACACATCATAGCAATGGTCTTATGACCTACCTTTATAGGTAGAAACATTGTACCCACTATGGAGCACAATGCATCATTGAAAGCTCTCAATTTATAGGAGGTCGAGACAATGTTTGATGTAGATATTTTTAGGTGCCCTATGGCTTTTGTTGTGATTATATTAATGGATGAGCATGTGTTTATTAAAACCCACTTGAAGGGTATGCCATTAATAAGCATGATGAAATGTAGAGGTGGGTTTGCCATGGTATTAGGGACTACTTTGATTTCATGATCGTAGAAACGAATCATAGGCTGTTGACACTGCTGGACTTGCACCACAAAGTTTGTGAATGCATCAGGTTTTTAGGGCTACAACTCAATTGATCTCAAGATTTCCATTAAATTCTCCTTGTATCTAGGGGACTATTGAATGAGCTCATAGATTGATAACTTGGTCGGTTTCATTTAGAGATTTTGCAGAAGTCTACTTTGAACAGTTACTACAGGTCATGTTGGTGGACCTAGAGGATTATTCTGCACCTACATTTGTTGAGGTGCAGTCGGTATACGAACAGGAGCCACTAAAGGCTCTGGTTGGTCATATAATTGACTTATTGTTGCCACGTTGACTATTTCAACCACTTCAATGTATCCTTGAGTGGGAGGTTCAACTCAGACTTGCTTTACTTGAGCACCCTGATCTTTGGGGCCTCATGATTAGGCAATGAGTTTTTGAATATGCCCATGTCTCTGTTATTAGGTGCTAATGGATTATCAACTTTTAGCTCACCCATATCAATCATATTTTGTACAATATTATTAAATCCAATGCATGCTTTGATATCATACCCTAGTTTTCTGTGATATGGGCAATGCTAATATTATCTATATCCCTTGGGTTTGGAATAGTTAGGGTCAAGAATTTGTATATCTAAAAATTTGAGCCTTTGTGCCTCGCTTAGCTGGTTCAATATTGATTGCATCAATTTAGATAAAGGCATGAAATAGTGAGGTAGTCGAAGTTACTTATTTCGACCTTGGTTGTTGTTCTAGTTGTAATTGGTCGATGGAGGTTGAGCCTGATAGTTCTACAATAGTTGGCTATTACCTCCTTTCGGTACGTTCAACACAACTTGATTGACTTGAAAAAACTTGTCCTACTTTTTTTTTTTTTAAGTGAAAAACCCTTGTGGGGCCACCTTGGTCTGAGAGACCACGAACAGGGGGTTCTACACTGTCAAAGTCACTCGGGAGTCTCACCCAGCCCTACCCGCACCAACATTATCAATTGGATTTTGGGTACCCAATTCAGCTTTTTGGTAGGGTGGAGATTCAAACCTGGGACCTCCCTTGGAGGATTGCCCTCTCCTCTCCAACTCACCTACAACACCTGGTAAAAAACTAATTTATAGTGGAAAACACCCCTTTCGAGGTGCCACTTTCAACAAGTTGGGCATAGGAGGAATGGAGCCTTGTCGGCCTCTACCAGCACATAGGACATTCCTAACTATACCATATATATGTAGGATGGAGACAAGGGGAATGGAACCTAGGTCAGCCTCTACCAGCACCCAGGGTATTTACCACTACACCACAACAAGCAGATAAACTAATATATAGTGGAAAACACCCCTTTTGAGGTGCCACTTTCAACGAGTTGGGCATAAGAGGAATGGAGCCTTGTCGGCCTCTACCAGCACATAGGACATTCCTAACTATACCATATATCTACAAGATGGAGACAATGGGAATGGAACCTGGGTCAGCCTCTATCAGCACCCAAGGATTTTATCACTGCACCACAACAAGCAGATAAAACTAATTTATAGTGGAAAACACCCCTTTCGGGGTGCCACTTTCAACAGGTTGGGCATAGGAGGAATGGAGCCTTGTCGGCCTCTACCAACACATAGGACATTCCTAACTATACCATATATCTGTAGGATGGAAACAAGGGGAATGGAACTTGGGTCGGCCTCTACCAGCACCCAAGGCATTTACCACTGCACCACAAGGGGAATGGAACTTGGGTCCTACTTTTTTTTATTCTTGTTGTTGCAGTTGTTATTGTTCTAGTCCATTTTGTTTCAGATCTTAAGATCTCCTTCTTAAACCTTGATGTATTCTATTAGCTTGGATTAAGCCAAGGATTCCTCGAATGTTTCATACTATTATAGTTGCAATAGATATAAGATGTGCTTTGTACAACTCTTGGTAAAAATCTGAGTGAGCTCAACAGTGGGAATAGAAAATGGTAGTTTTACCATCACCTTTCTCCATCTATTCCCATAGTCCATGACTGGCTCATTATCATATTGCTTTAGGTTTGCCAAATTGGACAAGTTTACTTTCTTATTGATTCCAAAAGAAAAGTGTTCAAGAAATGCATTCATCAGCTGCTCAAAATTGATTATGCTATGCTTAGGTAGTTGGTTAAACCATTCAATTGCTATACCCAATAATATCATGATGAATATTCTTAGCATCAAAACATTGTAATGCTCAAGTTGGAAGCACACATTCATGAAATTGGTGATATGTTCTTGCACGCATTCCTCTAATTTGAATTTATCTAACCTAGGCATCTCAAAATTCCTAGGATATATAGGACTCAATACCGAAGGACACAGAGGTTGCTTGTGTATCTTACTCAAGGTTGGATTTTGCCCAACCACATACTATTTCTTGAGATATTTGAATCTCTCAGTGAGTATCTTATATACCTTCAAAGAAATTATTTCTTGTTCTTGAAGGTTTACTCATGGTGGTTGAGGAGGTAACCCTATGTTTTCCTAGTTTGGGCATCTATATTCATCCCCCACAACAAATAATGAAGATTCAAGATATGTCTATTCTTGATCCTCCATCTCTACCTATACTTTATCATGTTGTACCCATTATAGGTCTAGGTATCATCGATGCTTTGAATAATGATGTGATGTGTAGTGAGTGTGCTCATCTCACTATCTAGTGCATCTCTGATGCTAAGAAACAACACATCTATCCATATGTAAGTTGGCTCGATCCAACCTATTTTATTTTTCTTCATTTTCTATTTGTTCCTCTCTCAAGAGCTATTCCTTAAGGTGCAAACACCTTTTTTCCATGCTTCCTCTTGCTTGAGGGCTTATAAATGCTCTTGATCCACAAATAGTGCTTCCTCCTTGTATTGGAGTAGCTTTTTATGATACTGCACATCATCATATAGCCTACACACATGGTCAAATTGATTTGCTACTAAAGGTCTATGGTTTTGTAACTCTGTGCAAGGAGTCCTAATGGGTAGGCCTCTTGTAGAGGCTCCTACTATGTTTTTGCTCTTGTCTATCAGGATGAATTGATCTGTGTAGAGTAACCTATGTTTTTTACCCCCATGGTCAGAGGTAGTGCACATGCTACGGGGACATTTTGAGGCTTCTCCTAGTTCATTGGTGTACCTTGTGGTTTGATGACTAAGTGAATTTCCTAAGATGAAATGTATAGTAGCAATGCTTCTTTGAGCTAGTCTCAAGAGAAATTGATCCAACTCATAAATTTGTCTGGACTTCCACTGTTGATCATGTAGAGTCCCATTAGCCCCAATGAGATTATGATCTATGGGTATCTTCCCATATTTATGGAGGCTAGGAGGCACTCTAGGTATGCGACTGGATGTAGCCCTTATGTTTTACTCTTCAGTGGGTTGATCTAACCTAAGTGTGTCATGTGATGATTGGGGTCTTGCATCCCCCTCATATTTGTGTGAATATTGGGACCTTGAAGCCCATTCATGCCTATGTGAGGATTGGGGCCTTGAAGCCTCCTCACATCTATGTGAATATTGATACCTTGAGGCCTCCTCATGTCTATGTGAATATTGAGGCCTTGAGGCCTCCTCATGTCTATGTGAATATTGAGACCTTAAGGCCTCATCATATCTATGTTAATATTGGGCCTTTGAAGTCTTGAGGCCTCCTCATGTCTATGTGAATATTGTGGCCTTGAGTCCTCCTCATGCCTATGTGAATATTGGGTCCCTGATACCCCATCATGACTATGTGAGGATTGGGCTCGTGATGCCCCCTCATGCCTATGTGAGGATTGGGGCCTTGAAGCCCCCTCATGCATATAATGAGAGGAACCTAGATATGGATCTCTAGTTGGGGTTTCTTTAGGAGTCCCTCCATGGGTTGAGGTATCACCCCTAAGGCTCACTAAACTTCATTTAGCGACATTGTGTGTGTGCAGATCAATGTCATTGTGATTGTGGTTGTGTGGAGCATCAACTTCCACCTTAGTTTTCAACCAAGGGTAGTTTCTCTGCATATAGACCATGATAATTTTGATTCAAATTTTTATGTAGTTTTCAGAACACACAAACAAAGTAAACAAGTGTTTCTATTTTAAGTTTTCTTGGTGTTCCTATACTGGTTTGGTGTGTTTTTAGATTTTTTTGGTAGCTACAATCTAACTCTTATCATGTTTTTCATTTTATTGATGATATACTCAGATTTTTTAAGTGGATATCACCTGTATACTCGCAACTCAACAACCAAAAATGAAAGTCATGGTCACATTACCCAACTAAAAGGTGTGGTGATGAAGACCACACCCGATCATGGAGCACAGGTCCTCTCGGTCTTCACCTAGTTCACCCATAGTTGATGATATATCTCTTCAAAGATAAATACGTGGTATATCCCATGGGTTATGATAGATATTGAAAATCAGTATTGGCTAATATGAAAAGTTTTGTGGGATTTTAGACAATGGGTGGAGATGAATGCCACTTTCATTGAACTCTACTAGTGGATGGTGATGAAATCCACCTCACTAGGGTTTAAATGAATCATGGTGTGTGAGTGTTATTTTTATATTTTTGCATAAATGAAAATAATGCATCATGAATCACTCATGCTATTTCCTTTATACCTAAAAAGAAACATTTTGTTTTCAAAAAAATGAATGTCTAATTGATTTCATGACTTTCAGAGAATGCATTTTTACTTTATGAAACGATGACCTCTAGCTAGGCCCCATGCAAGCAAGATCTACAAACAAAACCTAGACCACTAAATACTAGGGCAGCTTTGAAACCAAAGGTCCACTATTCCTAGCAGTGACTAGAAGAAAACTAAGAAAACTAAGAAGCTTTATGCATTTTTCTTTTAATATTTTTTTATGTTTTCCTAATTAAAATGATATTTTCCCTACTATATTTTGGAAACAAATTATAGATAGAGAAAGAAAAATTAATAGTTGATGTGCTTGCCCCATGCCAAATCAATGGTTACATGCTTTCCAAAGAATTCAAGACTTTAAGCAAGTCGTCACGGGTCAAACTGTCAGTTAAACAATGAACAAGTCTGATAGATCGGACGATCACACCCAAGCAATTTTTAGATCAATGGTTGTGCTTGATTATATTAAATAAAACATTAAAAGGTATGTGCCCCCTTTATATTAATCATCAAGCTAGTTAAAAATATCGAATGACAACGCTCGATCAAGATCTGATCTAATGGTGGCGCACTCACTAAAGATGCATTAAAAATTTTAAAGTTTCAAAATATTAATTAAGCTAGTTAAAATGAATTAATAAGGGTCTAATACGTCGATTAATCACCGTATTTAGGCTTAATAAAAATTAAAATTGTGCATCCTTTGGTAACTAACCTATAGGTTGACCAAAATCTATGGTTTCTCCAACATCAATCCAGATCTGACGGTCATGCCTAAATGAAGAAACAGTAAAATACTGGGTATAATACAAGGGTATAATATGAATGTAAAGTGAAAACTAATTATGTAATTAGCAAGGGTATAATACATTGAATAATCATTCCCCATTTTGTATTAATCATGATTAATCAAAATCAAAGAGTTTTTGTTTTTGGCTATATAGTATGCACCTCATAGGAAATATTATGACAATGCCCAAAAAAAACCAAAGATCAACAGACGCGAAGGTTTATAACGGAAAAAAAAGGACATAAGAAAAATGAAAGTATTAAATAAAGTATAGATCTGACAGTGGTGCTCATATCTACTCAGATCCAATGATGCACGTCGGTAAAGGACATCAATGGAAGTGCTTCATCAGAAGCAAGAAGATCTAACAACAAAAAGAAAGTCAAGATTGAAAACAAGCAGAGCTTAAATGACATGCATCTTCTGAAAGATCAATGGACGGGCTCCATCTCTAATCAAGATCCAATGGTAGCGTGCAAGCCAAAGGTAAATAAAAAGGTGAACTTAGTTGACTTTAGATTAATTAAAATTTTAAACATGTTTAAAGGCCTTAACATAGTATAAATCATTACCTTTGGTTTATCGACACTAAAATTTTGGGAGTATGTTATTTCAATTAATTAACTGATAGGTTATAAAAGAACCAAAGCAACAATTGAACAAATGCGGATTGAATAGATATAATTGGTCAAATATCCAGCTTGATAATTATGAAAATATTAGTGAGAATAAAATGACCACTAACCAACCTCTTTAGAGTTTTAGAAACTAACACTCTTGCAGGTTTAAAAGAATATCAAAAATAGCCATGATGAAACCTGTGAAGATCATGAACCAAAAAAATTGATGAAATCATCTGTAATAAAGATTCAATAGAATAAGTTTCTAGAGAAGGACTATCACTTCACAGAAATGCCCTCAACATATATCGAGTTAGAAACCAAAGAAGTGGCTTGATTCATAGCAAGGTATGCCAAAATACGTAATGAAGATCAATAACCAAAGACAAAGTCAAAACAATACGCATAAACACCGTGAATCCAAAAGGATACCCAAGGAAAGAAATATTTGAGCAAATCAGAGTAAATGCCCTAGACAATACCTTGGTAAGGACAAATCAGACCAAATGAAATACAAATCTTGATGCTCAATCTTGCAGTTAGATCATGTATATCTCCTGAGAATAATAGTGCACCACAAAAATAAAACTACAAAGCATAGTCACAGCTTATAAATAAGAGATAGTAAGGGAGAGCTAAAAGGCATCAACAAAGTAAAACTATGGAGTACAAAGAATATAAATATATTTATTTTCTGTTCTGCAAATACTTAAGATGATGAAAGTGCATGAAGAAAAAGGTATGGTTTCTACTTATAGGAAGCCATTCAATCTATGCTTTGACAGAATATAGTTACGAGGGAGACACTCTGATAGAGTATAGTTATGGAAGCAACTTCTAAATTCTTCCATATCTTGTTTTCCATTCCCTTCTTCTTCCTACTTACCACCACCTCCATCCTTCTAGGCTTTCTTCCTTAACCATCCCAACTTTTGTCCCCACATCGTGCCATATCACCGCCTTCCATTGTGTCAAACCACCCCCTTTCGACTTTTCTCCTTCACTCTATCTCGTGATCAGTGAAACTCCATATGTTTTCCATTGGCACGCCACCCCTTGTCTTCACCATCATGTCAGGTCCCCCTCCATTCCTAATATATAATTCATGATGGTAGCCTGGTCAATCCTTAACAACAGATCATAGTCGCCAGGACAAGTAGAACAAAAAGAAAAAATAGAGTGATGAATCCTTAGTTTTTAGGGCCAACCAGAGAGAGAAAATATGCCAAATTAAACAGTGAATAGCTCCCTTCAGGCCAGAGAAGAATCCCAACAGTCAGTTCAGATTTGCACCAGTTGGACAACATATAGAACATGTTCAATCAAATGCTAACAAGTTTAAGGTAAAAAATAAACCAAAAATAATAGAATCAAGAACTAGAGGCTATAAGAAGAGGTAGTTGTGGATATATTATGCATCAAGTAATTAGAGAATAGCATTTTTCCTAAGAGGTATACTTGAGTGCCCTGTTATTTGTGCTATTGTATCCCCTTCTGTGTCTATTTTCCTTCTCATTCTTATTCTTCCCTTTGTTGTGCAAGATTGTAATAGGAAAGTGCTCAAGAAGTTGAGATTATTTCTTGTCCTATTGAGACTGAGATTCAGAGATTCTGTTGTTACCAAATTGGAACAAATAGAGTAGGAGAGACCTGTTACATTATTTGAATGGGATATTTTTATTATATTGATATATTTCTCTTGAAAATAGAGTTAAAAGGCATCTCGCCCACTCTGCATGTAAAATTTATTGAAATCAATACAATTATGAGTTTCATTTTTATTATATCTTGTATCAATACTGTGTGTCAGTGTATAATGGGTTACATTATTTGAATGCATTATATACATTTCTATCGTTGGTTAACTCCTAGTTTTATTACGATATTCAAATGAAGCTTTGAACACCAATTTTATTTTCCCCATTCTCTCTGTTCATAATTAAAAATTGTTGTTAAATTGCTATAAAAACCCAATGAATATAGGCACCAATCTACATAAGGCATAACAAATGGTTATTTTCATGCTTGGTCATTTTAATACATATAATATAATATAAATCTAGAGTGTGTAATTAGAGTTTTAGCCATAGAATTACCGTTGGGGTTTCCTTACCTGTTATGTAGTTTTCTTTAGCAATATTTGTGTTTAGTAGAACAATGAGGTAGGTCGACCAGAGCCTGTAATAGCTCATTGGTTTCAAACGGATTCTTGTAGCATGACAATAAAAATCCTATGGATGCAAGAATTGGTTCCAACAAAACCCTAGACTGTGCCTGCAGGCTGCTATCAAGGACAATGACCACAAAATGAAACCTTCTTCCTCATGAACCAGGGATGGCAACACTCAATCCTTAATTCTAATTGATTTTTAAGGATCACCTTCTTATCCAAAGATAGAGTGGTGGTAAATATCATGTGGATTAGAATGCTTAAATGGTGTAGTGTCATTGTTCAATCGAACAACACTTTGTTATTCCTCAAGGGGATATGAAATTGCTCTCCAATTTGCTAGGTCTTCGTTGCATAAAAAATTTGATTTTTTGGATCCTTTGCTTGTTCTTGGGAGGATGCATATGTAGAACTCCTATATATTGATCTAGATCTAGATCTTAGCTTCTTGGAGAATCCAATATCTAAATTTACATGCAATTGATCGTCAGAGGAGGAAGTATCAGTCACAGATTTGCATTGAAGGGGCAATCAAGAGGAACTATGGGATATCCACATTGAAAAACTACTCAAAAATAATGAAAATATCATCATTATCCATTATTTGGGCCCTCCATCACTACCAAACTATGTTTATGCACTAGTCACTATCCAGAGTAGTAGCTAGATGTGGCCACTCTTAGCTTCAATGACCTATGTTGGTGATCGCTCTGATCAATAGCGACCAAGCCTGAATGGGTTAGAACTACCCATTATGAGTGTTTAAGACCATTTTTAGCTCTTAGAAAGGTCCAATATTAGTCATATGTTATTCAGGTGTACCCATATGAGTAGTCTCCTAAACATGACATATTTTAGGTGTCTACAATCACATCTCATTTTTGGATGATGATTAGCCTTCCTCAAACTTACAAGAAGAGTCTTCACTTTACATCACCACACTTATTGGGGATACCTTTATTAATTGAATCTTGATTGATAATGGTTCTTACCTCAATTTGTGTAGATACCAAATTTGGATTAAAAGAGGAATATTTAACAAAATGTGATATCATCATAAAAGCTTTCAACAATGAGTCCCAAGAGGCCTGCAATATCATATCTCTTCCCCTTAAGGTTGGGCCTAAAATATTTAATACTTTGTTTTATGTGGTACATTATCCTACATATTTTAATATTCTTCTTGTACGTCCTTAGATCCATGCAATGAAGGCCATACCTTCTACTATTCATCAATGCTGAAAGTTTGAATTTAAGAATTAAGTTATCACCATTCCAGGTGACCTTCAACCATTTGATTTTTGCTCAAATTTAAAGCAAGATCAATATGAGTTCAACATTTGTCCTTATATTTATTCAATGTTTTCTCTACATTCCTTATCTCAGGTATCAAAGCAATTTCAAAATTTAAATATGAGTGAGGAACATATCTTGAATTTCTCATCTCAAGATCATGATAATCAATTTATTTGAGAGCCTCTTCTAGATCTTGCCAAGCTACCACCATCACCTAGAACCATGGGTTTACACCATAAGAAAGGTGATATTGTACACACTGTCACGTGTACCTTTATCTTCATATGAAATATCTTCAAAGAAAATATACATGGTAGAAACCCCTCTCTCATTGACTGTTATTTTGGTCATTGTTACCTTTTAAATGACTACCCACTTCCTAAATAGATCATATAAAGTATGAGATATGTGGGTAAAGTTTTGGGACCACAAAAAATGGAATTCAAGAGCCTTTGGATGTTGAGATCTATCTTGGGAGATGTGGCATAGGTTTACCTAGCAAAGACCAACCTTTACCACTTGATGATGATGATCATCTTATGACTTATGCCGAATATATGGATTATAAAAAGTCAAGAGTGGGTGATGAGGATTATGAATATATGATTTTGTAGACACAAAAACAACACCAATCTAATTATGTGACTACAAGCACTGACCGAATTGGCATACATACCCCCTAGGGTAGCCTCCAAAGGTTAAAAAGTGGTCCTAACCACTCCCAAATCAGTTTTGGAAGGTCAAAGGTCAATTTGTCATCTTTTAAGCTCTTTACTCCCTAATCATCCCACCATGGGATGATTAGAATCCTATTCATCTCACCCAGGGATGATTAGAAGCAATCGTTCCAGGGTGGGACGATTAGCAGGTTTGACTGGAAAAAAGTCAAGCCTTGACAAATGGTAGCCTAGATCCGCCACCCAACTTCCCCTTCAAGGCATATAATTGTGAGGAATGGTTTCAAATTAGAGAGAGAGACTTCAGTAAAGCATACCCTGATCATGGATGCCTCATGCAAGGAGGCCCTAAATCATGGAGGAATCTTCTCTTGCCAAAAAAGGGCATGGTGAGCCAAGTGGCGCCCTCGCATGTGCATGCAAAGGAGACCCTAAGGTCTATAAAAATGTGAGCCTCCTCACCCCAAAAAAATAATAGAGCTGGAGCATTTGGAGCAATGAAGTTCTACCAAATTATACCCCCATTCCTCTTTGTGCTTCCTACATCCCTAATTTCTCTTTTGGAATAGAGGTTATCAGGTGAACATTAGGAACGCAATCTAGACCCAAAATCTAAGAAATTTGCCATACTCCCATACCAAAATCATCGACACAACCCCATAGGAGGTTTTGGACCCATCCCACTTGGATTGGTGCCAAAAATAATCCCCAAATGGTGGGAGTCCTGCCCTCGGGCACCCCCTGCACTGCTACAGTCCTAATCGCCCCACCCTGGAGTGATTAGAAATTTGCACATGATTTCTTTACTATTATTTTTGCATTATGTTTTATCTAATGTACTTATGTTTCTGTCCAAATTTCATTGCTTTCTGACAAGATTTGACATTGTTTTTATCATTTTATGTGTTTATTAACCTACAGGGAGTGCCTTAAGATATAGGATAATATGGGTATAATATGCCAAATATGACATTCTGGGTCATCTCAAAATTCCATTTTTAGTATAAACCCAAGTTTCAAGGAGTTTTGGAGGCCTATGGATATGACATTTGCAAGGTCACTTTTGCATATTTTGTGATAGTCCCCATCATCCCACCCTAGAGTGATTAGAAATATGTGCATTATTTCCTAACTGTTATTTTTGCAATGTGTCCATAATGATGTCTCCATGACTCTATAAAATTTTGAATTCATTATGGCATGTTTTGACCATCATTTCATTCTTTTATATATTAACTAGCTGGAGGCTTTGGGGATTGCAAGTTTTCCTATATCCGCATATGCTATTAACTATTTTCTATTTTTATGTGTGCAAGATCTCACCAAAAAGAACACCAGAGGGGCATCAAGGAATGATGAACACATGGACACAAGCGGCGACAAATTTTGGCCCACCCATTTTGAATGTGGGCATGCGAAAGACACTAGAAGCGTACCATCCATTGGTGTAACAAACTGTATCAAATGTTCTGAGCCCTAGAGGGGTGGTGTATCGTAACTATATTAAAAGCAACATTAATAAAAGATGCCCCACTTTGTTTTTGCTTACATCTCATTTCTGTGTCATTTCCTTCATGCATTTGTTCATCACATTCGTAGGACTTGGCATTTATACCATATCTATTTTGTTTGCATCGTATCTAGTATGCCATCCTTCTAAAACACCAAAAAAATAGCAATCCGATTATGTGACTATAAGAACTGACCTAATTGGCATACATACCCCCTAGGGTAGCCTCTAGAGGTTAAAAAATGGTCCTAACCAATCCCAAATTAGTTTTGGAAGGTCAGAGGTCAATTTGGCACCTTTTAAGAACTTTTATCCCTATTCGTCCCACCCTGGGATGATTAGAATCCTATTCATCTCACCCATGGATTATTAGAAGCAATATTTCTAGGGTGGGACGATTAGCAGGTTTGACTGGAAAAAAGTCAAGCCTTGACAAATGGCAGCCCAGATCCGCCACCCAACTTTGCCTTCAAGGCATGCAATTGTGAGGAACGATTTCAAATTATAGAGAGAGACTTAAGTCAAGCATGCCCTGATCATGGAGGCCTCATGCAAGGAGGCCATAAATTAGGGAGGAATCTTCTCTCCCCCAAAAAGGACATGGTGAGCCAAGTGGCACCCTCTCATGCGCATGCAAAGGAGACCCTGAGGTCTATAAAAAGGTGAGCCTCCTCACTCCAAAAAAAGAATAGAGCTGAAGCATTTTGAGAAATAGAGTGCTACCAAATTATACCCTAATTCTTCTTTGTGCTTCCTACATACCTAATTTCTATTTTGGAAGAGAGGTTAACGGATGAACATTAGGAACACAATCTAGACCCAAAAACCAAGCAATTAGCCACAATCCCACACCAAACTCATAAAAACAACCCACTAGGAGGTTTTAGACCCATCCCACTTGGATTGGTGCCAAAAATAATCCCCAAACAGTGGGCGTCTTGCCCCCGGGCATCCCCTGCACTACTGTAATCCTAATATCCCCACCTCGAAGTGATTAGAAATTTGTGGATGATTTATTTATTGTTATTTTTGCATTATGTTGCATCTGATGTACTTATGATGCTATCCAAGTTTCATTGCTTTCTGACATGATTTGACCTTGTTTTTATCATTTTATGTGTTTATTAACCTATAGGGAGTGCCTTAAGATATAGGATAATATGGGTATAATATGCAAAATATGACATTCTGGGTCATCTCAAAATTCCATTTTTAGTATAAACCCAAGTTTTTAGGAGTTTTTGAGGCCTATGGATAGGACATTTGCAAGGTCACTTTTGCATATTTTGTGATAGTCCCCATCATCCCACCCTAGAGTGATTAGAAATATGTGCATTATTTCCTAAATTTTCTTTTTGCAATGTGTCCCTAATGATGTCACCATGCCTCTATAAAAGTTTGAATTCATTATGGCATGTTTTGACCATCATTTCATTCTTTTATATATTAACTAGCTGGAGGCTTTGGGGATTGCATGTTTTACTATATCCGCATATTCTATTAACTATTTTCTATTTTTATGTGTGCAAGATATCACCACAAAGAACACCAGAGGGGAATCAAGGAATGATGAACACATGGACACAAGCGGCGACAACTTTTGGCCCACCCATTTTGAATGTGGGCATGCGAAAGACACTAGAAGCGTACCATCCATTGGTGTAACAAACTGTATCAAATGTTCTGAGCCCTAGAGGGGGGGTGTATTGTAACTAGATTAAAATCAACATTAATAAAAGAGGCCCCACTTTTTTTTTGCTTACATCTCATTTCTGTGTCATTTCCTTCATGCATTTGTTCATCACATTCATAGGACTTAGCATTTATACCATATCTATTTTGTTTGCATCGTATCTAGTATGCCATCCTTATACAACACCAAAACAACACCAATACGATTGTGTGACTATAAGAACTGACCTAATTGGCATACATACCCCCTAGGGTAGCCTCTAGAGGTTAAAAAATGGTCCTAACCAATCCCAAATTAGTTTTGGAAGGTCAGAGGTCAATTTGGAACCTTTTAAGAACTTTTCTCCCTATTCGTCCCACCCTGGGATGATTAGAATCCTATTCATCTCACCCTGGGATGATTAGAAGCAATCATTCTAGGGTGGGATGATTAGTAGGTTTGATTGGAAAAAATTCAAGCCTTGACAAATGGCAGCCCAGATCCGCCACCCAACTTTGCCTTCAAGGCATGCAATTGCAAGGAACGATTTCAAATTATAGAGAGAGACTTCAGTCAAGCATGCCCTGATCATGGAGGCCTCATGCAAGGAGGCCCTAAATTATGGAGGAATCTTCTCTCCCCCAAAAAGGACATGGTGAGCCAAATGGCACCCTCGCATGCGCATGCAAAGGAGACCCTGAGGTCTATAAAAAGGTGAGCCTCCTCACTCCAAAAAAAGAATAGAGCTGGAGCATTTGGAGAAATAGAGTGCTACCAAATTATACCCTAATTCTTCTTTGTGCTTCCTACATACCTAATTTTGATTTTGGAAGAGAGGTTAACGGATGAACATTAGGAACACAATGTAGACCCAAAAACCAAGCAATTAGCCACAATCCCACACCAAACTCATAAAAACAACCCCCTATGAGGTTTTAGACCCATCCCACTTGGATTGGTGCCAAAAATAATCCCCAAACAGTGGGCGTCTTGCCCGCGGGCATCCCCTGCACTGCTGCAATCCTAATATCCCCACCCCGAAGTGATTAGAAATTTGTGGATGATTTATTTATTGTTATTTTGCATTATGTTGCATCTGATGTACTTATGCTGCTATCCAAGTTTCATTGCTTTCTGACATGATTTGACCTTGTTTTTATCATTTTATGTGTTTACTAACCTATAGGGAGAGCCTTCAAATATACAAAAATATAGGTAGAATCTACCAAATCTGACCTTCTGGGTCATCTCAAAATGTCCCTTTTAGTCTAACCTCAATTTTGTAGGAGTTTTGGAGACCTCTAGACAGGACATTTGCAAGGTCGCTTTTGCACATTTTGTGACAGTCCCCATCGTCCCACCCCGGAGTGATTAGAAATATGTGCATGATTTCTTGATTGTTATTTTTGCAATGTGTCCCTGATGATGTATCCATGCATCTGTCAAATTTTGAATTCATTATGACATGTTTTGACCATCATTTCATTCTTTTATATATTAACTAGCCGAAGGCTTTGGGGATTGCATGTTTTCCTATATCCGCATATGCTATTAACTATTTTCTATTTTTATGTGTGCAGGATCTCACCACCAAGAACACCAAAGGGGCAGTAAGGAATGACGAACACATGGACACAAGTGGTGGTAACTTTTGGCCTGCCCATTTTGAATGTGGGCATGCAAAAGACACTAGAAGCGTACCATCCATTGGTGTAACGAACTGTATCAAATGTTTTGAGCCCTAGAGGGGGGGCGTATCGTAACTAGATTAAAAGCAACATTAATAAAAGTGTCCCCACTTTGTTTTTTCTTACATATCATTTATGTGCCATTTCCTTCATGCATTTGTTCATCACATTCGTAGGACTTAGCATCTATACCATATCTATTTTGTTTGCATCGTATCTAGTATGCCATCCTTCTATAACACCAAAACAACACCAATCCGATTATGTGACTACAAGCACTGACCGAATTGGCATACATACCCCCTAGGGCAGCCTCCAGAGGTTAAACAGTGGTCCTAACCACTCCCAAATCAGTTTTGGAAGGTCAAAGGTCAATTTGGCACCTTTTAAGCACTTTTCTCCCTATTCGTCCCACCCTGGGATGATTAGAATCCTATTCGCCCCACCCCGGGATGATTAGCAGCAATCGCTCCAGGGTGGGACGATTAGCAGGTTTGATTGGCAAAAAGTCAAGCCTTGACAAATGGCAGCCCAGATCCGCCACCCAACTTCACCTTCAAGGCATGCAATTGTGAGGAACGGTTTCAAATCAGAGAGAGAGACTTCAGTCAAGCATGCCCTGATCATGGAGGCCCTAAATCAGGGAGGAATCTTCTCTCCCCCAAAAGGGCATGGTGAGCCAAGTGGCGCCCTCGCATGCGCATTCAAAGGAGACCCTGAGGTCTATAAAAAGGTGAGCCTCCTCACCCCAAAAAAGAATAGAGCTAGAGCATTTGGAGCAATGGAGTGCTGCCAAATTATACCCCCATTCCTCTTTGTGCTTCCTACATCCCTAATTTCTCTTTTGGAAGAGAGGTTATCGGGTGAACACTAGGAACGCAATCTAGACCCAAAACCCAAGAAATCGGCCACAATCCCACACCAAACTCATCGACACAACCCCCTAGGAGGTTTTGGACCCATCCCACTTGGATTGGTGCCAAAACTAAGCCCCAAACGGTGGGCGTCCTGCCCCGGGTGCCCCCTGCACTACTGCAGTCCTAATCGCCCCACCCCGGAGTGATTAGAAATTTGTGCATGATTTCTTTACTATTATTTTTGCATTATGTTGTATCTGATGTACTTATGCTTCTGTCCAAGTTTCATTGCTTTCTGACATGATTTGACCTTGTTTTTATCATTTTATGCGTTTACTAACCTACAGGGAGCGCCTTCGGATACAGGACAATATGGGTAGAATCTGCCAAATATGACCTTCTGGGTCATCTCAAAATGCCCCTTTTAGTCTAACCCCAAGTTTGCAGGAGTTTTGGAGGCCTCTGGGTAGGACATTTGCAAGGTCACTTTTGCACATTTTGTGACAATCCCCAGCGTCCCACCCCGGAGCGATTAGAAATATGTGCATGATTTCCTAACTGTTATTTTTGCAATGTGTCCCTGATGATGTCTCCATGCCTCTATCAAATTTTGAATTCATTATGACATGTTTTGACCATCGTTTCATTCTTTTATATATTAACTAGCCGGAGGCTTTGGGGATTGCATGTTTTCCTATATCCGCATATGCTATTAACTATTTGCTATTTTTCTATGCATAGGATCTCACCACCAGGAACACCAGAGGGGCAGCAAGGAATGACGAACACATGGACACAAGCGGTGACAACTTTTGGCCCACCCATTTCGAATGTGGGCATGCGGAAGACACTGGAAGCGTACCATCCATTGATGTAACGAACTGTATCAAATGTTCTGAGCCCTAGAGGGGGGACGTATTGTAACTAGATTAAAAGCAACATTAATAAAAGAGGCCCCACTTTGTTTTGCTTACATCTCATTTCTGCATCATTTCCTTCATGCATTTGTTCATCGCATTCGTAGGACTTAGCATCTATACCATATCTATTTTGTTTGCATCATATCTGGTATGCCATCCTTCTGCATTCACTTTCAGTGGTGATCATGGTGGGACCCTATCCCCTACTATTAAGATCAAGTTTTTGATCCAAATTTTATGGTTTCTTTGTAGGTGTTACTCATTCGGGCACTGGACTGCTACTCGTGCCACCCTGGGATGAATACATATTCGTCCCACCCTATGACGAATACAGACCTGCTATTCATCCCACCCCGGGATGATTAGAACTCTATGCATTTTCTGAGCAGAAACTCAGAGGCATCTGGTTTAGACAGAGAAGAGGTAGGCCTTCTGCACATCCTCTGTGTTTTTCTACTTTCTGTTTCTGCAATTTTCTGTTTTCTTTGCTTTATTTTCAGACACTTGCATAGAAAGGTTAAGTAGTTTGTTTTCCTTTCTTGCAATAAAAATAAAAATAAAAAACATAGAGTAAATTAAATGGAAGGAACTTGATTAGGAATGCATTCTTCTCTGGTTTTCTTGCATGATACTTGCACCAATGGCAAGTCCTCATCATAGGTTTCAGTTCTAGTTAGGTTTTGTGATTTCCTTTTTGCTACTAATTGTTTCTGAAAGATAAAACGTACTTTAAAGCATTGCATTAGTGAAAATCATCTTTTGTTGTATGTTTTCTTTCTTTACACAATTAAAAGGAACCACACACACCACCTAATAAAATTAACATCAAGGAGTTGGTCTTAATACCCCAACACTTGATCAAGACCAACGGTGGATTTCATCACCACCTTGGCTTGGATTTTGCATACATATACCCTGATCGTGATTGTTGCTAGACGTAAATCCTGATGAAAGCTGACCAAGTGTAATGGGGGTGATTCCCCATGCATGAGGATAAGTCTTCTATGGTAGGTGTCAAAAATAGAGTGATCCCCCTTCCGTACCGCCTATGTTCCACGTACTGTTCTGCTCTCGCGTACCAATAGTTTCCCTCACGTAAGGGCGGGTATATTGAGAGGTTCGGTATAACGGCCTAGCAATGGTATATTGAAGGGGCGACCATTTTGGAGATACAAGAGCCCTCATTTTGCATGTATAACAAAGTTTCCTTTACAAGATTCACATAACAAAAATCAAACACATTAGACCAGATCTAGGGCACACATTTAATCTGTAAACGAGATAATCATTTCTTTGCTTGTGTGGTCCCCTTTTGTTTGGTATAGCATAAAAATTTTGTAAAGGAGATAAAAATATACATATCTTTCTAGAAAGACCACCACCATGGTGTATACCCGTAGCCAAGCCCAATCATGGGCAGAAGCTACAGAAAGTATACAAGGAGGCACAAGTCACCTCCGTTATAGCCCCAAGGACTTGGTTATACCACCTTGGCAGCCTGACCCACAACATAGTCCACACTATGCCACTACAAAAAAGGACTATAGAGGCACCCCTTTGAGGGGCACTCCCATTCAACATAGACCCTCTCAGGAGGAGTACACACATGGGAAGGCTCCCTTAGACACTCATTATGAGTGGCCACTACGTGATGAAGCGCTAGAGCAGCATAGGGTTCATAAGGAGGGACCACATGATTATATCATTCCTCCTCCACCCCTCATTACTGTTAGAACTAATAGGCCAAATCTAGAGCGCAAGGCTCTTCAGATAGGGTGAGCCAACTCCGCCCATCCCTTTCACATGTACGAAAGGGAGCATGAGGAAAACTAGTATATTCCTCAAGAGCAATACACCACATGGGAGCAATGCGCCTCCGCACCTGCTAATTATCAAGATCACCTATTGAGGCCAGAGCCTCGGGTGAATGCTGCTAACCTCGATAGAGGAAAGTGACCCATAGAGATCTCGGATCACCATGACCGAGATAGATATGTAGGGGAGGCATCTAGGCCTCCTAGACATAGGACGATGGAACAAATCGACTTGGCATTTGCCAAACATGCCACCCACCAAGCGCAAATCATGTAGCTTAGGCAAGATCAACGAGTAGTTAGAACAACTGTATCATCTTAACAAAGAGCGCATTCAATGCCAGATAGATGAGTTGCTCTAGAACACTATGCATGAGAGGATTCCAACCCCTCGCATGCATAGGACAAAAATTTATGAGAGGCACAACCCCTTAGTACGGGATAGGTCTCCATGACCTTATCAAGCGTTGCCTCCAAGACCTCCTAGACCTGAGCGGGAGGCCACCCCTAGAACCAATGATGGGCGCCTTCCTCGGGCACCCATCCATGTTTATAGGTCATGCCCAGAAACTCCTCAAGAAGCCTATGAGGAATTTGAGCGAGAAGAAGAGCAGGCTGAAATGCCCTACCAAGGCAGGGGCGCTACCCGGCTACCCCTCCATAGGCCTCAAGTTCCTCACAATTCACAATGGGAACAAACCAAAGAAGAGGAAATCAAATCCTCTGATGCATACAAAGCATTGCTAGAGCACTTAGAGTCTATGGAGACTAAGACTTCAGGGCCCCAAAAGCCCACCTTACGCCAGCTCCATAGTCACCCTATGCATCCTTCAGTTCTAGCACCCCCATACCCCGACCACTTCAAAATGCCTCAATTGGTAATTTTTAGAGGGGATGAGGATGCCCAAGAGCACGTAACAAGGTTCCTGAGTCAATGCTTTGGCATTCAGGACAATGATGCATTGCTTCTGAGAATGTTTATAACCACGTTCGTAGGCCTTGCCTCGGATTGGTTTACCTAGTTTTCGAAGCATAGCATCAATAATCTAGACCAGCTAGTGGACGCGTTCCTTGAATGTTTTGCCTTCAACACCAAGAAGAAGGCATCCTTAAGTGACCTAGCTGGCCTTAAGTAGTATGATGATGAGACCATAGCCGCTTATGGGAATCGATGGAGGACATTGCTTTCAAAGCTACCTTACCTCCCTCCCATGGCCGACATGACTCAAATGTTTTCAAAGAGTTGCATAAGGTCGATCTCCATGCTATTGTAGCTGCAACAATATGCCACCCTCGAAGAAGCCTTGGCGCAAGCCAGGATAATTGAGGAGATCAAAATACAAGATGACGAGATTGCCAAGCCACGCAAGAAAGAGTGGACCAAAAATGCTAAAACTGGGCCCACGCAACCGAAACCCACCACGGTCAATCAGGTTGCCATAACTATACCAAAGCCTACACAAATGACATAACCCCCAAAGGCTAATTATCAGGCAGTTCCTCTTGATAACTATGAAAAGGAAAATCATAAACAAGAGCAAAATCAGTAGCATCGCCCTAAGCGACAATTCACACAATTCACGGAGTCTAGAGACTCCTTGTTTGACCGCTTGTTCATGACAAACCTGATAAACTTGTCAAAAAGTCGACCCATAGACCCCAACATGCCAAAACCCAAGGGCTATAGGGAAGACTTATATTGTAGATTCCATCGACAGAAAGGACACGACATCTTCACTTGTTGGAAATTCAAAAACTTAGTGCAGGACTTGATAGACAACAAAATGCTCATGGTAGATAATCTCGTAGCATTGAGCAACCAATAGATGGAAGTCTTCAAAGACCCCCTGCCTGCCCATGATGCGTAGGCAAAGACTTTACAAGTGAATGAGGTAACACAAAACTACCCCATGCAAGGATACGTGGGGATGATAAGCATCGTGACACGGAACAAAAGATACCCAAACATGGCTGCACCCACTGTAGCTACAGGAGATGTTCCATCAATGTCACAACCTCCACAACACCCTACACAACCTCCCCCACCTAGACCAGTGGCCATGATTCGGACTAAGCTTACTCAAATTTTAAGGACCACGTCGGCTAGGCTCTCCATTTATGAGCTCATCCAACAATCATCGCCCCATCGGGAGGCTCTGATGGAGATACTCAAAGCCATTGAGCTACAGCCCCATGAACCCAATTCTTTCAACAACTTTGTGGGACATGTGAGACAATGCACAGAACCGGTCATAACCTTTAGGGAAGATGAACTAAAATTGGTGATTGGTGATATGGTGGATCCACCCCTACACGTCATCATGTGGGTCAATGGGATTCCATTCAAGAGGGTGTTGGTGGACACTGGCTCATCCAACAACATAATCATGACAATGGCATTAAAACACCTTAAGTTGCCAGCATCCCACATTGTGGCATCCACTTACACTCTTCGAGCATTCAACGACGCGTTATGCTCGATGGTTGGCACAATTGTCCTACCCATCCAAGTAGGACAAAAGACCATTCCTACATTGTGTCACATCCTTGAGGGTGATATGGCCTACAATATCTTGCTAGGCCGGCCTTGGATCAGGGACATGAAGTGTGTCCCTTCGATAGCCCATCAATGCCTCAAATACACATACGAAGGGCAAGTACATGTAGTCCCAGTAGACTTAGAGCCCTTTAAGTTTTGCAATGCGGTGCAGTTGATGCCACAATCGACCCTCCCATCGACACATTTGGACTTTCAATTGAATCCATCCACTTAGGGTCTGATTCTGCCTACATCCCCATTGTTGAGTCCCTCAACTCACCGACCTGGCCCATCTTCATCATCTGTCCCTTCACCAACGATGCCACCTATGGTGGCCACATCGAAGGACAATGGGAAGAAGCCCCTAGAGGAGGTACCACCATTAGTCTCAACCATCTCTACCGAGGAGGTGCCCAGCCGAATGGAAGTCGAGACACCTGGTTCACCCAACATGGAGTGGACTCAGGGAGAACTCCCATTCCCTCCCCCTCAACCATCGATGATTACCATTGAGATGGCCAATACGGGCCTAGGGGAGTACCTAGTGTAGAACATTGTGGCAACACCCATGCTCGAATCCATGCAAGACATGGGGAGACCTCGCCTCCCCATCGACACTATCGTCCCTTTAGGTTACCCACCAAATCAGACCAATTTTGTATATGGGGGCCTCGAGAACGGCATTGAACCCTACCTACAAGAGGAAGAGGACGAAGAGCCATTTTTTGAGAATATTGACTATCTGTCCAACCCAGACTTCACCTTGAAATACCTAGACCAATGTAATTGGCATGGATATGGATTGGGCAGATATGAACAAGGAATGCACATTCTTTGTCAACCAAGATACCAGATGCCATATGATAAATCAGGAGTAGGGTTCAACCACCCTTTGCCCCTCGACATCTTGGTAGAAACCATGCAAGGCTTAGGTCTAGGCAATAGGGATGGGTTGGCACAAGATCCATATGCCAATCCCAACACTACATACACATTGGGGAATTATTTCCCATTGTTAACAACAAACCTTGTTGACCTCAACAACCCCTCCCCTTTGATCGAGGAAGGGGAAAGTTCAAGAAGTAACCTCCAAGAAGGATATGAACAAAATCAAGGGAGGTCTTCGAAAGATGAGTCAGATTATGAGGTAGCACCTTGGGACCCTTTTGAGTCCGATAGCAATCACTCGTAGGTGACACCCATTGATGACTATCAGGAGGACTTCATGGCAATGTTCCCCTTTAATGTTCCAATCGGGCAATTGCCACCTCCAGAGAATCCAGCCCTCTCGTAGAGAGCGGAACAACCCAGAAGGGACCAAATCAACTTGCTCGAACAAAATGAGCCTCCCATGCCGGCCATAAGGCCAAGTGATCAAGAAATGCCTAGTGGGAGGCTATACCAGCCAGAGGGGCACATAGTTGTCAGAGCCAATGAAGGCCTATGGATCTTCGATAGTGACTATGAGGATGAGACTGAGATGGCATATCTCAACCATATGAGGCAACAAGAATACCCCATAGACATCGATGGTATGTTTGAACATCTAAATATGGGACCAAGGCATAGGTGGCATTTAAACCAAGTACAGTTAAACCAAGTGCTTCATCCACCACTTCGGGCATACAGGGAGCACCCCCACCTAGAGACCCTATAGGGCCATCAGTGCCTAGGGTAGACCCTATCCTTCTATCTACACATAGGGCCGATCCTTTTGTGCCAATACCCATAGAGCCAGATCTGGGGTACAAGGATCACCAAGAATGTCTGAATCAACACCCACATGGTAATGGAGACCAAATTCATTCCATCAACATGATCTCCATTGATTTAACCACCCCCATCCACAATCCAACCGATCCAACATGACCATTGTATCTAGACCTAGATGCCATAGACTGGGATCATGTTGACTCACCACCATCCCCATCAGAGTACTGGCCTTGCGGTGAGATGTTCCATTTCACCCCAGGATAGACTCAGGATATCTTCCATGTTGAAGAGGAACCCGACGTTCCCAATGTAGATCTAAATTTAGTAAATGATATCCACCTGATCCCAACTCCACACCAGTTGGAGGATGGATCCCACATGTCAGTCGAAGAAATGATTGACGTAGACATCGGTTCTGATCCAATGAATCCACAAATCATCAAGTTGGGGGTAAGTTTATCCCCCGAAGAGCAAGCCGATTACATTGCCCTTCTCAAAGAGAAGAAGGAGGTTTTTGCATGGTCCTACAAAGACATGTCGGGGCTAGACCCATAGCTAGTCATGCATAATCTAACACTTGATCCGACAGTCAAGCCAGTCAAGCAAAAGCTACGTAAGATGCACCCAATAGTGGCCTTAATGGTCAAATATGAGCTACAAAAGTTGTTGGATGCACAGTTTGTCATCTGCATGGATTACCCACCATGGTTGTCCAACATGGTACCCATCAAAAATCCTGATGGGAGGATTCGCATATGCACCGATTTTCAAGATTTAAACAAAGCGAGTCCCAAGGATGATTTCCCCTTGCCTAGCATCGATGCATTGGTAGATGCTACAATAGGCCATGAAATGCTTTCCCTCATGGATGGTTTCTCGGGATACAACCAGATTCGTATCAATCTCGATGATCAACTAAAAATGGCGTTCACGATGCCTTGGGGGACATTTTGTTATAAGGTCATGCCCTTTGGCCTTAAAAATGTTGGTGCCACCTACCAACGCGCTATGACATACATCTTCCATGATCACATGCATAAAACTTTGGAAGATTATATGGATGATTTGTTGGCCAAATCTCTTTTGTGCCAAAATCATCTCGATGACTTACGCAAGATCCTTGATCACCTCATCGAACACAAGGTTAGGCTAAACCCCAAGAAGTGCGTATTTGGCATCACATCTAGAAAACTCTTGGGTTTCATAGTCTCAAAATGAGGCATCGAGGTAGATCCAAATAAATTCAAGGCAATCCTTGAAATGCTTCCCCCAACCACCATCAAGCAGCTCAAAAGCTTGCAGGGTAAGGTCACATCAATCAAGCGCTTCATAGCATAGTTATCTGACAAGTGCCGACCCATGAATAAATTATTACACAAGGGGGTAGCATTTCATTGGGATGACGAGTGCCAGTCAACCTTCGATGACATCAAACAATACTTGGCTTCACCACTAGTATTGGCACCACCTAGACCAGGAGTGTCATTCTATTTATACATCTCAGCTACTAAGGTGGCACTGGGCGCCATGCTAGCCCAAAAAAATGAATTACATAAAGAATAGGCTAATTATTATCTTAGCCGCACCCTGGTCAGTTATGAACTTAACTATGCATACGTTGAGAAGCTATGCTTGGCGGTGGTATTTGCCACCAAAAAGCTATGCCATTACATCTTGAGCAATACGACGTATGTTGTGTCTAAGGAGAATCCATTGTGGTACATGATGAGTCGTACTTATCATAGTAGTCACACGATAAAATGGATCATGTTGTTGATGGAGTTTGACATCGAATTCATTGGACAAAAGTCCATCAAAGGTCAAGTCATCGTCGATCAACTAGCAGAGGCTCCTCTCGAAGATGATCAGCCTCTGACCGTAGAGCTACCCGATGATGGGGTCTTCCATGTCTCAGAATCGCCAGATTCTGATGAGCCTGAGTCACAGGCCGACATAACCTTATTTTTTGATGGTTCTAAATGTGAGCAAGGGGGTGGCATGGGAATCATGTTTTTCACACCGCAAGGGGCTCCAATGCCTTTATCATTTAAACTTGATTTCCCGTGCACCAATAACAATGTTGAATATGAAGCCTTGCTCATAGGTCTTCAGACAACCATCACCATGAACATCAAATACTTGAATATCTTTGGTGATTCATTGTTAATTGTCAACCAAGTGAAAGGGGTATTCCAATGCAAATGCCCAGTTCTGTAGGCCTACAAAGCCCTTGTGGATAAATTCTTGGCAAATCTTGAATGGTACGACATCGAGGCACTCCCTCGATCATCGAATCATTTTGCGGACACTATGGCCTCCTTGGGGTCACTAATCCCGCAAGACCCTTCTGGTGAGATGACAACCATTCAAGTCAAAATGTTATCACAATCCATGATGGAGCATGCAAGCTCTGACATAACGCCAGGAATCCACCTGATCCAGATTGAACCATCTCAGGATAGGTTCTCTCGAATCCATGATAGTCTGAATCATGCCAACTAGGGGTCTTTGTTCTCTCCAACCCCTCTTAATAGCAACACAATGCTATTTCTACAAGTTCTTTCCCGCTCAACTTTTGCTAGGGATGAACTTCAAGAGGGATCGACCATTCATACCATCGAGGTTTCTGATCAGCAGGATTGGTACACACCCATAAGAGACTATCTCAAGTTAGGTAGCCTCCCACTTGGATTGTCGCACACCACAAAAAGATCATTCAAATAGAAAGCGGCAAAACATGTCTTGCTAGGAGACATTTTGTACCATCGAAGCTACGAAGGGATCCTCCTCCATTGCTTGGACCAACAAGAGTCCACTTGGGCGATCACCCAAGCGCACGATGGTACATGCGGTGGCCACTTCAACGGTATGGCCATCGCCAAGTGCATTCTTCGCATGGGCTATTATTGGCCATCTTTAGAGCGAGATTGTTGCGCATATGTGCGAAAGTGCATGAAGTGTCAACACCATGCTAACTTGACACACGTACCTTCTCAGGCCTTGCAGCCGATCCAATCGGCTTGGCCATTTTCATAGTGGGGCTTAGATCTCATCGAAAATATCTCCCCTGCATCGTCAAGTCATCACACGTTTATCATAATGGCCATAGAGTACTTCACTAAGTGGGTGGAAGCAATTCTGCTTACCTCTACGACTGGGCCCCGCATTACGGAGTTCATTTTACATAACATCATATGTCATTTTGGTATTCCATCCAAGATCATCTCGGATAATGGGACGTCATTTAAGAACAAAGATGTGCGTGCTTTGACAACAAAGTACAAAATTCAGCATAGTTTTTTGACACCTTATTATCCGTAGGCAAATGGGCAAGCAGAGGCGTCAAACAAAATGCTAGTTGCCATCCTTAAAAATATGGTCGTAGATAATCATAAGGATTGGCACATCCAAATACCACTTGCCCTATGGGCTTATCGCACTAGCATTCGGACGCCCACTAGGGCAACTCCATTTTTGCTAGTGTATGGCTCCGAGGCAGTCATGCCTCTCGAGTTGGAAATACCCTCCCTACGCATATCAATGCAAGAGTTCATCGATGATGACACTACATGATAGGCCCGGTTAGACCAGCTTACGTTACTCGATGAATGATGCATCAATGCTCTCGAGCATTTACGTATCTATCAAGAGCGACTTAAGAAAGCATACAACATGAAAGTTCACCTGAGGGACTTTCAGGTTGGTGACTTGGTCTTAAAAGAGAACCAACAAAATTCTAACTTGCCACCCCATTTAAGGGACAAGTTCATGGCAAATTGGTTAGGTCCTTATGTAATCGATAGTAAAATAGGACCTGGAACATACCGGCTCACCTCTCTTGAAGGAATCAAGGAACTAGAACCCTTGAACATCAGTCATTTGAGGCCATTCAACATTTAGAGAGCCATCGCCCACCCCAAAAGCTCCAAGGGTTCCTACAATCGCTTGGTCAACCTAAAATGCCCCAAAGGTATCCATAATCCCTTTGGTCAAACCAAAAGCTCCAAGGGTTCCCACAATCGCTTGGTCACCCAAAATGCCCCAAAGGTATCTATAATCCCTTTGGTCAAACCAAAAGCTCCAAGGGTTCCCACAATCGCTTGGTCAACCAAAATGCCCCAAAGGTATCTATAATCCCTTTGGTCAAACCAAAAGCTCCAAGGGTTCCCATAATCGCTTGGTCAACCTAAAATGCCCCAAAGGTATCTATAATCCCTTTGGTCAAACCAAAAGCTCCAAGGGTTCCCACAATCGCTTGGTCACCCAAAATGCCCCAAAGGTATCTATAATCCCTTTGGTCAAACCAAAAGCTCCAAGGGTTCCTGCAATCGCTTGGTCACCCAAAATGCCCCAAAGGTATCTATAATCCCTTTGGTCAAACCTCCAAGGATCCGTAAGAATCACTTGGTCCACACCCATTCGGGTTCAACCGTCCATAATGAATATTCAAAAAACAACAGATAATCAAAAATAACAAAAAAATTGCATCTCACTTTCATGCATAATCTTAAAAATCAAAACACAAAAAAAAAAAAAAGTTGCATTAGGCATCACATACATACATTGCATATTTGTTGGTCATACATGTCAAAAGCACCATAGACTGTAATTACTCGGCAATTCCATCATTTTCCAAATTTATCCATTTTGTAAATGATCCATCAAGAATAACGCCCTTCACATTTTCGCCATATCATAGTCAGTTGTCTTCTAATGTCTTTAGGGTTTTCGTCATTCAGTTGTCTTTAGATTTCTAGTCAAATGTTGTACAAATTCAGATCGATTTTTACAAGGTAGAGTTTTACTTGGATCACGCCTTGTTACATAGCATCCCAACACAAGCTTAAAAACACATAAAAATTCCCAAGTTGTGTGAACGAAAGATGAAACCTACAAAGCGGTCCAGGGTACCATAAGTGAAAATGGTTATCTTGCTCATCCCCCTATGCGAATGACCCCAAGAATGCTGAGATTTGGCAAAAGGACAAGCATCTTCCCTATCCAATTCCCCAAAATAAATAGTGGTTTTTACCACTATCAAAAATCCCAAACACCTTTGATCCTCAAAGTCGTAAGGATTGTACTACACCAGAGGGGCAAAAAAAATTAAAACAAACAACTTCAAGTCAAAGTACAAGCTCAAATTTGAAATCAAAATTCAAAATCTAAAAGGCAACAATAAAAAATAAAATAGTGATCACCACTACTCAAACCCCTTGCTCAAGAAAAAATAAAAACAAAAAGAAAAATAAATAGTGATTTTTATCACTATATATGAGAGCAAGTATCCCAATAAAATTGAAGAACCGAAAGAAGTCTGAACTTGAATCCTTGGAATTCTCAGCATTCGAAAGATCATTTAGGTGATCCTCATTACAGGTTTGGTGGATAGCCTACCTGGCACTGGTGGTATCCTAAATGCATGACGATATATCTATCACATTAGCTTTGCGTATGTGTAGATCAATGTTTGCATGTGGATGAGCTAGCTTATGGTATCCTAGATTGCCCCATAGATTAATCTTACTAAATGCAACAAAGGAGTTAGTGGAGCTAATTAGGTGATCCTCAGTACAGGTTTGGTGGACAGCCTACTTGGCACTGGTGGTATCCTTATGAATACCACATCAACGAACTCAATCGCACACACAGGGATGTGAAATAACTTGGTCAAACTCAAGTCTGAATTCGTACCTTGTTCGAAAGTCTTGTAAGATAATGTACAGTCTTGACTAGTTAGTTAAAGCATCTGAGTCTCAGAAAAACCTTAACTACATTCTAAAACAATTGTTGTACATTTCATTACTTACATCACCATCAAAAAATACAAAACAAAAATTACAAATGCAAAGTTATTCCATAAAGCAATCACATAGTACAGAAAGCCAATAAATCTTATACAGTCTATGGTGCCATCGCCTGTATACCAACAAATCATTCCATCCATTCCATATGCATACATCTATATCATATAGCTAAAATCATCCATAGTCATAATAGCATATGCATACATCAACATAAATAAATGTGCATAAAGAACAATAAACCATGACAAGTATATAATCAAACCAAAAATGAGTCATGTATATATATCAAGTCAAAATGCCCTCAGGCTACAATAAGAAGGTCCTCTGACCTCACAAAAAACCAAAAATTCAAAATCCCCAAAGCCTAGGGAGTCGGCCACCATGATCATGTAGGATCGGTGCGACTGGAACTACCCCTAGTAGTATGGGTCCTATGGGACCTCTCAGGGTGGTTTTCCTGCCCGTCGCACCCTGCCCACCAACACTACCCTCATCTAGCCACCTGCGATGAGATGATGCAGACTACTCAGTCTCACTGCCTCTCGTACGACATGATGAACCACCTCCATCGAGCATAGGCAACTGTCCATCGAGGTGGACAACCTCCATCTCTAACTCTACCCGGTACCGACCCCACTCTAGATCTCATCGATGATACACAACCAATGCACTATCCTGCTGTGCCAATTGAGCCCATAGGAGATCCCTCTCCTACATTACCTCCACCAAAGCATCTCTATGCTCCTCCTCCCATCTCCGTAGGAGACCCTCCAATCATGCTATCTCAGCATGAAACCCAACCTCCACATCCCCTCGAGATAGCCTGAGGCATGGGCACCTCCGAGGATGGCCTCTACTCTAGACACCCACTACTCCGGGACATCCTGTACATCCGGCTACTCTGGAACCCCCAAATCATCTCCATCACCAATGAAGTCATCAACCTCCACCATGTCAACATCATCAAGTGGAGCCCCCCAACCCTCCATCGATGCCTCTGCATCCCCACCTCCTGTTGCTATCGTATCCATGCCTCCTAGAGGCCCCTCACCCCGCCATCATCGCATAGTCCACCATCGGTCATACTCTGTAGTTACCCCGACATCATCCATATTGGGTACATCAATAACTACATCAGACCCCTCACCTAATGGCTCAATGATAGGCCAGACTAGGGTCCTCTCATCACCATGATGTCGATAGATCAAGGGATCACCAGGCAATCCCTAGTGCACCCCAAACTATCATGTCACTCGAACATATGGAAAGTACTCTTGCTCTGTCCCATGCCACCCAATCAACCATCTACCCTTACACACATGTCGGAGCCACTCTCCAGCCTCAGGCTAGGATGGACAGTCTCGGTATGGCCACTAGAACACCTACCCTGACATTAGATGAGAGAAGGCATCAGTATAGTGACCTACGTCACCTGCCCATCATCGACTCTATCCATGCTCCTCTGATCGCCACCATAAATTGGCATATCCAATCTCTCGATCCACCATCTCACCTCGGGTGGTCCAAGGCAAACCCTACGGCCGCTCCACAGCTATGTGCTGCCACCCCCAACACTGCAAGAGATAGCTGCACCCGATCCCCTTTCACTTTCGATAGCGGACCTCGTACAACTCATCGTACAACTATGCCAACAATGTCTGACCCCATCTCATAATAAGTGGAGCTGATGTAGGACACTCCACCAATGTGAAAACCAACTCAAGCAGGTTCCAAGGGAACCTCACACCTGAGGAGTCAGGAAGCAACATATTGGAAATGAGGGCCATGAGCAAAGCATGCCTCACCCCTAATACGCCCTTCTCCAGCCACCACCACACCAGAATACCGCCTATCTGGCAATCAGCCTCTGCCCTCTCCACACCCCTCTCCACCCCCCTCTCCCCCACCCAACCAAAACACCATGTCAGTACTGCTATCCGTTGGTCCCGATGGGTCATCCGGATAGGCAGTCCATCTATCGAAATCCATAGAATCCGATACACATCCTCTAGAGTCATAGTCATCTCCCCTGTTGGAAGATGAAAAGTGTTGGTGCGGGGATCCCACAGATTGATCAGGGTAGTCAAATATGCCCGATCCCCCACCATAGGCTCCAGATGCGTCACGTGCTTGAGCCCAAGGGCATCAAGCCACTCCCAATCCCCAACTGTCAAGGCATCCCGAGCATCAGAGAAAATAGTCGGCTGGCGGTACCGACTCTTCACAACCTAAAAAATAATAAAAAGCAAAATATATTAAGTACATACTTAATATAAACAAAAACATTAAAATAAAATTGTACAAGAACAACAAAGTATAGAAAACAATTGTACAGCAAAAGTACAACATAAAAGTAAAAAAACAAAGTAAAAAAGTATAGAAATATTAAAATAAACTGTACAAAATGACAAAGACATAAAAATAATTGTACAAAAAAAAAACAAAAAAAAAAAAAAATCATACTAAGGTTTCAACCTTAAGGTGAACAAAAAAAAACAAAAAAAAAATCATACTAGGGTTTCAACCTTAACATGAACAAAAACTACAAAATAAAATGACAATGTGTTGGGTTTTAAACCTAAACACAATCACAAACAAAGTATAGATAATAGGTATTAGGGTTTTGACCTTAATCTAAGAACAGTCACAAAATAAAACAAAAAATCGTACTAAGGTTTCAACCTTAATGGGAACAAAATAAAAAAAAAAATATAAAAATATAAAAATTAATATTAGGGTTTCAACCTTAATATTAATGCAAAACAAAACAAAAAAATAATAAAAAAAAATCATATATTAGGTTTTCAACTTGATATACGGATAAAAACAAAATAACGCAAACAAACATTTATATGTAAGTTTTTAACTTCATATAAAACAAAAATGAATAATAGGCAAGGAGAAGGAACATCATACCGGTCTCACCTCGGCTCCTCCACTCGAAGATCTGGTTCTCACACTCATGATGTCCATGAAATTTTGGCAGCGCTCCGCTACGCACACTCGCACTCCTCACTGCTCCAAATCGCCAAGAAAAAATTGTTGCAAATGAGCCCAAAACCTAGTTTTGGTCCTTATATAGGTTGTTAGGCCTGTAATCGTTCCACCCTGGGATGAGCGCTCTAGTTAGCACTCATCCCACCCTGGGATGATTACAAAATTGGTATTCGTCCCACCCTGGGATGATTACAGAGCAAGAAATAAAGCAACAAAAATTGCATCCAAAAAATGCACCAAAAATAGCAATAAATCTGCCGAACAAAGGTGCCTTTGCACCTAACATTCATGGCATGAAAAACCACCGTCGGGGTCACAAATACTCACTATCCTACTCCCTAAGAAGGCTAGCATAGCTGGACCGCTCCACGGGAAGGAGGATTTTCGATAATTTCTACCCCAATCGGCATCACAAAAAGGGTCAAAACCCACCAAAAATAGGTCCGATTGTTGGAAAACTGCAATACGCGTTCAACGAAAACAACTGAAGGCACCCTTACAAATGTCATCTTGGGTCAAGCGACTCATCGCTTTTCTCATTTTGGTCATTCCCTCATCGATTCGTCGCTTGAGGGGGTAGTCACACTTAGTCACCAAATCAACAAATACACACCCAATCAAGGAAATGGCATGCATTCAAAGAATCATTGACAAAGACAATCACGCTCCTGCTTGGGGCAGCAAACAAGCAATAATCACAAGCTAAACAAACACTTGGCATTCTGGAAGCATGAAGACAAGGTTCCTCAGACAAAAGGTTGCGCCCTTTGCCTATTCATGACTGAACAATGTCCAAGATCAAGTACACCTCATTGAAAAAGGTTACACTTGAGTTAAGCTCCTTAGCTCGTCAGAAGCAAGGATTCAAGAATGCGTGCCCTTTCCATACTTGGGGCATCAAAATTTGGTTAGGTTACTGAGAAACCCTAATCATTAAGTGCTTTGGTCATCTATTTTTGCTCAGCACTGCGCCACACACAACGCATCCCAAAAAGGGGCATCTGTAGACACCAAAACAACACCAATCCGATTATGTGACTACAAGCACTGACCGAATTGGCATACATACCCCCTAGGGCAGCCTCCAGAGGTTAAACAGTGGTCCTAACCACTCCCAAATCAGTTTTGGAAGGTCAGAGGTCAATTTGGCACCTTTTAAGCACTTTGCTCCCTATTCGTCCCACCCTGGGACGATTAGAATCCTATTCGCCCCACCCGGGACGATTAGCAACAATCGCTCCAGGGTGGGACGATTAGCAGGTTTGACTGGCAAAAATTCAAGCCTTGACAAATGGCAGCCCAGATCCACCACCCAACTTCACCTTCAAGGCATGCAATTGCGAGGAACGGTTTCAAATCTAAGAGAGAGACTTCAGTCAAGCATGCCCTGATCATGGAGGCCTCTAAATCAGGGAGGAATCTTCTCTCCCCCAAAAGGGCATGGTGAGCCAAGTGGCGCCCTCGCATGCGCATTCAAAGGAGACCCTTAGGTCTATAAAAAGGTGAGCCTCCTCACCCCAAAAGAGAATAGAGCTGGAGCATTTGGAGCAACGGAGTGCTGCCAAATTATACCCCCATTCCTCTTTGTGCTTCCTACATCCCTAATTTCTCTTTTGGAAGAGAGGTTATCGGGTGAACACTAGGAATGCAATCTAGACCCAAAACCCAAGCAATCAGCCACAATCCCACACCAAACTCATTGACACAACCCCCTAGGAGGTTTTGGACCCATCCCACTTGGATTGGTGCCAAAACTAAGCCCCAAACGGTGGGCGTCCTGCCCTCGGGCGCCCCTGCACTATTGCAGTCCTAATCGCCCCACCCCAGAGTGATTAGAAATATGTGCATGATTTCTTTACTATTATTTTTGCATTATGTTGTATCTGATGTACTTATGCTGCTGTCCAAGTTTCATTGCTTTCTGACATGATTTGACCTTGTTTTTATCATTTTATGCGTTTACTAACCTACAGGGAGCGCCTTCGGATACAGGACAATCTGGGTAGAATCTGCCAAATCTGACCTTCTGGGTCATCTCAAAATGCCCCTTTTAGTCTAACCCCAAGTTTGCAGGAGTTTTGGAGGCCTCTGGGCAGGACATTTGCAAGGTCGCTTTTGCACATTTTGTGACAGTCCCCATCGTCCCACCCCGGAGCGATTAGAAATATGTGCATGATTTCCTGACTGTTATTTTTGCAATGTGTCCCTGATGATGTCTCCATGCCTCTGTCAAATTTTGAATTCATTATGACATGTTTTGACCATCGTTTCATTCTTTTATATATTAACTAGCCGGAGGCTTTGGGGATTGCATGTTTTCCTATATCCGCATATGCTATTAACTATTTGCTATTTTTTTGTGCATAGGATCTCACCACCAGGAACACCAGAGGGGCAGCAAGGAATGACGAACACATGGACACAAGCGGCGACAACTTTTGGCCCGCCCATTTCGAATGTGGGCATGCGAAAGACACTAGAAGCGTACCATCCATTGATGTAACGAACTGTATCAAACGTTCTGAGCCCTAGAGGGGGGACGTATTGTAACCAGATTAAAAGCAACATTAATAAAAGAGGCCCCACTTTGTTTTGCTTACATCTCATTTCTGCGTCATTTCCTTCATGCATTTGTTCATCGCATTCGTAGGACTTAGCATCTATACCATATCTATTTTGTTTGCATCATATCTGGTACGTCGTCCTTCTGCATTCACTTTCATATTTATCAAAATCAAAGATATTGTTTTGTAATATTATTAATTTTTTATACTCCAAAAATAATATTTCTATTTTAGAAGAGGATTCTACTTCATCGTCCTATAAGGATCTTGCAAAATTAGGAATTGCTACTCCTTATGTTAAAAATAATGGTTATGGTCGAGAGTACATTGATTATTGTGCTATGGATGATAAAGAAATAACTATGAAGGAGAATCTCCATAATTCTATTTATCAATATGGCTTACCTTTTAAAGATTTCTTTGATAAAAAAATTCATTTTATGCCTGTTCTTTTTGTCAAGAAAGGAGACACATTCAGATTTTGTATCGACTATCATCTTGCTTGCTCAAAATAATAAAAGATAATAGTAAAAATAAATAAATAAATAAATAAAAAATAATCAATCGTAATTTAGCTATGCATTTGTGTTTTCATTGCATGCATCTGCTTGTTCATATTGCATTGTTGTTTATCATCTTTTTTTGCATTGGTTGCCTGACATTTAGTACAACTTGCATATTTGAGTGTCATATTTTGCATGATTACTTGTTCACGACTGCTAGATCATATAGATTTTTGGGTACTTTGTGACAATGGCATGTGATGATACCTAGTTAGATCATCACTCACATGCAATGCACTTTTTCACTAGGGTTCTGATGCCTAGCAAAATCCCCACCTAGGGATTCTTCTCCAGTTGATTTCTGGATTTTCTCTATTTCTTTCTTCCTTTTGATCTATTATTCCTTCATATTAGAAGAATTTATTTATCATTTTTCTTCGGTCAAGTATGATAGCTTGCTAATATCTCCTTGTCACTTCTTTTTTCCTCTCAAGTTTCTTTTCTTTGTCTTTTTCTTCGATAAGGATATATGCATTTTTTTCTTCTCCTTCTCAAAGATTATATTCTTCTGAACATTTACACACAATCACAAAGTTTTTTTCATCTCAAAAATCCTATTGAGGGTAGCACTCACCTACTAATTTTTATCCACTTATATTTCATCCCACATGGGATAATTATACATCCTAGCAGGTATTTTATTGGATATGATCTCCTATCGGGTTATACTCCCTTTTGACTGAGCAAGCTCAACACCCCATTATAGGATAAGCTCCTTGGAAATTTCAAAAGGCCTCAGCATACATCCTAGCGAGTAATCACCCCACAATAGTCAATTAATGAGAAACCACATGTAGTGGGTTAAACTCCAACACTTCATCACTCATGACGAGTACTATGCCCATAGTGAGTTTAGCTCCCTGTTTCTGATTTGATTCATAGTGTTTTATCACACCAGTCTGCCATAACCTATGCTAATTCAAATACTATATTTCGTTTTTCCTTCTCTATTTTTGATGGTTGACATTTGGTTATTCTCTTCCTTCTTATTTCCCTTCTTTCTTGTGTTTCTTCTTCCTCCATTTTCTCATCCATTTTATCCATGCATTTCATATAGCTTTGCATTTAGATAGATTTCATGCATAAAAAATCATAAGTATAAATCTAAAAAGCACTTAATCAAATTACATCACATGCACACACATTAACACATAAAAATAAAAATAGCTTAGTATTACTCTGTAAGAGAGAGATACATGAGAGTCTGGTTGGTGTACCATAGTCCAGTCCTAGTAAACTCAACCAATCTCTAAGGATGCATACCATAAATAAAATTGGTATGTCATCTCGATCCCTAGACCTAGCTTTGAGAGCCCATATTCTTTGCTCTACCTAAAGGAGGTGGTCCAGGTAGCCGCATACCCATGAATGACAAATATAAGACTTTCCATGATTAGATCATGATCTACTAGCTGATTGTAAGTATAGAGGAAGTACCACCCTCTACCCCTCTGGTATCACATGGAAGTACATGGTCTCATAGAAGGTATCCCACTGAATGGCCACCTCCAACCTCTCTCATATCCTTCATAGTTTTTCTTGTAGGAGGTGGATCCCATCACTAGCCTAGCTAATCCCAATTATAGCCATCCCCTCTACTCGATCCCTTTGATGATCTGTGTCCAAATGACTCACCTCTCTCCAAATATGAGTAGCCTTTACTCAAGCTATGTCCCTTTCCATCTCTAAGGTACTCAAATATCTTCATAGTCCCTCGATCCTATTGGACCTATCCTCCTAAAGTATATCCATCTATCTTTGTAGAGTTGCCACCTATACTCATAGTGCCTCTACCTCTCCCCTTGGGTATCCTCATCTTGAGACCTAGCCTCACTCAACTATTGCTAATATGGAGGCCTCTTCCGATCGTCTACATGGTGGCACCCTAGCCTCTATGGGGGCAACTCTAGATGCTCCTACCTCCCTAGTACCTATAGTGTTGGGGACCTCCATCACCATCTCAATATGAACCCATGCCTATCTTTGTCTCAGGGCTACCTAACCTTATTTTTCCATATCTTTTGTCCTACGATCTACCTCTTAAAATACTTCCTGCATGACAAAGTACATAACCTGGTTCCTCTATTTCAGTACTCATGGGGAGACCCTCTAGGTCATGACTCCTCTATACCACCCCTAGTATTCAAAGGCCACTCTCGCATCGTCTACCCTCAAATTCATATAAGGAGGATCATACAAGTCCTCATCTACCCACCTAGCTAGGTTTGGATCATCCTTGATCCCTAATGGATATTGGTATACTCTCTAGTACTAGTAATCCCCTAGGTTTGGGATTCCCTACAAGATCCTGAACTACCTTAGGACTTTGTCAAAATGAAAGACCTTTGGCTCCCCTCTCTTCGTAGTTAGCCATCTGATCCTCCTGATCCAAGTCAGCTCCTCCGTAGTGACAAAATCATCGGGTGTGATTTTATCACTATAGATCAGGGTAAAATTACGATCGGTCCACAAAATCATGCTCGGGTCGTATGCAAAAAAACTCCTAAATTTGGCAAAAAATCACCAAAAAATGCTAAAAATTTGAAAAATTTAACAAATTTTGGGAGGGTTTTCGATCTTACCTCTTCCCACTCTACTTCTATGTCGATCTCGACCCTTGCAATCGTTGAATGGTGCACTGGTAACACCATCTCCAATTTTTCTCTAGAGATCTTTTCTCCTCTTTTGCATGGTAAAAATGAATTAAGGTTTTACCCCTTTTTTCACTTTTATCCCTATTTTTTTGTTGTCTTTTTCTTCTTTTTTTTCATCTCCTTTTGTCCTTTTTCTTATTTTGCATCTATCATTTTGATTTTTCATGAGGGATGTGTCCTCCCTCATGAAACTCAATGGGTAACCTTGTCCTAAGAGGTATTAATGTCCCTAGTGCCTCGATTTATGTGAAAAATAAGAAAGTGTTTGAAATAACACCATATTTGCACTACTCATTTCTTCTAAAATAGCCACCCCATTTCTACTTGTATTTTGTTTGTGAGTGTTTACATCTTTCTTTGACACATTTATTAGGCCATAGATACATCAAAGATGGGGTAAAATGTAGACATAAAAAATTGACCCACTTTAGTGGGAAATCTTCCCTAAGTCCTCCTGGGATACCCCTTAGACTTTTCTAAGGCAAGGGCTAGGTCTCTCCTCCCTTTTTATTTATTTTTCTCCCTTGATGGGGTGTGATTTCACATAAGGCAAAATCGTGGTTGATACTGATGGGGCATGATTTTGAATTTTAGGGTTTTCTTCTAAGGAAAACCTAATTTCTTGAAGTTGTACGTTTGGCATCGACTCTCCTTGGTCTTCCCACCCATTCCAATTTCAAATCCACTATATAAGGAGGGTTTGAAATCATTTTGAGCATGAATAACAAAGGAATCATAAAGTTAATGTAATAAGATAAATGCAATAAGACAACAAGTAATTTTAAAGTGCTCACTAAGTGATATGCATTCTTATTTTTCTCTCACAAGCAAGCTAACTTGCAATTGTGAATTGTGATTTGTTCTCTACTGCATTGGATTATTTGTTGTTGTTGCTCACTTTGGTGGATTTTGTGTTGAATCCCTAAGGAGAGATCAAATATTGGGGAGGTCTTAACCCTTCTATTTGCTTTTGCACTATCTACCAAGTGATTTTGCTCTTTTGCATGCATATTTTGATTTTTTGTATCACACATTAATTATTTTGGATCGATATGAGGCTTTTCACCTAATTTCTATGAAATCACACCCAATATCTATGGGGTACGATTTTGCCTGTGCAAAATCATGGTCACCTGTTACTGGGTGCAATTTCACCCAAACTATATTTTGGGTCAAGTTGTTCTCAGATCCTATATTTGCATCATAGACTACATATAGAACATATTGCTACATTATGTTATGTGGTTTTATTATTTTATTTTATTGTATTATGATATACTTATTTTCTCCCAAAGGTTAAATTTTACTTCTATTTTCAAAGTTTAGCTAAAAGGACCTACGGGTCTTGAATGCTGCACCTCCAAGCATTATTGTATAGTAGCCTAAGCAATTTCCCTAGCACTGATTATATTTTCTAAGTGTTTGCCAAGTTATCTTGTAGAAATAGGAATTGTTGATATCATTGGACAAAGAAAAAAAGCTTGGATCAACCACCGGATAAGATAAGTTCCTTGATTATTCTTTATGATGTTTGTTGAGTGTCTTCTATTTCTGTTATAAACCCTGGATTTGATTTAAAAGGAAATACATTTAATTTATTTATAGGCATTTAAATGATAAACAACATATAGTGTGCACTTAGTGTTAGTATTATTTTTTCATCCTCTCTTTAGCCCTTTATTAAAGGTTTTCTATCTTGAAATCCTAATTTAAAGAAATAATCATTCTAGGCTTAGCTCTTGTATTATTACATACTATATTTCTACATTGTACTTTATATTTCATAGCATAGATTTAGAAAGGCCAGGCATAGGTGATTATCTTGAATAAAAAACATCAAACATTCTCAAAAACCAGTGGACTTGGAGTGAGTCCTTAAACCATTCCTGGTGAACCCTTCCTCCCTCTTTTACACTGAGTGTAGAGAACAATGCAGCCCCCATGGTTCACATCAAGGCTTTCTCTTATAGATACAGCCTTGAGAATCATACGTGGTAGGTCAGTTTTCCCCCTCTACACTTACAACTATTAATAGCAACTCCTATTGCTATACAAAATTTGTCTAATATCTCTTTCATGTTCTTGGATTCCTTAATATATGATTGTCCCATTAACATAGATTAATTTATAAATTATAGGTGGGTGGTCTTGATCCTTTGATCCACCTAACATAAAATTTGCACCCTAGATCAAGGTCAAGATTGGATGACTTAGAATCAATTGTAATTCTACCTCTGAATAAGGTTAACTCCTTGTCTAAATCCTACTTTGTAAAAGATAAAAGATCAAAAAGGGGTACCATTGAGATAAGATTAGGGATAGATAGTTATAATTGTAGTTAGAGCTCAAATAATAGTATAGAATTTAACTAAATGAGTATTAACTATATATTACAAGCAATGCCTATTAACCAAACCTCAACCATAGCTATGCTAAAAATATAGTAAAACTTAGAAATAATAGCATCCAATATTCCAATCCCAAAAAACTTTAATTCTAACATATAATATTTCAATTAAAGCATAAACATAAATGTCTAAAAGTGCAAATATCACCATAATCAACAATTGCATACACTTTAACTAGAATAATTCAAATAGATCTTGATTATATTAGAACAACATGAACACAAATCTTACATCAAACAATCCCTAAATTATCCAACCCTTTATAATGAGGATAATTCCTCTATTTATACTATTCATGAAGCTAGAAATAAAACTAATTGTTGTCATATCCAATTGTCCCTGCTCAGGATAATCGTGCCTCATGTCAGAGTGGCATAGTGGGCTACAGTTGAGAGCATGGGGTTCAGATCAATTGAGGATCTCCAAGAGTTTTTACAAGGTTGGATTCTTGTTAATATGTGATCTTCAAGGTGCTTGCTACTCTACCAAGGGAAAAGAGATGTGAGAAAGTAAAAAACTAAACATATAAAAGGAAAAAGGGGTGATGCTCTACGATATTTACTAAGATATTATTTCAAAAATAGGCATGAATGCTATGTTCTAGTGGTGAAAACTTCCTCTCCTCGATACAATGAAGAGCAATCAAAATCTATAAATTATAAGCATGTGAGAAGGCAGGTCCCATAGGAGAGCCAAGATAATAAGTGACTCAGTCTAAAAATAGACACAGACCCCTCACACACACATACACTTAGAAAACCTAATATTCATGCAAAATATCACAAACACATACACATACATGGGTTTGCAGAAAAAGGCCAAAAATAAACACAAGATTATATATATATATATATATATATATATGTAGGCAAAATATTACATAGATTGTTCCGAAAGTAGGGGTTTGAAATTGCCTACAAGCAACTTGGGAACCACAACTATTTTTACAAAGAGAAATGAAGGGAAAGCTTACAAATAGATGGAATCGCAAACTTGTTGATCCTTTACAAATATAATACCATTATTATTTATAGATTTACAAGGAAGGGTTTTCCATTCATAACTTATGCAAAAATCCCTAGGTGGTTACTATTTTTATGTTGAGTCATGTCCTTTCTAACTGTTTGTCCCTTTTGGATTCTCATGTTTTTAAAATATGAATGACAATTGATCTTAGCCTTTGGATGAGTAGCTATTACTTTAATTATCATCTACCCATTTTTTAGGGATTTCCATCACTTGGGTGTAGAATATTTATTTATTTAATATTCTAGATCTTTGAGTTGCTTCTACAATAACTCCATGTTGTTGTTATCCTTTATCAAAGATACAAGATATATATTTCAGGAAGGACAATATTCCTCAAAGAATGTGCACTTTATTGATTTGAAATTTGAGGCATTGGCATTTTCTTCTTCAAGACTTTTTTGTCATCCTTTTTGGGACTTTTTTCCTTAAGTTCATTTATTAAGACTTTTTTTATCTCCTTTTTTCCACAACTCATGAACTTCTAACCTTTAGATTTTTCTTACTCATGATATCTGGCCTCTGATTGATCAATAATTTATTATTAGACCTTTCTTCATATACTTATCCATGACTTAGACATTTATGCTTCCAAAAGGTGTATTTATTTAGCCTACTAAATATAATGAACCTAAAAATTGATGCCTTGGTCCATTGGACACAGGGTCAATAAAATTTCCCCCAAAAGGAAAAGTTTCTAGCAAACAAGCCACAACTTTAAAATTTTGCAAGTGGTCAGGACTTCCACTATCTCATGAAACTGATATCACCTATAGTACATATGTACAAGGTTTAAAGTGACTATCCCTTATCCATTAGGCATGGATTAAAGGCCCTCCACTTATCACCTGAGCCTTCACAACTTTTTCCTTTTCTTTTAGTTCCTTGGGAAGATCATTTTCGTTCTCTTGAGACTCAATTTTCTAAGCAACTTTCATGGCTCAAATTGTTTGGTACCCAAACCTAAATATTTTTTTCTAAGATAAGGTTGGTACTAGCACCAACTCCCCTTTCTAATTTGACCTTGTTAGCATACTTCTTCCTCTTCTAGCTTAAATTATTTGTCTCCTTTTTGCTCATTGAGGGGAGGAGAGTTTCCTTTTATCTTTTTGATATGTTCAAGCTTGCTTGTTTGAACACCTTTGAGGTAATGTATTCCATGACCTCTTTTTTCCTCTTGTACTTTAGATGTTTATCTTGATACTGGGACTTGATGAGAATTATTGCCTCTACCTTCATGAAATATTTCTCCTCTTTCTAGATTGGTATATTCTAATGAGGAATAGTGCATTTGTGAGCAGAAAAATATTAAGGAATAGTAGTCTAGACACCCAAGATTGAATTTTTCCTATACTTGAACCCATTTATGAATAGGTTAGCAATCTGATATTATTCTACAATTGAGTGTGGGGGAGGGAATAAAATCTCTTACAATCCTTTCCTTTGAAGGAAAATACTAGTAATATTAGGGTTACATTCTACTTTGTGATGGTGTGGAATTGGTAGAAGCAAACCATATCTTGTAGATGTTATTGAGGGGTTAAAAATCCTTTGCTATTATGATATAATATAATTTATAGTATAGACATTGAATAGTCATCCCAAACATCTGGTGGCACTGAAGGTCGCAAAGGGCTTCTTCTATTCCATGCTAAAAAAATCACAAGCACATAAATATTCATGATTTGACATGATGTAGAGGAAATTTCATGAGCCTTTTTGGTCCTTTGAATTGTAGTGAAGTCGTTAGGTGAATGTGACTTCTTTCTTCTAGAAAGAATATGGACATAGGTATTCACCCAAACCTCGGTCTAGTATGTTCAACAAATGCTTCTTTTGGTGTTTGTTTTAGAGTAGAGTCACCAGGTGAGAAAGAGATGCTTTAGCAAGTAAAAAATAGGCTAAGACCCTCACCAAGTCTTAGCCCTACTCTTTGTTATGATTCCATGACTAATGATGTGTCACTAGGGTTCCATAAAGTATGTTATTAAACTATTATCATCTTTGATTGTCCTACTTGGGATAATCATGACTCGTGTTGGAGTGACACAATGGGCCATAGCCGAGAGCATGGGGTTTGGCTTAATTTAGGGTCTTCAAGAGTTTTTACAAGGCCAAATCCTTGTTAATATGTGATCTTCAAGGTTCTTTCTACTCTACCAAGGGAAAAGGGATGTGAGAAAGTAAAAATTTGAACATATGAAAGGAAAATTAGGCAATGAACCAAGAGATCCGCTAAGATCTTCCTACAAAAATAATCTTGAACACTATGTGCCAGTGGTGAACACTTCCTATCATCAACATAGTGAAGAGCAATCAAGATCTACCAATTATAAGCATGTATGAGTAGGTAGATCCCATAGGAAAGCCAAGCTAATAAGTGACTTAGTTAAAAAATATATGTAGACCTCTCACATACACATACACTTAGCAAACTTTATATTCATTCAAAATATCACAAATAAATACATATACACATTCATGGATCTATAGGAACATGCAAAAAAATAAATATAGACTTCCATGTATATATAGATGAAAGAAAACTCTTACAGAGATTGTGCTAGAAGTGGGAGTTCAAAATTATTGACAAGCAGCTTAGGAACACAATTTTTTTTACAAAGATATATGAAAGGAAAGCCTACAAATACGTGGAATTGCAAACTTGTCGATCCTTTACAAAGCTAACACTACTCCTATTTATAGATTTACAAGGGAGGTTTTTCCCTCTAAAACTTATAAAAAATATATTTAGGTGGTTGTCATTTATAATGTTGATTCATGTCCTTTCTAAAAGATACGAGATATATTTTGTAGGAAGGATAATATTCCTCAAAGAATGTACACTTTATTGATTTGACCTTTGAGGTGTTGGAATTTTCTTCTTTGGGAGTTTTTCTTCATCCTTTGAGACTACTTGTATTTAGATATTTGAGACTTTTTGCCTTTGGTTCATTTATTGGTACTTTTGTTATCACCCTTTTTCCATGATTCAAGAACTTCCAAACTTCAAAATTTTCTTGCTCATGATATTTTACCTCAAATTGATCAGGTATTTGTGATTGGAACTTTATTCATGTGCTTGTCTATGACTCAAAATTTCAATTCAAAAATATGTAGTGAATTATCACTATACTAACTATTGTTTACAATCATAACCAAATTGATCATACAAGATCAAGTATGATCTAACACCACTAAGGCTCTTTAGCACATTCAACACATTCTCTATTGGTCCTCTTGTGGTCATGATTTATAGGATCTCTAGTTATGCTTTGTTGGAGTGGCTATCACTTTCATGTTCTAAAAATAATAACTTTGGCCTAAATACTTTGGTTTAAGAGTGCTAGGTTCATTTTTCTTAAAACCATTTTAATTTGCAAGCATGCTACACATTTAAGATGTTAATTTCATTCTTGTTGTTAAGAAAATCCAATCCAAGATACTTCTTTCCTTCAACTTGTAGGTTTTTCACTAGGCTAGAAATTTTGGAGGCTTAGTCTAACATCATTGCAAAAACATTGGCCTACTTACTTTTAGGATTTTGGTTAATTTCTAGAGCTAACACTTTTTTCCCAAAATGCTTCTTTTCTAGACTAAAGATATTGAAGTGCCTTGTTGACATCACTATGAATTTGTTTTGGCTGCTTCCTTCTAGGATTTTGAGTACTCTATTCTTACTAAAATAGATATTTTAAAGTGCCTATCTAATGTCACCTAGGAAATTTTCAAACCTCTAGGACTTTGCAAGTCGATATTTAAATAATATGAAGCTATTATTGTCAAAATCCTTCGAATTCAAAGAACAAACAATTTTTAAGCCTAAAATTGCTTCCTTAGACTCTAGTAAAAAGAAATTGAAATAATTATGGTTCCAAAAAGTCTCTTCAAGCTTGAAAAATAAATAATTTTAAGGAAATAAATACAATATTGGCATTGCATGTTTGGACTAGGGGATGTTGGAAAAGAATTTGACTACATTATTGGTGCCTTAAAGGGAATTTTGTTTGGAAAATTTTTGAACCCAAATGGCCTTATTCTTAGGCTATGGATTCTTGTTTTTCCAACCTAGAATCCTCTTTTTCTATCGTAGGGTCCTCTATTTCCTCTATTTCGGATGCAAAATATTTAACTTGTAGGCCTAAAACCTATTTGGTTATATTCTACTCCTCTTATATTGGGGCCCAAAATATTTTGGCCTTCTCATGGACAGTTGTTAAGTTAAATGATTTCTTATATGAAGGGAATATGTATTGTTTCTCCAAATCTACCACCTTGGTGTGCAGTACAACTAGCTTATTTAAAAAAAAAAATCTCCTCATAAAAATTATTTGACCAATTAGAAAATTTGGTCGGATCTTCAGTTACTTTATCAAAAGTACCTTTTAGCTCATCCACAGAATAAGGATGGTCATATAGTCCTTAGAGAGATGAAATTCCATTATGGAATATTGTAGACACCTAAAACATGTCATGTCGAGGTGACTACTCATATGGGACATGCTAGAAGACCATATGGAAGACCTTGGACAAATACCAAGGTATAGCAGTGGTTCTAACCACTCATTTAGGTAGTTTGGCCTAATCAGTGTTAGCCACGGTTGACACCCATGGTTAGCAGTGCTGACCACACCTCAGAGCCATGGCTAGCAATCAGAATCAGTTGGACCTTGGCCGATCCAAAATCGGTTGCAATGGCCAATTGGTTGCAGATCCGAGTGGTTTAGGGGTGGAAAGATCCAGAAGTTTCCCTCCAACTACTCCAGCTATCCATTCTTGATCTTGGCTTCCTCAAGAAGCTAAGACATAGCCCTCCTAGGTGCTATAAGAACCCCATCCAAAATGGGAGAAAGAGAGAGATGCATAGGAGAATTTGAGCAGTGAAGCCCTGTCGAATTCAACACTCACCTAATTGCATTGTGATATTGCTTTCTTACCCCAAATTGAGAGATCAAAATGGCAATTCAAGCCATGGAGGTCCTAGGAGGCTAGGAGAGCCAAGAAACTCAATTACGCCAACTTCACACGCAATATGAGCAATCCAACCACCAAACTAGTCAGAGGACATAGAGGCGACCCTTGACCATCAATTTGGTAGGGAGATTCAGAGATTCAACCCTTGAATTGGAGGGTAAACATATCTCAGGCTCAGCCATGGCTGTCAACCATGGCTAACAGTGCTCACCACGGGACAGAGCCGCGGTCAGGGTATTATCTCTGATTTCCTTATTTTCTAGTCATAGGATCTTTTTAACTTCATTATATTAAGCATATTTCATGTTTATTTGCTTTAATAGAGACTTTGACTGATAGAATTAGGGGTTTTAGTCACTTTTCTTTCATTCTTGCAATCAAGATACTAATGGTATTTTCCATGCTTTCATGCTTTCAAATTCATAATTGAGGCATTAGATAGATTGATTGATGTTTCCTTTATAGTATTAATGGTAGAATTATCATGTTTAATGTAGTTTAACATGTTTCTTGCACTTTCTTGATTTCATGTTGCTATGACATATTTTGTACAATCTTCCTCCAAAAGCCTCATCAAGAGAGGCCTCCTTTATTACTGATATGCCTCTTGTTGTTTATTGCATGCAGGACTAACAGGGTTTTGACATGCAAGGCAACAAATACCTCTAATCATGGAGAAGAAGGTCATATACACCTTGGAGCAGTTCGTGTCATTGTAGAAGGCATTGAAAGACACCTACCCTTGCGAGGGATCTTTCCTATTGTAATTGTTGTATCGAATGGGTATCCCTAAGAGGGATGGATTTGTAACATGGATTGATTCAAATTAATGGAAGATACATTTCTTGTTATGTGTTATTTCTTATCAATTTGTGTATGAATGCTCATTTTCATATGATTTACAACCATTACAACATTAGGTGTTAGCCTTTTACAATGTTACAGAAGGTGATCATGATGGGAAATCCACATTAAATGCCATAGACCACTAATATTTATGTTTTGTGATGATAGGTGCTAGCCATTGTTGATAGCCATGGTCAATAGTTATCATGGTTGACACCATGGGCAACAGTTATAGCCACATTATAGAGTCACGATCGATAGTAGATAGGTCATACAATAGGGAAATAAAATCTTAATCGGATGTGGATCTGAGGTAGGACCCATATCTCCCTGGTTTTCCTATGTTATCTATCTATGTTTTTCTAGAATGTATAAAATGCTAGCATAATTAGGGAATGCAATAAAAATAGATGAAATGCATTGAGTCCCTAGGTCCTTTTTCTTAGGTTCCACTAGTCGTTGCTAGGAACAATGGACCTCTGAGTGTAGTCCACCCTAGTCTCCAGTGGTCTAGGCCCTTTTTGTATGTTGGTTTGCTTGTATGAGGCCCAATCTAGTGGCCATCTCGTCATCATCATTAGTATGCATTTTTTGAAAGTCATTTAGTTTAATCATGCATACTTTCTAAAATTAAACGTTCCTTTTTGCATAGCATATAGAAGAATCATTTGAGTGTTGTTTTATGCATTTACTTTTCATGCAAAATAAAAGGAACCCCACACACCATGACACATTGTAAATGCTAGTGAGTTGGAAGTCACATCCAACCACTAGTAGGGTTCAATGATGGTGGCAGTGATTTCCATCCATTGGCCCAACTCCTTCGAACCTTTTGTTACTAGACCAATACCGGACCCAAGAACCATCCGTAGCCTAGAAAATTTGCATGTACTTCTCTTCGGAGGGTATAACACTGATTGGGTGAGATTGGGTGAGGGTCTGGCAGTACCTGTGCTCCCTGACCATGTGTGGACTTCACTACCACACATTATAGGTTGGATTACGTGACCTGGAGTTCATTGCCAGGTTGTCGAGCTATGAGTATATAGGTGAAAGCCCTTTAACAATTGAGTATATCATCAACATATTGAAAACATGATGAGAGTTACTTATTGATACAACAAATTGCAAAACACATCAAATAGTTTAGGGTTCACATTAAAGCTTTAAAAGAGATAATCACCATTGTTTACTTTGTGTGCTAATAAAATTTAAATATAGACATAGGATACAATATCATGGTGGTTACACGGAGAGGCCGACCTAGGCGTAGATCCGAGGTCGAGGTCGAAGCTCCACCCAATGCACAACAAGATGCGCAACACCCTCAATCATAGAATCCTCTCGAATGTCATTCAACGAGTATTAGAGGGGATAATTCTATGCATGGGGATCTTGTTGAGAATACCCTGATATGAGGAGCTACTAGACACTCCTCGAGACATAGATCAGAGCATGGAGCTTCCCAACATGGGGGTTCCAAACATGTTAGCATTTACCATGACCGCATTCCACGTGCATCCATGGGATCTATTGAAGAGTTTGTCATTGAGGGATCCAGATTGGTACCCCTTCATCCTATAGCTAAGGGAGGCTTGAGGCCCCCAACATCTGAGTATAGATGAGTTTAGGATCCACCCATCCAGGGGCAAATAGAGAGGGCCACTTCCGAGCGTAGGCCCACTCAAACTCCCAACAAAGGTGAGCCTTGTAGGATCACTATAGATGTATCTAAAGTGGGAGCCAATGGTACGCCACCTCATGAGCCATGGCATAGTAGATAGTTGGATGGTTTGGGTAAAGTTCTAGGGCAACTAGGTTACAAGCCTACTCCTGCGCCTTCTCATCCTATGAGTGTGCATAGCGGTAGTACTATTAGGACTATCAGAGAACTTGGAGAGTGCTCCAAGCATTCTCGAGATATGCGTGCCCCTACATCTCATGCAGGCATAGAGTGTAGGCAATATCTAGATGTGAATGTCATCTTCACAGACAAGGGCAAGAGCATAGCAGATCAGTCCATTGGGGGACACACCCACAAAGCCACTCGAATAGAGCGCACACACCAGAGGCCTCATATGGCTGATCACATAGATAGATCTCACAAGCTGGTGTCAGAGCAGAGATGTCAGATCCTCCAAGACCAATTGGAGGATGTCCATACAGAATGGGAATACCTCAAAAATGAGAACACTCAGAGGCAAAGGTTCATAAGACAATACTTATATGAACAATGAATGCATGAGCAATGCATCCTTGATCAAAAGGAGCATGTTGAGAGGGAGGATCGACTAGCCAGTGTCAGTTTACATCCCCATAGTGAGCATAGGGAGCACATTGATAGATGAGTTGCTTCGCAACCCGATTTGCACCCTGAGTATATAGATACCCATACTCGCTATATGACCCAACATAGATATGGGTGCCCTCCACTCGAGCATCATGGGCATAGGCAGTATGAAGAAGAAGTGGGAGATGAATTAGATCAAGAATATCCTAAAATCTCCCAAGTCGAGGAGGAGGATGAGCCTATTCCTTCACCTCGATCGAAGAGGAACGTGCCTCCAAGGCAATCCATAGAAGAGGAGTTCTTATCTTCGTAGGCTTATAAAGTCTTGGCAGAAAATGTCAAAGCTATAGAAAAGCAAGGAATAACTTATCAAAAGCCAACCTTGAATAAAATTCATAATGAACCTTTATGCCCATCAGTGCCTATTCTGGCTTATCTCGAGCATTTTGAAATGCCTAAGCTAGAAAATTTTAGAGGAGAGGAGGATGCTCAGGAGCACGTCATGAGTTTTTTAGACATGTGCTTTCATATTGGAAGCAATGATGCCCTGCTCCTATGGACTTTCATCATGACCCTCTCAGGCCCAGCCTGGGAGTGGTTTAATCAACTCAAGAGGTACAATATCACCAATTTTGAGCAATTGGTTGATGCATTTCTTGAATGCTTCTCCTTTGGCATCAAGAAGAAGGTGAACTTATTCGAGTTGGCTGCTTTAATGCAACATGATGATGAGCCAGTTATGGATTATGGGAAATGATGGAGAAAGATGATGGTAAAGCTACCATTTTCCATCCTTGCTTCTGAATTAACTTGGATGTTTATGAAAAGTTGTGCAAAGCACATTTCATTATTGTTATAGTTGCAGTAATATCAAATGTTTGAAGAGGCTTTGGTGCAAGCCAAAGTGATTGAGGATATCAAGTTATAGGAGGGTAACTTGAAACTCAGAAATAAGAAGGAATGGAATAAGAAAAGCATTGAGAAACAATAGGCCAAGCCAGCCCATGTCAATCAGGTGGTTCTAAACCTTTAGAAAGGAGATAAGGGGTAGCAATAATGAAATTATCAAGCCCAACCTCCCCTCTGCAATATGAGCAGCACAACAACCAGAGGGGTAAGGACAAAGAAAGATGCCCTCCTCACATATTCACACAATTATCAGAATCATTAACAATGATTTTCCATCAGTTATGTGAGGCAAAGGCAATAAACTTACTAGAAGTCAAAATGGTAGACCCTAATCAACCCAAGCCTAAGGGGTATAAGGATGATCAATATTGCATATTTCATCGAATGAAAGGTCATGACATAGAGGTATGTTGGTCTTTCAAACATTTAGTGCAAAATATGATTGAGAGAGGTACGCTTCTTGTGGATAATCCACAAGCATCGGATAATCAGAATATGGGGATTTACAAGAATCCTCTACCCAACCATGAGGTACCAAGGAACAATGTTGGCCAAGTCAATCAAGTATGAATCGAACCACCAACCCATGGGTTCATCAGAATGGTCAATGTCATCACAAGACATGCGAGGTATGAGAGACCAAATCAACCTCCAGCTCCTATTAGAGTCCATGTTGCACCTCCTCCAAGGCTAACCCAACATGTACTAGGCCCACCAACTAGACCGGTGGTGACAATCAGGAGTAGGTTAGTCCAAAACCTATAGATAACTCTAATGAAGTTGTCAATTTATGAGCTGATTCAGTAGTCTCCCAAGCATAGGGAGATGCTTATGGATATTCTAAGGTCCATAGAAGTATAGTCCCAGGATCTTGAAGCATTCACACACTTCATGGGACACGTGCAACAGTGTCAAGAATCGGTCATACAATTTTATGATCATGAAATCAAGATGGTTTCCACTATCATGGCGGACCCACCACTCCATATCATTGCATGTGTGAATCACATACCCTTCAAATGGGTTTTTATTGATATAGGATCATCAATCAATATTATCATGACCAAGGCATTAACATACTTGAAGTTACCAAAGACACATATCATACCTTCCACCTTCACATTGAGAGCTTTTAATGATGCATTATGCTCAATTGTTGGTACGATAGTCTTACCTATTTAGGTGGGACTGAAGACCATCCCTATGATGTGTCATGTGATTGAAGGTGCTATGCAATATAATATACTTCTAGGATGGCCTTGGATAAGAGAAATGCATTGTGTCCCCTCTATTCTCCATCAATGTATCAAATATGTGCATGAGGGATAGGTTCACGTGGTACCTTCCGATGAAGAACCATTCAAATACATGAATCTAGCAGATTTTTCAAGGGATTTTGTGCTCCCCTCAATGCACCTAGACATATGGCCTATATCACCGATCAAAGATCTAGGAGGTAAAATGAAGAGAAGTGTGTGCCAAACCTACAATATCCGCATCTCAATGATCGAAGCACACGATAACTACTTCTACTAGATCATCTACATCTATAATGCATCGATATGATGGGAAGCTAAAAGCTAAAATGGGTGAAAAAGAGATAAAGTGAGCACCTAAACTAGTGGTTATCGAGGTCCCTATTCCCATGGAAGTAGAGGATGCTCAAGGAGAAGTCGAAGAGGCACCTCAGCCTACTTCACCTACATCTTCAGTAGGGTCATCTACACCATAGGTGATAATTCATTTGGTTAATCCTAGATTGGGAGAATATATTATGTAGAATGTGATGTTTACACTGATCATCAAGACTACATAAGATATGGGCTGACCACAAGCCCATCACCTTCCCGTAGGGATGGTGGTACCATTGGGGGTACCTCCTAACCAAACTAATTTTATCTATGGAGGGCTCGACCAGCTTGCATCTCACACCCCATGGATGAAGATGATGATGAGCCATTCATTGTGAATGTTCATTATCTTTCTAACCTAGAGTATGCCTTATGATATTTTGAATGCTACCATTGGCATGGTTATGGTCTCAGATTATCTGAGTAGGGGTGTAGGAGGCCTTATGAACCATAATATCAGTTGCCTACTGATAGGTTCGGGTTAGGATATCATATTGGAGGATAGGATGAACTCCTCATGGCATCTTTAGACCACCTGTACCTCAGTCTAGGGGAGGAAGTCGATATTAATCCTTATCACCCCAATCCTTCTCTTTTCATTGGGATAATTAGATAGTGTCTTATGTCACTATAGAACCACCTGAGACATATCATGAAGATATCTTGGTGGAGACCGGTCTAGAGCATATCCCAAGAGATAACTTGGATGAACAAATCTATGTAGTAGCTGATGACATAGGCCTATAAGTTCACAATGCTAGCATAGCAGAAGACTTTGAGTCAGAATATCATTCTAATGAGGACATAGTAGAGTCTATCTCTGAGAGAGGGGGACCTAGTTGCATGTATGACATTGATGATGATGGTGAGTCCTCAAACAATGAGTGATCTGAGGATGACATTGAGTTGGCTTATTTAGGCCCTCTTAATTTACATCATCTATTACCTTGGAGATAGTCATTGAGGATGATCAATCCTTCATGGATGATAGTAGTTATCGAGTGTGGGCTTACATGGGGCCCCATCTCCCTAATCCCCTAATTCTAGTAGGTAGTGGTGAAGGTTTCTATTATGATAGTGATGATGAATATGAAATAGAGAGAGCCTATTTGGGACCTCCTTACTTACATCATCGTAATGCACCATACACTATAGAGGATATGTATAGAGATATCAATATTCATCCTTGCCTCAGAGGAAGACCACCTAATTTGGATAGGATTTATCATATGGTCTTCCCTGATCCATCGACATTCAGAGAGCTCCTCGAGCCTAGCGATCCTATTTTCGAGTCTATTCATAGACCGGATCTAGAGATCCCCATACCCCTAGAACCACATCTCAGGGATGGAAGTTATACCAATATAGAGTCACATGCATGTGGTCCTAGAGATATGATCCATTCCATCAATATGATCTCCATTGATTTGACCACTCCACTTCACAACCCAACCGATCCTTCCAAACCATTGTATCTTAATGTAGATGCTATTGATTGGGATCATGCTGACTCACCACTAGAGCCTAAAGATTTCTTCCCTAATGAAGAAATGTTGCAACCTTTTCATTTTGCACTAGGCTATGCACATGATGTTTATCATGTTGAGGATGCTTCCAATGTGGAACCCATAAACCTAGTAGATGACATCCACTTGATCCCTACGCCTCATCAACTTGAGGAGGGATCCCACATGTCAGTAGAGGAAACCTTTGAAGTGGATATCAGTAATGATCCCACCAATCCAAGGAAGGTTAAATTTGGAGAAATTTTATCTCTTGATGAGCGTGCCAACCTCATCCCTCTACTGAGAGAGAGACCTGATCTCTTTGCTTGGACTTATAAGGACATGCCAGGTCTAGATCCAAAATTGGTTACTCATAACCTTTCGCTAGATCTCTCAAAGAAGCCAATCAAGCAAAAACTCAGGAAGATGCATCCGATAGTAGCCTTAATGGTTAAATATGAATTGCAGAAGCTATTGGATGTAGAGTTTGTCATTTCCATCGACTATCCAGAATGGGTATCAAACATGGTGCTTGTAGGAAAACCTGATGGAAGGATCCATATTTGTATGGATTTTAGAGACCTCAATAAGGCAACACCAAAGGATTCATTCCCATTGTCGAACATAGATGCTCTCGTAGATGCAACTATGGGTCATGAAATGCTCTCCCTAATGGATGGTTTTTTTGGTTACAACCAAATTCGGATTAAGCTCGAAGACCAACATAAAACCATGTTCATAATGCCATGGGGGACATTTTGCTATAAGGTTATGCCATTCGGTCTTAAAAATGTTGGTGCCACATATCAGTGGGCTATGACATATATCTTTCATGACTATATGCATAAGATCTTGGAAGATTACATCGATGACTTATTGGCAAAGTCATTGCTGCGTTCAGAGCATGTTGAGGTCTTGAGAAAGGTCTTCGATCACCTGATAGAGCATAATGTCAGGTTGAATCCTAAGAAGTGTGTATTTGGCGTAACTTCAGGAAAACTCTTGGGATTCATCATTTCAAAGTGAGGCATCGAAGTTGATCCAATGAAGGTCAAGGTAATTTTAGAAATACATCCTCCCATGAATATCAAGGAATTAAGAAGCCTATAGGGCAAAGTAGCATCCATAAAGTGATTTATCACATAGTTATCGGATAAATGTCGACCCATGAATCGACTACTACACAAGGGGGTCCCATTCAATTGGGATGAGGACTATCAAGCAACCTTTGCTGAGATTAAGCAATACCTGGCAACGCCACCAGTGCTAGCTCCACCAAGACCAGATGAGCCTTTTCTGCTATATATATCGATGACTAACTTTGCATTAGGGACCATGTTAGCCCAAAAGAATGTGCAAAATAAAGAGCAAGCCATATATTACATTAGTCGAACCTTGGTGAGTTATGAGCTAGGATATGCATACGTGGAAAAACTATGCTTAGCAGTAGTGTTCACTACAAAGAAATTGTGACATTATATGTTAAGTCATACGATGTATGTCATATCAAAACAAAATCCTTTGTAGTATATGATGAGCAAGACATATCATAATACATGTACTACAAAGTGGATCATGCTATTGATAGAATTTGATTTAGAATTCATTAGCCAAAATTCCATTAAGGGATAGGTCATAGTTGATCAACTGGCTGAGGCACCTCTTGAGAATAGTAGGCCCCTCACCATTGAGCTTCTTGATGATGTAGTTTTTGCCTTATCAGAAGCACCCAAACCCGAAGAACCAGATAACAAAGCTGATATGACCTTGTTCTTCGATGGTTCGAAGTGTGAGCAAGGGGGTGGTGCAGGAATAGTGTTGTTCATGCCGCAAGGTGCTCCTATGCCCTTGTCATTTAAGTTGGACTTTCCTTGCACTAACAATAATGCTGAATATGAAGCCCTAATTTTGGGCCTCCAAATAGCTATCACCATGAAGATTAAAAGGTTAAATATCTTTGGTGATTCCCTTCTCATTGTTAACCAAGTGAAGGGACTTTTTTAGTGTCGATGTCCTATCCTGAAGTCTTACAAAGATCTTGTTGATACATATTTAGCTCAGTTGGAATGGTATGACATCGAGGCAATCCCTCATTCATCAAATAGATTCATAGACACTATGGCATCTTTGGGATCCTTAATCCCTCAGAATCTATCTACCGATTTTACTACCATCCATGTAAAAATATTGTCACACTCTATTGTGCAACGTGAAGCTTTGGATAACAAAGAGTCAATCAACATGATTCAGGTAGAACCAAACCATGAATGGTTCTATAGAGCTAAAGACTTTCTCAAGAGAGCATCTTGGGGGTCTTTGATCTCATAGGATCCTACGAGGAGTGGTACTACCATCCACCATAAGGTTGTTTCCTAGTCTGCATTTGTGAATGTTAAACCATAGGGGGAACATGTTGTCTTGTCAGTTGAGGCTGAGAGCTATCAGAATTGGATGTCATAGATATACGACTTCCTTAAGCTTGGTGTAATCCCTCAGGGATTATCATGTGCCATGAAGCGCACATTTAAATAGAAAGTGATAAAGTATGTCTTGTTAGGAGATATTTTGTATCATCGAAGCTATGATGGAGTTCTCCTTCATTGTCTTGAGCCCCAAGAATCATCTTGGGCAATTTTGCAAGCTCATGATGGTACGTGCGATGGCCATTTTAGCGGCATGGCTATCATCAAGTGCATCCTTCGCATGGGTTATTATTGGCCCACTATGGAGAAGGATTACAATGTGTATGTCAGGAAATGCATTAAATGCTAGCATCATGCTAATCTTGTGCACCTACCATCATAGGCCTTACAACCCATTCAAGCGGCTTGGCCATTTTCTCAGTGGGGTTTGGATCTCATCGGTAAGATCTCTCCTCCATCATCGGGCCGACATACATTCATTATTATGGCTACTGAGTACTTTACTAAGTGGGTGGAAGCAATCCCATTAACAATGACAACTAGAGCATGTATTGCTGAGTTCATACTCACCAATATCATAAGTCATTTTGGGATACCATCCAAGATAATTTTGGATAATGGCACATCATTCAAAAATAAAACTGTGAGAGCTTTGACATTCAAGTACAAGATCAAACATAGTTTTGTGACTCCATATTATCCATAGGAAAATGGGTAGGCTGAGGCTTCAAACAAGATAATGGTATCCATATTGAAAAATATGGTACAAGAACATCATAAATATTGGCACATCCAGCTGCCCCTTGCATTATGGGCTTACAGGACTAGTATTCGGACACCCACTAGGGCAACTCCATTTTCACTAGTATATGGTACTGAGGCCATTATGCCCTTAGAGTTGGAAATTCCAACATTGTGCATCACATTGAAAGAGTTCATCGATGATGACACTACGTGACAAGCTCACCTAGATCAATTGATGCTACTTGATGAACATCGTGTGAATGCCCTTGAGCATCTCCATGTTTATCAAGAGCACTTAAAATGAGCTTACAATGATAAAGTCCATCTGAGAGACTTTGAGGTTGGTGATCTTGTGCTGAAAGAGAACCAACAGAACTCAAATCTACCACTAAAAATGTGAGACAAATTTATGGCTAATTGGTTAGGTCCTTATATCATCTCTGAGAAGATTGGACCTGGGACATATCACTTGACATCGTTGGAAGGGGTTGAAGAGCTTGAACCTCTCAACATCCTTCACCTTAAAGCATTTTATGCCTAAAACCATCAAAAGGCCCAAAGGCATCTGTAAGCCCTTTGGTCATTCAGTAAAAGGCTCCAAAGGCATCTGTAAGCCCTTTGGTCAAATCAAAAAGTTATAAAATCTAAAAAATTGGAAAATATCAAAATTTCAAAAACAATTGCACATTGCATTTCATTTGCATCATCACATTCTAGTTACCACATGCATTTCATGTTGCATTGCATTAGGCATATCCATCCATCGCACTTGCATTAGGATAGTTGTGTTTACAATCTTACAAATGACACCACATTTGTATTTCAATCATGCATCTTTGCACTATCATCATCATTCATCACCCTTGTGAGTAATTGTGTTTTTCAACACAACCCTTCTTGTTGCTATGAAGAATATACTAAGGTTTTTTGGTCATTCAACCATACCTAGTGGTCTTCTCAAGAGTTTGGTAGAAAGCTTGCTTTGCTTTTGTAGATGAGGTCTAGTTTTGATAGCACTTAGCATATCATAATCCTATCACTAATATCCAACATAAACAATCCTAATTAGGGTAAGGAAGGATGAACACTACAAAAGTGGTTTGGGTCACCTTAGGTGAAAGGTTTTGTTACTTGCTTATTTTGTGAGGCGCAATGGTCTAGAGTAGTGGTCATTGGCAAAAGGACAAGTTTACCCCCTACCCGAATAAATCCCTTGCTTACAAATGAAGGAGAAAAATCCCTGAGTGAAATTCCAAAGTTAAATCCTCAGAAATGAAATCAAATCAGTATCAAATCCCTTGCTCAAAAAAAAAATAAAATAAATAGTGATTTTTATCACTATACAAAATAAATAGTGATTTTTATCACTTTATATGAGCAAGTATCCCAATAAATTGAAGAAAATAAGGGGGTGAGCTTGAATCCTTGGAATGATCAATGCTTGAAAGCCATAGAGTGATCCTCAATATAGAATGAGTGAAAGAATCTCATATATCATTGAAGGGGTAGTTCTAAGAAATTTACAAATGAGCTAGCTTTAGGTGGCCTCCATTGCCTAGTGGTCTAGTCCAACTAAAATCTAAACCTAGGATTGGATAGACATTTGAGGATCCCCAATCTTAGCAATGGGCTGAAAGAATCCCACCTGACATCGGGGTATGCTTATGCCTTATCTAATATACTCATTTGCACACACATGGATAATGAATAGTTAGGGTCTATCCTAGCGAAAGCCTTATATTTCAGAAGTCTAGTATGGTTAGTATACAACTTTTGATAAGTCAACTAAGGTGTTTGAGTCTCATGGAAAACCTCAAAAATTCCCAAATAGCAACAACCAATTTTCAATGCAATCATCAAAAATCAATTTCTTTTATGAGAGTTTGTTTATTAGAATTATTTATAATATAGGTTAGATACCGGATGGATGTCAGAAATGATATTTAAATGACCATTGACTATATTATATATACTATTCTAATCTACAAACTCTTATGAATAGAAACCATATATAATTGCATCTCACATATGGGTGCACAATTTATCAATTTTCATAAAAAGATATAGCAATTACATTTCATGATTGTTATACATTTTGTGGTGTCATCCATTAGATTTTTAAACTCATATTGCATTCATACATTATGTTTTAAGTGATTAAAACATACATGTCCATTTACATAGCATTCATCATAGAAAAAGTATGCAATACATACATGGCATAGATTATGTCATAACAACATAAATTAAATGCATACAAGTACAATAAATTAAACATGCATTTAATAGCAAACATTGCATTCATATATATTCATCATAAGTAGTCCATCTACACATATATATCATTGCATTTAAAATCATACATCCATCATCTATCTAGTGCATGTCATCCATACATCACATCATATAGCATAAAATAAACATCACATCTAAGCATTGCATCCATATGCATCTCATAAAATCTAAAAGAAATAAACTGCACATATAATAAGTCTCAAATGTATATATATATATATATGTTTTTGTGTGTGTGTGTGTATCAAAAAATATAATAAGTAGTACATCGACATATGTCAAAAATACTGTAGGCTATATTTATGTAGGTCCTCGACCTTACACATAAAAATGGTACAAGCATCTAGTATAGATCTATACTAAGTAGGCTCACCCCTAGTCTATGAGGCTCCACCCTCACCTCCACCATCCCTATGTCTGGAGCTAGCACTAGAGGTCCTCTCTGATCTGTGACTCCTATGGCTAGAGTGAGATGAATACTGGCCTATCTCCCGAGTGTGAGTCCTCTGAGAGCCTAAAGCCATGGGCATCTCTAGAACCTCACCCCCAAGTAGCTGAATCGATCCTCTCAAGGAAGTGATGTAGGCATAATCCTATGCTCTATCATCAATGTGCTACTACACTAGAGCCTAAAGTCTCCTGATATTCTCCCTTGATCTAGCCCTGCTAAACCCTATACTACCTGAGCTGCTAGAGCCATGGTGGTGCTAGAGCAACCTATGAAGTAGAGGGATCTCCCCTCTCAACCTTGAGTGCATCATGTTGTGCCCTAAGAGCATCTAGCTGAGACTATAGGAGGATGCGCTGGCTTGTAACCCATTGTATCTCTATATCTATTAAGGTAATCCTGGCCTGTAGAGTGGTCTTCTCCTCCTCGTAGTTGCACCACTGAGACTACCCTATTATGATTCAAGATTATAGATCCCCAACATTTGCCTATAAGGTGGCAATGGTGGTGTCTCGATGTAGAAGTTGTGTCTATAGAGAGCCTACCTGAGTCTGTAGGTTGGCAACCTAGGCCCTGAGCTATCCAACCTCATTATTAGGTGTGGCCTCGCCCTCCTTGAGAGCGTCACCCTCCTCCTTAGCTGGAGGTGCATCCTCTATAGCTCCCTCACCCCATCCACCCTCAATCCTTTGATGGACTCGATGATCATGAGGGTCTACCTCGACTCCCTCTATGCCCTCGGCTGCATCATCTGCTATCCTACCCAAGGGGCCATCAAAGCCTACCATACCTTGAGTGTCCACCAAGTGTCATAATTAGGAGTAGTCCCTACATCGGTCAGCCCTGACTCCTGAAATTCATCATCCTCATCCCCTAGTGGAGTCACCCTAGGCCATGTCAAGTCCCTCTCTAGAGTGAGGTGATGGTAGATGGTAGGCAACTCTAGGAATGTCCTACCTAATCCTAAACTATCTGGTGACATGAGAGAAGTAAAAGAACTCCTGTACCTTGGACTTGCATTCGAGGAGCCATCTATCTCTACGTTCCAGCGTAGATCATCGACCTCCATCCATGGAGGGTAGTCTAGGTATGGGTGCTATTCAACCTGGTCCACCTACAATCATGAGAACTATCCAATGTAGTGAGCTAGGTCCCCTATGTGAGACCTACTTTGAAGCCCTCCTGCTCATGAGGCCAGCATGCTACATAACACTAGTGCACCTCCTCAATGGTGTCGATCTCGAGTGGTAAACTAGTGGGGTGCTCAATATTAATGTGCTACCACCCCTATATCTGAAGTAGTAGGCTATAGCTGAATGCCTACTCTACTCCTCTACATGATCTGATACAACTCATTATAGAGCTACGCTAGTAGGGCACTCCCCAAGATAGGATCAAGGGTTGATTAGTGTCTCACTAGGACATCCTATGTCCTAGCTAGGAGGTTCCAAGGGAACCTCACTCCAGAAGAGTTAGGCAAGACAATCTACATGATCAGGTGCATGAAAATAGTTGCTCATTGGGAGAAGACCTACTGGGTGTACCAATGCTCAATGTGGACCCCTCCATGGTCCGAGTGTCATTGTGCTGCCTCACTATGACCATCAAATATCATCATGAATACTGCATCCTTCACCTCCATCGATGAATATGTGATGGCCTCACCATCTAGAGGGAGTCGAAAGATGTGGTAGACATCCTCTAGAGTAATAGTCATCTCACCTATCGGTAGGTGAAAGGTATTGGTCCATGCATCCTAGCTTGGGCCAATGCAGTCATGTAGGCCTGATCGGCCCTAATGGTGGGGAGGCGCAAGACATAGCCAAATCCCATAGCCCTAAACCAATCCTTCTTTGCTTGGGTTAGGCACTATGTAGGTTGTGAAGGATATCTGATTCCCTCGCCCTCGTAGTCAGAGTCTGGTCGATAGCAAGATAATAAGGTAAAAATAAATAAAAAATCAACCAAAAATACATAAAAAGTGACTTAAAAATGACAAACAAAATCATAAAATCATAAAAACACATAAAAAAAAAAAAAAAAAAAAAAAAAAAATAATAAAAAAATTAAAAAAATTGAAAAAATAAAATTTTTAAGGTATTCGAACGAGGCTCAGACCCGCGATCGGGATGGCGGTCAATTTTATGATCATTGGGATTTAAATCCCATCATGGTTGACATCCGCAGTCCCTAATTTTCCAATTGGGGACCACACCTGCTAGCCACGGTTAGGAGGGAAGGCCTTTTCAGGGTCCTTCCTCATCCCGAGACCCCCAAAAAAAAATAATAATAAAACAAAAAAAGAAAACAAAAAAATTTTAAAATTAAACCCCTCCCCTTAAGCTAACCTAAGCTAAACCTAACTAGGGTGAGGTTCATTACCGATGGTTTAATGAAGTTCATTTGACCCATTACTTAATGAGGTTAATTTTAAACCTGGTAAAATAAAAATGGTCAAGGGTTTTGTGTGCTTCTACCTTAGTAGCACCGGCTCCTCCAAGTTGGGCTGCCATCGATCCAGTTGGTAGTGAGGTCAAGTTTCAGTAGGCTTCATGTCAAAATTGTTCAAACACCTCTCAGAGCACTCAGATTTGCAAGCTATCAAGTTGAAAATGATGTCAAAAATGATAGAAATTTTTTAAATATTTCCTATTTTTTGCCTGATCATGGTTGACACCCATGGGCGTAGAACTAGGGTTTGCCGACCATGGATGTCAGTCATGACTAGAAAATTTTGAAAACCTAGCTACTGTTGACAAACAGGCTAGCAAACCATAATAAATGCTCAAAAATCCCATCATGAGGAGCTAAAAATGTCAAATTAAAAATACCCATCTGACCAGAATTGCCAAAAACATTAAAAATAATAAAAAAATTAGATAAACTAAAAAGCCAAATGCGCCTTGTACCTAGTAATTTACCCTATACACTTGGTGGTTGCAGCGACTTGCGCTCCATGCAATCCGACAAGATGAGTAAATTACCATAAGGACATTTGGGGCAAATTCATCATCATGGAATTGGTATGCTTCATTTCAATCCCTAAGAAGGCCTAGACAGTCGAACTGCTCCATGGGAATGAAGTATTCATATCACTTCTTCTATGACATTTTTAGTAGATCATCGAACAATATGATTCAACACATGCCTAATTGGAATTGCTATCATCTTGATTCCCTAAGAAGGCCATTGAGGTTGGACCACTCCATGGGATAGAGATGTACAATTACTCTTAATAGTTGCAATCATAGCTGATTAGGCCTAATCAATTATCAAATGCTAAATCTTATTTTGTTCAAATTCATTCATAGTGGTCAAGCGACTTGTCACTTCATTCAATTGTCATTACCCTCATCGACTCATCGCTTGAGGGGGTAGTCATAATATCATAATCATAATCAAAGTCAATAGAAGATCCCTTGATTGTAGATCCCTTGATCTTGTCAAAATTGCGTTCATCTTACGAATCATTGCCAATGACTATCATAAGCTTACCCTCTGTTGGGGAAAAAGCAAATATGATAGTTCAGTTAGTAGCTCTCCTCCTTTCAGATCTATATGGCACAGAAGCCTATAGTAGCACTGAAGCTACCCGATCATCACTGGAGCTTGCCAAAGCTTTGCAAATTTAAGCCTTCCATCCAGTTGGAAGCAATGATTCTAGGATGCGCATCCTTTTGCTGGACCCTGAGCATCTAATGTTGATCAGACTAATGATCATCATCCAACCTATGACATCATTTTAGGAGGTCTATTTTTTCTCAACGTTGTTCGATCTCACAACGCATCTCAAAAGGGGCATCTGTAGACACCTAAAATGCGTCATGTCGAGGTGACTACTCATATGGGACATGCTAGAAGACCATATGGAAGACCTTGGACAAATACCAAGGTATAGCAATGGTTCTAACCACTCATTTAGGTAGTTTGGCCTAATCAGTGTTAGCCATGGTTGACACCCACGGTTAGCAGTGCTGACCGCGCCTCAAAGCCATGGCTAGCAGTCAAAATCAGTTGGACCTTGGCCGATCCAAAATCGGTTGCAATGGCCAATTGGTTGCAGATCCGAGCGGTTTAGGGGGAAAGATCTAGAAGTTTCCCTCCAACTGCTCCAGCTATCCATTCTTGATCTTGGCTTCCTCAAGAAGCTAAGACATAGCCCTCCTAGGTGCTATAAGAACCCCATCCAAAATGGGAGAAAGAGAGAGATGCATAGGAGAATTTGAGTAGTGAAGCCCTATCGAATTCAACACTCACCTAATTGCATTGAGAGATAGCTTGGTCTTCCCAACATTGAGAGATCAAAATGGCAATTCAAGCCATGGAGGTTCTAGGAGGCTAGGAGAGCCAAGAAACTCAATTACGCCAACTTCACGTGCAATCTGAGCAATCCAACCACCAAACTAGTCAGAGGACATAGAGGTGACCCTTGACCATCAATTTGGTAGGGAGATTCAGAGATTCAACCCCTGAATTGGAGGGCAAACATATCTCAGGCTCAGTCATGGCTAACAGTGCTCACCATGGGATAGAGCCACGATCAGGGTATTATCTCTGATTTCCTTGTTTTCTAATCGTAGGATCTTTTAAACTTCATTAGATTAAGCATATTTCATGTTTATTTGCTTTAATAGAGACTCTGACTGATAGAATTAGGGGTTTTAGTCACTTTTCTTTCATTCTTGCAATCAAGATACTAATGATCTTTTCCATGCTTTCATGCTTTCAAATTCATAATTGAGGCATTAGATAGATTGATTGATGTTTCCTTTATAGTATTAATGGTAGAATTATCATGTTTAATGTAGTTTAACATGTTTCTTGCACTTTCTTGATTTCATGTTGCTATGACATCTTTTGTACAATCTTCCTCCAAAAGCCTCATCAAGAGAGGCCTCCTTTATTACTGATATGCCTCTTGTTGTTTATTGCATGTAGGACTAATAGGGTTTTGACATGCAAGGCAACAAATACCTCTAATCATGGAGAAGAAGGTCATCTACACCTTGGAGCAGTTCGTGTCATTGTAGAAGGCATTGAAAGACACCTACCCTTGCGAGGGATATTTTCCTACTGTAATTGTTGTATCGAATGGGTATCCCTAAGAGGGATGGATTTGTAACATGGATTGATTCAAATTAATGGAAGATACATTTCTTGTTATGTGTTATTTCTCGTCAATTTGTGTATGAATGCTCATTTTCATATGATTTACAACCATTACAACATTAGGTGTTAGCCTTTTACAATGTTACAAATAATTTATTTACTTTACTCAAAAATTTACTCCCAATGGAAATGACTAAATTGAGAGCCTCATATCCTTGTTTGACTATTTTCTCCCACTCAATGAGCCCTACCACCATTTGGTAAATTTTTGACCTATCCTTGGTTGAAGAAATATACTAGCTAGAAGCTTTATTTAATTCATAAATGATGGGCTTGTGCTTCTAAGAAATTTTTCAATGATATTAATCTATGTGACATTGAATCCAACTTGTGCTTCTTGAGTGGTTTTCCATCAATAAACAATAAATTATATGACCAAAGATAGGGTCTTAGCAACTTCAAATTTTTTAACCTAGAATCATTTATTGATTCTTTGGCATGCATCTATGGAGATTCAGGAGGCCTGGATTTGTTGTTTGGTCAAGACAAGCTCTTGTCACAGGTCCTACAATTTTTTTAAGAGACTAGTTTGCAAAATATTTTTCCTATAATTGTGTTAGTTTCAAGGCTCATTAAGGCTTTGCTATAACTATTGGACTTTATTATGTAAGGCTTTTTTATCTATGTTTTTTCTAGATCAAGGATCTTAGATAAACACTCAACTTTTTCTTTCTTCTTGTGGCATTTTTCCATCATCCAAACTCTATCTATATACAACACATAGATGGACATGTGTGCCATTTGAGCTATGTCCCTAATTGGGACCCTATCTAAGTCTATAATATTTGTTATTATTTGATAGTCAAATTTAGTTAATTGGGATGCCAACTTTGACATAGTAGGATTCATGGATGTTAAAATATATTTTCTTTGCTTTGGGTATAGCATGCCCAACATCCTTATTGGTGTAGTCTCCAACTTTGTTTTTTACTCCTTTTCAAGCCAAGCTTGTGCACTAGCTTATGCCTACTAGAATTGGATTTGAATAGTAGCTATTAAGAGATTGAGTGGATATGATAAAAGGAGAATGCAAGAGTGAGAGGGAAGGCATGAAAGATATTGAGGATGTATAAGGGATGGTTTGAAGAGATCTAAAATATTGGGTAAGTGTATGTTTGGGAACTTAAGAGGTGTCTTTTAGTGAGGAAGTGGTAATTACTTTAGGAGGCGACCCGGTGAGTGCCTCTTTTTATCGATAAGAGAGGAGAAGAAGAAGGTGGTAGAGAAGAGTTAGGAGAATAATAAGGTGGAAAATATGGCATACCTGACCCTTGATTTTTTTATCTAGAAAAATTTTCAACCTATGGGAGCATCATCTAGATCTTGGTCCTCTTTGCTTCCAAACCCTGTTGATTTAGAAGAGGCCTTGACCTTTTTACTTTCTCACCCATTTTTTATTTCTTTTTATGGGGCTTTGAGAATTCTAGGACTAGGAATTTCATGGGAAAGGCTTGAAGAGTATTAGCACCTAGTTCGACTTGGTCCTTATAAAGTGGTTCTTGAAGAAGGTTTAATGGTCTGGTTGATTGGTAAACTAGAATGTCACTAGTAGAAACCATTTTTTTCATTATTTTGGTGCCTATAGTGTATGCTTGTTAGAGTAGCTCTTCAATTGAAGGCAATAGTGGGGCTTGCTACCATATTGAAGTAGAAACATCCAAAACATTTTTTTCTTGTCTAAAGGAGCTAGTTTCTTCCTCAAACTATTCCTCCTAAATGTGCCTTAGGAATCATTTTGCTCATGAATTTTTATCATAAAAATTTCTTTGAATATTTTATCACTTTTGGTGCCATATTCAAAACCTTGTGTGCCCATCTCACATCAAAAGATCCACCATTATTTATTTTTCTTATCAATCCAACCCATCTTAGCCTTTTTATTTTTAAAATTTTCCTTGAGGATATGTCTTAGGTTGTTCTTAGGATCATAATATTTTGGAATAAAACACCCTCCATGGAGGATGTTCAACTTTGGGATTTTATTTTTCCACAACTCCCTCTTCTTTTGTTAGATTCTTATCCTTTTCCACATGCAACCTTAGAGAATGCTCAAAGGAGGGATGCTTCTTATTTATTTTGATAAGGTGGGACTTCAAAATACCTCCTATATCATAGCTGTACATGTCTAGCACTATTTTTAGATACAAACTCAAGAGCCTCTACTTTATCAAATCAGCCATTTTCTAGGACTTGAGAGTGATCGACCCATAATTTAAAGGCAAGGTATATAGAGCAAATTTGTTTACTTTGATACACAAATGTGCATCAAAATAATCCATTTGGTGGCAAAATTCAAGACCAAAAAGCTAGTCAATGACATAATAGGGAAACAAAATTGGCTCTCTAACAAAGCCATGTACTCTTATAATGGTACCTTCTAGTATGAAGTACCAATATAAAATTTACATTTTGGCTATCTATAGTTGAGCATTTTATTCCTCCAAAAATTGAGGAAATCTCTCCCTTAATGCATGAAAGAACAAGGCCAAGAAAAAATTATTGAAATCTAGAAAATAATTGGATGTCCATAGCATTGGTGTCTATTCTACTAAAGGAAAAACTCTCCCATCATTACCTCACTTTTAAATATTGATGTTTAGGAAGATTTATCCTTTGAAAAATAAAATAATCTAGGCTAGGTAAGATGGATATTATAAAATTCTTATCTTATTAAACTCTACTAGTTGCCCATGGATTTTTGAGCTAAGGAAGTGAGCCAAGTCAAAATAGATGGGGTTTTGGGGGTTGGTAATAGACCATGACCACTTGATGATCCTACACTAGCTTGTTTTATTTTAAATAAAAAATTATAGCTAGTATAGAAATATTTCTTGGGAATGATCTTGAAAACTAGCCAAAGACATCAAAATTTTAGGAAGGCTTTTTATAGGGTTAGCTAATTGCCTATTTAGATATGACATTATTCTATTAGTATAAATAGAATATTGAATTTATTTTTTAAATGCCTTAGGCACATAAGGTGGAAGGGTACCCACAAAAGATGATGTCAAATTTTTAGACTTAATACTATTCAACAACATCCCTTACAGTCTTGGACTTTGCATGGTAGTCTTCAACTATTGCTTGGGCCAACTCTAGAAGGAATTGTACTCTCTTGGGAATGAATTGCCCCAAGAAGGAGTACCAAAAACATGAAGCTAGGTGAATTTTTGAGAACTTCATATCCTTCTGCTCTATAGTGTCCTTCAAATTATTCACATTGATATTTAGAACAGATCAATAACATTTGCTCAAAAACTAACTAGTCTCTTAGACTCCATCGCTATTCTCACAAAGCTTTCATAACGAGAAAATACATAATTGCTCTTAGATTTTGCTCATAAAATTACTAAGTTCCCTAATACTTTGAGTGGGATGTAAAGAGCTAGCATGTACCTTTTATAATCCTTTACTAATGTTTAGTGCCATATATACATTAATGCACACATAGCTCATGCCACAACTCAAATGCTTTTTCCAATACTCTAGTTTATGTGAGTGCCTTGATCCACTTCTCCCTTTAATGTCACAATCTTCTAAAAAAAAAATTATTTTAACAACCTTTAAATACTATATTTATAATAAACATTATTTTATTTACACTATGGTACATAATTTGGCTCATTTATTTGTGCTAGATGTTTCAAATATTTCCTATTTACTAGAATTAGCAATGTCTACCTTCAAGTATGATCAAATAAAAAAATCAAAGTCTTGGGATTCAATGACTTGGTATGGGTAATAATAGAGTGAATTAATATTTTGATGTTTCTCAGGCTTGGCTTTATTCTTATCCCATTTTAGCACAAAATCTCAAACTTTGAAGTCCTCATATATTTTCATTTTTTGGCTTTTAATTCAATCATTGTTATTAAATATTATTTCTAAAATAATCAAACACTTAGGGGTATGAGTATTATTTAGGTGTATTTTATCCTCCTTATCAATATGGATTTTCATTTCTCTTGGATCAATGGAATATATAGTTTCTTGAGTTAGAAAGCTCACTCTTTACTCATCATTGTCATGCACTTTCCAAAATTTATTCCTATCTAGAACTGATGGCTAGAAGACCTACTTGAACTCTTTTGATGCTTTATAATCTTCAAAAGTTGGGCTAAAATCCACTCCCTATAAATCCAATACATTTACTAGTTTATTTTAATCTCTTAGGATGTATTTTATATCAATGACATCAAAGCTTTCTAGCAAGTCCTAGATTCTATTTTGATAAGATTTGAGATAGTGATGCATGTTGCTACATCTATCATTAACTTGATTCACTATTATTTTTGAGTCACCATTGACTAAGAGATTTTTTATCCCTATTTTTTTTGCTTTTAGTAATCCTAAATATAGTTCTTCATATTAAATAACATTATTTGAGTAAACCCATGTTAACCTTTATGGGAATTTGTTTATTCCTTCAAAAAAGGATTATAGGAATATTCCATTTGTAACTCCAATTTTGCATCTTGCTCCATTAAAGTATAGCTTTCACGTCTCTATTTTTCAAAGCATTTGATTTATAATGTCCAAAATATTATGGTTTTCTGACTCTGGTATACAATAACTTCCCAATCCTATGTAAATTATTGCATTACAATAATTAAGAGATAATTCATCTTCCATTTGTAGATCTTAAAGGTATTCTAGGCCATCTTCAACTAGAGTTCCATTTTCCTCTTCTAGCATTTCTATGTGGTAAGGACTCATATTCTCCACATAGATTCCCATATTTATTCTATCATAGGGAATCACCATATGAATTTAATCCAAATATAGATATCGTCCAAGCTTAGATATAAAATCTCTTGATAAGCATAACCCAAAGAGAGGAGAAATATCAACCATTATTACCTCTTGGATTATAATGACCTCTAGTATATTGTGTAGCACCATAGGTATGTCCTTGACCATTTAAACCATCTAAAATTCTAGCTACAAAATGCCAAAACTATTTTGGGTGTATTCCATACCTATTACATTACATACCATTTTAGGTATAATTGTTTTAGAATCTCTAAAATCCATCATGCAATTATGCACAACCCAATATTCCATGCACATAAACATATAGAAGGGTGGAGATCTATTTTTTCCCACCCCTAGCATCTACTAGTCCTAAGCTATATTTAAGTCTAGAAAATTAGATCTACTTGAGGATGTGTTTCTTAGATTTTCTCTAAGAAAATCACTTTGTCTGGGGATCCACAATGCATCATACATACCTAGCCTTTGAAGGGGTCTTTTTTAGTTTATCTATAATTTTATATTGGAAAGCGTTCAGTAACTTTTCATCCTTCTAGAATGGATCATTAAAACTCTTTTGATACTATTGTGTAGCTTCTTGCATTTTCTTCTTGGTGACTAAGGGAAAATACAACTTCTTTAGTACGCATTCCCTGGTTTATTCTTGGTTATCCTTGAGTTCTTTTGGTTTTGGATTCTCTTTATATTATTTTTTCTTTGCTCCTTTTTTAGCTATGTGGAAGCCTTCAAACCATAATCATTCTAGGTATTTTCTAGGAGATGTCTCTTTCGAGATCTAGTCAACATGTGAAATGTACTAGATCTTATAGGTTCCTTAGAATTTTTTTTTTTTTTGGATCCATAAGCATGCCCAATAACCCTTTTGACTCTCTTTTAGCTTTTTGAGTTATATCCAATTAATATTAATTTTGATATACCATGAAGGTGTCAACATTATGTGGATCATTATAGGCCAAACACAAATAATACTCCTAGGTTGTGGTTGCTTCTCCCTCCTAGCTTTAGGCGATAACATTTTTTTTGCTACATCACTGGTTGAAACCCATTTGGTATTTTGTGACATAAGGGTATCTTCCATGGTGGTATTATTAAAATATTCTCTCAACACTCTGGCATTTGATTATGATATTCTTGTTTATCATATTCTTGATTACTTCTTTCAACTCCTACATATCTATGGATTCTTTTGGCTCAATATTAGATGAACATTATAGTTGGATGGTTGGGATAGAATTTTAAGGATGTGGCTTAGGTATAGGTAAAGCAACCAACATCGGGATTGAGGAAGGTGGAATCAAGGCTTATTAATTTGATGAGGGATTTATTGAAAATATGGTATTATGACCTTTAGAGTAAGCTTTTATATTAAGATAAGGGTATTTTCTATGACTAAAACAACTTTAAAAATTTGAGGAAATCTCATATCATTTGACTACAGGATTTGTAAGCTTAAGTTGAAACAAAGGTGCAAAGGTAGTAAATATAGAATTAGGCTTGGGAAGGTATAACCTCTTGAGGGATTCTTCTCCATATTTTATTGACTAAAAAATTGAATTAGTGATGTTCTTTTGAGGATGCCTCTATATGGAAGTAAACTAAGTGAGTGAAAAGAAATCCCCTACATCATTGAAATCTAAGATAAATGGCTCAGCTAAATTAGCCCGGGTGCTAATGTTATTCTCTTCTAAGGAGCAATTCTAGGCAAGTACCTTACATCTAAAATATAGGGCTAGTAATCTCACCATTATATCTTCATGAATGATGTTTTGTATAGTAGCTAGAGTAGATATATCTCGATAATGTTCATAAGTTGTTTTCTCACTACCATCATATGAGGATAAGGCTTGAGTGTAGCCTAGGGAATATCATGAATATTTTATATATTAAAAGGTCCAACACTATTCTAGCTAGGGTAAAATCATCCGTCCATGGTTCTAGGTAGGGAAGTACTAGGTGACTCTTTGAGTATGGCCTGTAGAGGTATAGGACTTTGGATAGAGGAGACCCAAATGGGTGAAAGTGACTTTCCTTTCCTAGATGCCCTAAAATATGATAACTCAACAAACTAAGGGGGTAATTTCAACTTCTTGGTATTTTATCTTGTGATCATAATACTTTAGGTCTATGTATTCCAATGTAATAACCACTTGTTCTTAGGTATTTTGGATGTGGAGTCACTAGGTGAATGGATTTTTTATCCGCCTACGAGAACAAGAACTTCACCATAATATTAATCATCTAGAAATATTTCTTTGTGAGATTAATTCTATGGGATGATATTTCTCTATCCCACCAAGTATACCAAAAACTCTTGATCCACATGGTGGGTGCTAGCTTTGATACTCTCCTAAATTTTCTTGTTAGTGGGACCAATTGACAGGATTGGATCCCACTAGGCATGCCAAAAACTCTTGATCCTTTGATTTCCTAACAAAAAATTGATACCTAGACCAAGGTCAATATTGGATGGATTAGAATGACTTCTAATTCAAGCCATGGAGAAGGTTGAATCCTTGACTAAATACTATTATGAAAAAGAAAAAATATATAAAAAAGGGGTAGGGTTGAGAGAAAAGTAAGGATAAATAGAGTGATAATTTTGGTTGGATTCAAATAACAACACAAAATTTAACTTGATGAGCATTAACCATCTATTATTAGCAATTCCTAATAGACCAAACCTTAACCAAATATATGCAAATAGTATAGCAAACTTAGATATCACAACTTTCAACATTCTAAGCTTTTCATTCAAAATAAGTCAAACAACTTCAAGCCTAATAAATCATATTTTAATTAAAGCATAAAAAAAAATGTATGAAAGTGCAAATATCACCATAATAAACAATTCCATACACTTTAACTAGGAGAAATCAAACAATTATTGATTGCATTAGAACAACATGAACACAAAAATTACATCAGGTAAACCTTGAATTATTTTACCCTTTAAAATGAGGAGCATTCATCCTTTTATATTATTTGCTAAGCTATAAATGAAAATGACTACTATTTATAATCTTAAGAAAACTAATAATGCATGATTATGGATGATCTAGAACCACTAAGCCTCTTGATCACTTTCAACATATTCTCTATTGGTCCTCTTACTATCATGATTTACAGGATCTTTAGTTATGCTTTGCTGGAGTGGTTGTTGCTTTCATATTTTGAAAATAATAATTTTGGCCTAATGGCTTTGGTCTGGGAGTGCTAGGAATATTTTCTTAAAATCATTTTAATTTGTAAGCATGTCAGACATTTTAGATGCTGACATAATTTTTCCTACTGAGAAACTCTAGTCTAAGATGCCTATTTCCTTTGAATTATAAGCTTTTCACCTAGCCAAAAATTTTATAGGTTTAGGCTAACATCATTCCAAAAAAATTCTAGTATGCCTACCTTTTGGGCTTTTGGTTAATTTTTGGAGGAAACACTTTCTTCTTTAAAATCTTCTTTATGGAACTAAGATATTGAAGTGTCTTGTTGACATCACTACGAAAAATTTCTAGCTTGCTTCCTCCTAGGTTTTCATGTACTCTCTTCTTTCCAAATAAATATTTTATAGTGCCTAGCTGACATAACCCAATATATATTTTTATGACTGATACTTTGCAAGTCCAACTTTAAAGAATATAGAGATAGTCTAGTCAAAGACCTCTAACTTAAAAAAAAAAACAAGTTTTAAGCAAAATTAAGCCCAAAATTGCTACCTTAGACCCCAAAATAAATAATTTGAAAGAATTATGGTTTTGGAAAGGATCCTCAATCTTGAAATGAAGAATTAAAAAAAATAAAAATAAAAGTCTAGTACTACGTGTTTGGACTTGGGAATGCTAGAAAATAATTTGAATATAGGTGGTGCTTACTACATTTGAAGTAATTTATGCTCCTTGAATATATAATTTCATTCTTGCTTACTTGATAAGATAGCTCAATGTCCCAACCATGATGACATATAAAGTCGGTGATAATAGAAAGCCTTATATTATACCTCTATAAGAGTTGAAAAAATCAGATGGTCCTCCATTGACTAAAAATAAGAATGTGCAAGAGCTAATGTAGCCTTCCATCCAATTTACCCACTGCTCATAGAACCCCATTTTATGGAGTACCATTAAGAGAAACCTCTTGTTGAATCTACCATAGGTTATGGCAAGTCAAGTTTGATCATCATTGTCCTTCTCTTTGATTTAATGATAGAGTGAATTACTTCTTGTGTAATGATCTTCATTTAACTACTCCCCCTTTATATTTTGATATGATCATAGGAATCTATTTTTATAATTTACTAGACATTATTTTTAAAATTATTTTATAAGAAAGATTGCATAGATAAATGGGTTTAAATTGATGAGGCCAAATAATGCCTTATTTTTTACATAAAAAATTACCATATTTCAATAAATAATATAGTTATATGCCAAATATTTGATTAAAGTGCATTATTTTATTGATGTTTGCATGATTAAGTGTTAAGAGATAATATGCCACTATTTTGACTATTTTCTGCACTTTCTATCCTATTTTTGCATGATTTTAGCCATAAAACAACATAGTAAAAATCACTAGTAAATAAAGGTTCTGTAAATTTTGATTGGATGAGCTATTTTAAACTATTTTATCACCTAAAAAGCATTTCTAGGATGATGTGATGCCAAAATGACCATGTTATAGTGAAACAGGGCATGACAGCTAAGAAATAGCAAATGTAGGATTAGCTCCAGCATATCTGGGCAACCACCTGCAACATAATAGGATAACAAGGACAATGTCAAAGGAAGAGTTAAAACCAATTGAAGAACATAAATATAAACAAGGATATATATACCATGCACTTGGAAGCACCCCTACATGATGAAATTAGCAGCAACCAGATATGATAGGTGTACAACCTAATATTTTGAAGCTGCTCCAAAATAACAAAAAAATAGATTTTTAACCTAATACTTAAGGAATAAATGATTTGACACATGTATAGGTGTATCCAATTATAATACACCTATTTTTGACCAATTTATCACCGAATTGGAAGCGAGGATAAGCACACAACTAGATTCTATCCTAAATCAGGACTAAGTTAGTTGTAATAAAATAACAAATCAGGCGTGATAAAAAAAATAGTGATTTTGTATTTATCTCATTTATAATAGGGAGGTGGAATTTATTATAAATAATTCCACTCATATATGTTAGAAATTTAGTCAAAAATTAGAGTCAAGTATTAGAAAAAGGTTAGAAATTTGAGGATTGTAATTTGCAGCAAACTGAAACAGTAGAATTAGTAATAAAAGTGCAATATTTTTAGATGTGTTAATTTATGATTGAATGAGTGATTAGAACTTAGGATTGGAGTTTTAAAACCTTATGTTGTACTAGGGAGAAATGACCCACTCTTAGGGCTAGTGGAAGGAGTTATTTTATAGTTTTGCAGGTTTTTATGTTTTATACAATTTTTGCTAAATTGTTGTTAATTTCTTATCAAGTTGTACACATAATTTATCTTGTTTCTCCATAATTTTAAAGTGTGATGTGTGAGAGTGGATTTTAAACTAGTTGGACTATGTTTATGTTTGCATTTATCATTCCCATTTCCTATAATTTTAGTTAAAGCAATTATTTACAACTTTTCAGCAATTTTTTTTTTTTAGTAATTTATTTTTAGCAGTTTCAAATTCAGTAGTTGTTAATGTAGTGATTTAAATTCAGTATTTCTATTCCATGTTATTTAAATTTATCAAAAGTAATCTAGTTTCTTTTTTCCTTCAGCAATTTCAATTCTACAAACTTGGAGTAATTTCAATTATGCAACTTAAGTAGTTTTAATTCTACAACTTAAGTAGTTTCAATTATGCAACTAAATAGTTTTAATTTTACAAATTAAAGATAGTGTGATCCTTGAAAGACCCTTATGAACCCTTGTTACATTGAATAAGAATGTGGTCTAATTTTTGAACTGTAGAACTTACCAAAATTCTCCATTGTATATAGCCTTGGACACCACCCTGGATTTGATAAACATTAAAATTAAATGATGACATTAACAACACTCATAAGTCTTGGTGTCGTTGTCAGTGATAACATAGGTGTTTTTAGAGGATAAAATAGTTATACAATTATCATTGTGTCAAGTTGTAAAAAATTAACCTTAGAGTAATTTTTGAAATAACAACTTTCATAAAATATAGTTGTGTAGCTGATAGCTGTATTTCAGACAATTAGAACACAAACATATAAATAAAGGTATGAAAAAGGATAATTTATTAAAAAAACCCTTTATCTACCAAAAGAAGGTGATATTCATGCCAAGGGGGTGAATTACCTGCATTTGAGAATCTTGAAATTATTTAAAGATAACTACCATCCTCATCATTAAGAAGTGTATCTCCTGAGAGGAAATTACAAGAGGATCAAATTTATAGTATGTCCTTGCCTACCCTTGGTAGATCTTTACCATTAGGGTAGTTTAAATGAATCTATACCAAGTGTTGGGAAGACATAATGGCTGAATTACAAGGGAACCCAGATAGGGGTAACAATACTTACACTCAAGGAGACAATCCTACTCCTACCAAGAGTTTTGAATATCCTATTTGATTAAATCCCACATAAAACTCTCCAATAAAAACATTTCGCCTTTGATGCTATCAAATTTTAGGGAAATAATTCAAGGTTGTATGCCAAACATATGATTATACAAATGACAACAAAAAACTTAAGGTCTTTCCTTTCGCACTCAATGACTCAACTTTACATTGGTTTATGAGTCTAACACATGAATCAATCCAAACCTGGGAATAAATGGAGTAGGTATTTTTAGACAAGTACCAAGAATATTGTCGGGTGAAAAAAAATAAGGATGAATATTTTAGAATCAAATAATAAGAATAATAGGTTTACTTTTATGCAAAAGAGATGTGGGCTTGTTGAACCAAAAATATGCAAGGCCATATTCTTAAGAGGATTACAAGATGACTCTAGAGAAGTGTTAGATTTAATGGGCAAGGGAGATGTGAGTACCCTTGACATTGATGATATTTTGAAATTATGTAGAAATTACTCCCACACAAGACAAAGAAGATGAAAAATGGATAATAACAAAAGTGAAATGAAATAACTTATGGAAGAATTTGCTAATTTGAAAACTGATATTCTTGTGTATCTCAATACTATGTTGGGGGAAATGAATGCAAAAACTAAATCTACATAACACCTAGCTATTAATTATTTGATATGCAAAAACAAACATGCTCTTCAATATTATCCATTAAACAAAACCTTTATATCTATTATTTGTAGCATTTTTTCAAAAATACATATCACAGACCAATTCCATTTACTTCCAAGACTCAAAAATATCTTGGAAACACAAACAAAAGAACTCAACTTTGTTGGGCAAATACAAGGGGGAATTTTTTCACAATATTGAAATGCCCTACATTTTCCCACAAATTGGGGATAAAATCCTTGGTATATACCATGGGGTTACTCAAAACCATCACAACAATCTTGGAGTCAACCTCCATGGTCATATTCTCAGGATTGGTTAATATGGGTGGATAAATCTACAATGCAATCAACAAAATCCACCATGGATGCAAGCACAATCTCATGGACACAATTGGGGATAACAATACCAACCATACCAGGGACAACAAAGATACCAAGGTCAAACACAAAATATGTTGCCTAGTCCTGCTCAAAATTTTCCTCAAAGATGTCAACAACAATAACAACAATTTAAGCAACCTCCACTTTTGATCCAACCTGTGACCAACCCTAATAATACTAGGTAGGTAGTCCCTATCTATGTGGCTAAATCTGATGAGACTTCCACAATAAATGTAATTGAATGTAGTAATATCTAATTATGCTTGGGAAAGACACTTCCTAAGCCTACTCCACCTATTATTGAAGAAATGAAAATTAATGAAGAAAAACAAGAACCATTTATCCTAAAACCACAAAGATCAACTTTGGATAAAGGAGAAACAAAAGAATAAAATATTCCTTAGGAAATTTTACCTTCTTCATTTAAAAATATACTATATCTTGAATGGTTTGAAAAATCAAATCACCTCGAAATCATATTTAGTAAAGGAACTAAAACACTTAACCATTTCACTTCCTTTATTACAAGCAATTTAGGACATGCCATTAATCAATAAAATTATCCAGGACCTTTGCCTCAAAAAGCTAGGAAGGAAGAAGAAATCCTTTCCCAAAATAATACAAGTAGATGGAAAATTGCTTGACCTACTTTTTGGAAAACTTATTCCACAAAAATATGGTGATCCAAGAAGTCTAGTAGTCACAATAACCATAGTATCAATGCATATATCCAATGTTATAATTGATCATGGAGCTACCATTAATGTTATGATAAAATAAATGATGTAGATATTACAACTAAATAACTTGAGTCCTACATCTACTATATTAAAAATGAATGATAGATCTATTGCAAACCAGAAGGAATCATCGAAGATATTCTTGTGATGGTCTCTTCATGGAAATATCCAGTTGAATTCTTGGTATTACAACCCTACAATTCTATGAATGATTATCCAATAATCTTAGGAATGCCTTTGGTTGCTACATTAGCTAATTTCATTTATTTTAGGTTAGGGGATATGACCATTTCAAATAGAATCAATTCAAATAATATTTCAGGTTGCTTATGATTTCCTAATTTTTATGAACATGAAGAAACTATCTCAACACTAGCCACTGTAATAGTAAAAGAGCATATAGAAGAGTTAGATTTATATGAGAGGCATTTGAAGATGAAACCATATTGGTTAATACAATGTATGAATTAGGAATTGAATATGAACCAATCATTATTCATCATATTGAATGGAATGTTGAAGGTCAAACAATTGAACAAATGTCACCCATTCCATTATAGAAGAGTCCCTTAAAATTGCCACATGGATGTCATCGTCATATTCTATCATCCTTTCATTATCCCATATCAGACATGATTCCATAAAGAATTACAATTAACAAGGAGACATGAATCTTTCACTCTCTTCTACCACATAATTATCCTCTTAATGCCTTAGTAAGCAAATTTGAAGGAGTTAATTCCGTTCATCCAAGAATAAAACAAATTGAGGTACAACCAGGGAAATTTTTGAACATCAACAACTGGTTGACCAATGATTAGGAAGCAAAATTGCTTATTGTATTAAACCAACATATCAATACCTTTGCATGGGAATACAAATATATGATAGGGATTCATCATGATGTATGTACTCATAGAATATATACAGAAGATGTAAAACCTATGTGACAACCACAAAGATGATTGAATCCTACTTTTTAATATATCATCAAAGATAAAATAAAAAAACTCTTAAAGGTAGGATTCATTTACCCAATTTATGATAACCGATGGGTTTCTCCATTGGTTATCATGCCAAAGAAAAATGGAAAAATGAGAGTGTGTGTGGATTACCAAGAATTAAATAAAGTCACACATAAGGACCATTTTACATTACCCTTTATTGATCACATGTTAAAAACACTCATGAGAAAGAATTATTTTTGTTTACTTGATGGATTTAGTGGATATAATCAAATATAGGTTACACCTGAAGATCAAGAGGAAATGTCATTCACATGTCCATGGGGAAATTTTTCTTACACAGTCTTACCTTTTGGCCTTTGTAATGCCCCAACGACTTTTCAATGAGCTGTTCTAACCATTTTCTCTGATTTAACTACTGAATGTGTAGAAATCTAAATGGATGACTTCACAGTCTATGGGAAAACCTTTGATGTAACTTTAGAACATCTTGACAAGGTATTAACCCACTGTGAAACTTATCATTTGGCCTTAATCTTGATAAATACTGCATGATTATGGAAGAAGTAATTGTTCTTGGTCATCATATCTCGTCTAAAGGAATTAAGGTAGATCCTAATAAATTAGAAATCATTAGGAACCTTCCTCCACCATAGACTCAAACTAATTGTAAGATATTTTTGGGATATATTGGTTTTTATCAATGTTTTATTCAAAATTTAAATATAACTGTGAACCCTAAGTTTGCATTGCTAATAAAAAATTCTGAGTTTAAATAGACCAAAAAGTGCCAAATTATTTTGATGCTTTAAAATAAAAACTAATCACTCCACCTATGTTGAGAGGTCCAAACTGGGAAATACCATTTCATATCCAAACTAATGCATCCAATACTACAATTGGAGTAGCATTAGAACAAGTAGAAAATGGGGAGCATTATACTATTTACTATTTTAACAAGAACCTCACTAAAGCATAAAACAACTATACTGCCATAAAAAAAGGAATTTCTAGTGGTAGTGAAGTAGGGAAAAATTGTGCACCAAATTATGTGGAACAATAAGCGTATCTACCCCATCTCGCTAATGAGCATCAAAAAGGAAGCATGCATGCAAAAGGAAAGAAAACCAACAAAGGGAAATGAATCAAAGCAAGTCTTTTCTCATTAATTTGTTGGATCAGATCCAAGGTTATAGAAGTCCCCTTGAGGTCTCAAAATGGGTGATACAATTTTACAATATTGGGTGCCCAAAGACCAAGTCTTTCACGGAATCTGGGTGCACATCCAATGTTTCTCCGCATACCCACAATCAAGGTGGGCGATCCAATGCCGCCACTACTTGTATATAGGTTCTATGATGTCTGATATTTCTTTCCAAATCCTTTTGAGTACCTGCACCTGCACACAAGGAAGCAAAAGGAGGTCAAATAGCAAAGGTGTATGGTGAAAACATGCAATCCCCATAGGGGCAAAATGGCATATGAATTAAAAGTGCATCAAATGATATCCAAATGACTTGAAAATTTGCAAAGATGTTAAAGAGGAGGTTTTGGGAGGATATCACCCAAAAAATATTGGAAATTGCACCCGTAGACCCCTCGATTTAGCATCGCCCGCCTACAACCTATGAAAAGGAGGACAACAAAATATCAAACCTGCACTCATCCAAAACTCATGAAATTTGGTTAGTATGCATAAATTGATATTTAAGACAACCCATATGATAATATTTTTAAATTGGAGCCCGGATCCACCTGCATCAAACTGGGGTGCCCGGATGGGCCCTACGAGCCCTACGAAAACTTAAAAATAGCATAACTCATTAATTTTAACTCCAAATGACCTAAAATTTGAACTGTAGAATCATGGAATAATGTAGAAAATAAATAATTAAAAATAGTAATGAATTTTTTTAATAATTTACCCTCATCCCGGGGGGGCGATGGTGACTACAACTATTTGGAGGGCACCCTAGGAGGGGATACCCACCAAATCCGGACACTTTTTGTTACCAAACCACTAGAAGATGTTCCTAAAAAACCTAAGGTGTGTTTTCGTCAAATTTGGTGAAGAAATTCACCCGGATGGAAAAGTTATGCTTGGATTACCTTCTTGAAGTCACCCGGTAACCTCCTTGGCAAAAGGGAGATTCCAAGGGCAAAAAGGTGCAATAAGGTGAGGGGAAATCTCGGAAGCACTCTGTTGTATATCCTAGAACTCCTCTCCATGATTTTTTGTGGACCATGTATCCATTTTATAGCCCAAAGGGGCTCATGTGCAAAAAGGCATGCAAGGTCATGCATGGCAGGAGGTGCCACTTGTCAAATGGGAGGCATGCACAAGGTGTGGAAGAGAACCTCCTAATTTTTCCCTAATCAAGATGGATGTCATAAGGATTCCCTGTCCTCTACCTTGCATGCTCTTTTTGGTTGGTCAAATGGCAGTTTCTGGGTGCCATTTGGCCAAATTTTGACTTTTTCTGGGTCAAACTTCACCACCGTCCCACCCTAGGACGAGGGCTCACCACCATCCCAAGGTGGGACAATGGGAATATACCATCATCCCAGGGTTATAAGGTGGTGAATTTTGGGCCAAAACCTCCCAAAATTGGGCCAATAGCCTCCAAAACCCTTTTTGGAGTGGCTAGAACCACTGTGAGCCTCCTGAGGGCTGCCCAAGGGGCCATATGATGTCAATTTGATCATTGTTTGTGGATGCTTAATCGGGTTTACCACATTTTAGTGTCTACAGATGCCCCTTTTTGAGATGCATTGTGTGAAACACAAAGCTGAGCAAAAATAGATGACCAAAATGTTGAATGATTAAGGTTACTCGATAACCTAACCAACTTTAGATGCCCCAATCATGAAAAGGGCGTGTGTTCTTGAATCCTTGCTTTTGATTCATTGAATGAGCATGCTTATGCTTGAACATTGTCTGTCATGAAGGGTCAGGGCCTATGAATTCATGATTCCAATAATGTTAAGCATTATAATGTGATATTGTGTGCTTGTTTTCTGCCCCAAGCAGGGGCATGATTGTCTTTATCAAAGATTCATTGGACGAATGCAACTTGCATGATTGAGTGTTTAATTGTTGATTTTTTATTATGAATTTGTTAAGCATGACTACCCCCTCAAGTGATGAGTCGATGAGGGAATGACCAGTGAGAAAAGCGATGAGTCGAAAAGCAATGAGTCTCTTGACCCATATGATGTTTGTTAAGGTTACCTTCAGTTGTTCTCATTGAAAAATGGCACAGTTTTGAAAGGATTTGGATGATACTATGGAGATTTCATGGAAGAAAAGAGTTGAAAACCTCCTTTCCGTGGGGCGGTCTAGCCATAATGGCCTTCTTGGGGAGTGAAGTAGTAACTTGTCCATGCATCCATGAGAAGTTTGCATTCCATATTGACCCTGAATGAATTCCATCATATTTGACTTGTTTTGGTGGGTGTTGAACCCTTTTCTTTGGCTTTTGTGTTGTTTTATTGTTTTTTTTTTTTTTTGGTTTTTGATTAATATATATGTATGTATACTTGACCAATGGGCTTATTGGATGCAATTGGGGTATTTTTAGTGACCAAAGGGTTTAGGGATACCTTTGGGGCTTGTTTGGGTTGAGCAAAGTGTTTATGGAGACCTTTGGGGTTTTTTGAGTTGACCAAAGGGTTTATGGATACCTTTGGGGCTTGTTGGGTGACCAAAGGGCTTATGGATACCTTTGGGGCATTTTGGGTTGACCAAAGGGTTTATGGATACCTTTGGGGAATTTTGAGTTGACCAAAGGGTTTATGGATACCTTTGGGGTATTTTGGTTGACCAAAGGGTTTATGGATACCTTTGTGGAATTTTGGGTTGACCAAAGGGTTTATGGATACCTTTGGGGCATTTTGGTTGACCAAAGGGTTTATGGATACCTTTGGGGATTTTGGAGGCTCTTTCGACTCTTTTTGGATTTTTGGATGTTTAGCATTGTGAGGTCTAAGGACCCACTTTATTGTAGCCTACGGGCAACATGATGTATCTTTTTGTCCCATACATATACATATATATATATATATATATATATATATATATATATGAACTTTTTATGTGGTTTATCATCATGTGTTTATTGTTTTATGAAATGTATGCAAATGTATGCAATTTGATTTATGAGATGATGATGGATGCCTATGTATGCATATTTTGTGATTTGATTTTATTTTGTACATGCATGGATGTATAGTGAGATGGATGATTTATTGATTTAGAGGATGCAATGTGTAGACTATATGTTGTATTATGCTAGCACCATAGATGATGTATTTTGCACCAACTCATATGTAATATTGTCATGAGACTTATATAATGGATTTGTGAATAATGTAATTGAAATGAATGAGGTGAAGTGATATGAATGACATGCTATTTAGGGAATGCCCATTAGGTTTTCATGAGACTCAAACACTCTAGTCAACTCATCAAAAGTTGTATACTAACCATGCATGACTTTTTGACAAGGTATGAATCTGCTAGGATGACCAAGGTACTTCATATCCATGTGTGTGCAAGTGAGTTCATTCCTGTGAGATGCATAAGGATACCGCCAGTGCCAAGTAGGCTCTCAACCAAACCTATACTGAGGATCACCAAATGAATGCCACCATCGTAGGTTTTGTACTAAGTATGACTAGACCACTAGGCAATCTAGGTTACCAAAGCTAGCTCATCCACATGCAAACATTGGTCTACACATACGCCCAAAAGCTAATGTGGTAGATATATCGTCATGTGGGAGGCTACCGCCATTGAAAGATAGGCTATCCACAAAACCCGTAATGAGGATCACCTGATGGTTTTCCAAATGCTGAGAGTTCCAGGGATTCAAGCTCAGGTGTCTTTTGGTTATTCAATTGATTGGGATTACTTGCTCTCATATATAGTGATGAAAATCACTGTTTATTTTTCTCTTTTTAGTGACTATAATCACTGTTTATTTTGAGTTTTTTCTTTTTTCTCTTGAGCAAGGGGTTTGAGTAGTGGTGATAACCACTGTTATTTTTTGTTGTTGCTTTTTGAGGATTTTTATTTCAAAGTTGAACTTGTGGGATTTTTGGCTTGTGGATGGCATTGATCCTTTAGGCTTTGGGGATGACTACCCATCCTTTGCGGGGACATGTAGTACGAATCCTTATGACTTTAGGGATCAAAGGTGTTTGGAAATGTTGATGGGAAGCTTTTGGGATTTTGCTGTGGGATGGTGTTGATATTTTAGGCCTTGGGGATGACTACCCATCCTTCGAGGGGACGTGTAGTATGAATCCTTATGAATTTAGGGATCAAGGGTGTTTGGAAATTTTGATAGTGGTGAAAACCATTGTTGATTTTGGGGAATTGGGTGGGGAAGAGCTTGTCCTTTTGCCAACTCTTAGCATTCTTGAACCATTCACACAGGGGGATGAGCAGGATGACCTTTTCGCTTAAGGTAACCTAGACCACTTCATGGATTTCATCTATCTTTGTGCAAAACTTAGATTGTTAATGATTAATTGTGTTTGGGATATGATGTACGCAAGGCATAATCAATGCAAGACTCTACCTCCTAAAAATCAAGCTAGCCTTCTACAAAATTTGAGTAGAGACTAGATATGGTTGAGTGACCAAAAACCCTACTGACATTCTAAAACAAATGGCTAAGTGAAGGGAATGGACACGACTATGAAAATGTGAAAAATATGGGTGAAAATGCTAATTGTGGTATTTGAACTATGAGTACTTTCATGACATTGATATTTTTGAACTAATTGCGACTATAGTACGTAATGTACCATCATGGTGCTAGACATGTATGCGCAACTCTAAAATGTAAAGTGCTAATGATGAATATGCCTAAATGCAAGCGACGATAAAATGCAATGGGATGCAATGTTTTTGAATTTTTGAAACTTTGATGGATATGTATGTATGAAAGTGCAATGCGATGCAATGTTTTTGTATTTTGATGTTTTGATGATTTTTTTTGAATTTTTGATTGATATGTATACACATGTGACCAACGGGCTTATTTGGGAGCCATTGGGGCATTTGGGGGGACCAAAGGGCTTATGGATGCCTTTGGGGCTTTTAGGTTTGACCTAGATGATCGTAGATAGTCCAGGAGCATTTTTACTTGACCTAGACGGTGAGAACCCGCTAGGAGCCTTTTGGGTGACCTAGACGTGTAGCGACACTTAAAAAGTGTCTATGACTACCTAGGGGAATTTGGTTATGACCAAAGGGCTTAGGGATGCCTTTGGGGCTTTTAGGGTTGACCTAGATGATCGTAGATAGTCTAGGAGCGTTTTTACTTGACCTAGATGTGTAGCGGCACTTAAAAAGTGTCTACGACTACCTAGGGGCATTTTTCTATGACCAAAGGTCTTATGGATGCCTTTGGGGATTTTAGGGTTGACCTAGATGATCATAGATAGTCTAGGAGCATTTTTACTTGACCTAGACGGTGAGAACCCGCTAGGAGCCTTTTGGGTGACCTAGACGTGCAACGACACTTAAAAAGTGTCTACGACTGCCTAGGGGTATTTGGCTATGACCAAAGGGCTTATGGATGCCTTTGGGGATTTTAGGGTTGACCTAGATGATCATAGATAGTCTAGGAGCATTTTTACTTGACCTAGATGGTGAGAACCCGCTAGGAGCCTTTTGGATGACCTAGACGTGCGATGACACTTAAAAAGTGTCTATGATTGCCTAGGGGTATTTGGCTATGACCAAAGGGCTTATGGATGCCTTTGGGGCTTTTAGGGTTGACCTAGATGATCGTAGATAGTCTAGGAGCATTTTTACTTGACCTAGATGGTGAGAACCCGCTAGGAGCCTTTTGGGTGCTCTCTAAGCATGAAATGGCCACAAGTGAAGGATGTTCAAGGGTTCAGGATCCTCGACACCTTCAAGTGAAGCTAGGCGATAAGTTCTAGGCCCTATTTGACTAGTGATGACAAAGGGACCTAACCAGTTTGCCATAAATTTGTCTCGCAGGTGGGGCGGCAAGCTAGAATTCTGTTGGTTCTCTTTTAGGATGAGATCACCAACCTAAAAGTCTCTGAGATGGACTTTCATATTGTAGGCTCTTTTGAGCCGCTCTTGATACACATGTAGATGCTCAAGCATATTAATGTGATGCTCATCCAACAACATAAGTTGATCTAGGCGAGCTTGTCGTGCAGTATCATCATCAATAAACTCTTGCATGGATATGCGCAGTGATGGGATTTCCAACTCTAGAGGCATGACCACCTCAGCACCATACACTAGTGAAAATAGAGTTGCCCCAGTGGGCATCCGAATGCTAGTGCGGTAAGCCCAAAGGGCAAGCGGCATTTGCGTATGCCAATCGGTATGATTCTCTTTAACTATTTTCTTCAATATGGCAATTAATGTCTTGTTTGATGCTTCTGCTTGCCCATTTGCTTGTGGATAATAGGGTGTCAAAAATTTGTGTTGGATATTATACTTTGTTATCAAAGCACACACATATTTGTTCTTGAATGATGTCCCATTATCCAAAATGATCTTGGATGGAATACCAAAATGAAAAATGATATTATGCAATATGAACTCCGCTATGCGGGGTCCTATCATAGTGGTAAGGGGAATTACTTCCACCCACTTTGTAAAATACTTGGTAGCCATGATGATAAATGTGTGGTGGCCCAAGGATGCAGGGGAGATTTTCTCAATTAAATCCAACCCCCATTGTGAAAATGGCCAAGCCGATTGGATCGGTTGTAAGGCCTGGGAAGGTACATGTGTCAAGTTAGCATGGTGTTGACATTTCATGCACTTCCTCACATATGCGCAACAATATCGCTCTAAAGTTGGCCAATAATAGCCCATGCGAAGAATGTGCTTTGTGATGGCCATGCCACTAAAATGGCCACCACAAGTACCGTCATGTGCTTGGGCCATTGCCCAAGTCGATTCTTGATACTCTAAGCAACGAAGGAGGATTCCTTCGTAGCTCCGATGGTATAGGATGTCTCCTAACAAGACAAAATTTGTTGCCTTTCATTTAAATGTCCTTTTGGCAGCGTGAGATAATCCAGGAGGGAGGTTACCAAGCTTTAGGTACTCTCTAATTGGTGTGGACCAGTCTTGATGTGTGGAAGCCTCGATTTCATGAATTGCTTGTCCCTCATGAAGTTCATCCCGAGAAAATGTAGATTGGGATAGAACTTGTAAGAATAGCATTGTGCTACTATCAAAAGGGGTTTGGGGGAATAGAGTCCCCCAAGTGGCATGATTCAAGTGCTCATGAATGTGTGAGAATCTCTCTTGATGAGGTTCTATTTGAATCAAGTGGACTTCTAGCATGGCTTGAGTGCTCTCATGCTCAATCGCTGATTGCGATAGCATTTTGACTTGAATGGTTGTCATCTCCCCTGTGGGGTCTTGTGGAATCAAGGATCCTAAAGAGGCCATTGTATCCACAAAATTATTAGACGATCGAGGGAGTGCCTTGATGTCATACCATTCAAACTTTTCTAGGGATTTGTCCACAAGGGCTTTGTAGGCTTGCAAAACTAGGCACTTGCACTGGAAGATTCCCTTGACATGGTTGACAATGAGCAAGGAGTCACCAAAAATATTGAGCTTGGTGATTTTCATGGCGATAGCCATTTTAAGCCCTATGAGTAAGGCTTCATACTCGACATTATTGTTGGTGCAGGGGAAATTGATTTTAAATAATAGGGGTATGGGAGCCCCATGCGGTGTGAAAAACATGATCCCCATGCCACCCCCTTGCTCGCATTTGGAGCCATCAAAGAAGAGAGTCATATCCGCCTATGACTCAGGCTCATCAGAATCAGGTGATTCTGATATTTGGAAGACTCCATCATCAGGAAGCTCCATGCTAAGAGGTTGGTCCTCCTAGAGAGGAGCCTCTGCAAGTTGATCAGCAATGACTTGTCCTTTGATTGACTTTTGTCCTATGAACTCCAGGTCAAATTCTGTCAACAACATGATCCATTTCACCGTGTGACTACTATGATAAGTATGAATCATCATGTATCACAATGGATTCTCTTTAGATACAACATACGTAGTGTGGCTGAGCATATAGTTTCATAGCTTCTTGGTAGCAAAAACCACCGCTAGACATAACTTTTCTATGTATGCGTACTTAATATCATAGCTCACCAGGGTGCGACTGAGATAATATGTGGCCTGTTCCTTATGAAATTCATTGTTTTGGGCTAACATGGCACCCAATGCAACCTCAATAGCTGAGATATATAATCATAATGACATCCCATCCCTGGTCTAGGTGGAGCTAACACTGGAGATGAAGCCAGGTATTGTTTAATTGTGTCAAAGGCATCCTGACATTCATCGTCCCAATGGAATGTGACCCCCTTGTGTAAAAGTTTGTTCATGGGTCTACACTTGTCCGAAAGTTGTGCTATAAAGCGTTTGATGGATGCAATCCTCCCCTGCAAGCTATGAAGTTGCTTGATGGTAGTTGAGGGAGGCATTTCAAGGATTGCCTTGACTTTGTTAGGGTCCACTTCGATGCCTCATTTGGAAACTATAAATCCCAAGAGCTTTCCAGATGTGATGCCAAAGATGCACTTCTTGGGATTCAGTCTCACATTATGTTCAATAAGGCGATCAAGGACTTTGCGCAAGACATCTAGGTGCTCATGACGTAATAAATATTTTGCCAATAATTCATCCATGTAATCTTCCAAAATTTTATGCATGTAGTCATGGAAGATATATGTCATGGCATGCTGGTAGGTGGCACCAACATTCTTAAGGCCAAATGGCATGACCTTGTAACAAAATGTTCCCCAAGGCATTGTGAACGCCGTTTTGAGCTGGTCTTCTAGGTTGATATGAATCTAATTATACCCAGAGAAGCCATCCATAAGGGAGAGCATTTTGTGTCCTACGGTGGCATCTACCAAGGCATCTATGCTTGGCAAAGGAAAATCATCCTTAGGACTCACTTTGTTTAGGTCTCAAAAATCGATGCAAATGCAAATCCTCCCATCAAGCTTCTTGATGGGAACCATGTTGGACAACCATGGTGGATAGTCTACAAAAATGAAAAACTAGGCATCCAATAGTTTTTGTAGCTCATATTTGACCATCAAGGCCACTGTTGGGTGCATATTTCTCAGCTTTTGCTTGATAGGTTTGACTGTGGGGTCAAGCGTGAGATTATGGGTGACCAGATTTGGATCTAGTCCTAGCATGTCTTTGTAAGACCATGCAAAAGCTGCCTTCTTTTCTGTGAGAAGGGCTATATAATCGGCTTGCTCTTTGGGGGATAGGCTTTCCCCTAGCTTGATATATTATGGGTTTTCAAGATCTGAGCCGATATCTTTGTCAACCGTAGGCTCGATTGACATATGAGACCCCTCCTCCAACTGGTGGGGAGTAGGTATCAAATGGATGTCATTAGCTGGATTTAAATCCTCGATGGGAACCTCGAGTTCCTCCTCAGCATGGAAGACATCATGAGTTGGTCCTATGGAGAAGTGAAACAATCCACCGCAAGCCCAATACTCAGAGGGTGATGGGGGTGAATCAACGCGATCCCAATCAATCGCATCTAGGTCTAGATGGAGTGGTTTGGAAGGATCGATTGGGTTGTGGAGTGGTGTGGTCAAATCAATGGAGATCATATTGATGAAATGTGTCTGCTCTCCAGGACCATGTGCATGTGACTGTGTATTGGTGTTATCTCTCACCCCCAGATGTGGCTCTGGGGGAATGGGGATCTCTAGATCCTATCTGGGAATAGACTGTAGGATGGGATCATTAGGCTCAAGGAGCTCCATGTGTGTGGGTGGGTCAGGGAAGACCTCATGATGAATCTGGCCTAGATTGATAGGCCTTGCCCTCAAGCATGGGCCAACATGTAACTGATGATAGACTTCATCTATGTCAATATTCTCATGACGATGTCACAAATAATGAGGACCTAGGTATGCCCTCTATATGTCATCCTCATAGTCACTGTCATATATGGGAACCTCATTTTTACCCCTTGGGATTGGGCGATCAGGTAGGTGTGGTCCCATATATGCTAATTCCTCATAATCATCATCGTGTATGAGGATTCCTTCATTCTCATCTCATAGTACCTCAGGCTCCCGAGGACCCAACTGCTCAAGTAAATTAATTGCTCCCCCCTAGGAGGTCTATCTTCCTATGGGCAAACCATATCTTCAAGAGGAAGGAGCTACCACCAAATAGGATCAGGGAAAGGGAACAAATGTATGAGGCTTTCCTGTTGGTCATTAATGGGGACAATTTGTGAATGATCACTGTTCGACTCAAAAGGGTCATATGGCACTACCTCATAACCCTACTCATCCTCTGAGGTCCACTCATATGAGGTGCCTGGATCTAACTCATCACAGACATGGGGACAACTCCACGAACCTTCCCCTCTCTCAAAATGTGGGGGAATGTCACTGGGGATCGCAAGGTTCCCATCTAGCCATGGAAAGTAATATCCCAAGGAGTAGACTGTATTGGGATTGGCATAAGGTTCTTGGGCCAACCTACCCTCGTAGCCTATATTCAAGCGATTTAGGCTGTCTAAGAGGACATCTAGAGGCAATGGATTGTTGCATCCCACTCTTGAATTGTCATAGGGCATTTTATATTGTGGTTGAAAAGGGATTATGGTGCCCTGCTCATACAGGCCTAACCCATAACCATGCTAGTTGCATAGGTCAAGGTACTTCAGGATGAAGTTAGGGTTAGACAAGTAGTTAATATCCTCTCCAAAATGTTCCTCATATTCCTCCTGTTGTTGGTAAGGTTTGATGCCATAGTCAAGGCCCCCATAGATAAAGTTTGTTTGATTAGGGAGAATACCAAGAGGCACGATAGTGCCTATGGGAAGAGGGGTCTACCCATGTCTTGCATCGACTCTAAAGTAGGATTAGTGGTAACATTCCTAACCATGTACTCTCCCAATCCAGTAGAAGCTAGATGTACTGTAACCTAGGGCTACGGATAGAAGAGGGATGAGAGTGAGACTTGATCCGACTCATTGTTTTCCTCGTGTGGTGTCTCTTCATCATCCAGGCTAAGTATCTCCTCTATAGATATGGTGGATATGATTGGTTGGTCCTCCTCAATGGGCCGCTTCTCTAGGTTCCTAGGTAAAGGATCCACTGGTGTATTAGGCATCTGGGGTGGGGCCGATGATGAGGAGGGCATGGTATGCTGTAGCGATGGGGTCGAACCTCGGCTAGATTTATTCGGTTGAAAATCCAGATGTATCGATGGCAAGGTCGACTCGGGTAATTGCTGCACCATGTTGCAGTACTTGAAGGGCTCTAGGTCCATGGGGATGACATGAACTTGCCCTTCGTGAGTGTACTTGAGGCACTGGTGAGCGATGGAAGGGACGCACTTCATGTCCCTGATCCATGGTCTTCCTAACAAAATGTTGTATGCCATCTCACCCTCCAGGATGTGGCACATCGTCGAGATGATATTTTCCCCTACTTGAATAGGTAGGATGATTGTACCAACCGTTGAGCATATAGCATCATTGAATGCTCGGAGGGTGTAGGTAGATGTGACAATATGAGATGCTGGAAGCTTCAGGTGCTTCAGAGCTGTTGTAGTTATGATGTTGCTCGAAGACCTAGTATCTATCAAGACTCTTTTGTATGGTGTTCCATTCACACGTGTGACAATGTGTAAAGGGGGATCCACCATATCATGTGGAACTAGTTTAAGTTCATCTTCTCAAAAAGTAATTACCGGTTCTGTGCATTGCCACACATGCCCCACAAAGTTGTTGAAGGAGTTAGACTCCTGGGGCTGAAGCTCAATTGCCTTAAGGATCTCCATCAAGGCTTCTCTATGAGGTTATGATTGTTGGATGAGCTCATAGATGGAGAGCCAGCAGATGTTGTTCTTAAGCTTTGAGCGAGCTTGCTCTTAATGGTGACTATAGGCCTAGGTGGGAGGTTCAGTCTAGGAGGTGGTATAGGCTGCGATATCGAAGGGACATCACTCTGAGCCATAGGTGGTGTGGATGGACTTGGATACCATGCTTTTCTTGTCATAATACTAACCATGCCAACATATCCTTGCTTAGGAGGGGCATGGTGAACCTCGTTCACTTGGGGCACTGGTTTGGCCTGCTCCATGTGGGCAGGCAAGGGGTCCTTAAAGACCCCCATTTATTGGTTGTTTGGTGTGATAGGGTTATCTACCTGGAGGGCATTCCTATCAATCAGGTCTTGCACCAGATGTTTGAATTTATAGCACATTTGCACATCATGCCCATTTTTCCTATGAAATTTGCAATATAGGTCTTCTTTGTATCCTTTGGGCTTAGGTGCATTAGGGTCGATAGGTCAACTATCAGGTAGATGGATCGCATTAGCCACCAAGAGGTGATCAAACACTGAATCCATAGACTCTACAATGGGCATGAATTGTCACTTGGGGTGACGCTATTGATTTTTCCCTTGACCATTCTAGTTATCCTTGGCATAGTTCCCAAGGGTGGCCTGATAATTAGGCTTTTGAGGTGGCACGACTGGCACTGGCCCCGAGACACTAATGGCAACCTGATTTACTATTGCTAACTTAGGTTGAACTGGGGTGTTCTTAGTGTTCTTGCTCCACTCCTTGTGAGGCTTCATAATATCACCCTCTTGAATCTTGATTTCTTCGATGATCCTAGCCTGTGCTAAGGCATCTTCAAGAGTGGGGTATTATTGCAACTGTAGCAACAAAGATATTGGCTTTAAGCAAATTTTGGAGAACATCTGAGTCAACTCCAACATGGGGAGAAGATAAGGTAGCTTGGCGAGTAAGGTTCACCATCTATTGCCATAATTTGTTATTGACTCATCATCATATTGTTTTAACCCAACTACATCGGCCAGTGTTACCTTCCTCTTGGTATTGAAGGCAAAGCGCTCAAGGAATGCATCCGCAAGTTGGTCCAAATTATGGATGCTATGCTTAGGGAGTTGGTAAAACCACTCAGAGGCAGGGTGAATGAGGGTATTCACAAATATCCTCAAAAGCAAAGCATCATCATCATGGATGCCAAAGCATTGGCCTAAGAACCTAGTGACATGTTCTTTCTCATCCTCTTCTCCCTTAAAGGTAGCCAACTGAGGTAACTTAAATTTTTTTGGATAGGGAGGTGCAGGTACTGATGGATGAATAGGTTGACTACGCAATTGATGCATAGTAGGATTTTGAGATCCTGACCCAGAGGTCTTGTTCTCTACTGACTCCAAGTGTTCTAACAATGCTTTGTAAGGACCTAGGACTTGATCTCCTCATATTTGTTCACATCTTGTGGTGGAGGTCTAGGCTCCTCCAACCTAGGGTGAGGCGGTGGTAAGTCATCCCCCTACCTCGGTAAGGCATCTCAACATATTCTATTTTTGTCTTGTGCTCAATATAAGCCCCGTAAGGCGTCTCTCGAGCCAGCCTATGAATGGGGGTATCTACTCATGGTGGGCACCCTATGTTTGGCCTGGGAGGCATCTCCCGATCTAGCCTAGGAGGTCATGGAAGCAACATTTTATAAGGTCTCGGGGACCTCTCTCAAATGAGCATGGGTTGCCTTGGATGGACCTCTTGCCTATGTGTCTTAGGGGTAGGGACCCTCTCTCTCAAAGTTTTTTGGAACAACTCATTGGTCTGTTGTTCGATACTTTCTTTCTTAAGCTGGTGCAAGCGATCTAGTTGCTCTTTATCTCACCAAAGCTACTTGAAATGAGCTTGGAATTCTATGTATCTTGTAATCACTTGCATAATTTGATCCATAGTGTGAGGCCTAAGATGCCTAGGAGTCTCACCCTAGGTTTGACCTTGTCCAAGGTACTCTTTGTTCTCCATAGGGTGCTTGCCTCTCTCGAGGTTTGCCGCATTGACTTGAGGCTCAGGCTGGAACATGTGTTCATTACATTCAGCTAGCGTAGAGGCACATCGGGCATGCACATAATATTATTCCTAAGGAAAATTTGGGATCTCCTCATGTCTTCCCTCCTGGACGAGGAAAGGTAGGGCTAATTTGGCTCACCTAGACCGATGGGTGTCATTCCCATCGGGTTGTAGGAGTTGTTGTATCCTATCAAGGCAGTGCGAAGGTAGAGTCATGTCAACTTGGGGTGGGGGGGGGGTTGGGCCTCTCTTGGGCTAGGTGGAGTGGAAGCTCACTAGGGAGGTATAACCAAGTCCCTAGGGCTATATCAAAGATGATTCGTGTCTCCTAATCCACTCTCCATAGCTTCTACCCATGATTGGGCTTGGTTGTAGGTGCACACCATTGCACTCCTCTATTAGTACCCCAAAGTGATTATCTTCTTTACAAATTCTTAATGAAATAGTATACAAGAAAGAAACACTCAATAAGATAGATGATTATCTCTTTTAAGTTTTAAGTGTGAATCCCTAAATTGTTTCATGTGTTTTAGATGTGTTGTTTTGTAAAGAATGACCTTGTGTCACGTGTTTGAAATATTGTTGGATTGTAATCTCATGTTCAATTGGATTTCACCTGTATACTCGTAGCTCAACAACCTGGCTATGAAATCTAGGTTGTGTTATCCCACCTATAATGTGTGGTGATGAGGTCCACACATGGCCAGGGAGCACAGGTCCTACTAGTTCCTCACCCAGTTCACCCACAGTCTGCGATACACCTCCCCGAAGGGTGATGCATGCTATAACCCACGGGCTATGATGGATCTTGGAACCAACCTTGGCAATATGGATTAGGTTCATGGGATTTGAGCCAAGTGGATGGAGATGAAACCCACCATCACTTGAACTCTACTAGTGGATGGTAATGAAGTCCACCTCACTAGCGTTTACATGAATCGTGGTGTGTGTGGTTCATTATTATCCAAGAAAGTAAGCAAAGAAGTAATCAATGACTATTCACTAAATGCATGCAATAGGTATGTTTTAATTTCAGAAGAATAAGATAAGTAACCTACAAATTGACTTTATGAATGCAAATCCTACATGCTAACCTACCCAATGGGCAAGCCACAAGCAATCAAACCAAACAGATGCATTGCTACTACAAGTTCTTTTTTATTTTTCTTCTACCTTTTGCTATGTGATGTTATAAGAAAAGAAAAAACACAAATTTTAACCTTTCTATGCAAGCAAGTGAATAAAGAAAACTGATTTTTAACAGTCTCTGAAAATATAACAAAAAAACTAAGGGTTTAGGCACTTACCTTGTCCATTTTGAAGCCTCCAAATTCTAAAATTTTGGGCAAAAATCTCTCTGTTTCACCACCGCTCCAGGGTGGGGTGAGTAGAAGCCTCACCACCATCCCAAGATGGGATGGTGAAGCCACTATCCTAGGGTGTGCTATATAGAGCCTCTGCCACCATTCCAGGGTGGGGAGGGGAGCACCTACAACACAAAAAGGGCAAAAATGCAAGAAATAAGTCAGATTTTCACCCAAATAAAAAGGGACAAGGGTCCCACCATGATTGCCACTGAAGTAGGGAAAAAATGTGCACCAAATTATGTGGAAAAATAAGCGTATCTACCCCATATCACTAATGAGCATAAAAAAGGAAGCATGCATGCAAAAGTACAAGAAAACCAACAAAGGAAAATGAATCAAAGCAAGTCTTTTCTCATTAATTTGTTGGATATAATCCAAGGTTACAGTAGTCCCCTTGAGGGCTCAAAAGGGTGATACAATTGTTACAATATTGGGTTCCCAAATATAAAGTCTTTCATGGAATCCGGGTGCACATCCAATGTTTCTCCGCGTACCCACAATCGAGGTGGGTGATCCAATGCTATCGCTGGTTGTATCTAGGTTCTTTGATGTCTTATATTTCTTCCCAAAGGCTTCTAAGGACCTTCACCTATACACAAGTAAATAAAAGAGGTCAAATAGCAAGGGTGTATGGTGAAAACATGCAATCCCCATAGGGGCAAAATGGCATATGAATTAAAAGTTCATAAAATGATATCCAAATGACTTTAAAATTTACAAAAATTTTAAAGAGGATGTTTTGGGAGGATATCACCAAAAAATATTGGAAATTGCACCCGTAGACCCCTTGATTTAGCGTCGCCCACCTGCAACATGTGAAAAGGAGGACAATAGAATATCAAACCTGCACTCATCCAAACCTTATGAAATTTTGTCAGTATGCATAAATTGGAATTTCAAGACAACCCATATGATCATATTTTCCAATTGGATCCCGGATCCACCTGCATCAAACTGGGGTGCCCGGATGGGCCCTACGAGCCCTACGAAAACTTAAAAATAGCATAACTATTTCATTTTAACTCCAAATTACCTGAAATTTTAACTGTAGAATAATGGAATAATTTATAAAATAAATAATTAAAAATAGTAAATAAATTGCTTAAGAATTTACCCTCATCTCGGGGGTGCGACGGTGACTGCAAGTATTTTGAGGGCACCCTAGGAGGGGATACCCATAAAATCCAGCCATGTTTTGTTACCAAAAAACTATAATATGTTCTTAAAAAACCTAAGGTGTGTTATCATTGAATTTGGTGAAGAAATTCACCCGGATGGAAAAGTTACGCTCGGATTACCTTCTTGAAGTCACCCGGTAACCTCCTTGGCAAAAGGGAGATTACAAGGACAAAAAGGTGCAATAAGGTGAGGGGAAATCTCAGCAACACTCCATTTCATATCCTAGAACTCCTCTCCATGATTTTATGTGGACCATGTATCTATTTTATAGCCCAAAGGGGCTCATGTGCAAAAAGGCATGCAAGGGCATGCATGGCAGGAGGTGCCACTTGTCAAATGGGAGGCATGCACAAGTTGTGGAATAGAATATCCCAATTTTTCCCTCGTAAATATGGATGTCATAAGGAATCCCTATCCTCTGCCTCACATGCTCTGTTTTGGTGGTCAAATGGCAGTTTCTGGGTGCCATTTGGCCAAATTTTGACTTTTTTTGGGTCAAACTTCACCACCATCCCAGGGTGGTATGATGGGAATATACCATCATCCCAAGGTGGTACGATGGTGAATTTTGGGCCAAAACCTCCCAAAATTGGGTCGATAGCCTCCAAAACCCTTTTCAAAGTGGCTAGAACCACTGTGAGCCTCTTGAGGGCTGCCCAAGGGGCCATATTATGTCAATTTGATCACTACTTGTGGATGCTTAATCAGGTTTACCATATTTTAGTGTCTACAGGTAGCATATGCCATTAACAAATTTTATCACTACATCACTAGTTACCAAGTATTTTTCCATAAAAATCATTCAGCTATTAAATACTTGATGAAAAAACCCATGGTTATTACGAGAATAATTCACTGGTTATTACTATTGCAAGAGTATGATATCATAATAGTGAATAAACAAGGAAAAGCTAATGTAGTAGCAGATTTTTTATCTAGACTAAAAAACATAGGAGAAGAAGAATTGGTAGAGAATAATTTTCATGATGAACATCACCTTGGTTTGCTAATACTACTAACTACTTAGCAATAGGGAAAATCCCATCTCATTTTACCTCAAAATAAAAGAAACGATTGATAAAACAAAGCTCATACTTCAAGTGGATTAATGGTCTATTGTTCAAATGTGGACTTGACCACATATTACGTCAATGTATTCAAAAATATGAAGTGTATGATATCCTCCATGCATGTCGTGATGAACCTTTAGGAGGACATTATTCAGTTGAAAGTACTATTATTTTTTTTGGAAATTGGCTATTATTGGCCACATCCTCACAAGGATATGAAAAAGTACATACAAAATTGTGACACAAGTCAAATAATGGTAAAACCCACACCTAAAAATAAAATACCTTTACAACCTCAAATGGTTATAGAACCATTTGAAAAATGGGGGTTAGATTTTATTGGATCTATTGACCCATCTTCTCAAGGAAAGGTACATATCTTGGTATGTACTGATTATATAACCAAATGGCTGAGGTGTGTGCTTTCAAATATGCTTGTGAAGAGATCACTAAATTTTTATATTTCCAAAATTTTCAAATATTTGGAGCTCCATGATCTATCACCACAAATCATGGACCCTAATTTGCATCAAAAGTCATAGAATATTTTATTGAACTATATGAAATCAAACATAGAAAATCATCACCTTATCACCCTCAATAAAATGGTTAGGTTGAAGTCACCAATAAGGAATTGAAAAGAATCTTAACCAAAACAATAGATTCACATAGGAAAAATTGGTTAAATAAATTACTAGAAACCGTTTGGATGTACAACACGACATGGAAATCCACGATGGGTTTTACCCCTTACAAACTGATCTATGGTAAGAAACCTATTTTTCCTATTAAATTTGAGTTACTAATGTAGCACCCTAAAATTGGCGCAGTTAAACCCTTAGTAAAAAGATAAAAATTTGAATTTTAACCCCAAAACCGCTTGTTAACCGCCCGTTACCCGCTCCCCTCATTTTTCGTGCCATTTTTAGGATTTGTTTTGACCGTTGGACGATATCGTCGATGATCAGACGAAATCATCCCAGATCTGACGAATTCATCTGGAACAGAACGTCCAGACGATTTCATCCCAAAACTAAATTTTCATAATTAGCTTCTGTTTCAATAGCTTCTCTAACTTGGGCAGAAAGCGTGTTTGCACGGTTAGAGTCTCCCCCATTGGAGATCTCCCAAATTGGGGTGATCTCCAACCTCCTAACCTCCCCCTAATCCTATATAAACTGGGATTTTCTTAGTTTATCCCCCTAGTTGGCTGATTTTCTCTACAACTTTAGTTTCTCGTGCATTAGAACACCTTCGCACCATTGTTTGCATTGTGTATTTCAAGTTTTTCTTGCAAGAATTTTACTATTTTTTAGCTGGAGCAAGCTCGGATCATCGTTGGTGATTCTAGACGATTTCGGACGATCCTGTCATAGATCGGTGATGATCTCGTACGATTGGAGGTGATCTCGACTGCAGTCCATATTGGGGGCAATCAGAGCCCGGAGTTTGCATTTTTTTATCTTCTCTCTTCATTTCTTTATGCATTAACTTAGTTTATTCTATTTTTGCATTCTGGAGTTCACCTCATTTAGCATAGATGCATGATAAAGTTAAAATAAATTATTAAATTAATGCATTTCCTTTAATTGTTATCTGGATCTATCATTTAGGCAGGTTTACTATTATTTCTATCATTTCCCCTTGCTTTTGTAGTTGCATTTTTGGTCTTTGGTATCTGTTTCTATGATTACAGGTTTCTGACATGAATTCGTCAAGTCGACGATGATCTCGTCTGATCTCAGATGACCGACTGTGATCTGAGATGATTCTGTGCAATTGCAGATGATCATGTAAGATTTGAGATGATCTAGACTTCTACAAACCTCAAAATCTTCATCAGACATCCAAAATCAGGTACATTCTATCTTATTTAGCACACTTTTTGTGTTTAGCACTTATTCATGCTTTTTGTATCCATATAAATCAGCATTGGCATATAGAATAGCTTAGATTCATCTTGGCCAAACCTAGGAATTGAATGATTGAATATAAAAATGAACACATCAAACCCATTCTCAACCTAGGCGTGGAAACTGCCACTCAAAGTTTCCTGGTGAACCCACCATCCATCAAAAATTCACCCTTATACCCCTCCCCCGAGAGGCGTGACCTTCAAAGGGCCTCTCAGTCCGAGGTATTGTCCCATCCTTCTCGCATCCCCCTTTCGGGCGCGGATCCTATAGCCTGAAGGTAAGGATGCAAAAAATTTGGAGCGATACATTTTGGTGAACCCGACGTGAATAACATAGGCATATTTCTGATTCAAAAATATAAAAAAATAAAAATATATATATGTATGTATACAAGAAAAATAAAAACAAAAAAATCATCATTTCAAGTTTGTATGTTTTAGATTCAATTCTAAATAATAGATACTAAATATTACTTTTAGAAGTACTAAAGAAACCATGAGTTTTTACTCAAATCAATATGAGCCCATTAGTAATGTTGGAAGAATTCAGCCAAATACATTTGTTGATTATGACCAACCTCATCCCTATTCAACATCACCTCCATCACACTTTTCTCATTTTTCATCCATAACCCAACAGGACAATCCCTTTTCCAATCCTCTCCATAATGATATTATCTATTCTCCCATATATCCATATTATGTCTATCAATCCACATATAATCCTCCTCCATCCTTTCAATATTCTTCTTTCAATACAACACATCCATTTCAACAAGAAAATACTTATTCTTCCAATCCTACCATGCACTCACATCATACTTCACAATATTCCTATCATCATTCTACCCATAACAAAGAAAAGAGAGGTAAAAAACCATTAGGTCCTTTTATGACTGAACTCCTAAGGCACTTATCAAAAACCTCTCGAAAACCTTCATCACGTACATTTACAAAGCTCAATCAACCAATGGATATAATTCTCAAGCATTTACTTGATAAAAATAAGATTGAACTCCCTTCCATAAGACAACTTGATACCACAATAGATTGGTTTAAACCTGAGCTACATTGTGAATATCATAGAGTAGATGGACATATGACACAAAATTGTAAAGATTTAAGATGTGCAATTCAAGATTTGATTGATGAGGGTCTTTTTAATATAAAGGAATTACAATCTACAACTGATTATAAATCTCCAGTAAACTATCAAACTCCTACACAACAAATACTAATAATCAATCAAGACATGGGGATCTCCCAAGAACCCCTATTCAATTATCAACAACAGGAAACCAATCAAATATTGCATGTTAATGTGTCCCATCATGATGATATTACTAATATTGTAACAAAAACTACAAATGAGCAACCTCAAGTTCAATCAACTCAATCTGATATTCAAGAGATGGATTCCTCATTTGACCAACCTTCAAAACTATCTTTGGCTCTAGAGAATGATCCAAAATGGAATGTAAGCATAGAAAGCTCATCTTTAGAATCAAAATCTCAATCTGAAATCCACTTTGATAGCCAACAACAAGTGATTAATCCTCAAGCAAAGATATCCCTTTTAGAAGTATTACAAAGTTCTCATAAGGAAACTTTGTTCAAGATACCTAGCCAACAATTTGTTCCTCATGATATTTTCCCTAAGAACATAATTAATGGTGTAAGCCCTCTTGAGGTTAACCATATTTCATTCTATGATGAGGAGATTCCTTCCTCTACTCCACAAGAAGACTCCTCTCTTTACATTACAGGATCTAGTAAAGAAACACCTGTTAAAACTATCATGGTAGATAATGGCTCCTCTCTTAATTTATGCACTTATCAATTATTCCAAAAACTCAAATTAAAGGAAGAAGATCTTAATGAATCAAATGTTATTGTAAAATATTTTAACAATGAAATTCAAGAAGCTCAAGGTACTATAATTTTTCCCCTTAATATTGGATCCAAGATCCTGGATACTTTGTTTTATGTAGCATATTGCCCTTCACCTTACAACCTACTTCTCAGAAGTCCTTGGATTCATACGATGAGGGTTGTCCCTTCTACTCTTCACCAATGTTTAAAGTTTGAACTTGCAAGTAAAATTGTTACCATACATGGTGACCCAACACCATTTGAAGAATATTTAACGGTTGAAACATCAAGTTCTATACATTCTCCATTGTCACAATTACCTTCTATCCATCACTTTTCTTCATCCATATATGATCATCCTTGTTTACCAAATAACACCCATGCATATCTTTCACATATGCTCCCTCCATATTATCAAGACTTGGAAGATAGTGATAAGAATGAAGAACCTTCTTATCCTTCTGACATTTTATTTTGTAACATGATCAATTTTACACATATAAAAGTCAAATCTTTTGTTACATTATTCTACATTATAACAAAGCTTTTGTTATCGCTACCTTTTATTCATCACCTTTTGTTCTTACCTTCACCACAACCAAATTATCCTTCAAAACCTCCTTTGATTTTGAAGCAACCTTAGACATGCTATACTCAAATAACCTTGTATAGTTTATATAGATCATCTTGTATATACCACCAATTCCATCATAAAATAAAAATAAAAATATAAAAATAAATAAAAATCAAAATCATCAAAATCTTCAAAAAAAAACATCTTTCTATTTTTGCACCTATCAATTCTTGAAGTATTGCAGTTATATTTTCAATTATTTTGGATAAATTAGCATTTATTTGGAATCCCGCACTTTCACACTCACATGCATAAATATCTTGATTTTATTTGGTATGATTATTAATCTCTCTTATATCAAAGTCCACAGTTGAATTAAATAAAGTTTTGAGCATAGAGAATTGATCTTGTTATTTACTTGAACCAAGTATATCTTTTCACATTAAAATGATTTCATTGCAAATTCGATATGATGCTACATAGTAGAAGTGGTTTCTTGAGCGAAAAGTTTCCCCTGCTATCCTATCATGCACATGGTCTAGAATCTTTGAGAATTGACAAAAGGACAAGCTCACCCCTGCCCAGAATAAAAATCCCTTGCTCTACAACCAATCCGAGCAAGTATCCCTAGTATAGGAAGAAAAAGAAAAGTCAAAGAAAATGAGAAAAAGAAAAATATTATTTTGTACCATCGCAACAATATTTCAGCATTATCTCAGTTCCAAGCAAAAATATGAAAAGAAAAGAAGAGAAAGAGAAAAGGAAAAGCAAAAAGCAATAAAATCCCTTTTCCCTACCCTTTGAAAAGAAAAGAAGGGTGAATGAGCTTGAATCCCTGGAATTCTCAATTATTCGAAAACTGTGAGGTAAGCCCCATAACAAGTGGTTTGTGCCCAACCCGCTTGGCCTTGGGTAATCCCTAGCGTGGTGATATGTCCTGTCACATTAGCGACCTTCTTTTGTACAGACCTATGTCTGCTTATGGATCAGCTAGCTCTTGATGACCCGACTTACATAGTAGTCTAGTACGGTTACATGCATATAAATCATGGTCAACGAACACTTATTTGGTTAATTCAAATTACTTGTATCAAATTATCTTGCTCAAAATTGGTGAATGAACAATACAATTGCACACACATTTGTATTTGAGAGATTTTTGTATCATTATGATAGATCAAGATCGGAAATGAACTCACATCTGCACATGGGGTTCCTTATAAATCTACATTTTGTCTTTGAGATAATCTAAAATATTTATGCAAATATTTTGGAATAATTTCATCTTCTTATTTAAAAGAACATTTGTTTAGTATAAAAACAATTACATACATTTTTTTCCAAAATCCAAAATTTCTTTCAACAACATATTCACCATCTAGCAATAAAGTCCTCATCTTATATATTTTCTGTTTATCTCAAAAATCAAAAATCAATTATGCAATAAAAATATCATTCTTCTTTGGATTTCGCGATGATGGTATAAGTCTATACCTATAATTCTATGCCTAGCGCAAACCATTGTTCTAATTTTATTTCCCATTCATTATTATTTATCAAAAACATATGGCTTATATCATTATGTCACACAATTGTGCTTTAAAAAGAATGAACACATTATTCTATTTCATTTCATTATGTCAATATCCCATTTTGCAACCATGGTATGATTCCTAAGGAATTGTTCAAAAATTTATCACACTTAGGAATTTATGCCTAGCAAAAATCATTTTTTAAATATATTTCATGCATAATTTTTTTTATGAAAATCTGAAAACAAATCATCACCATCATCATTTTTCATCATCACAACACAAAGCCTTAAGACAGTCTCTTAAGCACTCTTTTACTTTTAGCAATATTTCTATACTGGGATTAGCTTGACGACCTAGCGAGCGGCGACTCCATGAAATGGTCTATAACAACGACAATGTCCTTTGAAATTATTGTTAGAAGTCCCTTTATTTTTCATCAAATCACACCACAAAACAACCAATTTGTTTACATCAGATTATTTCATTTAAATTTTATAGCATGACATAAAATTATACTATTTCCAAACGACATAATTACATGAATAATCAATCAACAATTCTAAAATTAAAGCATCATCAAACATATGGACAAGTCATATCATCAAAAAGACCATATATATATATCAACAAATTTTGTACATCATATCACAACTGGATTGGTATGCCACAATCTATACACTGGCATCCTCAATCCTCTCAAAAATATATCTAATCCAGTCTATAGCAGCTAGTCTCGAGAAGCCCTCGAGCTCTCCACCTCATCTCCTCTCCCACCCTGAGGTGGAGGAGGTGGTCCCATAGAGGTCCGTGCTGTGTCTCGGGTCCTCACCGTCGATCATGAGGATGTCCTCGATGATCCCATCCTAATCGGCTCCACAATGCCGGCTGGCAGCTGTATCCTCTAGCCCTCTAGAACCAGCTGGAAGTATACTCCCTGATAGAACGTGGTCTGAGCCATAGATCACGCCAACTCCTACATGCTCACCCCTCCACTTCGAGCCCTAAGCCATGTAGCCTCATCCTGCAGAGTCTGCACCTGAGCTCGTAGGTAGGCATTCTCAGCTCGAAGAGCCGCCATCTCACTGCTCTCCCCCACCTCGACACCCTTGCCCTTATCGAGCGATGGTGGCCTCTCCCCCTATTGAGAAGGGAATCCCTCCTCCCTCCTCCCTATCTGCTATGGTCTCTGCGGAGCCTGTGGCATCCTCTGGCGTCTCTCCTACGGAGACCATCGCTGCTCTCTCCCTCCGTGACCCCGCGCTGCCTCAATGGTAGCTTGGTGCTGCCTCCCCATCCGTCGCACAACAACATGTGCCCTCATCATTTGAGGAGGGTGGATGCCTACGTACCAGGCATCATATCCATCTGTGACCCTAGCATCGTCCCCATCCATTGGCTGGATGGGGGCATCATCCATGTCTTGGCTCCAGAATCGTTGCATATCTGGAGCCCCGCTCAGTGTGGTATTATCCCGGATAGTCCAAGAGTACTCATAGTCCTTGAGAGAAGGGATCCCCTGCTATAGACCGAACTATCGCAAAACTCGGTCATAGCGGTGGAGCTCTACCTCTCCCCGCTCCATCCTCAGCCAGTAGACTCACCTGATGCGAGCCAACTCCTGTCCATCCTCTCCCCACCCTGGATGCTCTCTCCATGGCCTCCAGGTGATCTGGTCAGGGATGAGGTCGTCTAGTAACCTCCGTGACATCGACAGATCTATCCATCGCTGTGACCCTCTCTGGAGCCACCAATAGAAAACTTGGGGTCTCTCCCGGTCAACCCCTATCAGTGGGAGTCCTACCGGCCTTCACATCATGATGTGCTCCCAGCACCATACCTGTAGCAACGATGTCAAAACCAGACATCGACCTCCCTTGTATATGACCCCATGTAGGATCCTATACAAGCGGCATAGTACAAAGCTGCCCCATGCAAATCTGTACCCGTGGTCTCTCATGTCGTAGACCACATCTGAAAGGAGCCATGGTAATCTGCACCCGCTCTGGTGGCACAGCGATGAGGCCACCCACTACCCTTGACAAAACCTGAGTCAACCTAGATGCCCCAGGCATCTGCCTCAGAGACTCGATGTTCACTCCGCCCTTCTCCAGGGCGAAGCTCGGGTCTCCGCACAACCTCATCATAGCTTGGCCCTGATTGGCCGTAGGAGTCATCAACCACCCTTGTATGGGGATCCTCAAGATCCTTCATATGTCCTCTAAAGTGGGAGCCATCTCCCTTGTCGATAACTAGAAGCAGGACGACCCCGGATACCATCTCTCTGCTAGGGTTGTCAGTAGCCCCATGTCTGTCGGTATTTGTGGCATCTCTGCCACATGTTGTAGTCTGACCTGTGCCAGTTGGTCTCGCTCTGCCTGATTGAGCGCGACCATGTCATCCCTCAGCCCCTCGTATTTCCATTCTTGACTTTTTAGTAATCCCCTCTGCAAAATAAATAATCAAACAATAAAAATCATCAATAGATAATCATTAAAATCAGTTAAATCAATTTAATCTTCTAAAAACAATGATGATATCGTCCACCATTGGATGATATCATCCTAAATTGGGTCAAATCATCCTTTGTAGGATGAAATCATCTCCGATTTCACAACTTGGGGATCGCCCCTTGTTGGACGGGATCGCCCCTATTCCATCGATTTCGCCCTCAGACGAAATCGACGATCTAGGGACGATTTTGATGAAATTGGGACGATTTCGTCCCGACATCGTCGACGGCCTAAAAACGGTCGTGATGCCCCAAAATAGTCAAAATTTAAATAAAAAATTACACAAATCAAATTAAAAACATAATTCACTAGGTTTAGATCCTTACCCGTAGCCCGTGCCGGACCTCTGTCGATCTGTGCGTTGTTTCGACCATTTTGTCTGCAGAGCTCTAAAAACAGTGAAAATGAACAGTAAAAATGAATTAGGGTTTTACCCTATTTTTCTTAATTTTATTTAAAAAACAACAACATTTTTAAAATTTTTCTTTTTCACGCTTTTACCTCAAACGTTCGATTTGGGTAAAAACACGGAGGGGGCACCATAGTAAGCAGTCGTACGATTCGACCTAGAATCATCGTCTAAAAAATTGAGTAAATTTTTGCTTTCTCGTAAAATGGGAAGAACTCATCTTTAATGCATTTTCTTCGGAAAATTCTCTAAAGAGGGGGCAAAATGTAGCACCCTAAAATTGGTGCAGTTAAACCCTTAGTAAAAAGATAAAAATTTGAATTTTAACCCCAAAACCGCTCGTTACCCGCTCCCCTCGTTTTTCGTGCCATTTTTAGGATTTGTTTTGACCGTTGGACGATATCGTCGATGATCAGACGAAATCATCCCAGATCTGACGAATTCGTCTGGAACAGAACGTCTAGACGATTTCATCCCAAAACTAAATTTTCATAATTAGCTTCTGTTTCAACAACTTCTCTAACTTGGGCAGAAAGCGTGTCTGCGCGGTTAGAGTCTCCCCCGTTGGAGATCTCCCAAATTGGGGTGATCTCCAACCTCCTAACCTCCCCCTAATCCTATATAAACTAGGATTTTCTTAGTTTATCCCCTTGGCTGGCTGATTTTCCCTGCAACTTTAGTTTCTCGTGCATTAGAACACCTTCGCACCATTGTTTGCATTGTGTATTTCAAGTTTTTCTTGCAAGAATTTTACTATTTTTCAGCTAGAGCAAGCTCGGATCGTCGCTGGCGATTCCAGACGATTTTGAACGATCCTGTCGTAGATCAGCGATGATCTCGTACGATTGGAGGCGATCTCGACTGCAATCCAGATTGGGGGCAATCAGAGCCCAGAGTTTGCATTTTTTATCTTCTCTCTTCATTTCCTTATGCATTAACTTAGTTTATTCTATTTTTGCATTCTAGAGTTCACCTCATTTAGCATAGATGCATGATAAAGTTAAAATAAATTATTAAATTAATGCATTTCCTTTAATTGTTATCTGGATCTATCATTTAGGCAAGTTTACTGTTATTTCTATCATTTCCCCTTGCTTTTGCAGTTGCATTTTTGGTCTTTGGTATCTGTTTCTGTGATTGCAGGTTTCTAACGAATTCATCTAATGAATTCGTCAAGTCGACGATGATCTCGTCTGATCTCAAATGACCGACTGTGATCTGAGATGATTCTATGCAATTGCAGATGATCATGTAAGATTTGAGATGATCTGGACTTCTACAAACCTCAGAATCTTCATCAGACATCCGAAATCAGGTACATTCTGTCTTATTTAGCACACTTTCTGTGTTTAGCACTTATTCATGCTTTTTGTATCCATATAAATCAGCATTGGCATATAGAATAGCTTAGATTCATCTTGGCCAAACCTAGGATATGAATGATTGAATATACAAAATGAACACATCAAACCCATTCTCAACCTAGGCATGGAAACTGCCACTCAAAGTTTCCTGGTGAACCCACCATCCATCGAAAATTCACCCTTATACCCCTCCCCCGAGAGGCGCGACCTTCAAAGGGCCTCTCAGTCCGAGGTATTGTCCCATCCTTCTCGCATCCCCCTTTCGGGCGTGGATCCTATAGCCTGAAGGTAAGGATGCAAAAAATTTGGAGCGATACAACTAATATTTTGTACATCTTTGGAAATTGGTATTGAATTGTCATAGGTATAAATGGATAAAATTTTACAACTCAACGCATTGGATGAACTTCTATTAGAAGCACTTCATCAAATAGAAGTTATCCAACAAAAATGAAAGATATGGTATGACAGTCACATCCAACAGAGAAAATTTGATCAAGGATATTTGGATCTATTGTTCAATTCTTGCTACAAATATTTTCCTAGCAAATTGCAAACTAGATGGCTTGGACCATACCAGATCGAATAAATGTTTGAAAATGGAGTAGTTTGTATTTATTCCATTGATGATTCAAGGAGGAAGTTAGTGGTCAATGGACATCACCTTCAGGTATACCATCAACCATTAACTAAGGAAGATTTTTTGGAATAGATTGCACAGTTGGATTTACATATGATGGAAGAGACTTTCTCTCCCATTACAGATTCAAAAATATTTAAAAAATTTAAGAAAAAACAAGACAAAAAAAAAAGAGGAATAATATTGATTGTGAAATTTCTTCATGGGCACAATCAAGATAGATTGGATATTTTGAAAAAAATTAAAAAAAAAGATGAAAAAAATAAGAGAAAAAAAGATATGAAAAAAAAATCAATAGTGAAAACCTTTTCAAAGATGCTATTGAATTAAGTCTTACATGAAAATCGATTTTCGACGTGTTTGCCTTCTTTATTTATCCATCATTGTACAAATATTATTTACGACACATATGCCATGTTTTTATTTTCAAATAGATTTCTAAAAATCATCATAAGTGACTTACAAGGTGTATGATAAGTTTTCAGAGTAGTAAGGTATGTGTTTCTTGTATTTTAGTCATAGTTATCATTAACATATAATGTATGATAATTATATATTTGGCAAAAAACTATTTGTAAATCTGGTAAAATTTGGAATACCTTGTTTAACATGTCAAGAAACACCTTATCCTACCCTTGGTCGCATAAAATGTTTAGTCTAGCAGCATAAAAATGGGTAATTTACAGATCTTGGAAAGTTCCAAAGCTTCGAAGGGGTTAGATCTCTAGAATGTGGCCTAGAAAATTTCAAAAAAAATATGGGGGTGCGCAAAAATTTGAAATATACGAAGTGCATATTGAAATAAAAAAATCCAATGTGATGCCCATGATGCCACCTCATGCAGCCACCGTTGACTTTGCAAACTTAGGTGCAACCTTCAAAACACACGCATGGCAACCATTAGGATGATGTAACTAGGTATGTTTCAAATCATCCTTTTATACCTCATTATCATGATCATTCTAAAGCCACATGACTATGGTGCCTCGACACAGGTGGTTGCATGGATTGAGAAGGATGGCACATAATTTTCTATAAAATAACACCCTCATCATGCAAATCAGACCGTCCAATTCAAACTAATCATTTTTTACCATCTTTGTTTCGTGTTGAAAATTAAATTCTTGCAAAGAGCTAAATAAGTACATGCCACGTGTCCCACTGATGCATGCAAAACTATAGTGTACTTTGTGCTAATATTTTAGAATTGATCATTGTGTTTCGAATGAATTCATGATGCATTGGAATCATCAGATCAATAGAGGAATAATCACCATTGAAGTTAAACACGAACTGTAAAAGAAAACCAAACCACCCTACATTACAAAATGAAGATTTTTTAGAAAATTACCAAAGTGCAGCAGAAATACCAGAAAGAGTAGAGTTGTAGAGTTATAGTAGAGGAACAATGGATGTTTGTTGAACCAATGACAAACAATAATGGGGTAGAAGAAGAAGGTTGAACCAGGTGTAAATTTTCAATGTGTTGGGCTAATGCCATTCCTGCATAAATTTGATGGGTATTTTAAAGGATTAGCTGTAGAGTGTGCTTGCACTCTTCACAACAATAGAGCTACTATAAATGGAATTCATATTGAGGTAACTCCATTAATTTTGAGTCAAATTATTGAATTGCCATTACATGGAATAGAAATCACTAGAACATTTAAGGCAACACTCCTTGAGGTAGTTAGGTATTTTTCAGTAGAGGGAGAAGTTCAACCTAGGATGCAAATAAAAAATAACATCTACAAAGGGGTTAAACGGGTTAGTTTACAAGCACCATGGGATGAAGTTGCAGTATGGATCATCTGGTATTTAACTTGTGAAGGGCAATTCACTATTTTGTTCAAGCATCACATAAATTTTTTGACTCACCTTAGACATGGTACACAATGCCTAAAGGTGAGAATAAATATTTCCTTGTATTTGCATCATGAGCTATATAACATGGATAAGAGATACTAGCAAGGCTAGGGATTTTTTAGAAACCATGGCCTCATCAAAGTAATTTATAGATATCATTTCTAGAGTAATTTTTAGACTTTTAACAGGTTCTTTGAACCTTGGAATGAATAGGTTCCTATTAAAGAGGAGCCAAAATAGGCAGAGAAAGTAACCACCAGTAGAGTAGAAACCCTTGAGGAAAATGTTGATTATATGGTTACTCTTGAGTTTGAGGAGACCCCATCATCCTCTCATGGTCCACCAGCTACCAAAACTAGGGCATAAAGAAAGTGAAGAGATGAAGATAGCCTTGCAGTAAAACCTAGGACCAAGAGGGTAATTTTTAAAATTGAGGGCATTGAGATGTCTACTCAGGAAAATAATTTGCATAGCTTGAGCCTTCCAATTCTAAAATAATTCAGGCATAGGATAAAATAACCAATTCATCATCTATAGAGGAAGATGAAACTGGCTGCACAAATAGGTTTGTAGGAAGAACTGTAGAAACAGAGGAACCTAAAGATATAGTAGAGAAATAGGTTAAGACTCAGATCAAATCACCTTCACCCCCTCCTCTAAGAATAATTTTAAGGAGGAAGCAACAATAAACTGTTGTAGCTCAAGAAACAACATCTACTGCATCACCTAGGCCAAGAAGAAGGAATAACCACTTGTAGATATTGAAGAACCTGTAGATCCAGATTCCTCACCTATAATGGATTTGCCCATATATTCTTTAGAATTTGAAGAATATAGAGTATGATCGAAAGGATCCTATGAAGGTTATTAAGGTGATCATCAAGACCCAAAAGACCTGGATTGAAAAAGGGGAGTAAACTATAAAATAAAAATATGAATACATTTATAAATTGCTACAAGAATTAAATGAATTGAAAGTAAGAGTGACACAACTGGAAATTTTACTTGCAAATCCTGATTCAGTGGAAGAAGCAGCAAAAATTTTGCTTGGTTTGGTAGGATAGATTCCATATGAGGAAGTACAAGAGAACATTCCATAATTTCCTCATTGAATTGAAGAAGTCACCTTAGAGCAGGGATCTCACCTTTTTGCTTCTGCCATGGTTGCTGTTTAAGAAGAATAGCAATGGATAGGAGTTGTACCTATAAGGAGGGCTAGAAAAGAACCTATGGATGTTGGAGAAAGCTCCCACTAAATAAAGTACACTTAATATCCTAAGAAATAATCGATTTTATAGGAGCAACTTACCATAGAGGACACTCAGGAAAATTCTGAGGTGGCTCAAGAAAATTTTGGAGTAGCTCCAAAATATTTTGAAGTAGTCTAGGAACCTTCTAGAGAAGCTCTGGAACATCCACAAGAATCTCTAAAACATCTATAAGAAGCTATGAAACAATAGGATGATCAAGGCACATTAACAATCAAAGTTTCTAGAGTACAAATTAATAAAATACATGTAAGTACATCACCTAAGAAAAAATAAAAATATATTTTCGTAGAATCTGTTAAGATAGTGCAAACTATAGATATTGGCATTCAAGTTGAGTTACTTCCAATCCATAAACCCCCACCAATGGTAGTGCATCAACAGGATATGGTTTTATTAACAACACATAATTAAGCCATAACAGGTTGGATAGTGTGTTACCATACCCTTAAATTGTGCTTTGTAGTAATGAAGCCATTAGAGGAGAAAAGTAGGAAGTAGACTACAAAAATTGTAGAATTATAGACCAAGGTGAAAGACTTGTGGTTGATTACAAAATACTCGATGCAATGCAGAAGGCCTGCTAGGTTATACAATTTATTCCTCGAGGAGATATTTCTTAGGTGGCAAGTAATGTGAATTTATTTTGATTCATCATATGATTTATCTTCTAGCGAGGATTTCTTTTATGCATATTTGCACAGTTCTAAGGAACAAAAAAAATTGTTGTGTGAATTCTATTTGCACAAATCTATATTAGCAGAGGATGTATAGTTCATGCCTCACATATATATAGGTGATTTCCAACTTAGATATTTCATGTCCACATTACAAAATCAGATATGTTGGGATCAAGAAAGAAAATAGCATAAGCTTGTGGAGTTAAGATCCAGTATTTTGCTTAGACATATCCAACCCAATCCTAGAGCACTAACAAGCCAATATTTTTTCTTTATGAATAATCCAAACATAAAAATCACTTATCTTAGGAACCTCAAGGAGAGTATGATCTATTTTCAAAAACTATACATAAACAATTTTGATAACACATTAGCAGCATGTAATAGCAGGTGGGATGAACTATCCATGTATCTGAAGAAGAGAGAACCTATATCATCAAAAAAATTGCTATGGTCATGAAGGGTAGATGCATTTATGGATGTTATTTTTGTACTGAAACATCAGTGGATAGGCCTACGTTTTAGGCCACCCACTATTATTATGCTAGCACCTTTCTATTTTGATTCTGACCCTAAGCCTAATCAACAGTTTCAAAGATGGTTGGCAGAGATAAAGTAAAACAAAGGATTCCATTCTAGAGAACACTAGCTTTGGGGAAATTGGTACACGGAATTAGACCTTAATTCCTTTGTAGCCCAACAAAATGCATGAGAAAATGCATCAAGTTAAGTTTTAGGGAATGATGAGGCCAAATAATACCTCATTTTTACATAATGTTTTACATAAAAAACTACCATATTTTAATAAATAATATAGTTGTATGCCAAATATTTGATTAAATTGAATTATTTTATTTATGTTTGCATTATTAAGTGTTAAGAGATAATATGCCACTGTTTTGACTATTTTATGCACTTTCTATCCTGTTTTTGCATGATTTTAGCCATAAAACAACATAGTAAAAATCACTAGTAAATAAAAATTTCATAAATTTTTATTGGATAATCTATTTTGATTTTTTTTCCCACCTAAAAAGAGTTTATAGGATGATGTGGTACAAAATATCCATGTTTTAGTGAAATAGGACATGATAGCTAAGAAACAACAAATGCAGGAGAAACTCTAGTAGATTTGGGTAGCCACCTACAACATAATAGAAGAACAAGGACAATGTCAAAGGAGAGTTGAAACTAGTTGAAGAACATAAAGAGCAACAAGGAGGGACCTGCCATGCATTTGGAAGTTCCTCCACATGATTAAATTAATAGCAACCAAATATGATAGGTGTACAACCTGATATTTAAGAGCTACTTTGGAATAACGGGAAGAAACAGACATAATAAATAAAAAAACAAAGTTTTGAACCAATCCTCAAGGAATAAACAAGTTGGCATGTGTATAGGTGTTACCAATGATACTCCACCTATTTTTGGCCAAATTTTCACCAAATTGGAAGTGAGGATAAGTGCACAACTAGATTCTGTCCTAAATCAGGACTCCGTTAGTTGTAACAAAATAGCAAATAAGGCGTGAACAAAAAATTAGTGATTTTATATTTATCTCACATAGAATAGGGAGGTGTAAATAGAATAGGGAGGTGTAAATTAGTATAAATAATTCCATTCATCTATGTTAGAAATTTAATAAAAAATTAGAGTCAAGGATTAAAAAAGGTTAGAAATATGAAGACTGTAATTTGGAGTAGACTATAACAGTAAAATTAGTAATATAAGTGCAATATTTTTATGTGTTGATTTATGATTGAATGAGTGATTATAATGTAGTCTTCGAGTGTTAAAGCCTTCTGCTAGACCAGGGAGCAAGGGACCACTCTTGGGGCTGGTAGAAGGAGATATTCTGTAGTTATGCAAGCTTTTATGTTTTGTGCAATTTTTGCTAAATTGTTGTCAATTTCTTGTCAAGTTGTTGTAAACAAAATTTGTCCTATTTTTACCCTATTTTCCCCCTTATTTTTCTAGTGTTATGTGTGAGATTTTATTTATAGCTAGCTAACCTATGTTTTTGTTTGCATTTATCATTCCCATTTTTGCAATTTTAGTTACAAAATTATTTACAGTTTTTCAGCAAATTTTTTTGTTTCAGTAATTTATTTTCAGTAGTTTCAAATTCAATAGTTTTTAATGTAGTGATTGCAATTCAGAATTTCTATTCCATTATATTTCAATTCAAAAAAAATAATCTAGTTTCTTTCTTCTTTCAACAATTTCAATTCTACAAATTTTTCCTATTTGAGTAATTTATTTTTAGCAGATTCAAATTTAGCAGTTGTTAATGTAGTGATTTCAATTCAGTATTTCTATTCCATGTTATTTCAATTCAGAAAATAATATTCCTTTAACAATTTAAATTCTACAGCTCATCGAGGAATAATGGTTTCCTAGGTTTTTCTGAGCTCTGGAGTTTTGGCGGGAAACTTTCTGTGCAGGCACCGGGCGAAGCTCCAGGGTCTCTGGTTGGAAGTCTCTTTCATATCCTCCTGTGGATTGATTCTACACCTCTTTTAAGGATTGCTCGTTGCCTTGGGAGGGCCCAATGGGGTCTCCTCCAGGATCTTTCGATGGGCAGAAAATCTCATATGCTGATAAATTAAAAGAAAACCCTGCATCTTCTTTCGATGAAGCTCAACGCAGTGCTTATCAAATGCTATTTAAGAATGCTGGAAAGGGTTTACCTGCAAACAGAGTTAACGGCTGCATTCCACAATCCCAGGCCAAAGATTGTCATAGAACCAAAACTGGTTGAGGATACGATTATATACCATGCTACCCATGATCTGATCTACAAATTCATGGGTATTCGGCCCACTCTGAACTTTCTACACACCTGGGTGAGACAGAACTGGGAGCCCATTGGTGAGTACTCTCTATGGACCATAAGAAATGGGTATTTTATTATTAGTTTCTCTTCTCTAGCAGATAGAAATAGAGAATTTGAATCAGAGAAGAGGAGCCATGGCCCGACAGGATTATTTGTCCAACCGTGGAGAGTGGGTTTTGACCCTCGCATTGAGCCCATGGCTGTCCCGGTCTGGATACGGCTGTATGCTCTCCCAATGGAGTTTTGGGGTGAGCAAATCCTTGAGTTGATTGGTAATTCTCTAGGTAGATTTTTGGGAGTTTCAAGAGATACCATGGAAGGAAATACTGCTTGTCTTTGCTAGAATATGTGTAGAAATGGACATTAGCCAGCCACTTTCAACCGAGGTGGAATTGGAGTTGGCAGGACTAACCTGGATACAACAGCTAGACTATGAAGCCTTACCTTTCAGATGTAGAGTCTACCATAAGCATGGCCATTTGGCTAGGTTCTGCCCAAATAGCCTGACCACAAAAGCGGAAGCTCCGTCGGGAGCGTCAAATCACCCCAGAGAGGGTAAGTTCACTTCGGTCAAAGAACCCCTCAATATCCCCCAGGGTTTTGATGCCCAGAAATATGGCTTTGAACAGCAGAAGCGGAGGAAAAACAAAAAGAGAAATGGCAAAGAGCAGACCCAAACCAAGCCAACCAATCGATATGAAATATTCAAATCCCTTGTAGACCAAGAAGACCAAGTCATGGAAGGAGTGGTTGGGAATGATGGGGATTCTAACACCCACTCTCATGCTCCTCTATCATCTACTCCTGTCTTAGAACAGGTGATTGAAACCCCTGAGACTTTGCAGCCAGAGAACCTAGGGGCTATGGTAATTCATTCCCCTGCACAACCAATTATTAAGGATGTCCACATGGGAAGTGCAGAAAAGAACAGAGAAAGACCAGTGTTGGGGATCACCCAGGTGGAAAAGAGGTCTAAGAATAGTAATTCCCAAGGAGCTGGTAGAAAATCCAATAAGGATCTAATAGTAGCGCAAGGGGACAAGCTGATCAATGGAGGATCGATGAGAAAAATTGACTCGTATTGCTCCCAAGGTTTCCAATGATTATACAATCCTGGAATGTAAGGGGTTTAAACAGTAGAACCCATCAATATGTTGTTCAAAGACTTTTAGGAAGACACAAAACAGACTTTTTGCTCCTTCAGGAAACAAAAATGTCTTCAGATCTTATGTGTAAAATTGCTAGTAGAATATGGAGGGGCGCTGGATATATGGATGTGGCGGCCCAAGGAGCTTCGGGGGGAATTGTTACTCTGTGGAATCCTCTGGTTTGGATAGCAATAGAACATATAGCTTGGAGGGGGGTTCTCACATCTCTCTTTAAGAATATTGTTACAGCTGAACAGGTTTTAATTACAAACTTCTATGGGGCTCAAAGCATTGATGGCCAGCGGCTTCAATGGAATGCTGTTCATTCAATGAGATCCTCCCGGGAAGATTGCGATTGGATTGTTGCTGGGGATTTTAATGCCAAATTATCTGCCAGTGATCAGGAAGGTGGTTTCCCAGTTTTGGATCCAGGGGATAGGCTTCTGATTGCTCAAGTCCAGGCCTTTCACCTTGTTGATATCAAAGGTCCTGGTACTTATTTTATGTGGACTAATAAGAGAAGAGAGCCACACAGTAGGAAGGTAAAACTAGACCGGTTTTTGGTCTCGGAGGAAGCATTTGTGAAATGGAATATTAAATTTTAGATTTTGGAAGGCCCAGTTTCAGACCACTTTCCCATTGTACTGGAGGGAGGGGCTAGGACAGGGCAGTACCATAAACCTTTTAAATTTGAAAATTTTTGGTTGCAAAAAGAAGATCTTCGAAGAAAAATTCCTCAGTGGTGGGAAGATGGCCGCCCACCTTTTGGGACTGCAATGTTCAAATTTCACAAACAGCTTCAATTTGTCAAGTGTAAATTGAAACAGTGGAGGCAAACTAACAAATCAGACTTCCAGCTCCAACGGGCCCCCTTGTTGGCCAGATGGGATGAGGTGCAAAAACATTTCAGGGAAGGAAACATTTTCGAGCACCTTAAATCCGAGGATGATGCTTTGTGCAAAGCGGTTGAGGATATTGATAACCAAGAAGAGATTTACTGGAAACAGAGAGCAAGAAATACTTGGTTATTAGAAGGAGACAGAAATACAAAAAATTTTCAGCGCTCTGCCTGTGCTAGGAGACAAATGAATACTATGGATTTCCTTCAAGATGAGAATGGATACTCTTTTGACACTCTTCCTGGTATGCACTCCCACTCAATGGAGTATTTATCAAAACTCTTTAAGGAAAGTATGGAGCAAGATGGGGCAGCCCAAGATGAAGTTATTGTTGTCATTCCTTCTTTAATCTCTCCTGAAGAAAACTAGGCTCTACTTAGACCTATAGATAAAGATGAACTTAAGAAGGTGGTCTTTGGGATGAGTACTGGTAAATCGCCTGGTCCTGATGGATTCCCTATTGAGTTCTTCCAGGCCTTTTGGGATTCCCTGGAGGAAGATGTTCTGGCTGTCACTGAGGAGTCCAGAACCAATAAAATAATGCTCAAGGCTCTAAATCATACATTCATTACTTTAATTCCAAAAGGAGCAGAGGGGGTTCATTTATCTAATTTTAGACCTATTGCATTATGCAATGTGATCTATAAAATAATTATGAATATTATGGCTGAAAGGTTAAAACCCATTCTGCATAATATAATTTCCCCGGAGCAAGGGGGTTTTGTTGAAGGGAGGCAAATTTTGGATGGAGTGATTCTTTCTCATGAGGCTATCCATACAATGCACCAAACTGGGAACAAAGGAATGTTCATTAAACTGGATATGTCCAAGGCTTATGACAGGGTGGAGTGGGGCTTCTTGGCAAAGATGTTGACTGCCTTTGGTTTCTCTCAGGACTGGACAGACTGGGTCATGAGCTGTATTTCTACGCCTTCATACTTTGTTCTTATCAAGGGACTTCCCTCGCCTCCTTTTGGTGCCTCTCGAGGATTGCGGCAAGGAGACCCTTGCTCTCCTTATCTCTTCCTCATCTTGGCTGAAGGATTGGGTAGAATCTTTCTGAAAAGAAGACTTCAAGGTCAGATAACAGGTTTTAAGGTCGGGGCTGAAGTTTTGACTCATTTACAGTTTGTAGATGATACTGGATTGGTGGGAGTGGCCAGCCTTAGGGAAGCAAGAAGAATCAGAGATACTCTAAATGTCTACCTCCGGGCCTCTAATAAAGTCATCAATGACAATAAATCCAAAGTGATCTTCTTCAATATTGATCAACGGTTATAGGATAGAGTTATTGAGATTTTAGGTTTCACTCGGACCTCTCTCCCAGTAGTCTATCTGGGGGTCCCTCTCCATTTCAAAAAACTAAAAATAGATGTTTGGAAGGACCTTTTGGATGGCATCAAAGATAGAATGAACCATTGGTCTAATAGATGGTTAAGTTATGGGGGTCGTCTAACTTTTTTGCAGTCAATTATTCAGGCCATGCCAATTTATAAATTCTCCGTCCTGGCTGCTCCCCAGTCTATTTGGAAAGAGCTGGATAAAATGGCTAGAATATTTCTATGGGAAGGTGCCAAGGGAGAGAGGAAATGGGCCTTGGTTGGCTGGGACAAGGTTACCCAACCCAAGGAAAAAGGGGGTTTGGGACTAAGAAGCTCCAAGTTTAACAACAAGGCTTTGGCTGGCAAACTGTACTGGAGGTGGATTTCTCAGCCAACATCCCTCTTTAGCAGAATTCTCTCTAGCAAATACCTGGGTTTTGTCCATCCTAATGATGTGGGTCACTTTCCACTAGAAGGTTTTGGATCACCAGTGTGGCAGGCGCTCAAGCTTGGAGCTCAACTCATCAAAGATCAACTATTTTGGAAAGTGGGGCGAGGGGATAAGGCTCGGTTCTGGACTGATTCCTGGGACCAGAATCCTCCCATTATTGTTGTTTTTCCTGAATTGCAACCGATAAAATCTGCTTTAGAAGATAAGGGATGGATTCAAATTGAGAGCTACTTTAACACTAGTCAATTGGGGGACTACAAGATCATAAAGTTTAAGTGGCTGGATGAGTGGCCAATACCTATCCCTCCGGAGTTGGTACCTACTTTGGGAAAAATCTTGACAGAACGGTTTCTTACTGGGAGAGATGAGGAGGATGAACTGGCCTGGGGCTATGGAAGCCTTGGGGTTTATATTGTGAAAGAAGGATATGGTGAGATCCTCCCGAGCCCCCTCCACCCTTTTTTTTGGTTCATGGCTGGAGAAAGATATGGCATCCCCAGGGCTGGTCGAAAGTGAACTTCTTCGCCTGGCAATTTTTGCATAATGGAATTCTCACCTATGACAATCTCAGACTCAGAGGCATCATTGGCCCTTACCAATGTGTGTTATGCCATAAGCAGGAGGAAACGACGGATCATCTAATGTTTGAATGTTCTTTCACACGACAGATCTGGAAGCACTGGTTCTCCCACTTTAAAATTCAGGCTAATGGGGTCTTGTATCGAAACAACATATGGGAAAGCTGGAAGAAAGGTAGATTTAAATCCAATGCTCTTCGAATTGGCTGGGAGCTTGGTTTATTTTTTATCTGGTGGTAGGTTTGGTTGGAGAGAAATGCCCGTATTTTTCGTGAAACCTTCTCTCTAGAAGGAATATGGCAAGTCATTTGGAGCAAAGTGGTGGAAACGGTTGCCATTCATACCGAGGGGGAAATTCATTCTGCTTCTGAGCATTTGGATGAGGGAGTTGTTTTTCAACAAAGGCAGGTGAGTGGTAGTTGGAAACCTCCTCCTGAAGGATGCATCAAAATCAATACTGATGGAGTGGCTAAAGGCAATCCGGGAAGTGCTGGAATTGGAGTTGTGTGCCGTGATCATGCTGGGTCTTTGCTCTATTGGGAACTGCAGGGTCTGGGTTGTGCCACAAACAATGAAGCCGAGGCCTTTGCCATTAAATCTGCCTCCTTCTGGGCTACCAAAAAGGGACACAGGAAGATTATTATTGAGTCTGACTCCCAAATTTTTGTGGGTGCTCTTGATTGTATGAGAAACTTTGTCTCGAAAGCTTGGAGGTTGCGGATCTTAGTTTCCCAAATCAAAGAGCTTTGGAGGGAATTAGATGATGTGATACCTGTCTATGTGAATCGAGATCTCAATAAGGCGGCCAATTTCCTTGCTAAGATGTGTGCTGAAAGGGAGGTTGGGATGCAGCTGCACAGTGACATGCCTGTGGAGGATGCAGAGATTCGACAAGGCCTTGAACATTTTCTGAAATGATGTGCAGTGTTTTTTTGCTAAGGAAGGTTTCTGTCGCAATATCGCGACATGTCGCGATATCGCGACAGGTTGCGCCCTTTCGGCCTTTATCGGGTTTTTGTCGCGATATCACGACATGTCGCGATATCACGACAGGTTGTGCCCTCTCGGCCTTTGACGGGTTTTTGTCACGATTTCATGACATGTCGTGCCATCGCGACACGTCGCGCCATCGCGGCCCTAGGGGAAGGCGCTTGGTTAAGTTGTCGTGATTTCGCGACAGTTTTGGCAATTTGGTGCTAACTGGTAAAATTGTCGCGATATCGCGACACTTTTGTAGATGGAGAGCAAAGTGGAAAATTCATCGTGATATCGTGACAGTTTTGAGAACTGGGTGCCAAGAGGATATTTCGTCGTGATTTCGCGATAGTTTTGCGAACTGGGCGCCGAAAGGAAAAACCGTCATGATATCGCGAAACTTTTGGTGGTCTAGTGTCATAAGGAAAACCCGTCGTGAAATCGCGACAATTTTGGCTTTCCAGCGGATTGGCGAAAACTGTCGCGATATCGTGACGCTTTTGCGATCTGGTTGCCATATGGTGAATTCGTCGCGATTTCGTGACACTTTTGTCGAAGGGTTGCAGGTGGGTGCTGTCGTCGCGACTTTGCGACATGTCGTGATTCCGAGACATGTTGCGATATCGTGACATGTCGTGATTTCGCAACATGTCGCGTTTTCGTGACTGTTGGCACCGCAGTGGGGGAGCCGGGGTTGACTGTCGCGATCTCGCGACATGTCGCGATTTCATGACATGTCGTTTTTTCGTGCCCAGTTGACTTCTTTGCTTTGTGTTGTGCTGGGTTGCCTTTGTGCTCTTCTCTTGTTGTGTTGTTTGCTGTTCTTGGTTGGGATGTGTTCTCTCCCACTTGTAATTGTTCTTTGTATTAATACAAGTTTTTCATTTTTTTCAAAAAAAAAACAATTTAAATTCTACAAACTTGGAGTAATTTCAATTCTGCAACTTAAGTAGTTTTAATTCTGCAACTTAAGTACTACAACTTAAGTAGTTTCAATTTTACAACTAAATAGTTTCAATTCTACAAATTAGAGATAGTTTGATCATTGAAAGACCCTTATGAACCTCTGTTCCACGAATAAGCATGTGGTTTAATTTTTGAACTGTAGAACTTACCAAACTCCTCTATCATATATAGCCTTGGACATCGCCTTAGATTTGACAAACATTAAAATTAAATGATAACATTAATGAAACTCATCATAAATATATTAAAATTACTTGCTTTCTCCTCTTTTAGGATAAGTTACAAAAATGTTGATTTTATTGATTTTAAAACTTTTCATTTTGTTCTCACTTCTTCCACCATTGCTAGTAGATCCTTAGATATAATTTTCCATTCTCCTCTAAAAAACTACCTAAAATCCATCTAGACCTGCAGATTTGTCTAGATTAAAAGAATACACACTCTTAATTCTTCCATCCTAAATTAATTTATTAGATGATTATTCATTTCTTGTGTGACTACTTCTAGTATTAATTTAACTACTTCTCTAAATATTTCTTCTCTGTCAATGTTATCATTTGATAATGTGTTTTAAAAATAATTCTTCATAGCATTTCATATTTCATTATCCTCTACCATATCCTCTCCATTATCTTCATTAAGATACCATGTTATCTTTGTGTGATGATAGAATATTTAAAAAAATATCACCTTAAACTTCCTTATCCTACCAAATTTCTAGTAGAATATCTTTGAGATAATTGGTTTCTTCCTTCATTATTTTTACTTCTTACTGAATATTTATTTAATTTGGATTTGAAATACTTTTTATCTAATAAAAGTATAAATGTGTGTAGTAGCATAAAAATTTGGTATTTCTATGACATTTATTGAGCCAACTCTCAAATTTTTGGGCCCAATATGAATATTTCTTTTGTAAAACATTATGATAATAAAAAAGTAAAAATTTTCTTGCACATAAGGAGTAATACCTTTACATTTGAGAGGGGATAAAATTGGGTAGAAATACCTCCAACAATCTAAACATGAAAATTATAAATTATCATTGAATTTGACATGAATAAAATAATGTCCTTCCAACATCTATCTTAAAAGAGTGACTCTATTAGGATACATATATGACTAATTTTTTGTTCCCTCTTTTCTATAAATAATAGCAACAATTCAATTGCTTCTTGTTTCTACTAATTATCTATCTCATTTAAGTCTCATACAATTGTAATACCTCAAAAATATACCACAATAAAAAGTGTTTCATAATTCCCTATCATCCAATATTTTTAAATGCTTCCTTGCATTATTTAGTATAAATTTATTTCTTATATTAATATAAATTCAAGACTATAAAAATCTATTAATTCTTTATAACTCTTTTTTGGGACTATATTTGTACCTCATATATTCCAAGATATCATCATCATCATCATAATCATTTAGTCTTACTTGTGGTCTTATCCTTACTTCTTGTTAAAACATACATGCTATTTGTATATCGTTTTCCAAATCATAATCCTTGTTGGTTTTCTTTTCTCTTTGTTCTTATTTTGAGGGTTTTCCCCTCTTGTTTCTATTGCCAACAATGCCTTCATTTTTCATCAATTTATTTTATTCTTTCAAATTAATCACAAGTTAACTTGCTATTTGTAGGTTTAAACCACCTTAGATAACATAATGTGAAAGGTTCAACCTTTCATTTTTTTAATTTTTACTACATGGAAATGAATTTCTATTATTTGAGAAAATTAGAGATGATTTTCTTGGATAAAATTAACATATTCACCTTCTCTTATTTGAAAATTAACATTGCATTTTACTTTGTAACATTAATTCCTTTTTAATTTGAATGTGCACATTTCACTTCATCATCCTTTGCATTTGTCTTTGTTTCTTTAAGTGTTTGCTTTGAATGAATCGCGATGCCTTTGCCATCTGAAGAGGTAGAGGATTTATTTACCATATTTTAGGAGTGATAAAATTGTGATTCTCTACTACAGTATGATTACATTACTTTATCTTTGAGTTTATCTTATGACCATAACTTTTTATCTCTTTCTTGATCATTTTCACTTTGTAATTTTGCTATATGTTTAGTATCATTATATTTGTAAAATAAAAATAAATATTTTTATAATCTACTTGTTGATCCCATTGATTCAGATTTAATTTTGATAGTTTTAGTAAAGGTTATAATGTATCCATGTGTTAACACATATTTAGGTATACACAACAAATTTAATTTTGATAGTTTGATAAAGGTTCTAATATGTCCATGTGGTAGCACATATTTAGGTATACACAATATGCTTTTACTCCTCAATAGTTGGCATCTCTTAGATAAAATTCCATAAAGTATTACCAATTTTATTTAAAATATTTTATTATTAAGTTGATATGGAAGTCCAAAAATTGTAACCCACAATCAAAGACTTTTCAAGAGTTTTCTTCTTCATAAAAATTCCATGCTCCATAGTCTTAAATAGAATTCATTTTTACCTATAAAGCACTAGATTCCACCTAGAGAAGACGATGGAAGAATCATTTCAAAATGAAAGTAATTGAATAATATGAACTCAATCCCCATTTCCATTTAGTCCACTTTTAAAACTTTTAAAAATAGGATCCATTAAACTTGCACATTAACCCTCTAGTTTTAAGAACCATTATGTCATGCTTGATAATTTTATCCTTTATAATCTCATTTGGTGTATCATCTATTGTGTAGATAAGGATTATTATATACTCATTCTTCCTTTTGCTCTTAATTAGAAAAATATTACTTTCCCAACCAAGCATAATTATCTCTAGCTATCTAAACTTATTTAAATGACATTATTTCCTTACAACCAAATATTTCCTCATGAGAATCCTTGACTATTTATATTTCTCAATAGGTTTAGAGCATGATTTGAAGGTGAGATTCACTTCATGCCCACACTAATGGAAGTGATTATATATAATTTATTTTAAAATAATTAAATATTATGTTGTTTATTTATTATATTTTAAAATTTAAAACAATTATAAAAAAATAAACTACTCAAAAGCTATCATGAAAACTTATATATATAGTAGGGTTTTGAGCTATTTAGGGTTTTCCTTTCCTTTTTACATTGACTTAGTTATATTGAGCTATTTAGTGTGACTGAGATTTGGGCTACATCAACTATTTATCCCAACTATTGAACCAAGGACCCATTGGCAAAAATAAAGTAATTTTAAAACAAATATTTTATTATAATTAAAAAATTAATTGAAAATATAATTTAAATATTTATATTTTTCTTATTATAAAAATAATTTAATAGAATATTTTTACTTAAATATAATTCATTATTTAAAATTAGTTTTCATGACAAATAAATTATAAATTAATCATTATATTTCTCTCCATACAAAATTATAATATTATTTATGTTAACCTAAGATATTAAATATTTACTTCTGATTAAAAATTTATAAAATTAGAGTCTTCATGAAAGGGGTGTAAACCCTAAGTGCAATCAAGTAATGGAACAAAGCAACACATTTGGCTATAGTATTTGCAAAATAAATGTAAAACCTAGGTGCAGTCAAGCATTGAAGGAAGAGGGTTGTTCACATACCACCTCTTTGGATAGAAGAAATATCTCTCAGGGATCTTTGGGTTCATGGTGAAGCTTCTTGATGAACCTTTGTATTTTATTAGGATTTAACAGGATGAATTTGGGTTGGATTTGATTGATCATGAATCTTGAACAATTATCTACAAACTCAAGGGCAAAAGACCAGGTCTGGAGGAGCTCAAAGGATACATTAAATATTGGTGGACCAGTAAAAAATTCCAAGTAACTCTACAAGCCAAAAATTTCTTTTATGTTTCCTTTTCTAATTTAATAGATAGAGATAAGGTAATGGATTATAGATATAATTGGTTTTTCAGACAAAGGGGTGTCTATATAAGATCTTAGACTCCTAGTTTCAACCCTTTTATAGAATAAGTTAATGGCTTCCCAGTTTGGGTGAATCTTTATGCTCTCCCTGTAGATTTTTGATGAGAGAAGATATTCACCAAAATCAACAATGTCATTGTTGCATTCTAGTATGGATGGCCAAAAAAAGAAAACATTGTATAGTAAAATTAATATGAGTAAAGCAAGATTGGTTGTTTGGATGGATATTTCATTTCACGGGCCTTAATCCATTACTATCTCCTCAAGAAAAGGGGAATGAATCCAAAATATTGAATATGAAAACTTCTCCCTAAGATGTTATGGTTGTCAATAATATGGTCATCTGAAGAAGAGATACCCGATCATTCAATCATGTTCAAATTCCTCCTTGGTGGAGGAGAGAGTTTGCATGTAAATGATTTGAAACCTTCAAACATCCCAATTCAAAAAAAAGAAGCTCGTCCTCCAAATGTACCAATTGTCCAATAGGAATCATGCGAGCAATAGAAGACACAACCCAAAATGAGAATTCAAATTAGATGATTGATAAAATCCAAATGGTGACTAATAACCATCAATACGGTTCAATGGAAAAGATAATCACCTCAAATGGTATTCTTGAAGCTAATTATGAAACAATCGATGGCAACAGTTTTCTAAAAATGAAAATCCTACAAAATTTGTTACAACTAGATATTATCTTAGGAGCTTGAAGTGCAAAAATGAATTCTTAAGATCTTGCCACTCTAGATGAGGATGAAACTCTGCTACAAAATAAAAATAATCAAACTAATTTCCTCTTTTATAGATGACTATTATGTTTATTTTCATTATGTCTATTGGGGTTATATTTCATGTAAGGTTTGTCCTTGTTTTTTTAGTTATATAGGAGAGTTGGTCACAACCACACTATTTTTAGTAACTAACAAGTGTAGGGTTCAAACCACAAGGGCTACTTCCACCAAACCTATTCTGCTACGTTATTTTTGACCTGACATGAAGGGGCTACTTCCACCAAACCTGTTCCATTTCATTATTGTTGAGCCGACATGAAGGGGACCACTGGTTGTCCTTGTTTTTAGTTCCTTAAAAAAGAGAGTTAATTATGAAAACTTAGCAATTTAAGGAAGATGGAAAATATCTTTGATAAAAAGGTAAAGATGAGTATGCTTTAATTAACTTGTTAAAAATGTAATAAAAAATATAATATTTTATTTTCGTAATGTGAATGGCCCCAATAAAAACTACACATAAATTTTATATATTAATTTATATTTCCTCTTTACATCTTATTCTAATATTTTTACTCACTTCAGAGTAAATGTATGTATATTATAAAAAATCATAATATTTTTAAATGACAAAGCATAAAATTTATTTTATATAATATTTTATAAATTTAATTAATTTTTAAATATTTAACTAATAAATTTTATACAGTTAAAAATACTATTATAATTTAGTTATCTAAAAGATTATATATATTAGCATATTTTTAAGCTACCTTGCATTGGCACCAACGATGCAATAATAAGTGATTGAACAAAGTCAAAATATTTGAAAATGTTTCGAGTATAAATACCACCTGACACTTTCATTACCTATTTAACGTGTACAGTCTTCACAAGTAGGCTAGTGAATTACAAAAATTAAATTATATATATATATATATATATATATATATATATATATATATATATATATGTTTTAAAACAACATACAAAGGGCCCAATAAGGTCTTGAAGCATTAAGAGCAATTTTTTTATTAAACAAATTCAACTGATAACTTCCAACAGTGGAGAGATCAATTAAAGTAGTAACGACATTAGTTGATGGGAAACCCAAATTTTTTAGTTGATAGGTCATGCAAAGTAGGATATTTTCATTTAAGAAATCTCTACCATGTTAACTACCTTTGATTTTAGTGGTATTGACTGATTGTTGATGGAGCTCTCCTCTAATCACCACACTGACAGATGAATTTTCAAATTTGCAATGACATTATCTGTCATGGTCATGTGTCATCATATTTACAAGAGGACGATCTTCCTTACTCAAATTTACAAGGGGATTTTCCCTTTTACATTACTAGATATATTGAGGAAAATTTCATCAAGAAGATCTTGGTGGATAATGGTTCCTCCCTTAATATATGCAAATTCTTCTAAAATTTTGGACTAAGGGAGGGAGATTTAACCAAGTCAAATGTCATCATAAAATATTTTAATAATGATTCCCAAGAGGCTTGCAACATTATATCCCTCCCTCTTAGGGTAGGACCCAAGATATTAGACACCTTGTTTTATGTAGTGTCTTTCCCAACATATTTTAATCTTCTTCTTGGATGCCCTTGGATTCATGCAATGAGGGTTGTCCCTTCTACTCTTCACCAATTTTTGAAGTATGAATTCAAAAATAAACTTATCACTATCTAGGATAATCCTCACCCATTCCAATACTATTCAATGGTTGAACAAGCCCAATCAAAGGTCAATTTTTGTCCAAAAATTTCCCTTCACAAAATTTCTTTTTCTTCTTCTTCTTCCATAATTTCTTATTCTTCTTCCAAAACTCCTTCTTTCAATATTTCTCCTTCTAATTCCTCTAGATATTATCCATATCCAAAAATCATCAAAAAAATTTAAAACTTTTGAATCACTAAGGAACCACCAACCATTATTCCATCAAAGGATCAAGTCAATCACTTAGTTCAAATTCCTCTTCTCGATCTAGCTAAGTTATCACCTTCACCCAAACCATGGTTTTACCCCCTAAAAAGGGTGAAGTAGTATACATTGGTATGTATACCTTTATCTACATGGGTATATCCTATGATGAAAATATTTGTGGTAACAATCCCTCTTTGGTATAAATAACCTTTACCCATTGCTACCTATCCAATGACTACCCACTACCTAAGTAGATCCTATCTAGTATGGGATATGAAGGTAAGGGTTTGGGATAACAAGTCATAAAAGAGCCTTTAGAAGTTGAAATATGGCCTACGAGATGTGGTATATGCTACATACAAAAAAAACTAATATTTTCCAAGTGATGATGATCAAGTCATTACTTATGCTGAATTCATAGATCATCATGACTTAGAGTAGAGTTATTGTAGGCCAAAAAGGCTACATAAGAATTTTTTGCAAAAAATATGAAAATTGGCTAAGTGTTGAACAGGTGTCCCTAGGCCACATATTATCCCAATATCACTAGGCCACATCTAGATTTAGAACATAGTCAAAAGGATCAAAAATGCATAATGCACAACCAAAAATGTGATCCAATGTGAGTAGTCTCTAGGCCGCACTTAGAGCTACATGTCATCAGATAGTAGTAAACTTAGTTTGACTTGAATGGAAATCCAACCCAACACCTTGTTCGATGATTGCATGCAAATATGTGGCCTATCTCCAAGCAGTCTCGTGATCATCGTTAAAAAATTTAAACTACACATTTGTGAAATCCAAAATGTGGTATAGCTACAAGGATCTCCATACCACACCTAGTAGGTTGTATCCAAGCCACATTCACCAGGTTGCATTCATCAAGTTGTAAGGTTGTATCCAAGCCACAATCAACAAAGTCAAATTGGCCAACATTGCAATTAAATGTGGACCAAAGCACTATTTTTCCACAAAAGCCAAAATGCACCTAGAGTCAAGTACGAAGGAGAAACTATGGCTGCACACCATGTAGCCAAGCTTCACGCTATATTAAACATGGTCAACAATTATGCAGTTGCAATTTAAAATATGGTCTAGTGAAGGATCTCTACATTGCACTTTGATTTTTTCTTGGAACCATAAAAAATAAGGTAAATGCAGTTGCATGCGATAGATGTTCCAAGCCATAGTCAAAACAATCAACATTGGATGAAATAGTGAACAATATGTGATCGCATGACTTTGAAGTATAGGAACACTAGAACCCAAGCCGCAAACATAGAAAAATATTTCTTTTGAAGACTAGATCTTAGCCATCTAAAATAGATTGATGCTTAGGATTGAATTCAGAGGTTGATGTGTACATAAGGAATATCTAAGTATGACACAGGGATAGAAAACCAAGTATTTCTAAGCTAAGAAGATGAAATATCTAAGATTCCTGGCTAATTCAGTTGCATCAACTACTAAGGAACTACAAGAATAGAGGATGACTCAGATGTATTCTTCAAAATATTACATAGTTGGAACCCATGAATGTCAAGTAAGTTGTAGAGGTAGTTGTAGAGGATCAATAGACTAAGATCATCCCTCTCTTCTTGAACTAAACATGAGGTCACCACATCAACATCCCACTGGTTGAGCATTCATTTTTCCTTGTAATGCTTTATTTTATCAAAAATTCATTATAAAACTATAAATAGAGGTTATGATCTCCTTCCAAAAGTTCAACTTTGAAGTGTTTGGTTGTGCTCCTGTTATATGTTTCCTAAAATTAATGAAAGGATCATTGCTTGGAATGTGTACCTCAGACTTGCATATTTTATCATCTGATTACAATCTTGGTGAAGTCATTTCTGCTATTCTTGCTATGGTTAGTCTATTTTGCTAAATTGGATTGCTAACTTAGAGCAAATTGGAATGATTCATGTTTAAATGTATGCTTGGATGGAATTCTATTTATGTTAGTTAGAGTGTCAATCTTATTCTGCTATTTGGATTATTGATACCCTTGATGTTTGGAATAATTCTTGAAGTATGCAATTGGTTTTAATGCTAAAGATGGTAATGTTTTGAATATTTTTAGTTCCAAGTATTTCTCTATAAATTGAGTTGTCATGAGGTTCTCTATAGATGCCTATATTTTTAGCTTTATCCATCCATTATTAATTTTTTCTTCCTTAACCCTTCCATTTCTAGCCCTAATATTTATTCATTTTACTAAACTTAAAAGAGTCAACATTAAATAAGTTTTCGAGGAACCAGCCTACTCTGGAGGTTGAATTAAAGTAATTTAGTTCATCCAATTTTTGGTTTGGGTTGTGATTAGTGGGTGCTCACCTATAAATATGTACAATAGTCATGATTCAAGTTGATATATGTGAATAACTGAACGATAATAGTTTTGGTATGCTTTATGGAACATATTCATGATGTATTCACTTTCCCACTAAATATTTTTTATCTTTTCCCTAGAGGAATCAAGATTTAGTGAATTTTCTTGATCTCATTAAGTGGTGAAACCAAATTCACTTGGTGGCTCCTTGAAATTCAAGAACCTAGAAAACCCTTTTTAGTAGCCCATTTTCATGTTTACTAGGTCATCTACTAGGAATAGCCAAGATCCTATACCATTATTTGAACTATCATCTACACGATCAAGGTATACAAGAAGCTTATCCCTAGATTCACCTTTTGAAGAAATTCCAATAAATTTTGATCATTGGGTTCCTCGAAGATCAATCCCACAAAAACCCTAGTAAATATAGCTCGACATAAGAATGTAAACCAAAACAAACTATGTAAAGTTATCCTAATTGGAATACCTATGGTCCCTTAGGATTCCCTCAGATGCATGATATCCCTTAGGCTACATCAAAGGCCATACCGACCTATGATGGTTCATGAAAAGCTACCTATGAGAACTGTCAAGATAGATTAAATCTAACATCCATCCTAGTTTCAACCCTTTTATAGAAGAAGTTAATGGCTTCCCATTTTGGGTGAATATTTATGCTCTCCCTGTGGAGTTTTGAGGAGAGAAGATATTCACCAAAATCAACAATGCCATTGGTGCATTCTAGTATGGATGGCCAAACAAAGAAAACATTGTATAGTAAAATTAATATGAGTAAAGCAATATTGGTTATTTGGATGGATGTTTCAGTTCCTGAGCCTTAATCCATTACTATCTCCTCAAGCAAAGGGGAATGAATCCAAAATATTGAATATTAAAACTTCTCCCTAAGATGTTATGGTTGTCAATAATATGGTCATCTACAGAAGAGATACCCGATCATTCGATCATGTTCTAATTCCTCCTTGACAGAGGAGAGATTTTGCACATAAATGATTTGAAACCTTCAAATATCCCAATTTAAAATAAAGAAACTCATCCTCCAGATGTACCAATTGTCCAATAGGAATCATACGAGCAATAGAAGACACAACCCAAAAGGAGAATTCAAATCAGATGATTGATAAAATCCAAATGATGACTAAAAACCATCAAGATGGTTCAATGGAAAATATAATCACCTCAAATGGTATTCTTGAAGCTAATTATGAAACAATCGATGGCAACATTTTTCTAAAAATGAAGATACTACAAAATTTGTTACAACTAGATATTATCTTAGGAGCTTGAAGTGCAAAAATGCATTGTTAATATCTTGCCACTCTAGAGGAGGATGAAACTCTGCTACAAAATAAAAATAATCAAACTAATTTCCTCTTTGATAGATTATTGTTATATTTGTTTTCCTTCTATCTATTGGAGTTATGTTTCATGTAAGGGTTGTCCTTTTTTTTTTGTTATATAGGAGAGTTGGTCACAACCACACTATTTTTAGTAACTAACAAGTGTAGGGTTCAAACCACAGGGGCTGCTTCCACCAAACCTATTCCACTTTGTTACTATTGACCCGAAATGAAGGGGCTGCTTCCACCAAACCTGTTCCATTTCGTTATTGTTGACCCAACATGAAGGGGACCATCGGTTGTCCTTGTTTTTAGTTCCTTAAAAAAAAGAGTTAATTATGGAAACTTAGCAATTTAAGGAATATGGAGAATATCTTTGATAAAAAGGTAAATATGAGTATGCTTTAATTAACTTGTTAAAAATGTAATAAAAACAATATAATATTTTATTTTTGTAATGTGAATGACTCCAATAAAAACTAAATATAACTTTTATATATTAATTTATATTTCCTCTTTATATCCTATTTTAATATTTTTACTCACTTAAGAGTAAATGTATATATATTATAAAAAATCATAATATTTTTAAATGACATAGCATACAATTTATTTTATATAATATTTTATAAATTTAATAATTTTTAAATATTTAACTAATAAATTTTATACAATTAAAAATACTATTATAATTTATTTATCTAAAATATTATATATATTAGCATATTTTTAAGCTACCTTGCATTGGCACCAACGATGCAATAATAAGAGATCGAACAAAGACAAAATATTTGAAAATGTTTTTGAGTATTGACACTTTCATTACCTATTTAACGTGTACAATCTTCACAAGTAGGCTAGTGAATAACAAAAATTAAATTATATATATATAGTTTTAAAGCAACATACAAAGAGACCAATAAGGTCTTGAAGCATTAAGAGCAATTTTTTTTATTAAACAAGTTCAACTGATAACTTCCAACAGTGGAGAGATCAATTAAAGTGTAACAAAATTAGTTGCTGGGAAACCCAAATTTTTGAGTTGATAGGTCATGCAAAGCAAACTCTTTTCATTTAAGAAATCTCCACCCTCGTAACTACCTTTTCTTTTAGTGGTATTGACTGATTGTTGATGGAGCTCTCCTCTAATCACCAAAATGATAGATGAATTTTCAAATTTGCAATGGCATTCCCTGATCATGGTCATGTGTCATAGGATTTACAAGATGACGATCTTCCTTACTCAAATTTACAAGGGGATTTTCCCTTTTATATTACTAGATATATTGGGGAAATTTTCATCAAGAAGATCTTGGTGGATAATGGTTCCTCCCTTAATATATGCAAATTCTTCCAAAATTTTGGACTAAGGGAGGAAGATTTAACCAAGTTAGATGTCATCATAAAATATTTTAATAATGAGTCCCAAGAGGCTTGCAACATTATACCCCTCCCTCTTAGGGTAGGATCCAAGATATTAGACACCTTGTTTTATGTAGTGTCTTTCCCAACATATTTTAATCTTCTTCTTGTATGCCCTTCGATTCATGCAATGAGGGTCGTCCCTTCTACTCTTCACTAATGTTTGAAGTATGAATTCAAAAATAAACTTATTACCATATTGGATAATCCTCACCCATTCCAATACTATTAAGTGGTTGAACAAGCCCAATCAAAGGTCAATTTTTGTCGAAACATTTCCCTTCATAAAATTTCTTTTTCTTCTTCTTCTTCCATAATTTCTTATTCTTCTTCCAAAACTCCTTCTTTCAATATTTCTCCTTATAATTCCTCTAGATATTATCCATATCCAAAAATCATCAAAAAGTTTTAAAATTTTTGAATCACTAAGGAACCACCAACCATTATTCCATCAAAGGATCAAGTCAATCACTTAGTTCAAATTCCTCTTCTCGATCTAGCTAAGTTATCACCTTCACCCAAACCATGGGTTTACCCCCTAAAAAGGGTAAAGCAGTATACGTTGGTATGTATACCTTTATCTACATGGGTATATCCTATGATGAAAATATTTAGGGTAACAATTCCTTTTTGGTAGAAATAACCTTTACCCATTGCTACCTATCCAATGACTACCCACTACCTAAGTAGATCCTATCTAGTATGGGATATGAAGGTAAGGGTTTGGGATAACAAGTCATAAAAGAGCCTTTAGAAGTTGAAATATGGCCTACGAGATGTGGTATATGCTACATACAAAAAAAAACTAATATTTTCCAAGTGATGATGATCAAGTCATTACTTATGCTGAATTCATAGATCATCATGACTTAGAGTAGAGTGATTGTAGGTCAAAAAGGATACATAAGAATTTTTTGCAAAAAATATGAAAATTGGCTAAGTTTTGAATAGGTGTCCCTAGGCCACATATTATCCCAATATCACTAGGCCACATCTAGATTTAGAACATAGTCAAAAGGATCAAAAATGCACAATGCACAATCAAAAATGTGATCCAATGTGAGTAGTCTCTAGGCCGCACTTAGAGCTACATGTCATCAGATAGTAGTCAACTTAGTTTGACTTGGTAAAAATTTAGAATGGAAATCCAACCCAACACCTTGTTTGATTATTGCTTGCAAAGATGTGACCTATCTCCAAGCAGTCTCATGATCATCGTTAAAAAATTCAATCTACACATTTGTGAAATCCAAAATGTGGTATAGCTACAAGGATCTCCATACCGCACCTAGTAGGTTGTATTCAAGCCACATTCACCATGCTGCATTCATCAAGTTGTAAGGTTTTATCCAAGCCACAATCAACAAAGTCAAATTGGCCAACATTGCAATTAGAAATGTGGACCAAAGCACTATTTTTCCACCAAAGCCAAAATGCACCTAGATTCAAGTACGAAGGAGAAACTATGGCCGCACACCATGTAGCCAAGCTTCACGCTATATTCAATATGGTCAACGATTATGCAGTTGTAATTTAAAATATGGTCTAGTGAAGGATCTCTACATTGCACTTTGATTGTTTCTTAGAATCGTAAAAAATAAGGCAAATGTAGTTGTGTGCGATTGATGGTCCAAGACGTAGTCAAAACAATCAACATTGGATGAAATAGTGAACAATATGCGATCACATGAATTTGAAGTATAGGAAGACTAGAACCCAAGCCGCAAACATAGAAAAATATTTCTTTTGAAGACTAGATATTAGCCATCTAAAAAATATTGATTCTTAGTATTGAATTCAGAGGTTGATGTGTACATAAGGAATATCTAAGTGTGACACAAAGATAGAAAACCAAGTATTGCTAAGCTAAGAAGCTGAAACATCTAAGATTCCTAGCTAATTCAGTTGCATCAACTACTAAGGAACTACAAGAATAGAGGATGAATCATATGTATTCTTGGAAATATTGCATAGTTGGAACCCATGAAGGTCGAGTAAGTTGTAGAGGTAGTTGTAGAGGATCAACATACTAATATCATCCCTCTCTTCTTGAACTAAACAGGAGGCTGCCACATCAGCATCCCACTGGTTGAGCATTCATTTTTCCTTGTAATGCTTTATTTTATCAAAGTTTCATTATAAAACTATAAATAGAGGTTATGACCTCCTTCCAAAAGTTCAACTTTGAAGTGTTTGGTTGCGCTACTATTATATGTTTCCTACAATTAATGAAAGGATCATTTCTTGGAATGTTTACCTCAGACTTGCATATTTTATCATCTGATTACAATATTGGTGAAGTTATTTTTGCTATTCTTGCTATGGTTATTCTATCTTGCTATGGTCATGTGTCGTCGTAAGGACACCCAAGAAAGCTCTCTGCACTTAATGTCAATTTGATACTGAAAGCATTCTATTCATATGGAAGGCTACAGATCAGTATGAATAGAATGGTAACTCAGGTCTAAGTATATGCTTGTCATCTTAAATTTGTGGATCTGGCTACCATTGAATAGACAAAATGGTAGTTGAATATTTTAACTTCGGCCGGACCGAACTATGCATGTCAATTAGTTATCATGGGAACACGATGGTAGAATATTTCCATGACGATAGATACCGTATAGAGTGTCAATTTTTTTTTGGGTTAACACAGGGGAATCAGTAACTTTTTGTTATTTAGTAGGGTTCAAATTTTGGGATGTCTCTTATAACCATGTGGTGTCTCATTTACGTTAATCTGGTGCTCAGATTTGTATCGTTGTCAGTTAGTGATGCATCACTTAGAGGAGTCAGATCAGACTACTTGAAAAAAATTTATAACAATGTGTTGATGATTTGAAGTCTTTCATTTGTGATAAGGATGGTAATGATATAAGTAACTCATAAATTTTCAATAATAATCTAAAAGGTTCTAATTATTTACATTCAAGATATAACAATGATGAACTTAAAGGGAACACAAGGGAAGTTGGACAAGCTAACCAGAATGATTTTATGATAGGAAATTGTGACACCAAATTTGCAATAGGTATTTGATAATATTAGTGGTATAGATAATATTAACAAGACAAAAATATAGATATGCAAAGAAAAATAAATGTTGGATTCTTCAAAGTTGTAAAACTTGTAGCAAGAATAATCAATCTCAAAAGACTTGTCAAGAAAAGAAAACTATAAGTAGAATAGAATGGAATAGAATTATAGAAATGTTAAAGTGCTTCTACATAAATGAATAGAGTCTGACTGATATAAATCCATGAATAAAATATAGATCAGAATTAGAAGGACAAATTAATTCCAGATCTAGAGCTGGAAATAATGCAAAAACCAAAGTCACTGCTAGATTCAAAACAAGAAGACCAAAACCATAATCAAATATTAAGAGCAAATGAGGAAAGTGGATTTTATACCAAATAATGTAATATGGAGTGGAGGGTGTTGGAGTTTATTACATTATTTGGTACTTGTAAATATTTTGTAAATATCTTGTAGATATGTGGTGTGAAAATATTCTTGTAGATATGAGTTACTTAGAGTTTTCCATTTAGTAATCATTAGAGGTTTGTCATTATTAGGAGTCAACACAATTTATTTCTCTTATGATAAATATGAAGTGTCGTATCTCTTTAATGTTTGAGGAGATGAATAGTTTGTTGAAAATGAATTGTCGAGTCTTTTCAAATGCTATATGTAGAGGAATCATAAGACATAGAAATTTTAATACTTCATCAATACTTAAATACTAATTGTGTAATTATTGAAATATAGTGAATTTATTATTTATGTGAATACTTGTTCATATCCATTTGTGTGAGAGTTTAATATTGTTATATTATGAAAAGTGCTTATATGCTACCACACTTAAATTCCATATTTTTTGAATGAGATGATATCACTAACATTATAGATGTACTCATATCTACTAAGGACTTGTAGAAGATCAAGGAGAAAATATACTCATAGATAATTTGACCTTTAGGTATGATTTATTACGTTGAAAAATATGGAGTGTGGGTAGTAGATGGTAAATAGACAATGCTAGGTCAGATTTTAGCTAATAGTCTACATTGCACAACCTACATTATGCAACATGGGGGATGCTAGATGTAGGGTGGAAATTCTAAGTATGCAAGGTCAACATAAGTCTACAAAATTATGAACCACATATCTTAATTTTACTTGAAAAATATAATGCAAAATGGGAACCATGAGGTTACATCAAGTGAATGAAATGAAACAATCAGTACAAATATATGTTCACAATACATAGCATACATGATTTTATTTATACAATTAATAAGGTAATAACTAATGGCAAAAATAAAGAACACAAGTTTATACTGAGAGGGGAGGGTGAACAGTATAAGACCACTTTTTACTTTCTTTCCAAATCAATATCCATTAATGTCCTTAATTGCAATAACCAAATATAGCAGTGTACATTAATAACTCAGATAGCATTAGGAAGCAATAACACAAGTCACCACACACAAACATGGTTCCCCCAATGTGGGGTACTCCACCAGATAATCTCCTTATAATATTTAACACAGAAATAAGGATCCTTATTCAATACAATGATTTCTTTAATCTACTCAAAGATAGGCAATAACAAGTTCACATAGAACTTGTCTAAATCTGAATAACAAGCTCACACAAAACTTGTCCAAATTTGAATAACAAGCTCACACAAAACTTGTCCAAATCTAAATAACAAGCTCACATAGAACTTGTCCAAAACTGAATAACAAGCTCACACAGAACTTGTCCAAAACTGAATAACAAGCTCACACAAAACTTGTCCAAATATGCTCCAACAAGCTCACCAAGAACTTGTCCAAATCCACTCTAGCAAGCTCACCAAGAACTCGCCTAAAATTTGCTCCAACAAGCTCACCAATAACTTGTTCAAATCTGCTCTAGCAAGCTCACCAAGAAATTGCTCAAATCTATCCATAAATCTATCCCAAAACTATCCACAAAGTTGTCCCAAAACTGTCCACAAAGTTGTCCCAAAACTATCCACAAAGTTGTCCCAAAACTATCCACAAAGTTGTCCCAAAACTATCCACAAAGCTATCCCAAAACTATCCATAAAGCTGTCCACAAAGTTTTCCCAAAACTATCCACAAAGGCCTTCTCAAAGTCTCAATAAATCATGCACAAGTAGCACTCAAATCTCATCCACAAATCTATCAAGGCAAAGCTTCAAAGATGAACTCAACAATGAATGGCAATGTACTCTTCAATGGATGACAACAATGATCTACAATGATCTCAACTCAACTCAAGTCAACTCATAGAAGCATAAAGATAACTGTTAGAGACTCAATATGTTCTAATCTCACTCTCAACTCAACTCAACTCAAATCAATCTCAACTCAACTAATAACCACAAGGGACTACTCTTTCTCACAAACACCTTAGTCCAAGCATGTATCAACCAACTCAGATGTTTCCAACAATGCTCAACCACAAATCTCACATAACAATGATACTCATGCTCTTTTCAAGTTCTTTCACAACCAATGGGCTTCAATGACTATGCTTATAAAGTAAGGTTTAAACACAACTCTCAAACTAGAAAACCTTGAAGCATTAAACCAACCACTTTCGAAAAGGAAACCACAATCAATCCTTTTCACTCCAATGATATTTCAGAAATAAACCACCATAAAAAATCAATAGGATAATGTGCCCATACCTTTTTGATGCCAAGAAGTTGTCCATAAAATCTGCCACACTAAACACAACTTTCCTTTCCAATATCAATAAGGGTTAGTGGAATTCAAATAATAATCACAAGATAAGCATAACTCAATTTACACCTTTTTACTCCAACTTAATAAACACATCCACCAAAGTACTTTTTAATAAAAACCCTTATAAAAAATAATAATCAATAAGGCTCTCAAAAATATTTTATAACAAATTATTTCTCCTAAATATTAATTTTCAATTTCATGAATATCAAAATAAATCAACAACTCATCCACCTCTGAAATAATAATCACAACCCTTATAAAAATAAATTTTAATTAAAAAATTTAATTATTCCTTAACCACCTTATAACTCCTATCCTAGGGCATCAACGAAATTAATTAGAGCAAAATGTAATTACCTCCTCAAGGGGATTCGAACCCCCAAATTGCACAAACCATGAGTGCCTTAGCCATGACTAAGGTTGCCACATGATCTAGCCGCTCATTCAAAAGGAAAAGGCATGACATGCCTTAAGTCCTTCCTCCCTTCCATGCAAACCAAAAGTGCTTCGAGTGCTTTCCTTCCAATGCCTTTGAATACAGTCAAGGAAATTTGAACCTTGACGTAAAGTGCTACCACACACCTTAACAAAAATCAAATTGCCAATGTGCCACTCTGCCCACAATGTCTTGGGCTTTCGACCAACCTTGGATTTATTCGTTGTCTCCCTTTTCAAAATGATTTTTGCATGAGCTCTCTTCGGATGCTTAGCCAACGATTAACACGAGCAAGGATGAATTTCAAATGAACCTTAAGATCCCATTTATATAGTCTTCTCCTAATTTTTAATGACATCGGGGCATTATTTATTTTCCCTCTTTATTTAGACGTTGGCACTAACTTTAATTTTAATTTTAAAATTAAAATTAAAAATTTAAATAATTAAAATTTAAACTAAATATTTAAAATTAAATATCTCCATCACTGGGGCACATTTTTGGATGAAACGAAAAGACAACCTAGGTTTTAAGAAAAACCCATTTCAAATCTGCCATCCATGGTTTTAAATAAAACCTTTTATTTTTCTTGCCTTGGTTTTCACAAAAAGCCTAAATTTATCCATGCTTTCCAAAATATCATCTACCCACCAAAACTCAATGTGATCTATATGACATCAATGATTCATGTGAAATCAATGACAACATAAAATAAGTCAAATTGCCAAAAATCTCCCCCTTTGTCATTGATGGCAACACCTCTAAAGAAAAAACCACAATCACTACAAAAACGATCTCTGAGAATCAAAGCTGCTCCCCCTGACTCAATACTCTCTATGGAGGTTGCTCCCCCTAACTCAATGTTGTATTTGTAGGCTTCTCTCCCTAACTCAATGCTCTCACCCTTACTCAGATATCTCCCCCTTTGACATCAATGGCAAAAGGGACACCTGTGGGGCTAAAATATATGACTCTTAAGCATAACCCCCTCACCACCTTCTCTCTTGAGGTGACTAATTTTGGGGTGGGAGTACTTTTACTCCCATATTACATTTTTTCTTGCCTCTTTCAACTTCCTTCCATATTTTTTTGATATCCTTTTCTTGATGAATTACTTGATCTTCTTGTCTTGAACCTGTTTGACCTTCTTACCTTGAGACTGCTTGACCTTCTTGCCTTGAACCTGCTTGGAATTGAATCCTAAACCATTTTGCAATATGTCCAAAGTTATTGCAATTAAAACACTTAATTTTATTATTCCTTGGAGGTGCAAATGTCTTAGGATATCTTCTATTGAAGCCATATCCTCTTCAGTCATGAATCCTGCAATTCATTGCCTTGTGACCATACTCATTGCATGAGTAGCAATACCCATGGAAAAGTTGTCCTTTCCCATATTCTTGTCTTTCATATGACCTACACTATGAAGCCATGTGCCCAAACCTGTGACATAAAAAACATCTTCATTGAAGAAACCTTGCCTAGACCCCATTGGTCTCTTAGTCTCTTCTCCCTATTTTTTTTTCCATATGTTTCTCACTTTTGCATTGTTCCTTTCCTTGTTGAAATTTCTATTACCCAAATTATCCTTAGAAGTCTCACTCTATTTCACTTAATTCTTTCGAGTCTTCTTCTTTTATGGTGTTTGAGCTTGACTCTCCTTTTTATGCTTCCTATTTCCCTTATTCTTCTTTAGAACTAAGTCCTGTTATGATGACTGATGACCTTTGTACATTGATATTCCTTTCCAATATCCTTGAATTTTTCTCAAACTTGTGTAGCTTGTCCTTAGAACCTTTTACTTCCATCCTTAGTGAAACTGTCTCATGCTCTAATATTTCACACTCTAGATCTTTTGTCTTTAATTTTTTGGCCATACCTTCCTCAATTTTCCTTGTCTCTTCAACTTTAATTTTGAAGTTGGTGAGTTCTTGTAAAAGCCTTGCTTTTGATTTTTCATCTTCTTGAGATTGAACTCTTAATCCTGAGTTCTCCCTTTTTAAATCATCAAGATTAACCATAAGCCTTTCACATTCTATCTCTTTTACCTTTGACTGTTCAACCATACCTTTTTCAACTCTTCTTGCCTTTTCAATATTAGCTCTTAAGTCAGATATATCCTGTAGAAGCTTTGTATTACATTTATCATCTTCTTGTATTTAAGCCTTCAATTCTAAATTTTCTCTTTTCAATTCAACAAGTTCCTTAAGAGTGGCTTCCTCACTTTATTTATCCGAATCTTCCGCTTCTTAAACATCACCATTTTTGGAATTATCACTAGAACTACTGCTTTCCTTTTCCACAAATAAATTTTTCTTGTTGCAATTATTGTAGTACGTGCAATAATCATCTAAATTCCCAAAGTATCCACATATGAAGCATTTTAGTATTCTTAGACCCTTCTTATACATGTTGGCTTGCTCAATGGCTATAACAAGTTCTTCATGTCATTATTCGATAGATATCCTCTTCTTTAACTTCAATACCTAGGAATAGGTGTTTTTTTTGGAGTAGAAGTTCTTCTTCTACTTATTTTATCCCATAGAAAAACCCTTCTTCATCTTCACTATCACTGAAATCATTACCATATTCTATAGCAAACAAACTCTCATGATTTCTTTGACCATGCCTGTTTCCTTAATGTGTCATTTCATCTTCACTATCACTGAAGCCATTGAAATATCCTGATCTGTGATCTCTTTGACCACACACAAAGCACTATTCTCTTTCACCTCTATTACTAGGAATATATGTTCTTATTTTACATCATCTGACTTGTCTCTATTGTTGTGATCTGAGCTATCATTTGCTTCTCCAATGTAGAAAGTTTTCTTTGTCCTACGAAAACTTTTTTTCTTCTCATGCTTGCTTTGCTTGTACCTATCATCTTTGCCATGCTTATGCTTTCCTTATTCTTTTCTTCTGTGACCCTTAGAATCTCCTTCATAGGTATTTCACAACTTGGTCCACATTTCATTAGCTGAATTACATACCATGACCTTTGCAAAATCTATATCACATAGCCCACTCAAAATATAATTTATTGCCCTTGCATTATTATAAACCAATTTTATGATAGTCTTATCTACCTCAGGGTCACCTTCAACCTTATACTCCTTTTCAACCATATTTCATACCTCATATCCTTGTGATATCAAGTATTTCTTCATTATCATGCTCCAGAAAGCACAAGTCACCATACACAATTGAGACACAAGATTTAATGTGGTTCCCCCAATGTGGGGTACTCCACCAGATAATCTCCTTATAATATTTCACACAGAAATAAGGATACTTATCCAATACAATGATTTCTTTGATCTGCTCAAAGCTAGACAATAACAAGTTCACACAGAACTTGTCCAAATCTGAATAACAAGCTCACACAAAACTTGTCCAAAATTGAATAACAAGTTCACACATAACTTGTCCAAATCTGAATAACAAGCTCACACAAAACTTGTCCAAAACTAAATAACAAGCTCACATAAAACTTGTCCAAAAATGAATAACAAGCTCACACAAAACTTGTCCAAATATGCTCCAACAAGCTCACCAAGAACTTGTCCAAATCTACTCTAGCAAGCTCACCAAGAACTTGCCCAAAATCTACTCCAACAAGCTCACCAAGAACTTGTTCAAATATGCTCTAGCAAGCTCACAAAGAACTTGCCCAAATCTGATCTAGCAAGCTCACAAAGAACTTGCTCAAATCTGTCCACAAATCTGTCCCAAAACTATCCACAAAATTGTCCACAAAGTTGTCCCAAAACTATCCACAAAGTTATCCCAAAACTATCTATAAATTTGTCCCAAAAATTTCCACAAAGCTGTCCCAAAACTATCCACAAATTTATCCCAAAATTGTCCACAAAGACCTTCTCAAAGGCTCAATCAATCATGCACAAGTAGCACTCAAATATCATCCACAAATCTATCAAGGCAAAACTTCAAATATGAACTCAACAATGAATGGCAATGTACTCTTCAATGGATGACAACAATGATCCACAATGATCTCAACTCAACTCATAGAAGCATAAAGAGAATTGTTAGAGACTCAATATGTTCTAATCTCACTCTCAACTCAACTCAACTCAAATCAATCTCAACTCAACTAATCACCACAAGGGACTACTCTTTCTCACAAACACCCTAGTCCAAGCATGTATCAACCAACTCAAATGTTTCCAACAATGCTCAACCACAAATCTCACATAACAATGATACTCATGTTATTTTCAAGTTATTTCACAACCAATGGGCTTCAATGACTATGCTTATAAAACAAGGTTTAAACACAACTCTCAAACTAGAAAACCTTGAATCATTCAACCAACCACTTTCGAAAAGGAAACCACAATCAATTCTTTTCACTCCAATGATATTTCAGAAATCAACCACCATAAACAATCAATAGGAGAATGTGCCCATACCTTTTTGATGCCAATAAGTTATCCACAAAATCTACCACACTAAACACAACTTTCCTTTCCAATATCAATAAGGGTTATTGGACTTCAAATAATAATAACAAGATAAGCATAACTCAATTTACACCTTTTTACTCCAACTTAATAAACACATCCACCAAAGTCCTTTTTAATAAAAACCCTTATAAAAAATAATAATCAATAAGGCTCTCAAAAATATTTTATAACAACTCCTTATTTCTCCTAAATATTAATTTTCAATTTCATGAATATCAAAATAAATCAACAACTCATCCACCTCTGAAATAATAATCATAGCCCTTATAAAAATAAAGTTTAATTAAAAACTTTAATTATTCCTTAACCACCTTATAACTCCTATCCTAGGGCATCAACGAAATTAATTATAAAAAGACGTAATTTCCTCCTCAAAGGGATTTGAATCCCAAACTTGCATACATCACGATCACCTTATCTGCGGCTAACGTTGCCACACGAGCTAGCCGCTCATTCAAAAGGAAAAGGCACGACGTGCCTTAAGTCCCTCTCCCCTTCCATGCAAACCAAAAGAGCTTCGAGCACTTTTCTTCAAATGCCTTCGAATGTAGTCAAGGATATTTGAACCTTGATGTAAGGCGCTGCCACGCACCTTAACAAAAATCCAATTACCAATGTGCTACTCTACCCACAATGTCTTGGGCTTTCAACCAACCTTGGATTTATTCATTATCTCCCTTTTCAAAATGATTTTTGCACGAGCTCTCTTCGGATGCTTAACCAATGATTAACATGAGTAAGTATGAATTTCAAATGAACCTTAGGATCCCCCTTTATATAGTTTTCTCCTCATTTTCGATGATGTCAGCACATTATTGATTTTTCCTCTTTCTTTAGACGTTGGCGCTAACTTTAATTTTAATTTTAAATAATTAAAATTTAAACTAAATATTTAAAATTAAATATCTCCATCACCGGGGCACCTTTTTCGACGAAACGAAAGGTCAACCTGGGTTTTAAGAAAAACCCATTTCAAATCTGCCATCCATGGTTTTAAATAAAACCTTATATATTTTTTGCCTTGGTTTTCACAAAAAGCCTAAATTTATCCATGCTTTCCAAAATATCATTTGCCCACCAAAAATCCATGTGATCCATATGACATCAATGATTCATGTGATATCAATGACAATATAAAATAACTCAAATTGCCAATAAAAAATGTAAAATATATATTTTTAATAGATGGTATCAAGTCTACAAGCATATCCCATTGTAATACATAGGCAAAAAATATTTGTGTAGAATGGGGGATGTAAGTGTTGGATGACTTTTGGAGAGCAAATTTCAAATGATCTATGCATTTGTGTAGGTCTAAAAACCACTATCTAGAATATAAAGAGAACATATAGTGATGTGATGAATTTGTTAATATTTATTAGATGAATATTAATTCCTTTTGTGTGAACCATATGGTTAAGTTTATTAGATTTATGGAGGAATTATTAAATTTATATTGTTGTGATTTATTTTTATTTATTTATAATATTTTGATGAGATGATGTGACTTGAATTTGTAATGATTATTAAATGGATTTTATTTATGGTGATCAATAGAAATTACACAAAGTTATACATAGTAATTTTTAAAATTGAAAAATGTGATCCTATAATGCTACTTGACATCCAATATAAAGAATTTTCTATGTTGATTTTTGTAGGAATAGGTAGTTGAAGGCCACCAAGAGAGGAGAAAGAACCATATGCTTGAATGTGGAATAATGTGAAAAGTGAGTGTGATTCTATTGAGTGTTTTTGACTTATTTAATCCACTTTGTCTAACTGTGATTATACAAAGGTTGATGATAGCATGGGTTATATTATTTTTTTATGGATTTATTATTTTAAGATCTTATAATATATTGAATATAAAGAAATATTAATAAATGAAAAAAAGAAGAAATGGAAGGAAATGGTATATGGGTGGATATGATTATGAAGGGAAGTGGATTGTCAAAGGTGGAAGTGGTATGGGGTGGAAGGTGGTTTCTTTCATGAAGGAAAAGTAGGGTGGAGGTTGGGTGAGGATTATGTAAGGATAGATGTGGATTGAAAGGGTTGGGTGTGGCACAAAAGGTAAGTGCTAGAGATTATGAAAATGTGATAGCTTGCATGAGGGAAGGTGTAGATATCAATATTCATAGAGATATGGAGTTGCATAGAGGATGTGGAAGAGAAGGAGGTTTTGAATATTACAAGAGAGGATGACTACATAGATGGGAATGTGCAATAAGTACTCTCTAATAATAAATTTTAATTTAAAAACCAAAATAAAATATTAAATTAAAAAAAAAGAAATTATTTGAATGTTTTCTTTCTTTATAAGTTTATTTGAAATGTAGAATTAGGTTTGTACTTCATGGAAATTTAAATATCCCCTTCTTGTCAAAGGTTTTGTTGAATGAGGTTGGATCTATAAATTAGTTTAAATATTTTGGAAATATCATTATTATTTTTTGATTAGTTGAAAGAGGAGGTTTTGAAAGGATACCTGGACCTTATTACAAAAGGAACAACTAACACCCTATTAGGGAGAGGGATGTTAGCAAGCTAAACAAAGACTAGCATCTAGAACCCATGCAAGGGAAACTAGCACAACCACCACCAGGGTGAACAATAAAAATAGACAGATAGAAGGAAGACAAGATAACCTAAAAGTATCCCCCATAACCCATATAGATCAACCCACATAGGCCCATGCAAAAATAACAACCAAAATAAAAATAAAAAACTTAGAAAGACCCATCAAAAAATAGACCTTAGCCATTACTGTTCGCTAATATTTGGGTTGTCCTTGCTAGGGCCCTCAAAAATATGACCTATCTATCCCCAAATTAGTAGAGATACCTCTAGTATTTGAATCATTGATACCTAGTGAAAAATACTCTCTCCAAATAGTTAGACCATCCTGGATCAACCCCAAATTTACCAAGAAATCAGTTCATGTATTACCTTCCTTATAACATGCTTGAAAACCACATCCTCAAAGAATTAAGGATTCTTTCTGCCTCAAAAATCATATTAGTGATAGAAGGACTAGGATTTTTATAACCTTTCACTAGATTGATGATATTAAGGGAATCACCCTCAATCATGACCTTACTCTGCTCAAAGCCACTCAACAAAGAAATCCCTTGGAAGAGAGCATGAGCTTCAACAAAATGACTCGATTGAGGTCCTAGCTTCTCAACAAAGGTGAGAAAGATTTCATCACTACTATTTTGAATTAAACCAACCACACCTACCTCTCCTAGGTTACCCTTGGAGGCCCCATCAAAATTGAGTTAAATATAGCCTATAGGAGGTGGTTCCCAGGAAATTTGTCTTCTTCCACTTGAATCCAAATGGGAAGTAGACCTTATTAAAATTTTTAAATCCCAAAGCATACTCTATAGCTAATTCCCCAACAGAGGAGCCTAAGTCCAAAGATATGGGAGAGACATTCTCCACTATTTTTGCGATGCTATTGGCATAGATAGAGAGGGTTGAATTGGCTTCATTTTTAAAAGCCCTCAAATTCCTTTCCTTCTAGATACACTGCATGATGTGACCCAAGCTAAATTTGTAGAACAGATGGAGTCAGGAAGAAAATAAGGGAGGGTCCCACTAGTTTAAAATATTAGATATTTAAAAGGGACATACCCAACAACCACCAATTTAATTGAAAAAGAAGGAGAAAACATCCTTAGAGAACATGCACAAAATAAATATATGTTGTACCAAATTAGCATCCAAGCTACAAAGGTAACACTAGTTCAGAATAATCATACCTCAAGATTGTAGGTTATCTATGGTAAATATTTTATTCTATATAGCAAGCCATAGAAAAACATTTACCTTAGGGGTTAATCCATTCTTCCAAACTAATCTTCTTAGGAACCAAGGGGGTCCAGGGTCCTCCAAGAGGAAATATACCAATTTCATAGAAAATACTCTTAAACTTTTTGCCTTCCAAAAAATATTATCAACTTCATCAGTAGATTTGATGACTTGGAACTTTAGGAGGTTCAAGATCTTCTTAAGGGTCATTTTCTCGGCCAGAGATAAGTCAAGACTAAATAAAACTCTCCATCTCTTCCTATGATTTATAGTTTCAATATAATATTCAACCTTAGAACCAAAGGTACATTTGTAGAAGTCTTCAACCACTACCAATTCTAGAAGCGAAACCCATTATTCATTATTCATTTATTTTCTTGTATCTAGTTTAGTGAAAACCCATATGTTATTTCTTTTCTTACCCTATACTAATGTTGTGTAACCCTTATGGGGTAGAAGACATCTATGTGATAATCAATATTATGTTAGCTAGTTTTCATATAGGTATTTGACAAAAGATTTATTTTATAAATTATACCATGTTAGCTTGCATAAAATTTATTATATTGCTAGTATTAAATTCTAAGTGTAAAAAGAATTCCTAAGGGATATTGACTAGATCCTCGAAAGCCTAGGTATTCCAATATGTAGGGGAGAAGCATAAGGTTTCATATGAATGTAGGGAAAGGAAGAAGATATTATGTGTGTTAGTTTCTCTTATATGTAGGGGAAATATATTTTTTTAATATTTTGAATTTACATGGTTGAATTGGTAGCCACCACGAATCTGGGTAGGTTGTCCAAATTTTAGGGCCACCATAATATTCTATGTTGTCCACCTTGAAATCCACCACATAATTCTTCGTGCAGTACACCCCTATAACCACCATGCCACAATCATTTTAAACCTTTTACATCATTGAAAGCACCAGAAAAGGGATAAGTGTTTAGTCCAATGAGGCCCAAGATTTAAACTTTGGACATCCACCCCCCTTACGGGGTTTGGTCAAACCAATTGGTCTAACCTCAAACCTATATGTAGTGGAAATATTAGATGTCTTGTTATTTGCATTTAGGGATTTTGTATGTTGAGAATTTTATATATTGTGAAATTATAATCTGATCCATGACCAAGAGCTAACATTATGCAATGTATTGGATATGACTAAGGGCATTTAATTGCACATGTATTAATTGTTTTGTTATTGTAGACACCAAAATCTAGCATCCTTCAGTTCACATTCACCATCTCACCATAAAATCCTACATAATAAATATATATGCTTAAGTTCTAACTTAGGGATATAAAATCCTGCACATCATTATACTTTCCTAATTTATTTAATTAGGAAAATCACCCTAGGATACCCTGTCTACCCATTGAACATTTGTCCTGGACACTTCATCCAACATCCATGCCACATCTTACCCACTCCTATCCCCTTTTTCCTTGCACAGAAGACAAATTCCCAACACCCATGCCACAAATCCTTTGTTGTTGTCCCCTTGTCCCTTCACATAAAACAACATCCCACATCCCACTCCACTTGGAGCCACATCACCCCATTTAAGTGAGCCACACTAAGTGACTTACTATAACTGCCCCTTCCACCTGGTAGTCCATATTTGCCACTTGGTAAGTCAGGCTTGCCACCTCACATTTCTCTCCAAAGCCCTAGGCAGCCTATAAATGCACCATCAATCCACCAAACAAAATGAGCTGAATTTACATATCGACAGGCTATCAAAATAGATCTAGACCCAACGAGAAATTGAGAGTGTGAGCTTGACTCTGACCGTTGGCTCAAATTCTGAGACAATTTGTTATTCAGTCAAAATCGCATTTCCATGGTTCCATAGTAGAAAATGCTTTCACAACTGTAGGTCTGTGGTTTCCAGCCCACAACCGTGCTTCCATGATTCCATAGTCCCGAGAACAAAAACGGATTTCATCGACAGAGATTAGCAATTTGAGTATCAAGCAAGGCTTTATTTGTTAACTATTTTGTGCTATCTGCTTTTCATCCATATCAGTAATAGGTTTGTGTAGCATTGGATTTATTTCTTGAATATATGGGTTCTACCAATCCCCTTTGTTGGTTTGCATGTGTGCAAGTAATAGGTTTCTTGGATAGGCTACTAAAGTTGGAGTGGTCCCGTACTGGATACCAAAGCCCACTCACCCTTTGAAGCTGTAACTAGATATGAGGATAAAATTTTACATTGTGGAAGATATAGAAAACTCCTAGAGAGAAATTTGTATCACATTGAGGCAAATATTGTAACATTGTACCCAAGCTACTTGGGGCAATCTGAAATATTGTAAATCTGTATCGCAAGAGTCAATATATATAAAGGATTTCATTATTTTAGGCAATCTCTTTGTGTCTGTGTGATTTTATATTGCAAGTGTTCAAGTATTTTAGTTACAGTAATATTTTATTATGTAAACCTTATGGGTTGTGATTAACCTTGTTATGGTTAAACCCTATTTTTTATTTATAAATAACCTAAAGCCCTATTCTTATGTTAGATTAGGTTAAACTTAATGATGTAATGGAGGTTTTGGTATTGACATAAATTCCCTAAATCACAATACTCTTTTCTTATCTAAGTGTTGTGCAATATTATCTAAGGATATAATAGTTATTTATGATGCCTATGGATGCCCCAAATATTTTTTGTCCTCCTTTTGCTTTCATTTATTTTTGGAAAATATTATAAATTCTAATATGGTATTAAAGAGGGTGTGGAATTGCATTACTTGGCCACACACAAAGGTATTTTAGTGCCTCCAATTTTATTTCTTGAACCTTAGGATATTTTTATGCAAATCTCTCTTTTGAGATTTTATCTTTATATTCTCTTTTCCTTTAAATTTATCCTTTGAAGAAAATTTCTAATAGTTGCCATTGGATCAAGAATTTATTGCTAGAATTTGAATTTTAAAATGTTGACTCCTTATGAATTTGTCTTGTTTCCCTTTGACCTTGAGGCACATTGTTTCCTTATTCATGTGGAAAAGATGAGTTGTTTCCTTCTCTGCGGAGAAGAGACATGCTTTGACTCACCTCATAGGGTGACCACTATGACTAAGAGGACATGGCAAAAAATGCTTTACTACCATCCTAATTTTGATTCATGGGGAGGATTCCCTTTGGCTAGCCATGTTGGTGCATGGGATATGGGCTACTTTTTTGGAATATTGTGCTCTTACTAGACAACGGGTATGACATTATGGTTCAAATTGTGCATTGAAAAAGGTAGGGTATGAGATCAAATCTTGATCCTCCTAAATATAGTCATTTAGGCTTCTAGTCAACTATGTGAGGCCATGTCCCCTAGAAATGGTTGCACATTATGGATGGTTAGACAATAGGATGGTTTTAGAGATGTAAGGTAATTAGTCTAAATTGTAGGTGCCAATTTTTTATTGTAACTAATGGAAAGAGAAGATACTTATACATGGAAGTTAGCTTCCTCTCTTAAATTTGGTGGAAAATAGTTGGATAGGACACTATGTTTAACATTAGATAAACCTCATTTTGAATCCCTATGACACTTACAAATTACTTTTCAAGTAGCTTGAAGGTTCTTTCTCACATGGAGGTTGATGTGGTGACTGACATGGCCCACTTTCATGCTATGTCTACCTATTTTTTGCATATTTAAATTAGCTCAACTAATTAAATTAAGGAAAGTATCAATAACTAAGTCAATCAGAGGAGTTAAAGTGAAAAAATTATTGGATTGCACCAATAAATCAAAATTTTCCAAGTGGTAAGTTAATATTGGTGCTTGCAACCCTAAGGTTAGACCCCTTAATTTTTATTTTTTTGGGGTCTTGTTGTTGTGTTTACACAACACACCCCAATTAACATGAATTGGAGATCCACTTTTAAAAATTTTGTATTTTTGCTCTTGTTTTTCTTGGGTTTGTTTGTTTTCAGTCGAAAGCTTTTAAATCTAATTGATTTTTGCTTACTTTTAAATTGTTATGATTTTTATTGCCATGTCTTTGTTTGTGTGTTTCCTTAAATGGCTAACAACCTTTCTCTTTAAAACTAGGCTTGCAATAAAATTTTCAACGAGTACTTGCATGCCTATGTTCCTTGGCTTTAATGCCTTGAATTTACTTAAAATTTATCATTGTTGACTTGATTTTAATTTTTGCAGTATAGATGGCTTCAATTTCAAGTCTCTTGTATCTTGTAATGTGCAATAAATTTTTGATGATTTTCTTCTGTTAGATGCTCTTTGAAATTGAAAATAATTTTTGAGCATTAAAAAAGTATTTTCAAAGCATTTTTGGATTATTGAAAATCATTTCAAGATTATTGGAATCAATTCCAGGTCGTAAAGATTCATTTTTGGGCAATGGAAAATTGTTTTTCGGTAATCAAGAATCACTTTCTAGTAATTGGAAATCATTTTTGGGCAATAAGAATTCATTTCTAGGATTTGAAAATTTATTTCTAGACAAAAGAAAAATTATTTATGGACAATTAGAATTCTTTTCTGGATTATTAACAACCATTTCTAGGCAATTGAATTTTATTTTGAATCTGTTTAAAATATCTTGATCACTAGTGAATTCATATATGGCACAAATTAAATCTCCTAGATCTCTCCAATAGTAGATCTCTCTAATGTCTAGGAAAATTTCTTTTAGATCTCTTCAATGGCCAGATCTTTTGGCAATTATCACCAATGATGAATATTTTATCTCCCATATCTCTCCAATAGGGAGGATTAGATCATTAAATAATGCACCAACAATGGATATTTTATCTTCCATATCTCCCCAATGATGAGAATTAAATCATTAAAGAATTGCACCAATGGTGGATCTTTTATATTCAATATATCCCTAATGGCCAGGATTAAATCATTAAAGAATTACATCAACAGTTGATATTTTATCTTCCATATCTCTCTAATGGCCAAATTAAATCATTAAATAATTACACAAATTATGAATCTTTTATCTTCCATATCTCCCCAATGGCCAGGATTAAATCATTAAAGAATAGAACCAACAATAGATCTTTTATAATTAACTATAGAAAGTCAACATGTATTTACCTCAACCATAGAAAGTCTTAATAATAAGGTTGGATATAATATTATTGAAGAGCTTAATAAAACCAAGGCAAATATTTCTCTATTTGAGGTAGCTCAATTAATTTACCAGGAGGATCTATTTCTTAAAATACTTGCTGGTCAAAATAAAAAAGAGTTGAGAAAGACAAGTAATGCTTAGGTTGCAATATACAAAGAAAATATAGAATCTCCTTATTTCCTTTTGACTATTAGAATCGTTGGTAAAAACTTACATGATTATCTTGTGGATTCAAGTGCTTCTAGCAATGTGATGCCATATACAATTAGCCAAAAATTAGGACTAATTCTTGCTCCCTCAAACAAAAAGGTAGTGCATTTGGAGCAGATAGAAGTGAATGTGGTTAGGGTGCTAAATCAGGTCCATATATAGTTGGTTTTCAAACCCAGAATACAACAAAGTATTGATATTTAAGTTATGGATATCCTATATGTATATGGGATGTTTCTTAGTCATTATTGGTAAAGAAATTTTAATGGTTATATGGAAACATATTTTTCATATATGTGGCTTCTTTGGCATGACATAACTAATCAAATTTAGATAAAATGAGATCCAAGACTGAAGGACCTCATTACAAAGTATAATAATGTCAATGATATTCTATACATTGAACCAAATATGGGAGTCTACACTATGGAAGTAGATATCAAAGATAAAGAGAGTAATATAGTAGCAAAAACCCCACTAAGTAAATAAAAACAACTAAAGATCATATATGGACTCTTAATTTTTTATGGGTCAAAGTGTAATCATGGCAATGGTGCTTGGTATGATTAATAATACTAACTAATACTAACTAATAATGTTAGGATTGAGGATCCTAACATGCCACCCTCCTTAAAAAGAGCTTTGTCCTCAAATCTCAAAGTGAGAAGCTTTGTCCTTTGTTTTCCAAGAAGGATTTGTGTAAGTTCTTAGACTCTTTTAATGGCATCCTTTCGTAGGCAGGGATATTGAGAAGGATGAAGCATTAGCGAGGGGGTTTCCAATAACAATAGTATAATCTTCCTTAGGAAAATCATGATGAGGATGGGAGGGCAACCCTTGGGGTTCCTTAAATACTTCAGAATGATGCATCAAAAGTGATGGTAATGATTTCATATCCTTTTTTGGTTCCTTGGTAGAGCCAATGGAGAAGGAGTGTGTAGTCACTCTACGTTGGTTCCGAATAGGTTTGGTCATATGGAAATAACTCACTATTGGTGAGGAAGGTATGTGTAGGTCTTGTAGAGTGCATGTTTGGCTAGCATTGATCACTTTGGGTATGTCTACCTCATCCTTTCTTGGTACATCAATAACTTCTTGCACATTGACCTCATTGTCTTCATTGCAGTGAGTAAATGCATTGGTCACTTCATACACAACTACCTCATCTGCTTGCTCTATGGAGAGACAAGGATCAACTTCCTTCAATAAATACAATGTTAGTGTCACACATTTATGGTGGTGTCCAAATTGTTCATCATAATTATCACAAATTCCTTTTGCTTATCGTTCCTTCATCTCCTCAAAGCTAAGATGTTTAATTCATAAAGTTTGATTAGATTTGGGGGTTGTGTAAGTGCTTTTTACCCTTCCATTATGTATAGGTTTGGGAGCGATGTAAGTGGTCGATGATTTTTCCATAAGTGGTTTCCCTAATCGTTGTTGTGCATTGATTTTATCTTCAACTAATTTTTCCAATCCATATGTCTGCATCATGGTATAGGGATTGAACCTTGCCACCTCCATTCTAATTTCCTTTTTTAATCCCCTAATGAAGCCATTGATGAGAATTTATTCATCCAATATTGTGTTGTGTTTGGTGATATCCTCAAAATGAGTTTGATACTCATGCACAAAAGTGATTTGATGAAGATATTTGAGCAATTCCCACATTATTGGGTCCCACATGGCTCTGATACTAAAAGGTAAGACCCCAAGGTATTACTATAAAATTATTAACAAATTAATGTAAATGTAATCACAGGCCACTCAAAGGGGGCTCCCTCCTTAGAATCTATGCTTATTATTCTTCTTCTTGGATGATTTGATATGGATGGCCAACCTAATATATATATCTACCCTAAAGCTACATTGGTGAAGAGACATGATGGTTCACGTATGAAGAGATGTGATGGTTCACGTTATGAAGGGTTGTGATGGTTCACTTTATAAGTTAATAATATAATAATTAAATGATTAATAATACTAACTAATAATGTTAGGATTGAGGATCCTAACAGTGTTGAAGTTGAATTGGTCAACCCCAAGTGTAAGTCACATCTAGATGCATATTGATTGTAGTTACCTTGCACTTGTAATGATACTGAGTATGATATATTGATTCATGGATTACAATTTTTCATAACAAAGAAGGTCAAAAATATATGTGTTGTAGGAGATTTTAAATTGGTGATCAAGCAAGTGAAAAACTAGTATGTCTGTCATGACAAACATCTCTCAAATTATCATCATCGGGCATGAGATTTAATTAAAGAGTTTTCTTATTTTGATATTTAGACTATTTCATGTAAAAAAATCACACTGTAGATTCATTAGAAATAGCAAAAAGCACTCTTGAACTAATTTCCCATTCAAGATAAAGTGATTCTCAATGGAACTAGTTGTCAATCCTTCCATACCAGATAATACTTAAAATATTTATATGTTTGAGGATGATAGACATATAGTGTATTGTATCACTAACTTGGTTATATTTGAAGCTCATATCATAGATGAGAAAGACAAGAATTATGTAGAGTTGGATGAATAAGGTGAACTACATTTGAATATAAACACTATTTTTAAAGGTGTAGTTTATTTGAAAAACCTGTTCGATATGGATTATCACACTCACAAACAACAAATTGTTCTATATAAAAAATAATTATATGAATTTTATCATTTTGGAAGTGCTAAAAACCCCTACTATGTCTTATTGGAAAAAGCTTGCACTAATGAATAAAAGGATGAAATAGTCTAAGTGTTAAAATATTATAGATATATCATAGCATGGAGTTACGAAGATTTGAAAACCTATGATGCATTTATTATTACCACACTATTCCATTGAGTCTAGGGATAAAACCTTCTTGGAAAAATTAGAGACCCATGAATCCTTTGTTGGAACTCTTCATTTTCAAAGAAATACAAAAATTGTTGGCATCTCACATTATTTTTTTGGTAAGACATTCTACTTGGGTTGCTAATTTGGTGTATGTTCATAAGAAGAATGGGAAAATATGCCTATGTGTAGATTTTATAAATATTAATAGAGCATGTGAGAAGGATAACTATACCCTCTCTTCCTTGGATGAAATATTGCAAATTGTGAATGGCTCTCAAATGATGTCTTTTTTTGATGGTTACTTAGGGTACAATCAGGTAATGGTAGATCCTCAGGATAGGATTAAAACTATATTTACCATCAAGTGGGGAATATTTGCATATATGAATATTCCATTTGGCCTAATAAATGCAAGAGCAACTTTCCAAAGAGCTGTGGACATCACTTTCAACAATCTCATTGGGAAATGCATTATGATTTATATGAATGAACTTCTTATCTTTTCTAAGATGCGTGCAAACCATGTATAAGAATTAAGGAAGGTACTACAAATATGTAGAGATCATGAAATTTTATTGAATTCAAAAAAGTACATTTTTGGAGTTATATAAGGAAGGCTATTAGGTCATGTCATTTTTGAAGCTAGAATTTTAATTGATCCAGATAGAGTTGAAGCAATTCAAAAAAATCCCCTTTTGGAAGTATGAAGGAGTTGAAGTCCTTCTTTGGCAAGATTAATTTTGTGAGAAAGTTTATTTATAGTTTTGCAAAAATAGTTTAGCCTGTAAATGCAATGCTAAATAAGGATGCCAAGATTGTATGGAATGGGGAAGCACAAACTGCTTTTTAAGAAACTAAAAGAGCAATCATGAAGACCCTTGTGTTAATCAATCCTGATTATACTCAAACTTTTTATATTTATTCATTTGCATCTGAGAATTCAACTACTAGTGTTTTAACTTAGAAGGAGACTGGCAATGAGAGACCAATAACTTTTGTAAGATCGCCATTAAAATATACTCAAATCTGATCACTCAACCATTGATAAATAGGCCTTTGCTTTTATCAGAGCTATGAAGAAATTTTGACATTATATCCTATGTAGTAGAGTGTTTGCAATAGTGCCAGATCTAGCAGTGAAAATGGTGTTGATGCAAAATGAGCTATGAGAATGCAGAGACAAATGGATGTATATCTTGCAATATTTTTATCTAAAATTTTAGCCAATGAGAATTGTTAGAGGATAGGGATTGAGTAGAGCACTAGTCAAAGTTGATTATTAAATTTCATGTCAAAAGTATTCTATGGAAGAGGTTACAAAATATGAATGGTACCAAGACATTATTTATTATTTTATTAATAGAGTATGTCTTGGTCACTTGAATTCCATCCAAATAAGAGCACTATGGCTTAAAAGTGTAAATTTCATGATAAAATTAGCCATTTTGTATCAAAAAATCATGAAGAAAATTACCTAAGATGCTTAAGCAAGGTGGAAGTTGTTGAAGTTCTTAGATATTTACATGGCAAGTATGGAACTGGGCATGGCTTAGGGAGTGCCACTATACACCAAATATCAATAGTTGGTTATTACTACCCCTACTTTTTTAAAGATGCCTAAGCACATGTCCAATCATGTCATGTTTATCAAATTATAAATCATCAAGAAAATAATTCTCCCATGCCATTATAGTTGGTGATTGAAGCTCACCCATTTGCACAATGGGGATTGTACTTTATTGGTGTCATTAATCCTAACTCATAAATAAACCATAAGATCATATTGACTAACACTAATTATTACACTCATTGGATTGAAGCTTAAGCATTCAAAAACTGCACAAAAAAGGTTGTGATCCAATTCCTTGGAGATAACATTATGATCAAGTTTGGGATTCCATATGCTCTCATATGTGATAATGGACATACTTTCTCTTCTTTAGGATTTGTTGAATGGGATTACGATAATAAGGTAACTCTAAAATTTTCTTCTAATTATTACCCATAAGGAAATGGAGTAGCAGAATCAACTAATAAGAACCTACTAGAAATAATTAAGAAAATTTTAGACAAAACCCCCAGGGATTGACATAATAAACTAAAGTCTACTTTGTGGTTAGACATAAAAAGTATTAATTCTTCATTAGGAACATCTCTCTATCATCTATTTTATGGTTAGGATCCTATATTTTCCACCAATCTCAATATCCTTACCTTATAATTCATGAAATACTACTTAGAAACAAATGTCAAGGTAGAAGTTAGGCTATTTAATGATGAATTTGGATGAGAAAATGGAAGAGGCACCGTAGAATTTTAGTAATCATAAAAAAATGGTAAAATTATGGTTTGTTAAGAGGGCCAAAATAAAAGCCTTCAGAATTGTTGATCTAGTGTTATTATGGGATAAAGCCCATGAGAAGAAAGGAGACCATAGGAAATTTGATACCCTTTGGTTAGGTACCTTCAAAATATTTGAGATTCTAGGAGAGAATACTTTTAAGTTAGAAGTTTAACTGGAGAGGATGTCTCATTAGCAATAAATGGGTAATTTCTCAAATACTACTTTAGTGCCTAAGATTATTCTAGTAATACCCTACAAATAGCTTTGTACATAGTTGTTGCTTTAAATTTTTTGTGTGATGGTTTTGTTTGTTTTTGCTTTGTTCTTGTTTTCAATTTTGCTTTGTCTTGTATTTTTCCTTTTTTTAGCTAAGGTCATCCAAATTTAACCAACTTCTAGTTACTTTATGTTGGAAGTTTTTTTGCATAGTTTGGTGATGAGAGATCCTAATTTAAAATTTAATATAGACAATATTGATTCAATTAATTATTTGGTGTATATTCATTGTTTTGGGGTAAAGTAGATGAATCTAAAAGTAATAAAAAATATGTTGCAACTTCACACTAAAAATACTAAATTATAGACCAAGAGGAATAAAACCATTGTGGTCTAGTTTTTATGTGAAAATTATTCAAGTGTTTGTCCTCTAATTTTACTATAGTGATCCCCAACCCAAAAGCAAAACCTAATGCTCATGAAATTTTCTATGTTCAATAAAAAATGAGAAAATTCTCAAGTGCTTGGGTGATTTAGATAACCTCTATCGGGGCTATGAATTCCTGGTTGGTAGTAGAGCAAGGTCTAGAGTGGGATCATAGATAACTCTATTGGGGGTATAAATGTCTAGCTAGTAGGGGAGCAATGTTTGATAATCGGTAATATGCCTACCTTTGTGATGAAGCTCATAATAAATAGACCAATGTTCGCTCAGGGGTGAACTAGCCTAATTTCTAAACTATAATGGAAAATTTTAATTGATCTTGTAATGAGAATGAATTCACATGCATACATTTTTTTTTAAATAAAATGGAGTATTGCTTTCAGATAAATTGCCTAACCCCAATCTTAGGTGGATGCCAAATTTTTGGTTTTGTTGATTTTGAATTTCATTGTTTTGGAGGGGGTTCTTTTATTTCCAAAATGCTTAAAGCATTTTCTAGTAGAGTTGCCATTTTTCGTTGTGCTTACACATGTCCTAATTAACATGAATTGGGGATCCACTTTTAAAATTTTGGTATTTTTTCTCTTTTTTTTTTTTTTTCAGTTGAAAGCTTTTAAAACTGACTAATATTTGCTTGCTTTGAACTTGTTGTGATGTTTATTGCTATGTCTATGTCTATGGGTTTCCTTAAGTGACAAATAACCTTTCCCTTTAAATTTAAGCTTACAATAATTTTTTCAACGGGTACCTACATTTCTATGTTCCTTGGATTTAACGCCTTGAATTGCTTAAAATTAATCATTGTTGGCTTGATTTTAATCTATGTAGTATATATGGCTTCACTTTCAAGTCTCTTGTCTCTTGTAATGTGCAAAAAAGTTTTGATGAGCTTCTTTTATTAAATGCTCTTTGAAATTGAAAATCATTTTTGAGCATTAAAAAATTATTTCCAAAGCATTTTTGGATTATTGAAAATCATTTTAGGATTGTTGGAATTAATTTTAGGCCATACATATTTCTTATTTGGCAATGAAAAATTGTTTTCAGGCAATCAAAAATCACTTTCAAGAAATTGGAAATCTTTTTTGAGCAATAAGAATTCATTTCTAGGCTTTGAGAAATTATTTTTGAAAAATAAATTAAAAATTAAAGTTTAAAAAAATCATTTCCAAGTAATAAGAATTCATTTCTGGGCTTTGAGGAATTATTTTCGAATAATTAAAAAAAAACATTTCTAGGCAATTAGAATTCTTTTCCATGTGATTAAAAACCAATTCCAGGTAATTGGATTTTATTTTGAAGTTATTTAAAATATCTTGATAACTAATAAATTCATATATGGCCCGGATTAAATCTCCCAAATCTCTCCAATCCTAGATCTCTCCAATGGCCAAGATTAAATCTTTTGGCAATCATCACCAATGGTGGATATTTTATCTCCCATATCTCTTCAATGGCCAAGATTAAATCATTAAAGAACGCATCAATAGTAGATGTTTTATCTCCCATATATCCCTAATGGCTAGGATTAAATAAAAAAAAAATGCACCAATGGTGGATGTTTTATCTCCCATATCTCCCAAATGGTTAGGATTAAATCATTAAAGAATGAACCTATGGTGTATATTTTATCTTCTATATCTCCCCAATGACCAGGATTAAATCATTAAATAAATGCACCAACAATGGATGTTTTATCTCCCATATCTCCCCAATGGCTAGGATTAAATCATTAAAGAATGAACCAACAGTGAATATTTTATCTTCCTAATGGCTAGGATTAAATCATTAGATAATTGCACCAACAGTGGATTTTTTATCATCCATATTTGCCTAATGTCTAGGGTTAAATCACTAAATAATTATACCAATGGTGGATCTTTTATCTTCCATATCTCCCCAATGGCTATGATTAAATCATTAAAGAATTGCACCAACAGTGAATCTTTTATCTTCTATATCTCTCAATGACCAATATTAATTCATTAAAGAATGAAATCAATGGTGAATATTTTATCTCCCATATCTCTCCAATGGCCAGGATTAAATATTTTGAGAATGGAACCAATGGTGGATATTTTATCATTAAAGAATGGAACCAACTGTGGATATTTTATCTCCCATATCTCCATAATGGCCAAGATCAAATCATTAAATAATTGAACCAACAATGAATATTTTATCTTCCATATCTCCTAATGGCCAAGATTAAATATTTTACCAACAATTAAAGAATTCACCCCTAAACTCAATAGTGCATGAAATTTAATAATAAATTTAGGAAAATATCAAACATCAAGGAAAGCAAAAAATAAAATATTAAAAAATAAAAAAAATCAAGCAATTAAAATTTAATTCTATGTAACTAGAATTTTTTTCAAAGCTATTGGAAATGTTTTGATTGATTCTTATGCAATTGAAATTTATTCTTGTGTAATTTGATTCCAAGTAGGGTTTCCTTCGTGAGCTTCCTATGCAAGGGTTTCACTCTTGCTCCAACTTTGACACTCTAAAACCCTTTGAGTGGGAGGCCTCCTTTATCCCACTTTATATTTAGATTTTAATCATGCTTAGTTTCTCTATTGTGGTTCATGACCAAGGTGTTTTACTTGTTGGGGGTCTTGCTAGTATGTTTTGCTCTCTTATGGGTTTGACATTATCACTCTTATCTAGGGCAGAGGGTCAAATGCTAACCCAAACCTATAGGGGTGATCCTGGGTCATTATAATGCAGTGGAAAATTTTGGCTATTGACCCCTTGGCTGGCTCTCACTTTGGTTGGTGGGTGTGTTGGGTGGCTATGTTTTTTGGATTGTTTGCTAGTTTCAAGGACTTGGTTGGATTGTGCAAAATTTCTTCTGGGTTCAGTAGTTTCATATTTTTTTTGGCTTTATAGGGAGAGGAAAGGTCCATCTACCAATCCAAACCCATTGGGGTGAGCTTGGTATGGTGTTCCCTTGGCTAACTTTGACTCTAATGGCTTGGTTTCTATATTTGGATGGTGCTTGGATGGATCTATTGCTAGGGTTCTCTACCAGTAGTGGGTTTGTGGTTTGTTTGTACCACTTTCTTCTAGGTTTGGTAAATTATTATTGTATATGGCTATTATAGGGAGACATGGCCAAATACTGACCCAAATCAATTGGGGTGAAAGTGGGTTGTTATGTTGCGGTGGTTTTCGACTTTTGGCCCCATGTCTCTAGTGGGTTTCCTAGATTTGGTGGTCTATAGAGATCTCTTTCTCCAGTTCCAGCAGTGGTGGTGTGTTTGATCCCAGGGTTCTAAGGCTTATGTTTTTGGGATCTTACCCTTCTCTCTTTTAGTTGTGATGCAGAATGTTGTTACATCCTTTTTTTTTGTACCTGAGAGCAGTTGTTCTTGAAACTTTTTTGGTTGGCTCCAGCGAGATTTACGGGTTTCATAGAATTTCTTGTGTAGATATCCTAGATGGTTTTTATGCTGTGTATTTTATTGGTCGGTATTTCTAGTGTTGTTTTCTTAAATCGGCTATTCTCATGAGGGGTTCTCCTAGTATGTGATTTTTTGGATAGATTTTTTATTGTGATGATAGGATTCATTTGTTCTCCTTTCATGTTAGGTGGCAAATGCTTCGGTTTGGGTGATGAGCCCTAAAAATGCTCATTTTTTGTACCACTTTCCTTATAAAACAATGACACTTATTTCTATAGATGTATATGTTTAATGAGAATTTTATACATATTTAACAGTTTATTTTACATGTTATTTAATATTTGTTTCTAAGTGTGTTTTGTGTAGATTTCATAGAAATTGTTGTATTTTAGCATGTTTTCATCAAGGTCCCACTCGGACCTGGCACCTTCGATTTCATGAAGGCAAAACATTCATAGTACACCGGTGTGAAGTGCTAAGTCAGGTGCCGATTCCCTTTGAAGCACCTAAATTTTGTTCGATGCTTAATCGAGCTATGGCACTTCCATTAGGGCTACTTCTATTAGGTGCTTCGTTAGGCACTGACTCCCCTATTGGCACCTACATCCCAACTTCTACAGACAAGGCGCCTGCTTCCCGACTTCTACAGACAAGGCGCCTGATTCCCATTGAAGCCGAATTCTAGCATGACTCTGTGGTCGACAAAATAGAACATGATTTCAGTGAGGAGCATAGATGGAATTTCAGCGTTGAATCTGGATGAGGGACAATGTCAAAGATGACTAACCATCTATTTTTTAGCTGCTACGTAAATATCTATGTAAATCGAGCAAAACCAATATCAGACGTATTCTGATAAAATAGAATATGCCTTGATATTTTGCTCGATCCCCTGTATTCATGCATGCGGTTGTAAAGTAAAATCAAAACTTTGATTTGTTTCTATTTTGTAATAGGGTGTGGCCGCATATATTATAAATATGCAGGCCACCCCTGAAAACGTGATCCCAGATTTCCCCTGTATATTTTTTGCTGCAAGTTTTAATAAATATTTTTCTGAGTCATTTTTGGTTAAATCGACTAAGCGTCCGGTGAATGATTTAACGTGGGCAGAACCTATTGGAAGCGTGGGCCCACTCTCAACAACGTTCTTCCCTTTCCTTTCCCTTATTTTCTATTTTCTTTAATTTTATTTTATTTCTGTAGATTAATTTAATTTCTTGTATTTCCCCTATTTTCTGTAAATTCTAGCAATGTGCAGTTTTAATTTTTGAATGTAATTTAGGCATGTTTTCATAAACGTAGGATAGATTAGTGGTTTGGAAAGCAAAATTAGAACTTCAATGAACACCAACACCCCCCAAACCATAAATCTAAGGGACTCATCTCTGTGGAGGAAATTATAAGCATATATTGTGCAAGGCTGCTCACAAGTCTACGAGCTACCTCGGGTTGACAAATTAAATGAGGCAGTGAACTTAAACGTAGAAAACTAACCAATGTTTTTGCCCAACATTTTGGCACCATTTTTGGGGAGTAGCCTATTATAATTTCTTGTTTTGAAGGAAGCATATTAGTTGTAGTTTAGGTTGCTACCTACAGAACCTCCATTCCTAAAGCCTTGTATGAGTCCACCTAAGAATAGAGGACCGAATGATCATTTTGTTAAAAACAAGGACATTTCTCAAAAGTCTTCTGCTTCAATTGTACCTAATCTTGATATTGAATCCTCTTCTCCACAATCTCCACCTATGCATTGGAGAGAACACCCATTATTTGCATAGGATCCTTCTAAAACAAATCAACAACATCATAGAGAAGGATCAGAGATAAGTAGAGTTCAGTCTGAGGAAGACTTATTAAACTTTCAATGTTGGCAAGTAGTTAGAGAAGGAACTATATCAAACATAGATTTAGTAATCCTTCTGTAGGATAAAAGAAATGAACTAGAGGCCTTGAAAGCTGCTTTGAATATAGCTGGTGTAGATACCCTATTCACAGACAAGATGGCTGATGCAGAGGAAGCATCCACTAGTTTCAATTTTCCCATAGGAGAGGTAGTGGGAGATCACAAGATGAAGCATATCTCCCCTGCCCACCTTCCAACCTTTAGAGGGCTACCAATAGAAGATCCAGATCTATTTCTATTTAAATTTTATGTTTTATGTAGATCTATGGATTACACCATTGATGCTCAAAAACTAAAATTATTCCCTTCCACTCTTGATGATTCAACTTTGCGTTGGTTCATCAGTTTGGGGGATAAATGGATAACTACCTAGGAATAATTAAAGAGACTTTTCCTAGAATAGTACCAAGATTTTGGTAGAGCATGTGATGCAAGGGAATAAGTCCTAGACATGACACAAAAGGAAGGGGAATCTATGGAGGAATATTGGGATAGGTTCAACTTTAATTTGCAAAGATCACCCCATTCAAAACTAGGAGATAGGTCCTTAAGAAGCATCTTCTTAAAAGGACTTACAAATGAATCTTTGGAAGCCTTAAACATGATTTTTGGAGGGGATATTTATCAACATCATATGGATGATATTCAACGTTTGTGTCAAAACTTTTCAAGAAGAAAAGGTAAGTTGATCCCTAGAAATATCAAACAATCAACCACTATCACTAAAATAGAAATAGGCAACATGCTTGAAGACCTTAAGAGTGAGATGTTATCATCTCTGGCTCTTCAAATGGACACCCTTCTACTTCAGAAAAAGAAGTAGGAGAATGAGGCAACATTGGCCTACTTTTGTCCCAAATGCAGGGGAAAACACCCTAGAAATGAATGTCCAGAAAATAAAGTTTGAGTGTGTGTTGTATGTTCAAAGGATCACAAAATAAAGTTGTGTCCATAGTTATCAAAACCTAGAGAGGAACCTGAGGTAGCAGAAGCATACTTCATGGGTAATAGGAGAAACTAGTAGCAGTCTCCTATGGGAAACAACATGCCAATAGGAATGCCATCTTATGGGGGCAACAATTTTTAGAATCAAGGTCAAGCTCAGCCACCCAACATGGGCTAGTGGGGGCAACAACCTTGGAATCAGTATCCCCAAGGAGCAAATCCTTATAATCCCTATCCATGGATGCAATACCAGTAGCTTGGGCAGTAGTGGAGGAACCAGAATGCTTGGAATCAAAACCCACAATAGGTTGCTCCAGTTCCACTACAACCAACCCTGCCTGCTCCTCCTACTTTTAGGCCTACTCAACTACCAACATAACCTACAACCAATCCAAATAACAAACAACAACCAACTTATCAAGTGGAGAATGAGATGTACCCCATGTACAATATTAAAGTAGACTGTAGTCCAATAGAATTAAGGTCAGGAAAATAAGTAGGTGTAGAAGTCACTCCTCTGGTAGAAGAGGAGGAAAACATAGAATTAGGAAAAGAGGAATCACCTCTTATAGTAGAAGTAGAAGAAGAATCAACACTTGTAAATAATAGAGAAGAGGTTCCACCTTTTCCACAAATATTGTAGGAACCTAAAAAGCTAGTACAATCAGAATTTGATATTCTCTCTAGTCTAAAGAACTTGATAATCACAATCCCTCTCTTTCAGGCCATCAAAGATATTCCTATCTATGGCAAGGCCATAAGAGAATTGTTCCTAAAGAAACTAGGAAGAAAACCTACAAAGTCAATTAGTTTGGTGGGTCAGTTAGTTGATCTCATGTTAGGGAACACCTACAACCAAAAGTACTCAGATCCAGGAAGCCCTGTCTTAACTGTACAAATAGAGGGCTATGTTTTACCCAATACACTAGTAGATTTGGGGGCTGCCATTAATGTCATGCCCAAAGAAACCATGCAAAAACTTAAACTATCAAACTTGAAGCCAACCAAGACTATTTTATAGTTGGCAGACAGGTCTACAGTGCTTCTAGAGGGAATCTTGGAGGATATCACAGTTATAGTGGATGCATGGGAGTATCTAGCAGACTTTTTAGTGTTACAATCCAAGTCTGGGTTGGGTGGATATCCATTAATCTTAGGTAGACCTTGGCTGGCAACAGTCGATGCTTACATAAGCTGTAGATATGGCTAGATGACCATTTTTTATGGACAAAACATAAAAAAATTGATCATCCATCCACCTGCACAATCTACAGAAGTATTGGGAGAACTTGAAGATGAAAATCAGAACATTGGTGGTCTATCAATGATCCAATCTATCATGACACTTGATGAATTGGAAGATGAGAGTGATGAGGATAGGGTAATATCAAACTTTTTCCAAGGGGAACCCTCTTGTCCTCCTCTTGAGTTGCCATTAGTGGGAGGAAAAGACCATCATATTCAGCAAATAGAAGTTGCACCTGGTAGAGTGTTGAACATAGATGACAACTTGACAGCTGAACAACAAATCAAACTGAAAGAAACATTGGTAAAACATCAAGATGCCTTTGCTTGGGACTATTCGGACATGAGAGGAATAGCTCCTAAAACCTGCACTCATAGGATATATCTGGAAGACCAGGTTAAACCAGTAAGACAACCATAGAGAAGAATGAATCCAACAATGAAGGAAATTGTCAAAATTGAATTGCAGAAACTCCTCATAGTTGGGTTCATTTACCCCATTTTAGATAGTGAATGGGTATCACCTTTGGTGGTGGTGCCCAAGAAGAATGGCAAGTGGTGAATTTGTGTGGATTATAGGTTGTTGAATAAAGCAACTAAGAAAGACCACTTCCCTTTACCCTTCATAGATCAGGTCCTTGACACCTTAGCAGGCAAGAAGTATTTTTCTTTCCTGGATGGGTTCAGTGGATACAATCAGATCCAAATAGGGGAAGAAGATCAAGATAAAACCACATTTACTTGCCCTTGGGGGACTTTTGCTTACAGAGTTTTACCTTTTGGTCTATGCAATGCACCTACCACATTTTAGAGGGTAGTTTTGAGCATATTCTCTGACATGATTGGAGAAACTGTGGAGGTATACATGGATGATTTCACTGTATATGGTGAAACTTTTGAAATAGCCATAAAAAATTTGGAGAAAACACTTGAGAGGTGTGAGGAAACTAACTTGTCCCTCAACAATGAGAAATGTTACATGCTAATGCAGGAAGGGATAGTTTTAGGACATCACATTTTTATAGATGGGATCAAAGTGGATAGGAAGAAGATAGAAGTTATCCAAAACCTGCCTACTCCCAAAACATAGAAGGATATCCATAGTTTCCTAGGATCATCTGGTTACTATAGGAGGTTTATAGCAGACTTTAGCAAAACTGCTAAACCCCTAAGCACATTGTTATCAAAGGACATAGAGTTTGTCTAGATAGAGGAACATGAACAAGCATTTAACACCTTAAAGGAAAAACTGATTACTGCCCCAGTATTGAGAGGTCCAAATTGGACCATACCTTTTCACATATATGTTGATGCATCTAACAATGCAATAGGATCAGTGTTGGGATAGAAGGATGGTGATGATTTCTATGCCATCTATTATGTCAGTAAACACCTCACAGGTGCTGAATTTAATTATACTATCACAGAAAAAGAGTTTCTTGCAGTTATACATGCGCTTAACAAATTTTATCATTATATTATAGGATATCAAGTTTTTGTACATACTGATCACTCAACTATCAGATACCTAACAAATAAACCTAGGATTAGTGGTAGAATTATTAGATGGTTGTTGCTTCTATAGGAGTTTGATGTGACAATAGTAGACAAGCTAGGTAAAGACAATGTGGTAGCTGATTTCTTGTCCAGGTTGACACCTCCAGATGATGCAGCTATAGATGATAAATTTCTAGATGAGCATTTGTTTGCTCTGAATGAACAGATACCATGGTACGTAGATATGGCTAATTATTTAGCCACTGGTAAAGTATCCCCTACACTTTTACCTCATGAAAAATAAACTTTAATTGAGAAAAGTGTAGACTTCTCATGGATTGATGGGTGCCTATTTAAAATAGGGCCTGATCAGATCATGAGAAGGTGTGTTGCTGAGAATGAGATAATAGAAATATTGAAGGCTTGCCATGATGAACCTTGTGGTGGCCATTTTGCAAGAAAAATGACTGCATATAAAGTGTTGCAGGTTGGTTATTACTGGCCTACACTATTCAAAGATGCAGCCAAGCATGTGAGCCAGTGTGATCAATGTCAGAGGATGGGCAGACCTACTCTCAGAGATGAGATGCCACTCCAACCACATGTTCACATAGAGCCATTTGATAAATGGGGGATGGACTTCGTAGGACCCATTAATCCATAGTCAATAGGTAAGAGGTTTATCTTAGTTTGTACTGACTATGTGACCAAGTGGGTTGAAGTGCAGGCTTTGCATGATTCAAAAGAGAATACTATAGCAGACTTCTTGTATTCATCTATTTTTACAAGGTTTGGGGTTCCAAGAGAGATCACAACTGATCAAGGACCCCAATTTACTTCAAATATGATTCAGGAACTCATGCAACAATATAAAATCAGGCATAACAAAACCACTCCCTACCATCCATAGGTGAATGGACAAGTTGAGGTAACCAACCGAGAGTTGGAAAATATCCTGACAAAGATAGTGCAACAACATAGGAAGGACTAGACCACTAGATTACCAGAAGTAGTGTGGGCCTACAGGACCACCTGGAAGACTACTACTGGTTTCACACCATTCCAGTTAGTCTATGGGAAGAGTGCTATGATGCCTATAGAGTTTGAAGTCAAAACACTTAGGACTATAGTAGAGTTGAATATAAATCTAGATGATGCATAGAAAGAATAAATTCAGTAGCTTAATCAGCTGGATGAATACCACCTTGATGCTCTACAAAAAATAGAGATCATTCAGAAACAAAGGGCCAAGTGGCATGACCACCACACTAGGCCAAAGTAGCTCAAAGTGGGAGAATGGGCATTACTATATGACTCTCAGTTCTAGGAAAGGAAAGGTAAGCTCATGCAACATTGGATGGGGCCATATGAAGTGATTGAAGTCATCAACAATGGAGCTGTGAGGATCAGAATAATTGATGGTAGCAACATTACATTAATAGTCAATGGTCACCGCCTGCGTCCATACCATGTGTCTGAAGCATACATGATTGAGTCCATATTAGGCATGGGGGAGACCCCAGTTGATTCTAATTTTAAATTGAGTCAGTAATATGTGGACCTAGTCCACATAGTCCCAAAGATAATTATTCTTTCAAAGTTTTTCTTTTTTTAGTTGTATTTTTGTTTTGTAGGAATGATGCCCTGAGTGCAGTTGTTAGGCAGCCTGGGAAACCTAGGCCTAACAAGCATAGGATCCATGAACTTGCACCTTCCCAAATTTCTAGAAGAATTGTTTGTAGTAGGAGTAGCTTATCCCCATTTAGAAATGGGAATACTATACCTGAATCTGCACAAGAGTGTTTGGATTGGTCTTTATGGATAATAAAACACTCAACTATTGGTTTAGGGGTGGATGCTGATTTTGTCCCTATTCTTCAACCAGAGCACTGAAAGGCCTGATCAACCTTGAGCGTATATAAGTGGGCATGTCAAGCGGACATTGCAATAAAGGAGGAGTACCTATTTTTTATTAACTAATGGAAAAGGTGCCTGATTCCTATTTTATGGTAGAAGGCGCTGATTCCCATATTTTAAAAAGGTGGCACTTGATTCTCATTTATATGGTAAAAGGTGCCTGATTCCCATTTTATGAAAGAAGGCACCTGATTCCTAGTATGTTAAGAAGATGGTGCCTGCATCCCATCTTCTAGTAGATCGACACTTGATTCTTAGGTTTTCCAAGAAAAGGGTGTTCGACTTCCATTTTTTGAGAAAGTGACATTGAATCTTTTGAACATTAAAAAAAAGGTTTGTATAAAGTTTGCTTTAAAAGTATGACACTCAATAGTTAGAAAAAGGTACTTCCATGTTATGTTTTAAGGTGCTGCTTCCCATGTTAAGTAGAGGATCGAATTGCTAAGGTGCCTGCTTCCCATGTTAAGTAGAGCGCCCGATTGCTAAGGCACCTGCTTCCCATGTTAAGTATAGCATCTGATTGCTAAGGCGCCTACTTTCTATTTTTGAGGCACCTGCATGCCATAATTCGAAAAGAAGGCACTTGATTTCCACATAGAAAAGGTGCCTGCTTTCCATTGTCATGACCATTTCTACCTTGTAAGAATAAAACTTCAGCATTGGGAAAGTGGCTCGAGCCACGTCAGCACCCCATGCACGTGCAAAGTCAAATCTATCATGGATAAAATTAAAAGTTGACATCAACCAACTTTCGAGGAGGGGATGTTTGTCATCCCATGAAGATATGTTTTTCCTAACCTTTGCTTTGAAATCTTGTAGGATGTCTCGAACGAATCATGTTGCAGCTATCAAGAACCAATCACATGGAGAGAAATTCATCGTATGGGAAATATGGCCATCATTGTCCATTGAGGCTTACCTAGTCATCATACACCAACCAATAATGATGCACCATGGATATCTGCACATGATGCACCCACAGAATGAATTTAGGTACATGATTAAATTTTTTGTTTTATGTCTATATTATTTTCATATGCATGTGTGTCTATGGAAAAGTGTCGGCACAACCCCCATTATAGTCCTAGCCACCCAAATAATTCCACTTGGCACTTGGCTACGTGTCATGGCTCTGATTGGTAAAATCCTTATGGTTATCACCTTTGCACAATATGGCACATGCTCTAAGGAAATTTTGCATGGATAACCATAATCACTTCTGATTATGGTAAGTTAACCGCCTACATCCAAGGAAGCAACTGGTTTTAAAAATGCTTACTAAAATCACTACTATGCAAGGAGGGAAACTATAGAGTGTGGTAATTCAGAAAAAGAGTGTGAAGCAGTTATCGAGTGAATCGTAAATTAAAGAGAATTTGCACTCTAAGCATGGGGGGAAATCTAAGAACCATGATTTGAAGAAGAGTGAACCTATTGACTACTCAAGGATTTTTGTGGATGTCCAAACCCAATTCGATGTCGTAGGATGGATGGAGTACTATCAACTGGTCAGCCAAGGCTAGGATGTAGTGATAGCCAATGAGTTTGTAACATCCATGAGGGATGGGGTCGTGCGTATGTGGGGACTAGAGATTCTAGTCATCGAAGAGTATATCACCATGGTGATGGGCCTTCCTCTGATAGGGGAGCGCATGTACAAGGAGGACAACCTAACTCTCTATGCATAGATATTCTTTGGTAGATCGATAGAGCACCTAACGTGCACTGGTTTTCCCAAGCAGCACATTCTTAAGCTCTAGAGGGTGGTTTTCGAATAGATCATATGATTTTTCACCTGTTCTGGTAGGTACTCTAAATTGAACTCGAATCACTTTTAATTTCTAAACCACATACTACATGGGGATAAGATCAATATCCCATATTACCTTGCATGCACCCTCAAAGATGAGGCCAAATGGTACCAGGTAGGCACAACATCTACCTTGGCTCACCATGGCCTAATTTTGGCCTTGGTATGACATGCAGAGTCACATAGAAATGTGATGGTTGAGGAGACCGAGGGCACTAATGCAGTTCTAGGGGCACAAGAAGGAGTAGAGGTGCCATTATAGAATGAGTAGTCGGTTGAGAGGGTGGTAGAATGAGAAGAGATGACGCTTGCGTCCCAACTTGAGGAAAATACATGGGATGTAGGACAAGCCTCATCCCCTATTTTTCCCTAATTTTATGAGGAAGCAGGATAGGATTTGTCCCCCACTGGCCCTCAATTCGATGATGAGGTAAGGTAGGATCCACCAAGCCCTCCTTTCATGCCAATTTCCACCAGGACTCGAAGTAGAAGGATGAAGGCATCTAGGGTGGTTTCGAGCTCATCAGATGATGAAGCAGTGATCGATGAGCTTAATAGGGAAGAGTACCTAGCCCAAATTTTATAAGATATTTCCAAGGGGTAAACTCCTCAATAGGAGGTTGCAATAGAAGATTTACCATAGGAGGGCCAAGCGGAGGATTTGCAACAATAACTATAGTTATTGAGAGAGTAGGCTTCCACTTGGGAAGCCAAATATAAAGAAGAATAGACTCTATTTCAAGAGTCTAGGAAAGAAGCTACATTGAAGATGCATAAATTGTATTAGACAATTTAACAACTACAAGGGAAAATAGGAAGATTGCAACTATAGGGTAGAGTAGTGGGAGTCGAGCAATCAACCAAAGTAGATGCAGTGGTGCAGATTGATGGGGCAATAGAGGTGCCCATTACCAACATAGAAATTGAGCAAGGAGTGGATGCTACAATGGAAGTAGAGCAGCCCTGTTCAACATCTCATTCTGCAGAATAGGTAATTCAAGAAGATGAGGTTGAGGTTGAGGAACCTCAGACTTCAAAACAATCTATAGAAAAAGTAGATGAAGAGGAGAATGAGGTGGAGGCTCAAGAGCCTCAAGTTTTAGGTAAGGAGGAAGAGCTATAATATTCTCCAGCTGATGTAGGGGCTGAACAACCTTAGGAGGAAAAAGTAGTTCCAATCGAGCAGCAATTTGTTGCATAGGTAGAAGAGGCTCAACAGCCTGCATCCACTGAAAACTAGGAAGCAACAACAACACCAACATACTCTGAGATGCACCCCAAAAATCTGAGATCAAAGCAAAAAGTTGTAAGGGCATCTCAGCGAAGACCCAGAACCAGAGCAAGAGTTGCAGAATTGAAGGAATTGGGCATCAAATCTGATGAGGAATCAGAATTGGATTCTGATGAGGAATGGGAGGCAACAAAGAAATTGTTTGCTGCCCAAAAAAAAATTTGAAAAGCTTAAGGAAGATATAGAAGCAGACAAAAAGAATTGAAAAAGGCTTCTAAGAGGGCATGCAAGGAAGCAAAAAAAGAGGCCAAAAAGGAGGCCAAGAAGCCTCCCAAGAAAATTCTAGTTGCCCAACCTCATCAGTTCTGGGGCATATATGGGTCGATAGGTGATCAACCTTCAAGGATGAAGGTATATTTCATGAGGATGGGATTTTTAGGTCCTGTGCCACCTATAGATCAGGCATCAAGCAGTAGAACCCCTCTGATGGTAGAAATAGAGGTTAAAGTTGAACCTGAACTTGACCCAATAGGGGCCGATTTGCCCACAGCCAAGGTTGCTAAAAAGTCTAGCATCCCATTTGGTGATGAATCTGTAGTACCTATGGGTGAAGAGTTACCCCTTCACCATGAATACTAGAAAATGGTTGAGCCCACATTCTAGAAGGATGCCACCAGTTTCTTTGGCTACTATTTAAATATTGAGAAAGGTAAGGTGGCCTGGACAAGGGAACCACCAAGAAAAATAGTAGGGCTAAGTCAGCCAGTTCGATGCAACAAGCACCAAAAATAGTAGGGACAAGAGGTAACCACTCCAAAAGCACCAAAGGGGTGAAAGCCTCGAGACAAGGAAAAAGTAAAGGCCATTAAAAAGAAAAGGAAAGAAATAGTTAGGGCTTATTGGAAAGTTGTAAACAAAACTGGTAATTACCAGTATAAAGTGGCATAGGGACGTGCCACCCCTTAAGCATGGGGGGATGATGAGCCCTGAAAATGCTCATTTTTTGTACCACTTTCCTTATAAAACAATGACACTTATTTCTATAGATGTATATGTTTAATGAGAATTTTATACATATTTAACAGTTTATTTTACATGTTATTTAATATTTGTTTCTAAGTGTATTTTGTGTAGATTTCATAGAAATTATTGTATTTTAGCATGTTTTCATCAAGGTCCCACTCGGACCTGGCACCTTCGATTTCATGAAGGCAAAACATTCGTAGTACACCGGTGTGAAGTGCTAAGTCAGGCACCTGATTCCCTTTGAAGCACCGACTTTCGTTCGGCGCTTAACTGATGGGCATACTTCCTGTTAGGTGCCTACTTCTCGTTAGGTACTTGACTCCCATATTGGCACTTGCATCCTGACTTCTATAGACAAGGCACTGCATCCCAACTTCTATAGACAAGGCACCTGATTCCCATTGAAGCCGAATTCCAGCATGACTCTGTGGTCGGCAAAATAGAACATGATTTCAATGAGAAGCGTAGATGGAATTTCAACATTGAAACTAGATGAGGGACAATGTCAAATATGACTAACCATCTATTTTTTAGCTACTACATAAATATCTATGTAAATCAAGCAAAACCAATATCAGACGTATTCTGATAAAATAGAATACGCCTTGATATTTTGCTCGATCCCCTGTATTCATGCATGCGGTTGTAAAGTAAAATCAAAACTTTGATTTATTTCTATTTTGTAATAGGGTGTGGCCACATATATTATAAATATGCAGGCCACCCCTAAAAATGTGATCCCAAATTTCCCCTGTATATTTTCTTCTGCAAGTTTTAATAAATATTTTTCTGAGTCATTTTTGGTTAAATCGACTAAGCGTCCGATGAATGATTTAACATGGGTAGAACCTACTGGAAGCGTGGGCCCACTCTCAATAGCGTTCTTCCCTTTCCTTTCCCCTATTTTCTATTTTCTTTAATTTTATTTCATTTTTGTAGATTAATTTAAATTCCTGTATTTCCCCTATTTTTTGTAAATTCCAGCAATGTGCAGTTTTAATTTTTGAATGTAATTTAGGCATGTTTTCATAAACGTAGGATAGATTAGTGGTTTGGAAAGAAAAATCAGAACTTCAATGAACACCAACACCCCCCAAACCATAAATCTGAGGGACTCATCTCTGTGGAGGAAATTATAAGCATATATTGTGCAAGGCTGCTCACAAGTCTACGAGCTACCCTAGGTTGACAAATTAAATGAGGCAGTGAACTTAAACGTAGAAAACTAACCAATGTTTTTGCCCAACATTAGGCAGTTTTTATTTGTAAATTTATTTTTAACTGGTATTATTTTCATTATTCTATTGTTTTTCTCTATTGCTTTAGATTCATAGCACATGGTGGTTTGACCATGGGACAATATCTTGTATTTGATTGATAAAAATATATGGCTTATTTTCTAGGAGGTTGTTTCATTGGATTTTCGGGTTTGATTTGTGGAATCCAACTTAGTCTTTCTTGATGTATTATTGCTAGATCTAAGGTTTGGGGGTGCCTTTCAAAACCCTAATTGTAATAGGTTTTGGGACCCTTTTAAAACCCCTTCTACTATCAATAAAAAAAATCATTCCAAGTAATTAAATTTTTTTGGGACTTTAAAAAATAATTAAATATAAAAAAAATAATTACAAAAAAATTGAACAATTGTTCTAATGTTGGAGAATATTTTGCTAGCATACGTAAATATGGATAATAATTTTAATTTATAATGAGCAAGTATAATTGTGCATGATGGAAGATTTGGGAAAATCTATGATTTTGCAGAGTAATGGAAAATTAATGAGGCATGGTCATTCCAAATTTCTTGATCTTCATGCAAATTAAAATTTGATAAGACATGGCCACAAGATGATTGAGAATAGTCTCACATGATCATAAAAGCAATTCCACAAAGCATGTCTTGGGATAATGAATAACAATTAGTTGTAAATGTAATACTATGTGAAGGCCAAAAAAAATTGTATAAATAGTGGCTCACTAGTCTGTTACAAAGGGTTGAAAACCAAATGTTAGCTAGCTTATTTAGTTTTCTTTGTACTTTTTAGTTGGATGGCATTTTTTAACCAAGCTTCTATGGTTCTAAGCTCTATTCTTGTAATCCACCTAAGTGGATAAATTTGAATCTATGTATTCAATAAACATCATTATAATATAAGGCTTTCAAAAAAATTTGTGTTCAATATACACATGTTAATGGTGGTTGTACTCAATTCATTTCACTATCTATTGATCCTTTAAAAATTGCACCATATTGGACCTCAGGCTATGTGAATATTATTCAGGCTAAGGTTGGTTTAAATAAAATTTGTTGCTATATTGGATTGAAACTAGAGTTCAAGGTAGTATTAGCTTGTTTTTCTTTATTTTATTTTAACCCCAAACCTTTGAATTTTATTTGGATCTTATTTAGATTAGGAGTAAATTAATTTTTATTTGAAGCATTGAAGCTGATATCTTACAGTGTATTTAAAATCTTATACAACTTCAATAATCATTGCTATTACATGTATGATGTATCTTAAGTGCAATGAATGATACTGATTGGGCAATCATAATTTATAGTGTTTAAAAATTTATCCTTTTGTCGTCTAGTTTTAATTTTACTCAACTCATGTTTGTTTAAATATTAATACAATGGAATTATTTTTATGACAAGTGTTTGACCTAAAATCATTGTACCAAAAATTTATATTTTTAAAACATAACCAACAAAGGCCCCTAAAAGGAAAAATGATCAATGACCTCTAAGTCTATCCACATTGGCCAAGACCTGGCATACCCAAACCTTGGGGGAAGTACTTCCCTTTCAAGAGAGAACAAATCTCTATTCCAAGTAAGTTATCATGACCTTGACGATGTATCATTTGCACGCTCAAAAGGTCCATTAGAGAAAATATTTTGGAGGCCATAAATTTTACATATAAAAGAATTTTGAGTTTGTTGTTTTTCAAATTGCATAATTTTTTAAGCTTTATGCACTAGTGGCATCAATTCATGGACCTACTACAATGTTAGATGTTGGATTGTGTAATATGGACCATAAAGCCCTTGTTAGTTGCCTAAATGAACAAAAATATAGTGTTTGGTTAACTCAAATTATCAACTTGATACAAAGTAAGAACCTTTAACACATATTTGCAAAGGATAAAGCAACTATTCTTAATGATGAAACTCTTCTATATGATGAGGGATATTAAAAAGATCCTACATAAATTATAGACGCATGCTAGAGCATTCATTATGGGGGAATATGTTATTGTAACTAATGTCTTTTCTCCTTGGCCAAAAGCCAATATTATGTGATGTATTGGATAGCCATCATAGGTGTGTTGAAATTTTAATCTAATTCATAGCCAAGAGCCAACATTACGTGATGTATTGGATAGACCTAAGGGAATTTTATTGTATAATGTATTAATTATTTTGTAATATTTTATTATGTAAGCCCTATGGATCTAAACTATCCAAAAATCATGCACCTATATAATAGATCAATTGGAATCAACATAAAAACATGAAATGAGAAACAAGGTTGCACATGACATTAAAATGGATGATTCTTTTATTAATATTGGAAATGAATCTCAGTTACAATCATACCCCTCTTAGGGTCACCCAAATTTTGATACAATAAATATAATTTCAAAGCCCCCAATGGGGTAGGCACAATATTAGTACTCTCTAAATAGTTGCAAACTACTCTAGGGTGGAGTTGACCCTCTTCTTCGCATTGAGGAAGGTATTTGATAGTTGAACCTCCTTTAGACTTGATTCCCTACGGTTAAGAAACAACAGAGAAGCATTAAAAGCATTGCGAACCTCTCATGATGATGTCCTTTGAGGAAATTGAACACAAATATGCTATAAACATATGAAATCAAGAAAGCATAAAAATGTGTTAAACCTATGTTAAATTGATAAATATTCCTATATATGCATAAAATAATAATACATCTAACTATCTAATGACCTACTTGTATGAAATAAAGCATGAAAGCATTGAAAGAAACCATTAATGTCCTAAATGCTATAATGAAGTAAATCTACTCAAATCTTTAATCCGATCAGTCAAATTCTCTAAAATACCAAATAAAGTATTAAACTGACTAATCTAACCTAGATAAGCACTCTGTAAAAATAATAGTAAGGGGATCTTACACCTATTACAAACTGCAGCTCAGATGAGCAGTCTGCACTACGAACTGCAACTAACAGCTGTGACGAGCAACTCAGTAGTTTTACCCTCCAATTATAGGGCTATGGAATTGATCCTCCTTTTCAAATTGATGATTAAGGGTTGCCTCAGTGTCCTTTGCCAAATTTGGTGGTTGAATTGCTCAATTGGACCTCCGTCTTAGAATTTCTTGGTGTTCTAGCTCCTTAGGGCATCCATGGCACAATTCATCATGATGCCATATTTATTGGCAATTTATTAACAACACTCCCTCTTAATGCACTCAAGTGATTCCACAATTCATCAAGGCTTCACTACTTCAATCTCTAATGCTTTCTTGATACTTTTGCCCTATTTTTGAGGGGTACTTATAGGATTACCCAAGGGATATGTGTGGCTTCATGGAGAATCCAAGAACAAGAAAATGTGGTTAGGATAGTTGGATTGGAAGCTTCCATACTTTAACCACCTTCTTCTAGAACAAATGGTCATTCAAACCAATTTGGCTTGGATGAAGGCCAATTGAACTTCAGTTAAGACCACAGGTGATAGCTATGGTTCAGACTATAGATCACAGGTCTCATCCATAGTTCAGACTATAAATTGTAGGTCTTAGCTGTGGTTCAGACTGATTAGGCCAAGGAGCCAAAATTGAGAGGTTAGAACCACTGCTCTATCTTGAAGTCTGTCCAAGATCTTTCATATGGTCTTGTAGCATGTCCATATGAGTAGTCGCCTTCGACATGATGTATTTTAGGTGTCTACAGATGCTCCTTTTGATATGCATTATGAGATCAAACAACGTTGAGAAAAAATAGATCTCCTAAAATGATGTCAAAATTTCTATGATGATAATTAGTCGAATCAACATTAGATGCCCCATGTCCTCCAAAAGGACGTGCATCCTAGAATCATTGCTTCCAACTAGGTGAAAGGCTTACATTTGAAAAGCTTGTGCCCATATCATATCATTCAGTGTGGTTGTGCATTCCATAGGTATCTTATGACCCATAGATCCGAAAGGTGGAGAACAACAAGAAAACTTCATATTTGCTATTTTCCCCAAGCAAAGGGGTAAGCTTATGATAGTTGTTGATAATCATTCATAATATGAACACAATTTTGACAAGATCAAGGGATCTATGATCTTAGGGATCTTCTATTGATTTTGATTATGATTATGATATTATGACTACCCCCTCAAGCGATGAGTGAATGAGGGTAATAATAATGTATGAAGTGACGAGGTCGCTTGACCATAATGAATGATCTGAAAAAATTTAGATTTGAGCATTTTAATTATTTGGCTAATCCTAGTTTAGCATATGATTCTAATTGTTAAAATTAATTGCACATTTCTATCCCATGGAGCAGTCAGGCTACGATAGTCATCTTAGGGAATCTAAATGATAAAAATTCAATTAGTTTTTGTGTTGAATCAATATGTCGATGATTTTCTAAAAATATGTCATAGGATAAAGGACATGAAACGCCTCGTTCCCATGGAGCGGTTTAGCCTCGAAGGCCTTCTTTAGGATTGAAAAGAACCATATCAAATCAACAATAACAATTTTACCCCAAATGTCATTATGGTTATGTACTTATCTCACTGGATTGCATGGAGCATTAGTCACTACAACCGTCGAGTATATAGAGTAAAAAAATGAATACGAGGTGCATTTGAATTTTGATTATTTTAATTTTTTTTGTTAATTTGAGTTTTTTTTTAATTGATCCTGGTGCTTGAAAATCACCAAATTTACAAAATTGATTGCTTTTATTGATATTTGATCCATTAGGAGTCATTAATTTGTCATTTAATACCTTCACACTATGGGATTTTAGTGCATTTAATGCTAGTTGTGAACTGTAGGTATGACCTATGGTTGAAACTTTCAAAATTTAGGAACTGCAGGTCAGAGTTGCGAGAAAAAAACCCTAATTCTGGGATCACAGGTGTCAGCTGCGGTCCTCCAAAATTAGGAGAAACTATAAATAGTTTTCCTATTTTCAAAATTTCATTATTGTCTTGCAAGAAACTACATTTCTAGAGAGCTCTGAGAGGTGAGAAGCATTTCCTAATCCGAAACGCTACTAGACCTCTACCTGATATTGCACTCACATCCTGATGGTGGACCTTAGACAACCCTCCACTAGCAGAGGCCACAGTGCAGGCAAGGTAACTCGAAATCGAATCCTCACACTCATTTACCAATTTAAAATGAACCACATTAATTACATTGATAAATTAATCACACTAAACTATTGGCAATGAACCTCACCTAGACTAGGCTAGTTTAGGTTTAATTTTCTTGTTAGTTAGGCTAGGAAGTGACCCAAAATAGGTCTCATTACTAGACCGCAACTGGCAGTAGCGATTCCCAATTGGTAGATTGGGGACTGCAGCTATCAGTTGCGGTTAGCATTCAAATTGCAATGGTTAAATTTTGACCACATGCAGACCATAGGGTTGACCTGTGGTTTTGCAACTTTAGAATTTTTTTTCAAATTTTTTATTTTTTTAATTTTTTCTAACAATTAATGCCATTTATTGTACTTTTAAGATGCCTTTCTGATGTTTTTTATTTTTATTGATCACTTTTGACATGTATTTGTCATTTTTAACAATTTTTAGATTTGTTTGACATTTTTAAGGTCATTTTTAGCTATTTTTCTTATGCCTTGTTTATTTTTAGAGGTTGACCTCTAGATCTAGGGAGCCAAATATACTTCGCACCCTTTGTAGATAGCTTACTTATGGGGAGTGGGAGTGGTTTGGAGCTGTCACCTTTGGATACATCTTGGATCCACCCACTATTAGGGTAGATCAAGCTTACTTGATTGCATTGGCCTGGTGCTGGAGTGCATGGACCAATACATTTCACCTTATGACAGGTGAAATGACCATCACTTTAGAGGATGTCTACTAGATCTTCAAGATCCCTATTGATGGTGAGGCCATCACCTCCTCCTCCTTCTATCAGGAGGATGTTTTTGATGCTATATTTGGTAATCAGAGTGAGGACCAACGTAAGATCGACCATGGCAATGTTCACATTGGGTACTTGCATAAGGAGAACATATTCTTTATTAAAGAGAGTGTTTATGCACCTGGTGGTGCAGATTGTGCTTCTAGACTCCTGAAGTGTGAGGATTCCTTGGAACCTTCTAGCTAGTATTTGGAGGGTTGTCTAGAGCTCTAGATATCAACCACTGCTCCTAGCCTGGGGGAGCACCTTATTATTGCAAATATACTATGAGTTGTACTATATCACCAGCCAGAGCCAGGTTGGGATCAACTATAGTCTTCTTATCCAGATCTGGGGCTGGCAACACATCAGGATCAAGCATCCTACGGAGTTGCTCCTTCTTATAACTTCTATTGGTGATGCACATCAATACTACGCAACTTGTTTGTCTTGTGAGGAGGAGGTGTTTTGGTTAGGTCCCATGCAGGGGACATAGACCACTACATTTCCAAATTTGCAGCGCTTGGGTTGGATGATATTGAGTGGTACCCATATATGGATTACTCAAAATGGACAGAGGCTGGCGAGTGGCTACACCAAGATCGTCGATATAGGTGGCTACTCGAATACAAGGAAAAGATAAAGGAGTATCAATTTTACTCTTGTGTCCTGTGGTGGTTTGGCCTGGTCTAGGACATCCCAGAGCTACCCATGGTCTATAGGTAGCTGGTGCTAGAGAAGGATATACCTTGGGTACAGTTGATACCACTTGGGGATGTAGTTGATGACTTTCAAGAGATAAGGATTGTTAGGGCTAGGACCACTCTTGCTTATGATACATGGTGGTGCCTACTACAGTGGTAGGGATCGAGACCCCTCGATAATACAGATGACTAGGTAAAGGTTGAGGTTGAACCAGATGATCACAAAGTGCACCAGAGGACTAAGGGTAGATGGGGTGTAGAGGTCCAAGTAGAGGAGGCTCTATAGGTCAATGCAAAGGAGGAGACATCAAAGAATGGCAAGGTACCTATTAACAGTAATGTAGGATAGCTCCTAGCTCATATTGTTGCTCTACTGAGTTAGGTGGGTATGATTCAAAATAAGTTATAGCACAGGGATACTAGCCTCACCATAGCAGATGTGAAGCTCTCTCATGGGTAAAGATAGTGGTGGGAGTATGAGGAGGATAGGCCTCTCCTCAAGGCCCATATTACCATAATAGGTATAGATATCCAGTGGTTTACTACAGAGCATGATTTAGCATGGACTCAACTGGACCTAATGACCAGAGAGAGGGATCCACCGAGGGACTTGAGGGCTATTCCCTAATCCTTATAGGTAGTTATAGCATAACCTACAACTCCATCTCACCTATTGCCATCAGGTAGGGACCCCATGGTAGAGGTTAGGTGGCTCACTTCCCTCTTGGATTAGGGAAATGCATGATCGATTGTGAGGGTAGCTTGCATATCCGCATTGGAGGATCACATTTGACTGATAGGTGGAGAGGTGCCAAAGGACACCCACACCATAGGTACTCATAGGAGCAACTCTCAAAATAGGACCAGAGAAACCAAATAATATTTAGCTAGTTTGAACCACCGGACCCATAGGACCGAGAGGACACACAGGTCCTCTAGTACACATGAAACCAGATCACACAGGAGCCACAAGGATGGTGGGGGTGATGGTGGTGACTCTCAAGCTGGGGGTGCAGGCCCTCCATAGTACCTATCTATTGAGATATTTATTATACCAGTTTTGAGTGTAAGGTCGAGGACCTACACAGTTGTAGCCTGCAAGAATTTTTGATGTACCCCCATGTACTCTTTTGACATATATATATATATATATATATATATATATATATATATATATATATATATATATGAGATTGATCATTTTAGCTCATTATGTGTACTTGTATATTTTTAATTTTTTGTTTATGTAATGCACATGGATGCAATGCTTATATGTTATGTTTGTTTGATGCTATATGATGTGATGTATGGATGACATGCACTAGATAGCTTTTTAATTTATGATGATGGTATGCAGTGATCTAGATGCTTAGATGTGTGATTTGATGGATGCATATGGATGTGATGTTTACTTAAATGCATATTTGATTTTGCTTTATTGCATGCATTTAATTTTATGACATTGTCATGATATGTTGATGCAATGTATGTAGTGCATTATGTAAATGAACCTATATGATTTAATCACTTAAAACATAAGGAATGAATGTTATATGTGTTTAACAATCTAATGGATGACACCACAGAATGTATAAAAATCATGAATGTAATTGAAAGACCCTCATTATAAGAATTTAATCAATTAATCACCCATATATGAAATGCAATGGTATGAAGTTGTATGATGCGAATGATATAATGTGTCATTCTATTTTATTTTTCAAGTTTTAAAAATATGCACAATATAGTCAGTGGCCATCTAGATATCATTTTTGATATCCATCCGGTATCTATCCTATATCTTGATTGTGCTTTATATAATGATGTATCATGGATTCGATACTTTTTAGTTTGATGATTTTATTCTATATGGTTTGTGTTGCTATTAGAGAAAATTTTGAGGTTTTCCATGAGACTCAAACACCCTAGTAGACTTCTCAAACATCCCATACTAACTGTAAAGGATTTTGTTGGACAAGGCTTTCATCATGAATGACCCAACTATTGATTACTCCTATGTGTGTATGTGAGTATATTAAGATAGACCATAGGCATACCCCAGATGTCAGTCAAGACTCTTCCAACCCATATGTGATATTGGGTTCCTCCTATGTGTGTATCATCCTTGTTTTAGACTTTATCAAACTATAATGCTATACAACCCCAGGAATCCAGAGCTAGTTCATCTCATAAATTGATCAGGACTACCCCTCCAAAAATAGGTGGGACTCTTTCAACCCATTGTTGCATTTGGGGATCACCCAATAAAACTACTACTTCGTAAGAAGGTGGAACTCTTTCAACCCATTGTTGCACTCGGGGTTCATTATATGGCTTTGACATGGTGAACAATCCAGGGATTCAAGTTCTCATCCCGTTTTAATTTTTGCTCATATGTAGTGATAAAAATCATTGTTTTTCATGTTTTACTCTGAGTGATAAAAATCACTGTTTATTCCTATTTTTCTTGAGCAAGGGATTTGTATAGTACTTTTAATTCACTATATTATTTTAGATTTGAACTTTGAACTTTGGGTTTGAAATTTAAACTGTGTATGTATGTACAAGTAGGGAAAATTCTTATCATTTTTCTAAGGTTCACCACTCGAGACCAAACTATTTGTAAGATAAGTAGGTAATAAAAACCATCTCTCTAAATAACCAGGACCACTTTCATAGATTTCATCCTCCCTTATCTTAGCGGATTTTAAATGTGTCAATTAGTGACGGCATCCTGATATGCCAAGCACTATCACAACTAATGATCTCATCCATAGAAGGAAAAATAGCTTTCTATGACGTCTGAGAAACACACTAGGTATGGTTGAGTGACTCGAAAACTTTGGTATACACACATATCTCATAGCAACAAGTGTTGTGTATGAATGCAATGGATTATGATAAATGCAAAGGTGCATGATTAAAACATAAACATGGCATCATTTTTAAGACTGACAAACACAATAAATCCTACTACGAAATACAATGGATGACGAATGTCTATACGCAATGCAATAATGGAATATGAATGCATGTGTAAATGAACATGCATAATGCAAATGCAAATGTTTATGGAATTTTATGATTTACCAATTTTTATGGATTTTGAGCCTTTATATTTGACCAAATGGTGAGTACATTCCTTCAAAACTTTTAGGAGTAACCAAATGATGAGGAAATGTTGTTGGAGCCTTTTGATTGACCAAACTACTCGCAAGAGAGCTTGGAGCCTTTTAGGATGACTAAGCAGTTTTAAGCAAACCCTCGAAGCCTTTTGGGGTTGACCAAAGGTTTGAAATACCTTTTGAGATTTTTGATTGATCAAACTACTCACAAGAGAGCTTGGGGCCTTATGGGATGACCGAACGGTTAGAAGCAAACCCTCGAGGACTTTGACTAACACGGCCAAGTGGTTTGAGGAACCCTTGGAGCTTTTTGATTGACCAAACTACTTACAAGAGATCTTGGAGCCTTTTAGGATGACCAAGCGGTTTTAAGCAAACCCTCGGAGCCTTTGGGTTGACCAAGTGGTTTCTCATAAACCCTTGGTGCCTTTTTGGGATGATTGAACGGTTATAATCAAACCCTCAGAGCCTTTTATTGACATGACCAAGTTGTTTTAGGAACCCTTGGGACTTTTTAGGGAGGGTATGCTACCCTATGTACCCCCAACGTGCATGATATCCACTAAAATATAATCAACTTATTTAGGAAGAGTGATAGAAATCAACTCTCCCAACTGAGGAAAGGACCTCATTGGAGTGCCTATGCTTTGGCAGGGTTGAACAATCGAACCATCCTCATGGACCATGTCTCATTCTACTAGGTCTTGGATGACTCTCTTAAATGATTAATAATCCTAAATTTCATGTCCATGCGCTCGATGATACACACAAAAGGGACTCCCATTAGGTGACCTAGTCTTGGATGCCCTATGCTTGACTTCAGGTAATATGAATACCTTCACCTTGTGTAACTTTTGAAACAAAGTTAGAGTAGTCATCTGAAATGAAACTACTCGTTGCACTGGCATATCGAACTTACAAGGTGACTGATGATCTTGGGGTCACTCTTGAGGAGGTGTGACCTCCACTTGTTAGGACCCTCCTAACATAATACAATTATCATTATCTTAATTAACTTACAAGGGGTCACACCCTTTCACAAGCACACACTCCTTGGTTGGGTATATTAACCCAATCACCTTTTATTTTTAAGACATCGAAGAACATATTCTATATTCAATTGTTTGGTTATTCCTTACAATTTAATTGCGATTCAATATTCAAGTGATTCCTATTATTTGTATTCAATTCTATTTTCAATTGTTAGGTGTCCTAACATTTGGATCAGAGCTTCTTAATTTCACACCCATACACATCCAACAATTCAAGCATCACTGCCATTCACCTACGTATATCACAACATCCATTCATTATTCTCCCAACAAGCATCAAAGTCATCATATACAACAATAGAACCCCCACAAACAATAATTCAGGCCTCAATAATCAATAAACGATGAAAGAGAGTGATTTTAATGCTTTTTGTGATGTCTCCGACGAAACTAAAAGGATAATAATAGAATTTTATAAATATTAAAACTTTAATATAAAGTTTTTAAAACCTCACGATGCCGAAAAATAGGGAATCCGATCAAATTTTTTATTGACGTGAAAGCGTAGGATGTAAAATTATTTTGTAGAAAATTTTATCCCACATAGCGGGTACTAGAGCAATCACATATTTTATAAGGTGGATAGCATGCTTGTTGAAGCATGACTTCGGTCATGCCCTCCCTTTGATCAATCCTCATGTGTACCCACTGCCACTTGTCGATATTTGTACTGTGTTGATCGGTTGACTGCCCTTGCCACTGTGCACTCTACCCACTCTGTGCTCCACTCTGACTCTACCTATCCCCTTGTCCACCTGCTCCTTGTGTTTCCTACTTACCACCCCTGCACCTCTATCATGATCTGTCAGTCCACCTCCCCACCTGCTTCCCCTGCACCTCTATTGTGCTCTATCATTCTGGCTCCCCACCTGCTGCCCCTGCACCTATGTCGTGCTCTGTCAATCTACCTCCTCACTTGTCACCCTTGTCTACCTGCTCCTTGTATTTCCTGCATACCGTCCTATCGACCACCATGCACTCTCGATCCTGACACTTCTGTCGTTACCCGCCTACCATGCGCTCTCGACCCTGATGCCTCTACCGTGTCATGCTCCGTATTCTACGTCGATTCAATATTAATCTATAAAAGCTACTATTAATTAATAGAGAGCACAAAAATTAAAAGTTGATAGAGCATTTCCCACCAAATTTTTGGTAAAAGGAGGAATTTTTTTTTTTAAATTCTTGCTAAACCTTGGGAAATAAAGTTGCCAATTTTTAATCTTTTGGAAAAATTTGCATAGACAACTTTTGTAAAAGTTGCTAAAACAACTTGTAAAGTTGTTAAAACAAATTTTACACTTGCTCACCTTGTACAAAGTTATATTGATTGTTATATACACCAAATGCAATTGCTGAGGGGCGACGATCACTGGATTCCATTCATGAGAAACACGAAAGGCTCATTGAAGAAGTTAAACAGGAAAGAGAGGAGAATTCCTATAACACAAGAGAACTCTTCAAGAAAATATTTGCAATGGATCTTAAACTTGATTCTATCAGTCAAAATAAGGCAACAACACATTCAAACTCAACCAACAATGGGTCATCAAATCGAGAAATGTTAGGAGGTCCACAAACTTCCATTTTACCATGGACGACCAACTTAGACTTCCCAAAATTTGAATGCAGAGACCCTACAAAATGGATCTATCCAGCAGAGCAATATTTCTCACTAAATCAAATTCCAAAAATGCAAAAAGTGCATATCGCCTCCTTCCACTTGGAAAACGATGCCATCCAATGGTACCAATGGTTCGAGAAAACTAACGACACTCCGACATGGTCAACCTTTACATAGAATCTATTAGTGCGATTCGGCCCTAGCAAGTTTCAAAGCTTTACAAGGGCCCTCACTAAATTATGCCAAACCACTTCGGTAAGTGAATACCAAGCATAATTTGAAAGGCTAGCTAATCGAACATCCAAATTAGACATTGCCTTCTTTAAAGAATTTTTTGTCAGCAGATTAAAAGAAGAAATTTGAATTGAGGTGCAAATGTATAACCTTGCAAACATGTTAGAGACCATCGGCTTGGAGAAATTAGCAAAATACAAAATCAAGGCACGAAATCGGTTCACAAAACCAACCTTGGGAAAACCATCAAACACTTATACCAACCCCAAACCAATGCAAAATGGAAGAACCCAAAACTCCTACACAGCCCCCAAAATTAACCCCGCTCTACCAATTAAGCGTCTGAGTTTTGAGGAAATGAAGGAAAGACAAGCTAAGGGTCTTTGCTACCATTGTGATGAGAAATTTGATAGAAATCATAAATGTGCCTCATGGAAATTATATATTCTAGATGCCACAGATGGGGAAAATTCTACCGAAGAGGAACCTAAACTCGAAGTAGAGGTATTATCCAACACACTTGAAAGTGACGAAGAAAATGCACCAAAGGTTTCCTTCAATGCCCTTGCTAGATTTTTTGCCCCTCAAACAATGTGAGTTAAAGGGTATTTTAAGAAACAAAACCTTACTGTGCTCCTAGATTCTAGTAGCATGCACAATTTTATCAATCCAAAGGTGGCTAAGTAAGCAAATTGTTTTATATACCCTTGCAATAACTTCAAAGTGATGATTGGAAATGACAAAAAAATTGCATGCAAAGGAAAATGCAAAAATATAAAACTAACTATGGGGGTTTATAACATGAAATGTGACATGTACGTCCTACCCCTAGGTGGTTGTGACATTGTACTAGGTGTACAATGGTTACGAACCTTGGGCATAGTCCAATGGGAATTTTATGAACTATGGATGAAGTTCACAGCAAAGAACCAAACCTATATTATCAAAGGCCTAAAATCAGGACCTTCCCAAATCGTAACCTCGCATAGAATGGAGAAAATTATCCAAAAATGAAACAAAGGAATGGTCACCTAATTATTTTCAATTCAACCTAGTCATAAAGAAAAAGAGACACCAGAGTTACAAAAGATTTTAGACCACCATAAGGTGGTATTCAATGAACCAAAAGGACTACCTCCACAACAAAGTCATGATCACACTATTCCACTACTTCCAGGGCATCAACCTCCTAATATTAGACCTTATCATTATCCATACCTCCAAAAGACCGAAATAGAGAAATTAGTACAAGATATTCTTAAGGCAGGAGTCATTAGACCTAGCAAAAGCCCTTACTCCTCTCCAATTATTTTAGTTAGAAAGAAGGATGGATCATGGCGTTTATGTGTTGATTTTCAAGTGCTTAATAAAATGACCATCAAGGATAAATTTCCTATTCCGATCATAGACGAGATATTAGATGAACTCCATGGAGCAGATTATTTTTCCAAGTTAGACTTACAGTCGAGCTACCACCAAATACGATTCAATGAAAAGGATATTCCTAAGATGGCCTTTCGCACTCACAAATGGCACTACGAATTCTTGGTGATGCCATTTGGCCTTACCAACGTTCCTTATACCTTTCAAAGTCTAATGAATAAGGTATTTCACCATTTCCTTCATAAATTTATATTAGTTTTCTTTGATTACTTTTTGATTTATAGCAAAACATGGGAAGAACATTTGGACCATGTTAGACAAGCATTACAAATCTTAAAGAAAAATCAACTTTATGCAAAAAGATCAAAGTGTTCCTTTGGAAAACAAGAAATTGAATACTTAGGGCATATTGTCTCAAAGGAAGGAGTTATGGTAGATCCTTGCAAAATTTATGTGGTGAAAAATTGGCCTATTCCGAAAACCTTAAAAGGTCTACGTGGTTTTCTTGGACTAACGGGATATTATAGAAAATTTGTCCAAAATTATTGTAAAATCGCTGTCCCTCTAACAACATTACTTAAGAAAAACACTTTCAAATGGTCATCTAAAGCAGATGAGGCCTTTATCACCTTGAAAATTGCAATGTGTACCACCCCTGTTCTAGCCATGCCCAACTTTTCTAAACCATTTGTCATTGAAAGCAATGCTTCGGGAATAGGAATGGGAGTCATACTTATGCAGGATGAAAGGCCTCTAGCTTTTATAAGCAAAGCATTTTCTCCTAAGAATCTAGCTCATTCTACATATGAAAAAGAGATGTTGGTGATTGTCCATGCTATTCAACATTGGAGGCCTTACCTTATTGGCCAACATTTCATTATACGCACTGACCATCATAGCTTGAGGTATTTTTTGGAACAGGACTAATACCCTGGAACAACAAAAGTGGGTTACTAAACTTATTGGCTATGATTATGAAATTACATATAAAAAGGGAAAGGATAACATGGTAGCCGATGCACTTTCTATAAAATTTGAAGATATGCCTCAAGTCCATGCTCTTTTCTCTCTTATTCCTAAATGGGTAGATGAGGTGCATGAAGAATGGATAAATGATCCTACTATCCATGCCCTAATTCAACAACAACATAATACTAGTAGCAAACCTCCATACACTTGGAAGGACAATATATTAAGATACAAAGGAAGGATGGTCCTCACCCCCAATTCAACTTATCATGAAAAAATTCTTCATGAGTTACATACCTCACCCATGGCAGACCACTCTGGTTTCTTAAAAACCTATAAAATAGCCACTACCTCCTTCTATTGGGTAGGAATGAAAAATTACATCAAAATTTTTGTAAAATAATGTGAAGTTTGCCAAAGACAAAAGGGGGAGACCCTTGCTATTCCAGGATTACTTCAACCTCTTCCTATACCCACCAAAACATGGGCAAATATTTCTATGGACTTTATTGAAGGATTACCAAAATCAGGAGGAAAAACAACCATTTTCATGGTCATTGATCGCTGATATAAATATACCCATTTTTGTCCCGTGGCTCATCCTTATACCACTAAAACTATAGCCCACCTCTTCCTAGATAACATATTTAAATTACATGGTATGCCCTCCACAATTGTTAGTGACCACGACCCAAATTTCACTAGAACTTTTTAGAAGGAATTGTTAAAATTACAAGGTACTCAACTTCATATGAGCTCCGCTTACCATCCTCAAACCGATGGCCAAACAGAAGTTGTAAATAAATGCTTGGAAACATATCTTCAATGTTTTGTTTCTAATCAACCACTCCATTGTGTAAAGTGGCTTTTTCTAGCGGAATGATGGTATAACACTTCATACCATATGTCCATAAAAATGACTCCTTATGAAGCATTATATGGCCAAACACCACCATCCCTCACTTCCTATATTCCAAGGACTACAAAAGTCCATGCGGTGGAAATGGAACTCGCTACTCGAGATGACATACTACGGATCCTAAAATATAACCTACACACTGCCCAACATCACATGAAGTAGCAAGCCAATCAACATAGAAGCGAACATAGTTTCCATGAGGGTGATATGGTTTTCTTATGTCTCCAACCTTACCGTCAATCCTCTCTTAAACAAAATGGTTCTCAGAAGTTAGCACCCAAATTTTACGGGACATATAAAGTTCTCCAACGTATTGGAACCATTGCTTACAAACTTGAGCTTCCTCCCTCTTCCAAACTTCACCCCGTATTTCATGTATCTTGCCTTAAGCTCATAGTTGGAGCCCATATCACGACACAAACCACTCTCCCTAAATTTTTTGATGATGGAGTACTTCTAGTCGAACCAGAAGCTATCTTGGATTGCCTCTCTTGTCACATTCATACTCATGGTATCACAGAAGTTTTAATCCATTGGAAAGGTCTACCTTTAGAAGACGTGACATGGGAAACTCTTCACGATATCCAACAACAATTTCCAAATTTCTAGCTTTGAGGACAAAGCTCTTTTAAGGGGGGTGGCATGTTAGGACCCTCCTAACATAATACAATTATCATTATCTTAATTAACTTACAAGGGGTCACACCCTTTCACAAGCACACACTCCTTGGTTGGGTATATTAACCCAATCACCTTTTATTTTTAAGACATCGAAGAACATATTCTATATTCCATTGTTTGGTTATTCCTTACAATTTAATTGTGATTAAATATTCAAGCAATTCCTATTATTTGTATTCAATTCTATTTTCAATTGTTAGGTGTCCTAACATGCACTTCCACATGTTGTGGCACTATGAGATAACAATCTACATTATAAACCCCCTTATCTATCGAGTTTTGCACCACACTCTTGAACTCATGATAATATCAAATTTCATAACCCTCTATTCGATGATAGAGACAATAGTGATGCTCATTGTAACCCATATGTTTAGCTCTATTTGGGTCTAAAGAGGTGATATCAGGCAAGGTGATGACCTTAGCCTCTTTCAATTTCTGAAATATGTCAGACATAGACTCTTTTAAAGGAGTCCAAATGCACTGTGGCTATTTTGGGTGCTCGACCTGCCTTGGATTGCTTTTAGGACCCACTAGTTGGGTTGGTTGCATGGGCTCTTGCTTTTACTAAATTTTTTCCTACACTTGCACAGGAAGCGATTTGGCCTCAAAAAATGGTTGTTTTTATGATCCCAGGTTTCCAAACTGGTTCATGATAAAATTCAATGCCTTATCTTGCTCATCCATTCAATTCTCCATCCATTCTAGATGGCTTAGAATGTATTGCAATACTGACGAAGAATTCATGTGTATTTCCAATGACTGATTTGAAATACCTTTGTCTATTGAAGTAAATAGAAAAGTGGGTGCTATGGATCCATTAGGTAATTTCAAATCACCTATTTCCTTCATTTTAATTTATGTGGAAGCTTCTTGACAACCCACTTCATTTGTGCTATCCACATGTTCATGCCTATGACTCAACTCAAGTTGTTGTTTCACTTTGTTGTATTGCACTATGTTAGTTTCAGTACCCCCAATCTGATGTGAGGAACCTACCTATTTGTGCTCTTGATATGGTGCCATGAGAAACAAGTCAGGAGTGACTAATTTCAAAAATTTTGGTCCTAACAATGTGGAAACACCACTGGATTACCCCTTCTCTAGTTCTATGTGATTAGGAATCACCTGATATTCTAGCCTAATGTCAATCATTCCCATAAACTCATGAGAAGACTCCACATCTGTGTGAGTTGCATGTGACTCATCAACATACTAAGGCTATCTTATTTTAGTAGTGATAACTAAACCTTCCTCATACTAATGTAATGCCTCTAGGATAGGATCCACATGTAGAGACTCGATAAAAAGCTAACCTAAATCCTTAGTGGACTCCATGGTGGGCAGCATCGTAATGTTGTCCTCTATAAGCTCTATATATTCACCATCATCCTCATGAGGACTACCCTATGACATGATGGATGAAGATGGTGTGATACACTTGGATGCATCCATGACCATGCTAGGTTCTTCTGTGTTGGTAGGATTAAGAGGCTCCTCTAAAGACACATCAGAGATAGCTATGAGCATCTCTGTAACTACATTCATCAATCCTTCCATACTAAGATGTGTTGAGGATGCATGTGTGATGGGTGAAGCCAAAAGGGACAGTGGTGGTGAAGGTAAATCCACCACAATCTAAGGGGTTGCATCCAAACTCTGGATAGACTCCTCAGGTTGAATGTTCAGATGCCTAGGCGACCCATAATATTCATGAGGGTGATCCTCAATTTTATAATACTTGAAGGGATCTAGGTCCACCTCAACTATATATACTTTGCTTCCATGGGTGTACTTAATGCACATATGCACTATGGATGGTATGCACTCCATGGCTCTTATCCAAGGTCTTCCAAGCAATAAGTTATATTGTCTTGATCCCTCTAAAATGTAGCACAATGTAGGAATAATATTTTGTCCTACCTCAATGGGGAGGACTATTGTGCCTACTGTAGGGGATTCCACATAATTAAATACTTGTATCATTAAAGTCATTTCATTGATGTGGGACGGTGGAATTTTGAGATGTTTGAATGCTGAGGTGGTAATGATATTAATTGACAATCCTATATCCACCAATACTAATTTATATGCAATCTGATTTATATTCATTATGATATGAAATGGAGGATTAGAATCCTTGATAGGGATAGGTTTGAATTCTTATTTATGGAAAGTAATCACAGGTTCCTTATACGATGGAATAGACTATATATGCCCTATGGATTGTGATGACCTTCGAGTGTTGACATTGCTCACCTGACTAACATGACTACTCTCAATCTCATGCTTATGTATAGGATCCTTAAATGTCCCTTTTTGTTGTTCTTCAATAACCCTAGGTATGTATATTCATCTAGAAGAATGGATATCTACTTGCTTCAGTGGCAACTCTTGATGATGCATTGGGTGCATTGCATTAACTTGTTGCCTAAGCACTCCAGGTATGAGCTTCTTTTTAGGAGTTACCTCACATGATTGTTCCTCATACAATTTTTGTTGGTAAATCCTCTCTTCACATCGTTGGAGCTCATCCAACCTTTGTTTATGTGATCTCTTTCTCTCTGCACACTCATGCTCTAGATGCTCACACTCAATCTGTGCTTCCTTCAATTGATCCTAGAGGAGTCACATCTTATGGGCTACATGAGACTCAGGTTCCCTATATGACTGACTTGTGGAGTAATATCCACAACTATTTATCCCATTGGTGTGAGACCTAATGATGTGGGTTCTCACTGTGTGTGAAGAAACCCCATGATATGTATGGGTGAATCCCCTGTGTGATGAAGGGAGCTCGCGATGACTTTTAGAGTGTCACTCTGGGAGGATTATATCCTTAGGTGCATGATGTCTGTAATTCCTATCAAGGAGGCATGCAAGGTTTGAAATATACTTAGGTGAATATCAAAGGTGTTTAGAGCCTCTTCATGAACATTATGACTCATTATCTCATGATTGAGCTCTATCATGCCTAGTCGTCATGATGAACCGACTAAGCAAGACTTGAGAGGAATCATCTCTCACTAAGAATTTTGGCCTCAAGGAAGGCCTTATCTTGATGGATTAAGAAATAAAGAAGCATACAAAATGAACAATGTGATTATCTTCTTTACATTTTAAAAGTGAGCCCTAAACTTTTTGATGTGTTTCAATGATTTGTTGTGTCAGTAAAGAAACTCTTATCATGTTTTGCAAAGCTTGTTGGATGATATTATTAGTTTAATTGGATTTCACCTATATTCTTGTAGCTCAAAAACTTGGGTATGAACTCCAAGTTGTGTAATCCAACCTATAATATGTGGTAATGAAGCCCACACATGGTCAGGGAGCACAAGTCCTCCCAGATACTCACCTGTTTTCCCCCAGTCAACGTTATACCCTTCGAAGAGAATACATGTAAATTTTCTAGGGTACAAAAGGTTCTCATATTTGGTATTGGTCTAGTATCCAAGGGTACATAGGATTTGGGCCAACGGATGGAAATTACACCCACCGTCGTTGAACCCTACTAGTGGTTGGATGTGACTCCCAACTCACTAGCATTTAAGTGCCAAGTGGTGTGTGTGGTTCATTTTATTCTTTAGCATAAAACAAAAATGGATGATATAGCATAAATGATTTTTCCCTACATGATATGCAAAAATAAATGTTTTATTTCAGAGAATGCATGCTATATCCTAAATGATTTTTTACAATGCAAGATATGATGCAAATGGCCATTGCTTGGGCCTCAAACATGCAAAAAAACACACAAAAACTATCAATCATGTTGTGTTATAGGGTGGACTGCACTCAAAGGTCCATTGTTCCTAGCAACACCTTTCCAATGATGCAAAAACGAATACAAATCTAGGACCTAGTTCATTTCCCTTTTTTAGTTTTCCCAGTTGATTGCAAATTTTGTATTTTGGAAAAACACAGAGACAAAAAAAGTTAGAGGGTGAAAAGTGAGACCTACCTTAGGTCCACATCTGATATTTATTTTCTCCTATACTATATGATCTATCTATTGTAAACCATAGGTATGTTCTACGGTTCAGACTATAGGTCATGCCTTGCAACCATGGGCCAACAATGAGACCACAACTTTCAGCTGCGGTTTGCACCTGCAATTCTAAAAATACAAGAACAATTAGTTAGATCACTTGAATGTGAAGTCCCACCGTGATTGCCTTTTGACCTATCCAAAAAGTATGCTTATATCTAATAGATCAATTGGAATCAACATAAAATCATGAAATGAGAAACAAGGTTGCATATGATAATAAAATGGATGCTTCTTTTATTAATATTGGAAATGAATCTTCGTTACAATCATGCCCCTCTTAGGGTCACCCAAATGTTGATACAATCAATATAATTTCAAAGCCACCAATGGGGTAGGCACAATATTAATGCTTTCTAAATAGTCACAAACTGCTCTAGGGTGGATTTGACCCTCTTATTTGCATTGAGGAAGGTATTTGATAGTTGAACCTCCTTTAGATCTGATTCCCTATAGTTAAGAAACAATAGAGAAGCATTAAAAGCATTGGGAACCTCTCATGATGAGGTCCTTTGAGGAAATTGAACACAAAGATGCAATAAAAATATGAAATCAAGAAAGCACACAAATTGTGTTAAACCTATGTTAAATTGATAAAGATTCCTAGATATGCATAAAGGAATAATACAACTACCTATCGAATGGCCTACTTATGTGAAATAAAGCATGAAAGCATCGAAAGAAGCCATTAATGTCCTAAATGCTATAATGAAGTAAATCTACTCAAATATTTAACCCGATTAGTCAAAGTCTCTAAAATACCAAATAAAGCATTAAACTGACTAATCTAACCTAGATAAGCACTCTACAAAAATAACAGAAAGGGGATCTTACACCTGTTGAAAATCGTAGCTCAGATGAGCGGTCTACACTGTGAACCATGGTTGACAGCCATGGCGAGCAACTCAGTAGTTTTACCCTCCAATTCTAGGTCTATGGACTTGATACTCCTTTTTGAATTGATGATCAAGGGTCGCCTCAGTGTCCTTTTCCAGATTTGGCAGTTGAATTGCTCGATTGGGCCTCTTTTTTCTTGAATTACCTTTTATTAGCATTCTATATCCTTAGGGCATCCATGGCACAATTCGTCATGATGCTCAATTGATTGGCAATTGATTAACAACACTCCCTCTCAATGCACTCAAGTGAGTCCACAATTCGGCAGGGCTTCGCTACTTCAATATCCAATGCTTGCTTGATACTTTTGCCCTATTTTTGAGGGGTACTTATAGGACTACCCAAGGGCTATGGGTGGCTTCATGGAGAAGCCAAGAATAAGAAGATGTGGTTAGGACAGTTGGATTGAAATATTCCATCCTATAACCACCTTCTTCTAGAACAAATGGTCATTCAAACCGATTTGGCTCGGATGAAGGCCAACTAAACTTTAGTTAATACCATAGGTGATAGCTGTGGTTCAGATTGTAGATCATAGGTCTCATTAGTGGTTCAGATTATAAACTTCGGGTCTCAACCACGGTTCAGACTAATTAGGCTAAGGAGCCCAAATTGAGTGGTTAGAACCACTACTCTATCTTGGAGTCTATCCAAGATCTTCCATATGGTCTTGTAGCATGTCCATATGAGTAGTCACCATCGACATGACGCATTATAGGTGTCTACAGGATCATGGTTAAGCTTGAGCTATTTAAATCCTATTTATAATTTGTAATTAACCTAAATCCATCTTGTTTTATCGACTTAGGTTAAACTTTATAATATAATTAGGATTTTGGTATTGCTATAAATAATCCTTGCACACTCATATTTTATAATTGAAGTATATTGTAATATTATCTATGGCTATAGTGATTATTTATGGTGCCTACAGGTGCCTAAAATATCCTTTGTCCTTATTTTTCTTTCTATATAGGATTTGAGTAATTATTTTGCTCCTATTTGTTTCTAGAAAAAATTGTAAATTCTAACCTATATAATAATTCTATAAGTTGGGATTAATTGTATGTTGGAGGTAATCAATTGGAGTTGAAGAGTAGAGTGCTGGATGAAGAGACTTGAGGATCTATGCAATAGCCTATCCTTGAAGGATTTTTCTATTTTTATGATATAAAAGCTTTTTTTATTTACTTGTGATTTTTTTTTGTATTTTGAATTAAAAATGTTTCTCCCCATGGAAATGTGGGAATATGGATTGTATGGTTCATTGGACTTGTTTGATTTTCCAATATTTTCCAATCATTCTAAAGCATGCATCCACTAAAATAATAAGCTAAGAAGAAGAAAAGGTGATTAAAATAAAGCAATAATAAATGACATGTTGGCAGTATTATATTATTTTTTCATGAAATAGTTTAGGAAGTGTGATTATTAGTTTAGGGAGAGTTTAATATTTGAGTGTGTATTTAATGTTTAGGTCTAGAGTATGTGTCAATGTGTGAAGTGTGTGAGGTGTCAAGAGTGCAAGTGTGAGTTGTGTGAGATAGTGAAGAGTCATGTAAGGTGTCATGTGTGAGTTATGTAATTATGAGAAAATTTATCATTATGAGAGAAGAGATAAGGTCAAGAGACATGCATGTGGAGAGTCACATGCAATTATATATTGATGACAAAGCATTGTAAAAATCATAGAACTAGCATAATTGCATGCATGCTATTTTATATTTGATTAATAATATTTTAAGTGTTTTGTGTGCATCATTATTATGAGTATTGTTGTATGATTTGGATAAATTTACATGTGAGATAATTAGGTATAATTGCCAATAGTGGTATCAGATCCATCTTGGTTCATAATTGTAATTGAGAGAGTATTTGTTGATTTTTGGATTGAATAAGCTATGGTGAGAGATAGATTACAACAATTAGAAGAGATAGTATTAATAATATTGTGTATTTCAAAGGAGCCAAGACTTGATTAAGGATCATATTTATGGAATACAAGTAGTGAGAATATCGTAAGTGTAAGAAGCCATACATTGAAGAAGGAAGTTTCACAGTTGCACTAAAGTCATCTATGATAAATTCAAAGATATAGTTACAAATATTGAATATTGAATACTGGACATAAATAAGATTGATGAGAAGAAATAAAGATTTTTTGGAAGAAGAATTGTAAAAGAGATTGATGTGAGAAGATTACTTGTTAGCGTATATTTTAAATTAGCTATTATTACATTATTCTATGCTAACAATATATGTTAGCATATTTTATTTGGGCTCGTTGTTGTTAACGAGATCCACTTTATTAGGGCTAATTAGAGCCTAAGATGTACTATTTAATTTGTTCAATAGAATAGTATCACTTACCGTTTTCTATGACAATTACAAATTTAAGACTAGAAAAGAAGACTGAAGGAAGAGAGAATGTAGATAAGAAATAATATAGAAGGGTTAAGGTAACCCAAATTGCAGAAGAGATCAAAGAAGAATTACCAAGGTAAGGTAAAATTAAATTTGAGAAAGTTATTTTGGAAGGATATTGAATTGATTTTAACTGTTGAAAATCATATTTTTTGAAAGAATTAATATTGGAGTGATAACAACAAGAATATTTTTGAGAAAATTATTAGAGTGTTGAAAGATTTTTGGAGAAATAAGAAGAGAAGATTTATTTAATTTATTGAAGAAATTAATATTTTAGGAGGGATAAGGAGATAAATAATTTAAAGAAGAGAAGAATTTGAAGAAAACTTAATATTTAAAATTGGTTGAGTTTAACGAGAGTTATAAGAAGAATTAAAAAATATTATTGAAGAAATTTGAAATATTCTAGAAAGTTAGAGAAAGAATATATAATGGATAAAACATCAGAAGTTGTTCTAGATTTTAATGTCACTTATGGAGAATATGTTATTGATCTGTGTGCTTTTCCAAATTCCAAACTCTGTATGCTTGTTAATATTTTGAAAATTTTTGCAATACTGATTAGTGTTGATATTGCTAAACATCGTTTAGCAGCATGCCACACCATGTTATAGAAATATGAACTTGGATATAATTATCACTTTTTTATAGTTGACGAAAATTCATTTAATTTATTACCTATATAAAAAACATTTGGGTTATAATGTAATAATGAACATCAAATCAATGGTAAGTATCAAGACAAATTAATTGATATATATATGGTGAATGGTCATCTAAAAGAACACTAAAAAACAACAAAATTCAAGAAGGGCACAAAACTTGAATAAACTAAATCAAAGTTTGTAAATATGCTATGTTAGGTTGAAACCTAGAGTTGAATTTGATATATGCAATATTGAGAATGAGATTGAGTTCAAATTTGATCCTACAATATGGTTTCCTAGTTTCTTTTGCATTTCTCCACAAACTCAATGAAGAACGCAAGCTTATATTGAGAGGGGGGAGGTGAACAATATAAGACCTCTTTTAACTTTTTCCTTTATACTTCAAAATAGTAAAGCAATATACCCAAAGCAATAACAAAGCAATGCACAATATCATCCACAAAGTGACACCAATTTTAACGTTGTTCACCCAGAATGGCTGGGCTATGTCCACAAAACTTTTCTCTAAAATTTATCTCAAATTTCTTTGGGAATCCTTCCCAATTACAATGTTTATGAGCCTCGAACCAAAGGATATAACTTCCCCCAATTAGAATTTATGAGCCTCTGCTCAAAGGAGATATCTTCCCCCAATCAGAATTTATGAGCCTCTGCTCAAAGGAGATACATTCCCCTCTGCTCTGGAAATGATCCCTCGGAAGATCAACTGCCTCTACCTCTTGCCATCATGTGGAACTCCTTTCCATCGAAGACCTCCTGTCCTCAATGCTTAGCCTAAGAGACCTCTGCCTTCTATGATCACATCCACAGCAGCTCAGCAACCTGTACCAAACACAATTAGTCGGTCTAGTACAAGTCTTCCTTTGTCTGTCAGATCTTTCCAACTCTTGAACAAATCAATCCTCTGCATACAAGCCTTCTCAAATACTTGCCAAATTTTTCCTCAGGTTCTCATAGAACCAATGCACCTCTGTCCTCAAGTTCTCTGATAGAACTATCAAACTCAGCTCACAAGTCCTCTGCTAGGACTTGTCCAAATCTGCTCACAAGTCCCCATCGGAACCTATCCAAAACTGCTCACAAGTCCCCATCGAAACTTGTCCAAAAACTACTCACAAGTCCCCACTAGAACCTGTCCAAAAACTGCTCACAAGTCCCCACCGAAACCTGTCCAAAAACTACTCACAAGTCCCCACTGGAACCTGTCCAAAAACTGCTCACAAGTCCCCACCGGAACCTGTCCAAAAACTCAGCAATCTTACCAAGAAAAACTTTCTTAGTAGGAAATCACAAAGTGAATTGTTAGAGACCCAATGTGATTTGTCAACCTCATAGAAGCATAAAGAGAATTGTTAGAGACTCAATATGTTCTATACTCAAATCCCAATCTTAAAACTCAACTCAAATCAACTCAGCTCAATCTCAATCTCAAATCTGAAAACTCAACTCAATATCTGAAATATATAGGATAGAATGTTTTCTTTCAAGAACATGAAACCCCAATAATTGCCAACTATGCAAAGAATCACATAACAATGATACTCATGTTCTTTTCACCATCAATTAGGGCTTAAACAACAATGCTCATCAAACAAGGTTTAGTCAACACCATTCAACTCAAAACACAACCTTGAAGCATTTCACAATCAACATCAAAAAGGAAACAAGTAGAACTCCTTTTCTCTCCAACATTGTTTTGAACAAAAAGAATCCACCAACTCAAATCTCAATAGCACAAAAAAACTTTTCAAATCATCAAAAAATAAGTAAGCCCAACGCTTTAACCAAGTAAAGAATAGCTTGATTATAACCACTTTAATGAAAGCTAATGTCAATCTCAAAGCTGCCCACTTAGGGTTTCACAACTTCACACAAGAAGCAATTCTAACCTTAAAACATCATGCTTCCATTTCCATAATAAACCAAAAGTACTCTCAACATTACAAGAAATATTTATCCCTTATACACCTTATTTCTCCCTCATAGTCTTATCAACAATAAACTTTAACTCTCATAAGAATGCAATAAGATAATGCAAACAACACTTTCAAAGAATCTTTTATCAAAATAAAGTAAGCATCAAACTCCTTATAACTCCTAAGCTATTTTTCTTTCTAATAAGCTTCCTCCATCCGCAAAATATACTAGCAAAAATAAATTTCGAAAATACCTTAGCCAACACCAAAAATCGTGCTATGGAGAAATTGTGCATGAACTCTAACACCACCCACTACATCCACCTCAACGAAGAAAAACCCTTTCGCATTATTCGAACACGGAACCTGTTGTTCGGGTAGCGCGCCAATAGCCTATCCTCTACCAGTGTGCCAAAGGCATCCGGTGAAGGTTGAACCTCACTCTATTTCCCTTGTACATTTTGCACCAAGGCTAAAGTAAACAACAAGCCTCCCTGTCTTTTGAAACGAACGACGATGACGAAACCTTATGGCGGATGCAAAAAATGAACAGCGGATACAAAAATTGAACGGTGGATATCCAAAATCATAGCGAAGAAAATGAACACCAGATCATGAATGCACAACGAGCAATACTTTTTGAAAATGCGGATGGGATAAACTTTGATCTTCATCATGGGAGTTTTATATGCATATTTCCCATAAACTCTTGACGTCGACAAGGAGATTAACACGTCGACGGATGAGTTTAACATAACGGCGGAGGAGTTTAACATGATGGCGGAGGTCTTGACTAGCGCCCACAAACTTAGAACATAGTGCCATCAAAGATAATACATTTACGCCATGGGTTAGGAGAACCCAATGCAACCAAATATTTATTTAAAAATAATTAAAAGGAACCTTAACAAGGTTTTTAATTATTTAAATAAATACTTCCTCCTGGACCCAAATGCATTAAACTAATGCATCCACCTATAATATTTAAACCTGCCAACTTGGGGTTTATAAAAGACCTTTGAAACTGTCATGTCATAACCTTCATCAAAACAAGTTATTTGACATCAAATCAAATTCCTTCAAGATATTTTTGACATCAATGACAACTTATACACTTGAGCAAAGGCAATGTATCCAAAGTACCCAAAATTGCCAAAAATCTCCCCCTTTGTCATTGATGGCAAACCTTTATTGAAAACACTTCTCAAGAGCCAAAACTGAAACCAAGTGTGCTAACAACTAAGAAACTATGCCCACAACTGAGAATATTCCTTTGAAGTTTTGCTCCCCCTGACTTGAAGCTCTCCCCCTTACTCATATCTCTCCCCCTTTGTCATCAATGGCAAAGGGCCACCTTTGGGGCTCGAAACTAAGAATGAGCCTCTTAGCTTAGTCCCTCCCCCACCTCATGATGAGGTGATTAATTCTGGGATGGGAGTAAAAATCCCATTAGGCACTGATCATCATCAGCGTCTATAACTTCCTTGCGGGGTCTTCTCTTGAACTCTTTGTCCATATACCTATTCTTGTCACTGTTCTTGTTCTTGTTCTCATCCCTGTTCTTGCCCGTGCCTTGATCCTTGGACCTGATCATTCCACTGTTCTTGTTCCTATATTCTAGAATTTTAGCTCTACACTGTCTAATTTTGTGACCTTCATTGTTGCACTTGAAACACTTGACGATGTTGTTTCTTTGAGGTAAACCTGATCTTTGAATCCACTAGTTCTGACAAAACCTGTTATGACCAAACTTGTTCTGACCAAACCTGTTCCTGTTATTTGCCTTGCAAAAACTGCCTTGTGCCCAAACTATTGACAAGAGTAGCAATACCCTTGAAAGTAACTAGCACTTCTAAAGCTGTCATTTACCTCCTTCACTTGAGCCATGCAATGTGAAGCCATGTGACCAAACCTGTGACAAACAAAACATCTGCCTTGAAACTTTCCTTTATTTGACCTCTTAGGTTTTGAAAACTTCTTCTTCTCATTTTGAATTCTATTTTTTGTTTCTGTGCATCTATCATACAAGGACTCCTTTTCTAAAATACTTTCCTCATTAGAACTCTCTTCCTTTTGGAGTCTCTTACTAGACTCTCCAACTTGTTCCTTGTGTGGCTTAACAAAACCAAGGCCTATTTTATCTGTTGTCTTTCTTTGACCTTTGATGAGTGACTTAACCTTTTTGGAGCTATCTTGAAACCTGTAAAGCTTATCCTTGTACTATTTAGTTTCCTTTTTCAAAGAAGCCATTTTCTGTTCTAACTCACTATACTCAAGAACCTTAGACTCTAACTCATCCTTGAGTTCCTGTGTCTTAGCTATAGAGAAGTCAAGACTTTTTATAAGATCATCTCTTTCCATATAACATTCAATTAACTTATCCATGAGTCTACCATTCTTCTTTCTTTCCTTTTTCAAAGCACTAAGAGCACTAATAAGTTCACCTTCAAGATCTACTTCACCTTCCTCTATTTGTTTGCTTTTTGAATCATCAATGCCTTTTTTAGATTTATTATCACTAGAAGTGCTACCCTTTTCAAAAACCATACATGCATCTTCCTTATAGTTTTCTGAAGCATCCTCATACATACTAGAAACAAAATCATTATTTTTGCAATCATCCTCAAGGTGACCAAAGTTTCCACATCTAAGACATTTCATGATAATGAATTTATGTTTCGGTTCTTCCTCTTTTTTCTGATATGAACAACATTTCATTTTCATTATCACTTGAAGAACTTTCACTATCACTACTAGAACACTTACTTGCTTTGTCTTGGTATAAACTCTTCTTGTGCTTGTGAGAATACCTCTTTCCTTGATTGTTGTGCTCATCTTTGTTTTTCTTGTGATGCTTGTGCTTTTGAGAATTCTTGCTCTTAGAATCTTGTTTATCTTCATCACTTTCATTCCTGGGAATTGTACTGTCAGTAGCATAATGACCAAACTTTCCACAATTGAAACATATTATATTTTTCATACTTTTGTGCTTTCTAGAGAACTTGCCTGTCTTGCTGTAATATGCCTCTTCATCACTAGAAGACTCATTACTATCTTGAAGCTATTTATCCTTGGATTTCTTGGTAGCTTTGAAAGTTGCTTCTTTCTTGACATCAACCTTCACTTGAGTTCTCAACTCAAATGCTGCAAGTATACTATGGAGCTAATCCTTTTTCAACTTATCCAAATATTTAGCTTCCTCAATAGCAGAAATATTTTCACTAAATCTATTAGGAAGAGATCTTAAAATCTTATCACAAACATCATTTTTAGCAAGCTCAAGACCTAAGTCTTTCATGGAGTTAACAACCTCATCCATACGAAGAATGTATTCACTAATATTTTCATCATAATTCATCTTGAGTTGTTCAAACATACCTTTGAAGTGTCTCAACTTGGCCTTTCTAACATTTGTATCACCTGTATGAACCACCTTCAACTGTTTCCACATTTCACTAGTTGTCTTGCAGTGAATCACTTTGGTGAGATCTGCTTTCTATAAGCCTTTCGAGATTGCATTCGTTGCCTTTGAATTGTTGTGATGTAGGAGCCTTTCTTCTTTAGTATTAGGACCATGTTCAGGAATAGTGTACTCATCTTCAATCACTTCCCAAACCTCATTCCCAAGTGCCATTAGATGAACCTTCATCCTTGCACTCCAAAGACCAAAATCCGACCCATCAAGAATAGGTGCTGCATTGCCACTTGAATGATCCATTATGTTCTTTACTAGATTTTCCTTCAAGCTGTTACACTTTTCAAAGGAACCTAGCTCTGATACCAATTGAAGAACACAAGCTTATACTGAGAGGGGGGGTGAATAGTATAAGAACTCTTTTCACTTTTTCCTTTATACTTCAAATCAGTAAAGCAATATACCCAAAGCAATAACAAAGAAATGCACAATATCATCCACAAAGTGACACCAATTTTAACGTGGTTCACCCAAAATGGCTGGGCTACATCCACAAAACTTTTCTCTAAAAGTTATCTCAAAGTTCTTTGGGAATCCTTCCTAATTACAATTTTTATGAGCCTCGGCCCAAAGGAGATACCTTCCCCCAATTATAATTTATGAGCCTTTGCTCAAAGGAGATACCTTCCCCCAATCAGAATTTATGAGCCTCTTCTCAAAGGAGATACCTTCCCCTCTACTCTGGAAATGATCCCTTAGAAGATCAACTGCCTCTACCTCTTGCCATCACATGGAACTCCTTTCCACCGAAGACCTCCTATCCTCAATGCTTATCCTAAGAGACCTCTGCCTTCTATGATCACATCCACAGTAGCTCAGCAACCTGTACCAAACATAGTCAATCGGTCTAGTAAAAGTCTTACTTTGTCTGTCAGATCTGTCCAACTCTTGAACAAATCAATCCTCTACATACAAGCCTTCTCAAAGACTTTCCAAATCTATCCTCAGGTTATTCTCATAGAACCAATGCACCTTTGTCCTTAAATTCTCTGATAGAACTATCAAACTCAGCTCACAAGTCCTCTGCTAGGACCTATCCAAATCTGCTCACAAGTCCCCACCGAAACCTGTCCAAAACTGCTCACAAGTCCCCACCGAAACTTGTCCAAAAATTGCTCACAAGTCCCCATTGGAACCTATCCAAAAACTGCTCACAAGTCCCCATCGAAACCTGTTCAAAAACTGCTCACAAGTCCCCACCGAAACCTGTCCAAAAGTTGCTCACAAGTCCCCACTGGAACTTGTCCAAAAACTCAGCAAGCTCACCAAGAAAAACTTTCTTAGTAGGAAATCACAAAGTAAATTGTTAGAGACCCAATGTGATTTTTCAACCTCATAGAAGCATAAAAATAATTGTTAGAGACTCAATATGTTCTATACTCAAATCCCAATCTTAAAACTCAACTCAAATCAACTCAGCTCAATCTCAATCTCAAATCTAAAAACTCAACTCAATATCTGAAATAGATAGGATAGAATGTTTTCTTTCAAGAACATGAAACCCCAACAATTTCCAACTATGCAAAGAATCACATAACAATGATACTCATGTTCTTTTCACCATCAATTAGGGCTTTGACAAAAATGCTCATCAAACAAGGTTTAGTTAACACCATTCAACACAAAACACAACCTTGAAGCATTTCACAATCAACATCAGAAAAGGAAACAAGTAGAACTCCTTTTCTCTCCAATATTTTTTTGAACAAAAAGCATCCACCAACTCAAATCTCAATAGCACAAAACAAATTTTCAAATCATAAACAAAGAAGTAAGCCCAACACTTTAACCAAGTAAAGAATAGCTTGATTATAACCACTTTAATGAAAGCTAATGTCAATCTCAAAGCTGCCCACTTAGGGTTTCACAACTTCACACAAGAAGCAATTCTAACCTTAAAACATCATGCTTTCATTTCCATAATAAACCAAAAGTACTCTCAACATTTCAAGAAATATTTATCCCTTATACACCTTATTTCTCCCTCATAGTCTTATCAGCAATAAACTTTAACTCTCATAAGAATGCAATAAGATAATGCAAACAACACTTTCAAAGAATCTTTTATCAAAATAAATTAAGCATCAAACTCCTTATAACTCCTAAGCTATTTTTCTTTCTAATAAGCTTCCTCCATCCGCAAAATATACTAGCAAAAAACAATTTCGAAAATACCTTGGCCAACACCAAAAATCGTGCTATGGAGAAATTGCACATGAACTCTAACACCACTCGCTGCGTCCACCTCAATGAAGAAAAACCCTTTCATGTTATTCGAATGCGGAACCTCCCGTTCGGGTAGCGCGCCAACAGCCTAGCCGCTATCGGTGCGCCAAAGGCGTCCGATGAAGGTTGAACCTCGCTCTATTTCCCTTGTACCTTCTGCACCAAGGCTAAAGTAAACAACAGGCCTCCCTGTCTTTTGATATGAACGACAATGATGAAACCTTACGGCGGATGCAAAAAATGAACATCGGATACTGAAATTGAACGACAGATATCCGAAATCACAGTGAAGAAAATGAACACCAGATCGTGAATGCACAACGAGCAATACTTTTTGAAAATGCGGATGGGATAAACTTTGATCTTCATTGTGGGAGTTTTATATGCATATTTCCCATAAACTCTTTATGTCGGCAAGGAGATTAACATGTCGGCGGATGAGTTTAACACGACGGCGGAGGAGTTTAACACGATGGCGGAGGTCTTGACTAGCACCCACAAACTTAGAATATAGTGCCATCAAAGATAAGACATTTGCACCATGGGTTAGTAGAACCCAATGCAACCAAATATTTATTTAAAAATAATTAAAAGGAACCTTAACAAGGTTTTTAATTATTTAAATAAATACTTCCTCCTAGACCCAAATGCATTAAACTAATGCATCCACCTATAATCTTTAAACCTGCCAACTTGGGGTTTATAAAAGACCTTTGAAACTGTCATGTCGTAACCTTCATCAAAACAAGTTATTTGACATCAAATCAAATTCCTTCAAGAGATTTTTGACATCAATGACAACTTATACACTTGAGCAAAGGCAACGTATCCAAAGTACCCAAAATTGCCAACAATCTCCACCTTTGTCATTGATGGCAAACCTTTACTGAAAACACTTATCAAGAGCCAAAACTGAAACCAACTGTGCTAACAACTGAGAAACTATGCCCACAATTGAGAATATTCCTTTGAAGTTTTGCTCCCCCTGACTTGAAGCTCTCCTCTTCACTCTGAAGCTCTCCCCCTTACTCATATCTCTCCCCCTTTGTCATCAATGGCAAAGGGCCACCTTTGGGGCTCAAGACTAAGAATGAGCCTCTTAGCTTAGTCCCTCCCCCACCTCATGATGAGGTGATTAATTTTGGGGTGGGAGTAAAACTCCCATTAGGCACTAATCATCATCAGTGTCCATAACTTCCTTGCCAGGTCTTCTCTTGAACTCTTTGTCCATATACCTATTCTTGTCACTGTTCTTGTTCTTGTTCTCATCCCTATTCTTACCCATGCCTTGATCCTTGGACCTGATCATACCACTGTTCCTGTTCCTGTATTCTAGAATTTCAGCTCTACACTGTCTAATTTTGTGACCTTCATTGTTGCACTTGAAACACTTGACGATGTTATTTCTCTGAGGTAAACTTGATCTTTGAATCCACCAGTTCTGACCAAACCTGTTCTAGCCAAACCTGTTCCTATTATTTGCCTTGCAAAAATTGCCTTGTGCCCAAACTGTTGACAACAATAGCAATACCCTTGAAAGTAACTAGCACTTCTGAAGCTGTCATTTACCTCCTTCACTTGAGCCATGCAATGTGAAGCCATGTGACCAAACCTGTGACAAACAAAACATCTGCCTTGAAACTTTCCTTTATTTGACCTCTTAGGTTCTGAAAACTTCTTCTTCTCATTCTGAATTTTGTTTTCTATTTCTGTGCATCTATAATACAAGGACTCCTTTTCTGAAATACTTTCCTCATCAGAACTCTCTTCTTTTTGGAGTCTCTTACTAGAATCTCCAACTTGTTCCTTGTGTGGCTTAACAAAACCAAGGCCTGTTTTATCTGTTGTCTTTATTTGACCTTTGATGAGTGACTTAACCTTTTTGGAGCTATCTTGAAACCTGTAAAGCTTATCCTTGTACTCTTTAGTTTCCTTTTTCAAAGAAGCCATTTTCTGTTCTAACTCACTATACTCAAGAACCTTAGACTCTAACTAATCCTTGAGTTCCTGTGTCTTAGCTACAGAGAAGTCAAGACTTTCTATAAGATCATCTCTTTCCATATAACATTCAATTAACTTATCCTTGAGTCTACCATTCTTCTTTCTTTCCTTTTTCAAAGCACTAAGAGCACTAATAAGTTCACCTTCAAGATCTACTTCACCTTCCTCTATTTGTTTGCTTTTTGAATCATCAATGCCTTTTTCAGATTTCTTATCACTAGAAGTGCTACCCTTTTCAAAAACCATACATGCATCTTCCTTATAGTTTTCTGAAGCATCCTCATACATACTAGAAACCAAATCATTATTTTTACAATCATCCTCAAGGTGAACAAAGTTTCCACATCTAAGACATTTCATGATAATGAATCTATGTTTCGGTTCTTCCTCTTTTTCTAATATGAACAACATTTCATTTTTATTATCACTTGAAAAACTTTCACTATCACTACTAGAACACTTACTTGCTTTGTCTAGGTAGAAACTCTTCTTGTGCTTGTGAGAATACCTATTTCCTTGATTGCTATGCTCATATTTGTTTTTCCTGTGATGCTTGTGCTTTTTAGAATCCTTGCTCTTAGAATCTTGTTTATCTTCATCACTTTCATTCTTGGGAACAATACAGTCAGTAGCATAATGACCAAAATTTCCACAATTGAAACATATTACATTTTTCATACTTTTGTGCTTTCTAGAGAACTTGCTTTTCTTGCTGTAATATGCCTCTTCATCACTAGAAGACTCATTACTATCTTGAAGCTATTTATCCTTGGATTTCTTGGTAGCTTTGAAAGTTGCTTCTTTCTTGACATCAACCTTCACTTGAGTTCTCAACTCAAATGCTGCAAGTATACTATGGAGCTCATCCTTTTTCAACTTATCCAAATCTTTAGCTTCCTCAATAGAAAAAATATTTTCACTAAATCTATTAGGAAGAGATCTTAAAATCTTATCACAAACATCATTTTCAGCAAGCTCAAGACCTAAGTCTTTCATGGAGTTAACAACCTCATCCATACGAAGCATGTTGTCACTAATATTTTCATCATCATTCATCTTGAGTTGTTCAAAAATACCTTTGAAGTGTCTCAACTTGGCCTTTCTGACATTTGTATCACCTGTATGAACCACCTTCAACTGTTTCCACATTTCACTAGCTGTCTTACAGTGAATCACTTTGGTGAGATCTGCTTTATGTAAGCCTTTCAGGATTGCATTCATTGCCTTTGAATTGCTGTGATGTAGGAGTCTTTCTTCTTTAGTATTAGGACCATGTTTAGGAATAGTGTACTCATCTTCAATCACTTCCCAAACCTCATTCCCAACTGCCATTAGATGAACCTTCATCCTTGCACTCCAAAGACCAAAATCTGACCCATCAAGAATAGGTGCTGCATTGCCACTTGAATGATCCATTGTGTTCTTTACTAGCTTTTCCTTCAAGCTGTTACACTTTTTGAAGGAACCTGGCTCTGATACCAATTGAAGAACACAAGCTTATATTGAGAGGGGGGTGAACAGTATAAGAACTCTTTTCACTTTTTCCTTTATACTTCAAAATAGTAAAGCAATATACCCAAAGCAATAACAAAGCAATGCACAATATCATCCACAAAGTGACACCAATTTTAATGTGGTTCACCCAGAATGGATGGGCTACGTCCACAAAACTTTTCTCTAAAAGTTATCTCAAAGTTCTTTGGGAATCCTTCCCAATTACAATGTTTATGAGCCTCGGCCCAAAGGAGATACCTTCCCTCAATTAGAATTTATGAGCCTCTGCTCAAAGGAGATACCTTCCCCCAATCAGAATTTATGAGCCTCTGTTCAAAGGAGATACCTTCCCCTCTGCTCTGGAAATGATCCCTCATAAAATCAACTACATCTACCTCTTGCCATCACGTGGAACTCCTTTCCACCGAAGACCTCCTGTCCTCAATGCTTAGCCTAAGAGACCTCTGCCTTCTATGATCACGTCCACAACAGCTCAGCAACCTGTACCAAACACAGTCAGTTGGTCTAGTACAATTCTTCCTCTATTTGTCAGATCTGTCCAACTCTTGAACAAATCAATCCTCTGCATACAAGCCTTCTCAAAGACTTTCCAAATATGTCCTTAGGTTCTTCTCATAGAACCAATGCACCTCTATCCTCAAGTTCTCTGATAGAACTATCAAACTCAGCTCACAAGTCCTCTGTTAGGACCTATCCAAATTTGCTCACAAGTCCCCACTGAAACCTATCCAAAATTGCTCACAAGTCCCCACCGAAACCTGTCCAAAAATTGCTCACAAGTGCCCACTGGAACCTATCCAAAAAGTGCTCACAAGTCCCCATCGGAACCTATCCAAAAACTGCTCACAAGTCCCCACTGGAACCTGTCCAAAAGCTACTCATAAGTCCCCACTGGAACCTGTCCAAAAACTCAGCAAGTTCACCAAGAAAAACTTTCTTAGTAGGAAATCACAAAGTGAATTGATAGAAACCCAATGTGATTTGTCAACCTCATAGAAGCATAAAGAGAATTGTTAGAGACTCAATATGTTCTATACTCAAATCCCAATATTAAAACTCAACTCAAATCAACTTAGCTCAATCTCAATCTCAAATCTAAAAACTCAACTCAATATCTGAAATAGATAGGATAGAATGTTTTCTTTCAAGAACATGAAACCCCAACAATTGCCAACTATGCAAAGAATCACATAACAATGATACTCATGTTCTTTTCACCATCAATTAGGGCTTCAACAACAATGCTCATCAAACAAGGTTTAGTCAACACCATTCAACTCAAAACACAACCTTGAAGCATTTCACAATCAACATCAAAAAAGGAAACAAATAGAACTCCTTTTCTCTCCAATATTGTTTTGAACAAAAAGCATCCACCAACTCAAATCTCAATAGCACAAAACAACTTTTCAAATCATCAACAAAGAAGTAAGCCCAACACTTTAACCAAGTAAAGAATAGCTTGATTATAACCACTTTAATGAAAGCTAATGTCAATCTCAAAGCTACCCACTTAGGGTTTCACAACTTCACACAAGAAGCAATTCTAACCTTAAAACATCATGCTTCCATTTCCATAATAAACCAAAAGTACTCTCAACATTACAAGAAATATTTATCCCTTATACACCTTATTTCTCCCTCATAGTCTTATCAACAATAAACTTTAACTCTCATAAGAATGCAATAATATAATGCAAACAACACTTTCAAAGAATATTTTATCAAAATAAAGTAAGCATCAAACTCCTTATAACTCCTAAGTTGTTTTTCTCTCTAATAAGCTTCCTCCATCCGCAAAATATACTAGCAAAAATCAATTTCGAAAATACCTTGGCCAACACCAAAAATCATACTATGGAGAAATTGTGCATGAACTCTAACACCACCCGCTACATCCACCTCAACGAAGAAAAACCCTTTCGCATTATTCGAACACGGAACCTCCCGTTCGGGTAGCGTGCCAACAGCCTAGCCGCTACCGGTGCCCCACAGGCATCCGGTGAAGGTTGAACCTCACTTTGTTTCCCTTGTACCTTCTGTGCCAGGGCTAAAGTAAACAACAGGCCTCCCTATATTCTGACATGAATGATGATGACGAAACCTTATGGCAGATGCAAAAAATGAACAACGAATATAGAAATTGAACGGTGGATATCCGAAATCACAGCGAAGAAAACAAACACCAGATCGCGAATGCACAACGAGCAATACTTTTTGAAAATGCGGATGGGATAAACTTTGATCTTCATCATGGGAGTTTTATATGCATATTTCCCATAAACTCTTGACGTCGACGAGGATATTAACACATCGAAGGATGAGTTTAACACGACGGCGGAGGAGTTTAACACGACAGCGGAGGTCTTGACTAGCACTCACAAACTTAGAAAATAGCGCCATCAAAGATAAGATATTTGCGCCATGGGTTAGGAGAACCCAATGCAACCAAATATTTATTTAAAAATAATTAAAAGGAACCTTAACAAGGTTTTTAATTATTTAAATAAATACTTCCTCCTGGACCCAAATGCATTAAACTAATGCATCCACCTGTAATATTTAAACCTGCCAACTTGGGGTTTATAAAAAACCTTTGAAACTGTCATGTCGTAACCTTCATCAAAACAAGTTATTTGACATCAAATCAAATTCCTTCAAGAGATTTTTGACATCAATGACAACTTATACACTTGAGCAATGGCAATGTACCCAAAGTACCCAAAATTGCCAACACTCAAAGTGCTAATTCCAAGGCCTATCAACATGGAAAGGTTTATGGAATGGATAACTTGTTGTTGCATGGACCATTAAATACTTGTAGTATTATTAAATGAGGTGCATAACTGGAATTTTTCTTATAATTACATGGATGTTTTCCTTAATTAGCACTAGAAATTCAACAACAAAAGTGAAAAATTCAAGAGCTATCAGTAATGTTCAATTCATTGATGGGGAAAATTATAGCATTGTAGTCAAACATGATAGGAAAGCTCTGATAAATTTGACAAGCAATACTAGAATGCAATAATAAATGATGATCATGAATTGAATTGAGAAATTAAAAATTAATTTGTTTGTGGGTATTGCATTTATGTTGAGCCCTAAGGATACAATGAAGTTTAGGTTTGTCAAATGTAATTTAGTATACAAAATATTTAATTTAGAGCTAGCATAAAAGTATGCTTTAATAATCTATGGAGATTATATATTTTGAGATAAATAAATTTTGAAATGTGTTAATAATTCAAATGTGAGGTGCTTGATCATAACATTCAAATCATTTCAAGTGTTGGTGTTTCTCAAGTGCCTTCTTCCATGTTATTCACAACTTCCTAAATTTGAGATATTTTCTTGACTAAAAACAATTCAATAAACTGGATTGTGAGATATATGGGCATTGTTGGAAAAATTAATGTATTATTTATATTAATTTGAAATGATATTAATTAGCCACTTTAGCATTAAAGGACCAAACAATGTAGGTTACATGTAAGGTAAAAATTATGACGAATGTGTCTATCTAGTTTGATTGGACATATCAGTCACCATCTTAGGTCATAAGATGAGCCGATAAAGTGCATATTGAATATATGAAGAACAATTGCATCTAAATTCCAAGTGACTTTATTTGATAAGGAAAAAGTAATTACCAAATATTAAATTATTTTGTTATGAAATAGTTTATGAAGTGTGATTATTAGTTTGATACGAGTTTAATATTTGAGTGTGTATTTAATGTTTAGGTATAGAGTATGTGTCAATGTGTGAAGTGTGTGAGGTGTCAAGAGTGCAAGTGTGAGTTGTGTGAGATAGTGAAGAGTCATGTAAGGTGTCATGTGTGAGTTATGTAATTATGATAATCTTTGTCATTATGAGAGAAGAGAGAAGGTCAAGAGACATGCATGTGGAGAGTCACATGTAATTATATATTGATGAAAAAACATTGTAAAAAGTATCAAACTAGCATGATTCATGCATGATATTGTAAATTTGATTAATAATATTTTTAGTATTTTGTGTGCATTATTATTGTGATTATTGTTGTATTATCTTGGATAAATTTACCTTTGAGATAATCAAGTATAATTGCCAACATGATATAAAGGAAACAAATGGAAACAACAAGAAGTATATTGGGGTACCCATGGGCACCCCAATGTATAATATTTTATTCACCCTTATGATACAAATGAATCCTCATTGAGGGGTATTTATACTGATACCAAATCCCTAATGATAATTTAGCCGTAGACTAAGAATAAATTAACCATGAGGTTAACCTTAAGGTAAAATAATAATAAATTACCCTTTAAGTAGATTAACCAATACCACTAAAGGTGAAATATTAAAGGATCCATAGGCTTGCATGAACATAACCATAGGATTACAAATTCATATGCCTATAGGCTATATAAATGGTGCTTATAAGCACCTCATAACACATTTGGCATTGGCCTAAACAATATCATATTACAGATATCTCAACACCCAAATAATCTAAGCTAAGAGGGATAAGGAGAGAAGGCATTATAGGTAACACCTTCCACTCATAATGGATGCTCTAGTGGACCTCCACTATTCATCCATCCTCTTCTTCATCATAAGAAATGTTGTGTCTAGCTCTCAAAAATTCTATCTCAATTTTTCAAATTTTAATACAATTCTTGATAGAGTATGCTTCCATTTTACAATACTCACAATTATTTGACTTCTTAGAAACCCTAGACTTTCCATTATGAACCTTAGCCTTAGATTCCATTGAATTTAAGTCTATAATATGATGTTGCATATGAGAAAGAGATCCAAAATTCTCCACTTCTATTTCATAATGAATTAGAAGCTTGAAAAGTCCTTCAAGAGAGATTACTTATGGTTTTCTATAGTCAATCCCATTACATAAAGAACCAATCCAACTATATGAAAAGGAGGAGAAATATTGGAATTAATATATTTGACATACATTTCATCACTCTTTACCTTGCCTCTTGCCATAGATCAACTTTTAGAGCTTTCAAGTGAGATATATAGTCTTCGACATTATTGAAATATAAATTTTTGATATTGGAGAGCTCAATTTCTATTTTGTTAACTTTAATAGCACTTAATTTTCCATATAGATATTTCAAGGCAGTCCATGCATCAATAGGATCGATCTTCTCTCTAATGTGAAAAATACTTCTAATTCCACCAGCATAAAGAATAGTTCAAGAGCCTCCACCTTTCTCTTATTCAGTTCTTAATCACTGAAACCTTTTGACTCATTATTAAATATGAACCAAATATTCTTGATTTTTAATAATCCTACCATTTTAACTAACCAAGTGCTATAATTTCATCCATCAAGGTTAATAACATACTCTAAGAAATTCATCTTATACAATATCCCTAAATAGATCTATAACAAGTCTGTAGATTGATGTCATTATTGAGTAGAGCCCAAAAAATTATACAATCTAAAAAAATGGGCTCCAAATGCTTCTATATGTAAAAATTTTTGCCTATAGAAGATTTAGTTAGATTAGCACTCAAATCATGAAAATAATCAAATTCCAAACCTTATAATTTTTTTCAAATTAGCAACTATGACACATCACCACTAGATTGGTTAATACATCTACAAATCAATGATTGAAAATTTGTATTTGTAGACACCAAATTACAGCCACTAATCCTCCATCCTAACCATTCCACCACCCACTTGTCCACCATACACCTTTCTTGCCAATTATTTGGCCCAATTACACCTTTCCCACCTTCAAAAGGTCCAATTCCACCTTTCATGCCATTTCCTAACCCAATTGGGCTTATTTTAATATTATTTTATATTATTATATATTTAATATAATATTTTGTATTATATTATAATATATTTATTATAAAATATATATTTATTAAATCAATTAACCACAACCGTCCATCTTCATTAATCCATGCCACATCTAAAAAGTAATCTCAAACTTAGGATCTAATAACCTTAGACACATGATTAAAAGTGCAAGGCTAAAACCCTAAGAAAACCCTAGGTTGGATTATAAATAAGGGCATTTGTAAATGCTCAAACACTGGAATCCTGATATTAGAATTTGCATCTTGAAGAGATCATTGGTGAAGCCCTAGTGAAGAAAAAAGAGATAGAGCCTTGAAAATCCAAAGCCCTAGCTAGCCAATAGGACTTATGTTATTCCAACCATCCCCCATATCCATCCTTTCCATCTTGCCATCCTCCATTGTCATCGCCACCACTTCCACCCATCCATCGCATTTGTCGCATCTCCCAAATCTGATTTTGCATATTTTATCCTCATCACAGGCGCTCTCCCAAGCTTGTGAAGCTCACTGTAGAGATTTCCAAGCATACACCTATACCTGCTACATTGTAAGCCCACTACAGAGACTACAAAGCTCACACTAGAGCTAACCAAGTGTGCGTTCGATCCTGTTGCAACCACATAAACGTGAATTAGATCCTGTTGTGTCATGCCATCTATTGTCAAAACTACAACAACAAAGCGAGGAATCATCACAAGCAAGGTATATCTTTATTATTTTTATTTTGTTACATTATTTGTATATTTTGCATGCCATTTGATCCATTTTTAGTTAGGGTTTACTAATGTTTGAGGGTATCACACTGTGAAGACCTCACAGGTGTTATTAATCCCTTTCTCTATTTTTGTGTATGCAGATCTACAGATTATACATATTTTTGAATGGCTATTGAATTTGGAGTGGTCCGACATAGGATACCTGAAGCCCACTCATTCTGTTGGAAGTGAGGGCACACTATCTGAAGACACTTTATTATTGTAGCTAGGGTTTCATAGAATCCTAGCATTTTGTAAATATTTGTATCAAATACTCATTGAGTACATATTGTATCAAAAGGAGTTTATTGGCTCCCCCCGCTTATTGAATAAATCTATCTATTTTGTGTAATCTTGTGTTTATTTGGGTCATTTTATTTCTTTATTGTTTAAGTGTCATGTTTTCATATTCATAGTATTGTATGATTGGTCAACTATTCAAGCTCATATATTTACAAACATAGCATTTTATGGGTTTGTAGCTAATGGGACTCAAACCCATGACCCCTTGCAAATAAGCAAGGGTAGTAACCAGTGTTCCACATGCACACACTAAATACCAAGCCAAAGGTGTATTTCCTTAAACACACCTTGACCTAATAAACCTTACACAAAAATAAATGCTTATGCCTACTCTAAGTTAAACTTGGGATCTCCCTTCTAAAATTAATAAGACCAACCATTATTCCATGCAATCGATTGAGTTTGAAAGAACATCTTCCTATCTAGAGTGCATATACTACTCTAAGTTAAACTTGGGACCTCCCTTATAAAATTAATAAGACCAACCATTTTTTCATGCAATCGATTGAGTTTGAAAGAACATCTTCCTCCCTAGAGTGCATATACTACTCTATGTAGTGAGAAAGGGATACAAAAATAGTTTTGCATGGAATAAAACTGTAGACTTTGGTTTTACATGAGAGTGGACCAAACATCATGCCAATTATGTAGATGTGATTCATATATGAAAGTAGATCCTTTTAAATAGTTCATATCAAGAGGTATTGCAACAAAAATATATGTTTTCAATGATTCAAAACAATGATGGCTTCCCAAATAAGCACCATCCCTACTTTGCAACTCCCTATTTGGTGAGTGGAAGGGATAGGGTTACACCAAAGACAACTAGAAAATTACCAAGTGACATAAGAGAGGAAATAAAAAGTTGAACACCATTCTTTTTGGGTCCAAGGAAGATGGTCTAACCATCACTCTATCTGCATTGACATGCATGCATTCACTAGAATTCAGAGATAAAATATGTGAAGTTGTTTACAATTTTTTTACAAATATGGATTAAAAGGTACTTCAAACTTAAATATATGGCACTAAAATTTAAAGTTTCAAATTTAAATTTGAAACCTTCAAAAGAAAATAACCTAAGGGATGCCCTTAATCATGAGTAAAAAATGATTCTCTTCTATTGGTGAGTGATTCAAATTTGGATATTGCTCTAATACCATGTTTGATTTTGTAATATTTTCTATAATATTTTCAAAACATACATTCACCACAATCATAATCCTAGAATAAGAAAAGGAAATTATAATATAGAAATAGTAAATGGCATAAAGAAAATAAATGTAAATGATAACAAGTATGAGGTGGGTGCCTATGAGAACCTAAATATATTACATTTTATTCACCCTTATGATAAAAATGCATCTTCATTGAGGAGTATTTTATAGTGATACCAAATCCCCAATGAGAGGTTCACCTTAGGAAAACATTAACTTAACCTTGAGGTTAACCTTATAAAAATTCATAATTAATTACCCTTTAAATGGATTAAGCAATACCACTAAGGGTGACATATGAAAGGGGCATGTAGGATTACATGAACATGCCATAGGATTACATGATCACATGTCCATAGGCTACATAAATGGTGCTCACAAGCACCTCATAACACATTTGACCTTATCCTAAAAAATATCAAATTATACATATTTTAATAGGATTTTGGATTGTGTATAAATTGGTTAAAGTGTATGTGTATACTTGAACCCAAGTTAATCCAAACTATCTAAGTAGGGCTTGGTGGGTGGAAAGGTGACATAAGCCCACTTTTCCCATGGTGGTACCCACTAAATCCAACTTGTTATCATATAGAAGTAGAGCATAGTGTATTCAAGTGGAATATTCAGAATGATTATGCTAAAATATAACCTTTAGAAAGGGGAAAATTGAATTTTTTATTTCTATATATTCCTCTATAGTCATCCATTTTGGCATGGAATAAAATGTGTAAATATCATAGGAGTATATTTTCATTGTAATTGTTGTGGATATTATTAAATTAGAATATAAAATTGATTTTCTTGCATAATCCATAAATAATATTGCACAACACTCCAATAAGAGAAAGGAGTATATGGGGTAGGGGTATTTATAGCAATACCAAATCCCCAATTATATCATAAAGTTTAACTTAAGCCAACATAACAAGAGGGATTTAGGTTAATTATAAATCATAAATAGAGTTTAACTTGAGAGGGTCTAACAGTGGAGATTTTAGAACATTGAATAGAGGTCCAAGGTTTGAATCCTACAAGGAGTGGGGTTGTACACCATGCTTTGATAATTAGATTATAGTTGAATAATGATATATTGTATAAATAAAATCCTCCATGGGGGTATTTTTTTATGGCCTATGGCCTATGGCCTTTTAGATATTAAAAAATAGTTTACCTTTTTTTCCTTCTATTTTGCATTTGAATTATCTCTCCCAAGTTCTTTCATACCTAAAATGGAAAATTTGTAATTGTATCATAGGTCTCAAAATCTATATTTGTTTCATAAATTATTATGTTGTAATAAAATATGAAAATCTCCAAATTTTTCCCTTTTGGAATTGAAAATATCCCTATCATATGTATTCTTACCTTAAATTAAAAGGAAATAGAGGTGTTAATGATTTCTAGTATTACTTAAAATAAAAATATATTGCTTTAGTTTATTTTGAAAAGAATTGAAATGATTTATTTATATTTACTTATAGATCTAGTAGCTTGCATAGAATAGAAAAAATTAAACTTAGTTGTGGCAATTGAAGTACCTATAAATAAACAAACACATTTTTAGTGAGCATAATTTGGGATTATAGAGAAAACCAAAAGTGAAAAAACACAAATAAGAATATATATACCAATATACTACCATATTTAATTGTTCTAGAAATACGTAGTGCTAGAACTATAAGTGGTAGAGAAAATTAAGCAACTAGAAAAAATTAGAATATATTTTTGGTCATCTAGGAAGGGTATTACAAATTGGTATTAAAGCTTGGTCACTACTCTCAGTCCTAAATGAGAAAAGCATAATAACTAAAAAATTTAAGTGAAAATATAAGATATGGAATAACAGATAATGGATTCATGTTTGAAAGTGTGCTTTAGGCTTTAATAAATTTGATTGATTTAAAGGTGTCAAAAAAGCATATGTGGGATTGAATGTGCAACAACATAATGAGTAGATTTTGATGTCTTAACTCATTCTATGATATCAATAAAATGGATTTACCCTTAAATAGACTACAATTAATTCCCTTCTCTATTTCCTTTGTAACTATTTTTCATTCACAAACATTTATGTTTATTTTTTCTTCTATTAATTTTGTGTTCAACTCAACCTCAACAATAATATAAACATCATGCCAATAGAAAATATGGATCAATTACATATACAAACTATGTTTCAATTTTACATAAGTGCATAACATAAACACACTCAAAAATTTCTAACCACCATGCTTATCACTAGGTTTCCTCAAACCATTTCATCAAGAACTAGACTACCAAAAATATATGCTACTTTTGATTATTTGGTGTGTATGCTAATTATTTAGTAACATGTATAAAGAATATGTTATATTTTGGAATTCAATAATTGAGGTCTCTGATTGTGATGTGATCTACAACAAATCTTTTAACTTCTATTATGTAATAGTGCATGCATGCATAAACCTAACAACTTCACCTTTCCAATTGACTTTAAGATGTTCATAAACCTATTATCTCTATATAAAATAGTTTATAATACCTATTTTATTTTACACTTGAATAGGCATACAATGCTCCTAATTTAATTAAAGTCCTTTCTCATATTAAAAAAATACTACAATAATATAATTTTAATGGTATTGAAAAATGAAAAAAATATAAAATAATAACAATTAAAAAAATTACCCTTTTCCTACATGGTTACCATAAAATATATGTATTAATAAGAAGGGATGTCTCCTCCCTTTTGTGATTAATTTTATCTTTATCATTTTGTAATATTCTTTATCATGTTCAATTTAATTTGAAGTAATTAACTGCACATTAATCCTTTCAAATACATATGAGGCACATATAAGCATGCCCAATTTTGATAAAATATCAAATTTTTATTAAGGTAAAAGGGATTTTAGGGTCCCCAAACCCATACAAAAATCTTCACTAGATATACCTTTCACCATAAATATTGTTCAAAAACAACTACCAACACACCAACTACTTCCATTGCTCTTTGAATTACAGTAGCATTAACAATATTAATCTATACATTACCCAAATAAAATAACTTAATACTATCAGCCAAACAATATAACATGCAAAACCAAAAAGTACGCAATTCCAAAAAAACAAACCCCTAGCAATAAAATAGAGCTAACCATTATGTTCTAGGATTATAAAAGCATCAAATGCCTTTGAGGAGCCAATCATCCTTAACTTAACTCAGGTGTATTCCAAAAATGAGCCAATGCCTCTAGAAAAATTTACTAGATACCAAAAATTTTGATTTGTAGACTCTGAAAAACCCTACAGGATCTTAAAGTTATGTTTGAGGTCCTCCAAGATATGAGCCTTCCTCAGATTGTTGCCTTCATCTTTCTTGGGTAAACTTGGTCCTTCATGTGTTGCCACCCTTGATAAATTTTATTTCTTTTCTTCCATAATATGCTTTCCAAATTCCTCCTCTTATTTAGACATGTCATCCTCTAAAGAAATCTCATTCAATTTAGAAGAATTGGATGGATCGTCTACCACCTTCACTAATTTCATGAATTGGTGTATTGACCTTCGAGTCTTCCCCAAAGTAGATTTGGACATTGGCATGATTGATTTGGACACTAGCATTATTGATTTGGACACCAACATAGTTGAGTTGGTCGTAGGCTTATCTGGATTCTCTATTTGTATCTTCTTTTCCCTCCACCTATAGTCATTTTCAAAGACAATAACCTTGTCTATTTGAGAATATCCCTCACACCCCTATTCAATTTCAAAACCATTGGCTCAATTTTCATAAGATCATCCGCAATTATGTACTCAATAGTACTATCTCTCAAGATATCACTTAGTAATTTTATGCAAGCACTCATATGGTACTTTGCATGCACTCTTTGTTCATTCTCTCAATGAAATAACCTTCTCCACCTTAATAAATCATGCTTCACTTGTGCTACTAGCCAACATATTCTAATATCGATCATGAGGTAATTTGACCTTGAGAATTAAGGGTGGCCAACTATCTAATCTCTTTGATGAGGGAACATCCAATTCATGGCAATGATATCCCTTTGATCAACCCTGGGAGTGGTAGCCCCAACAATCATTTATTTAGTTAAAGTTCTCTTGATGAGTTTCCTAAGGAATATGGGTGGGAAATATTTCAAAAAACTCAAGCCAATTGTATTTTGTTGTCTTGGGTACCTAGGCTTGTAGGCATATACCAACATGGCTAGTCCACTTAGATATACCCCTAAAAATTTATTTTATTCATTAAAATCATAGCTAGAAACACCATTCCCAACCTATTGCTCTAATAGGAGCTTGTTCCCTAGACTTTCAAAAAGGATTATTTCCAATAAGGGGGGAGGGAAATTAGTTTCCCAAACCCTCTTCTTTTCCAATATCACTCCTTGGTTAGCCATAAAGTTGGTCACCGCAATACCTTCTCTATACACATGTTGAATAACCATATTCTTAAATATTCTAAGGTTCAATCTACTCTCCATAATCATGTCAACTGCAATCCAACTCGGTTCCTATTCTTCCTTTAAATATTTGATGATGATCATCGAGTCCCTTTCAATAACCACATTCTCCATTTCCAATTGTATAATAAGTTGGGTCCCTACCAATAAAGCTCTTGCTTTAGCTAAATTATTAGTTTAGTAGCCTAAGGGATCTCCATAGGCTAGGAGGATATCCCCATCAGCCTTTCTCACCACACCCCCTACTCTAGTTGGACTCATATTACCCTTAGACACCCCATAAAAGTTAAACTTTATCCAGTTAGGGGGAGGGAGGACCATTTCACTTCCTCCCTAGAATGTCATTGAATACATTGATGTATAGTCATTGGAATTCCCCATTCTCTATATACTAAAATATCTTGTAGGTACACCATGTCCTCCTTAAGATTCATTACCTTAAAATTTTCTAAGATTACATTTTCAATTCTAGCACTGATAGAGGAAGCCTCCCATTTTTTCTCCTTGAAGCTTTTATTATTTCATTCATGCCATAGACCCCACATAAGGTTCAAGATATAGAATTACTATAAATAGTCTAAACACTAGCTTCTAAAATGTGAGGTCCACTAGAGGTATACATCAACTATATTGTTTGGAAAAACCTAGAAAACTAAGAACTTGTTAAAGATATGATAAAAAATCACATTCTATAAATAGATGATACACTATCTCCTTATATTTCTCATATAGGGAACACTTGTTAACAATATTAAAGTCTCTTTTACATAAATTCTCTATAATTAAGATTTTATTTTGAACTAGTAACTAGAAAAAAATGTGTTATTTTAGGAATTAGACTTTTTATCCACACTTTCTTTACTAGGATCCAACCTAGTCCTTCCTTATCTAGAATAGAATAACCAGTATTAACCAAATACTACCATTTGCTTTCCTTACTCCATACAAATGAATCCAAACCTCCCATTGGGTTCAAAGGGTTGACTCGAGTGACCAAACTCTCAGTAAATTTTCTTTGGGTCTCATCAAAGCCTTCCAAGCTTACCTCTTTCCATCTTGGTCTTCCTTCTTTGATGACTAAGAAGTCTTTAACCATAGGTCCTATCATCTCAGATAGTCTTGGTTTCAAGGAATTAAACTCTTGATCTTCATCCAAGGTGGAACTATTTAGCCAGAAATATTTCCAAAAATCCACCTTCTCTCCATTCCCAATTCTCCACCTAATACCTTTTATGAGAAGATCCTTAAACTATATCAAATTATCCCAAAAGGAGGATCCTATTGGTAGTTCTACAAAATTGAGGAAGTCATATTCTTGTTTAATAAACTTAGCTTTTAGTATTTTAACCCAAATAAAATAATTATGTTTTAGGAGCTTCCATCCCATTTTATCGATAAGAGCTTCATTCATCTATTTCAAATGTTTAAAGCCTAACCCCCCATACTCCTTTTTGGAATGTACCTGCTCCCAAGATACCAAAGGCAACCTCCTATTATATTCTTAGCCTAACCAAAGGAAGGTTCACTATTTTTGTTCAAGCCTATTTTTGATATTGGCAAGGAGTTTAAACACTAACTTGAAGTTAAGCAGGATACTCTACAAGGTTGATTAGACTAGTTGGTCTTTTCCCACTTGGCTCAATAATTTTCCCCTCCATCCAGTTAGCATTTTTGTAAACATTTCTAAAACAAGATTCCATAGATCATTTTTCATTCTACCTCAAAAGAGTAGCATACCCAAGTAGGAGGTTGGGAGAATTTTAATTTTCTAGAAAAAATTATGGGAAATTATTTTATCTCCTCTTCAATGTGTGAAGAAAATATACTTTACTATTAACAAAGTTAACTTTGTGCCCGATAATAGATTTAATTTCTTGTGCTTGAGGGATAGAGGACTTAGAAACTATAATAGTATCATCAATAAATTGTTGATGAGAGATAGGATCCACTTTGGAAGCCAACTTGAAACCTCCTAAGTTGCCCTATTGAATTTTCATTGAAAGGCTTCTTCCTAGGACCTTCACTAGGATTATAAAAAAATATGGTGATAAGGGATCACCTTGGCAAATATTTTTTTTGTTGTTGAAAAATCCTACTATTGCCCCATTCACCAAAACCAAACATTTAGCACTAGAAATACAACTAAATATGACATCTATTCGATTCCCGTGAAATCCAAACTTCTCCAACACTTTGACTAAAAAGGTCTAGGAAAAATTATCATAGGCTTTATTCATGTCTAATTTCAAGAGCATTCTAGCGTTTTTGCTCTTGTCCATGGAGTGGATGACTTCATGAATAGTTGTGATACCATATAGGATTTAAAAACCTCTCATAAACCCTCATTTATTAATATCTATAATGAAATGGAGGAAAACCTTAAGCCTATTAGCAAACATTTTGGTAAAGATTTTATAGATTGTATTACAAAGGCTTATAGGTATAAACTATAGAAAATATCTAGCACCAACCATTTTAGGAATCAATATTATAAAAGTGGAGTTAACTTATGAAGGTATTATATGAGAAGTCTAAACTTCCTTTATGGCTTCCACAACCTCATTACCCATCACATGTTAGAAGTGTTGGAATAAGGATGCAAGGAACCCATTCAAAATTGGTGCTCTATCCCCTCCAATATCAAATAAAAACTTCTTGATTTCCTTAATTGAGATGGGGCCTAATAGGTACTAGTTTAGATTATCATTGATCAACTATGGTATATGACTGAGCAATCCTTCCACCACTACCTTATTAGCAATATCAGTGGTCCCTAGAAGCTCTTCAAAATAGTTTACTACTTCAAATCTGATCTCATCAAGATTGTTGGTTAAGGATCCATCATACTTTAGAACTTATTTTATCTTGTTACAAGTACGATTATGGAGGGTCGATACATGAAAGAATTTTGAATTATGATCCCCTTCCCTTAGCCATAAGATTATTGACTTTTGTATCCAATAAAATTCCTCACTTTCCAAAATATTATGATATTTTGATAGGAGTTTCCTTTCTTTTCTTCTAATCTCTTCCATCATCGCATATTGTTCAATAGATTTATCTAAATCTATTAGTTGTTGTTTGAGTTCTATTTTCTAATGGAATAGGTTCCCAAACACTATTCTATTCCAAATTTTTAAAATTTTCTTGATGAAACTAAGATTTCTTGAGATCTAACTTATTTTAGGGCCTATTATATCTTTTTGCCACCATTCCTATACTCTAGGAGATAAATATTCATGTCTAATCCATATTAACTCAAATCTAAATAGGCTATTAAATTTATTATTTTCCTCTACCATCTCATAGACAATTGGGATATGACCCAATCCAATTTTTAGAAGAGTAATCAGGATAGAATCACCAAAAATATTAAGCCTTTCCTACAAGACTAGAACTCTATCCACTCTAATATGAATTAAATAATCCCCAATGCATCTATTACTCCATGTAAACTGAAACCTTCTCATATCCATATCTATGAGCTCATTGGAGTTTACAAAATCTCTAAACTCTTGCATTCATACTATAGAAAATGGAGACCCACCTTTCTTGTCTAGAGGGTTGAGAGAGGAATTGAAATACCTAGCTAATATTCAAGGGATTCCTTGGAATATATTTCTCAATTGACTTAGGTCTATCCATATATTTCTTCTCCCTACAACCGTATTGATGTGTAGACTTTTGTTAACAACCAATTCTATTTGATGACTAAGTTATAATAGAATATTATGATAAACCACCTAGTGCTAACCACTATACATACTTCTATCCTTTTATTATCCCATAGATAGATACAAAGGCTCCAAAAACTTCACTGATAGCCATATCCACCTCATTCCATACTAAAGCCTTAATTCTATCGAATCTAGAGTTGTCTAATTTAGTTTCTTAAAGGAAGAAAATTTTTGGGTTATGTTCATGCCTTACACCAGATGATGTTTGAAGAGGGAATTTAGCCCATCCATGTTCCATGATACTATCTTCATTACTTACCTTTGGTGTGATGTTTCTTCCCTCTCCCAAAATTTAAGACTGATTGAGTTCCATTGGTAACTTCTTAGGTTGATTATTTTTGGATAATAACTACCTTTGGTGATCTCCCTAGACCCCCTTCATTTCCTACATCCAAAATACCTTTTGAATGGATTATAGTTAAATTTTTTTTACCCTCCTAATCCTTATTAGTGGTTTGTTTGTTTCCTTCATCCATCTATTCAGTTACATTATGAAAATATCCAATCCCTACTAGAGATTAAACTATCTCAAGGTTTTGGATAGGGTTTGGGGAGTGAACCATAACATCTAAATCCTTCTTTAGATCAAGAGGGACATCCTCAACAACAAAAAAGGTAGAAAAATTAATTGGATAGAGGAATGCCATTTCTAATATTTAGATTAAGAGGTGCTTTATTTACCTCACTGGTTGAATATTTGATTTCATATTCCTCGAGTGGCTCCTTCTCTTGGCGGTCCAACCCCATCCTATGATTCAAAACTTTGGCCTCATCAGTATTTTATTCATTTATAAGGATTTTCTTAGGAAACATATCAAACTTTGGAATCCATTTTCTTAGGAAAAGTCCTCTATGACCGTAAAACCATTCCCCCCTTGAATAATCCTATCAAATTTAGTTGTAAAACCAATTTTAATTGAAAAGAAGCTTTGGGGTAAGGCTACTATTTATATATGGTCGAGGGGCCTCCATTTTTCCATACCTATTTTTGATAAAATCTAGTTTCAGCATGACCTTGACAAATTTACCCACCAAATACATGTTGTATTTATCCACCACAAAGTCTTCTAGCTCATCTAGAACCATGGGCTCTCTATTTGTCAAATGGAGGTTGAAACCCTCCCTATGAACTTATTGATTTTCTCTAAGGATATTGAACGAATAATGAGTACTGAGGTTAAAATGACCTAGAGGATTCTTTTATTTATCTACTCCTAACTTGAGGCTCATATTTGTGCCACCATTTGACCTCAATCCCTACAAACCTATCGCATCCTTCGAGAACACCAAACACCCCAAACCTAGAAATTCCATTTTGTGATTTATTATCATATTGAATATCACATATTTTCATCTTTTAAAAAATACATCCTCTCCATATTTTTGAAATACAACTTCATTTTAAGGTATGGTTAGAGGAATTTCATAAACTTCTAATATTTTAGTTCTTTAGCTCTATGTTTTACACATCTCTAAGGTTTATATGTATTTAGATCTCTTGTTACATCAACTACTTACAACTCATGATCTTAATCCATCCTATAAACAATTTATCAACTATTAGAATCAATCAAAAAATATTTAATCCATGTTCTAGATTAAATATTTTCTTTTTATGCATCTATGCTATTGTCTCACAAGAATTCCACCATTGAATAACTAATGTAAATGAATCCATCATTTGAATAAATATATATACTACATCACATTATAGGTAGAAAAGTATCTCATTTTTCTTAGTTCATTGGCCTTGTAATTAATAAATCTCAATATCTCATCTCCATTTTCATTTAAAAATAGCCCTATTACAAATATCCATTGATAAATAGGAAGAGTATGGAAAAACCATCAAAACTAAAAACTCTACAACATAATGTTATGAACAATATTTAAAGATAACAAGTCCAATTTTTCCATGCTTTGAATGTAAGTATTATTGAAATATACTATTTAGTAGTTTTATGTATTATCTTAGAAACATTTTATGACTCCTTTGATATTCAAGGTTAGGGCAATATAGGTATAAATTGATTTTGGACTAGATGAAATTATGACAATTGCATTATTAACATTTTATTTACATTGATTTATTGATTCACTAGGTATGTAATTGATGAGCACCAAAAATGCTCATTTTTATGCATGTTTAAAAGGGGTATTGTATGGCATGTCTAACACTAGAAGTGTATTTTTGTGTAATTATTGCATATATTTAATGGAAATTGATGTATTATGCTTGATAGATATTTTTAGTGGGAAATGTGTGTAAATGCATATTTTTATTAATTTTTGCACATATTTTAGTTGAGGTATCGCATGGACCTAGTATTGAACAAACAATCATAATGTGTTTAAGTAATGAAAGATATTGTGAAGCCAAGAATGGGCATCTAAATATTGTTGAGGTATGACACCTATATCGCGAGTGCAAGTTGGCGCCTATATCCTAGGTACAATTTGGTTCCTATATCCTGATGCCTATATCCCAATGGTAGAAAGGTGCCTATCTATCGATTACTATATCTTAGCAACAAGAAAGTGACTATCTTCCAGTGGTAGAAAAACAACTCTCTTATGGTGGTCAAAAAGCACCTATCTCCCAGTGCCTATATCCTAGTGATAGGTCAAAAGGTGCCTATATCCCAATGATAGGCTAATAGACACCTATATCTGATGAGAATAAAGCACCTTTATTTTATGCTTTGACTAATTGACTTGAATACCACACAAAATCAAGAAATAAATGGTTATGTAAACTTAAGGAGTGCCATTGTTACCTTGCATGATTAATTTTAGACATGGCTGCTCTCTTAGTAACCAATTATTGTAACTATGCATGAACTTGAAGTAGCGAATCATGTCACAAGATTAAATTAGAACCTATTTTTGTAATAGGTGATGGTAGCAACTTGTATAAAATGTAGGCCATTCCTAAGATAAAGGATCCTAATTCTTTCTAATTTGTGGAGTTTTGTTATTCTATACTACATAATTATTAATAAAATTTTGAGTGTTCTCTATATGTTTATATTCGGAAAAGTGAGTGTTACATAACAAGTTGGGTGGACCGTCTGTGGAAGCTTGGGTCCACTCCAGGCAGTAATCCTCACCTATTATTTTATTTCTTGCTTTCTTCATTTTTGTAGTGTTAATTTTTCTATTTTATTTAATTTAGTTGCATGTTTATTTTCTACAATTTCATTTCAAGTTGTGTGTTTGATTTCAAAAATTTCCCTTTCAATCATGTGTTTGATATTAGTATTGAAGAACACGCGATTATACTAAGAGGGGAGGTGAACAGTATAAGATTAAAAAAATTATTTTTCTTTCCAAAGTAGTATTATCCAATATTATCAATTGTAATAATAAAATAATGCACAAATAATTACACACATAAGAGACAGATTTATGTGGTTCACCCAATGTGGGCTACAACCATGGAGAAAATATTTCTTATAAATTTTATCAAAAAATCTCTTGGGAACCAATTCCCTATTACAATTTTTATGGGCACCAACCCAAAGGAGACACCAATTCCCTATGCTCAAGTTCATGGACCTCTATCCACAGGAGACACCAATCCCCTATGATCTATTTTGTGTACCTCTATCCATATAATATACCAATTCCCTTTGCTCTGGTTCATGAACCTCTATTCAAAAGAGACACAAATCCCATCTACTCTATTTCATGGACCTCTATCCATAGGAGATACCAATCCCATTTTATCTGGTTCATGGACCTCTATCCATAGGAGACACCAATATCATTTACTCTGGTTTGTGGACCTCTATCCATAGGATACACCAATACCCTTTGATCTAGTTCATGGACCTCTATCCATAGGAGATACCAATCAAATCTACTCTAAATAATACTTTTATATGCTCCCAAACCTGATCACAATACTGCTCACAACTCTTGCTCAACTTAGCTCTAAAATATTCTCACAATACTACTCAGAACTCTGCTCAAATTTACTCATAACATATGCTCAAATATGCTCACAAAACCTACTCAAATATGCTCATAAAAGTGCTCAACACTGCTCCAAAACCTGCTCACAAATGTGCTCAACAATATGATCCAAAACCTATTTACAAACACCACTCATCTACTCCAAAATATTGCATGCATACAATGCTCATCTATTCCCAAATATTGCATACAAAACAATGCTCATCTATTCCCAAATCTTGCATAATGATGTCATCAAGTTCTTCACCTATTATTCAATGTGCTTTTCTCAACTAAAGCAATTTAGACATATTCTACCCATAATTCTTTTATCTTCATGAACATATAAAGAATTATATGCACTAACAAATGCCCAATATGTTCTTCACATTCATTAAGTCTATCACTTTCACATGTCTCACATTTATTACATCAAAATATATCTCTAGTCTAGCACTTGATGATTGACCCTCTTATGTGCTTCGAAAACCAAACTAAACCAATGCACACTTTTGCTTCACAAATCCTTGCACATATATTTCCAATTTCATTCAACAATGATGCACAAATTTATTCTCAAACCCTTGCACATATATTTCAATTTCATTCAACAATGATGCATAAGTTTGCTTCACAAAACTAGCCTATAACCCTTGCAAATTTTCTTCCAAAATCAATCACACTCAATGCTTAAATTTGCACACAAAATTGATCTATAAATTTTTCACTTTCATTCCCAATATCATTTAAAACAATTCATAGGTTTTCTCATAAATTTGATCTATAATCTTTCCCAAATTAGATCCAAGCAATGCTCAAACAATCAATCCTTATATCTCCAAACATATGACAACTTAATATATTTTCTTCAACCAAAAACCACCTTAGGAAATAATTAGATCACCATACCTCAAAATTTCCTTGATGATGTTGTGCCTTGAAAACTTGTCTCAAAAAGAAATTCCTTTCTTTTGCCACTTCAAAAACAAGTTAGCAAATATCCTTTTCATACATTAAAAATCCTTCTCAAAAATATGTGCACAATAAAGCTTTAAAATAATACTTTATAACTCCTTTTTAGTCTCACAAAATAAAGTTTTTCATAATTAAAAAAACCTCAAATTTCCCTTCTTCTATCATGCAAGAATACAATTAAATATAAACCATAATATACTTTATAACTCCCCCACATAATATGCAAAATATAATTTTCCATTAAATCACAATACACATTATAACTTCCTAACTTGATAATATATCGTGCAAACCTTATATCTATCCTAAAAATAAATTTGCATAGTAAAAGCAATTCAAACCTTATGCCTCCCTAAATAAATAAAAAATTCTTTTGTCCTTACCAAACAAAGCCACCGTGAATTGACCTTGTGACCTCCTACTTGCCTATGCCCTAACACAAGCTAGGCTACCATTCGAGCTAGCCATCCGTACAAGAAACAAAGCGTACAATATTTATTTTAATGTGTTTTTCAGATTTTTCTATGTTCAAAAATAAACTTACCAAAAATGGTGCCACCATGAATTGACCCTGAGACCTCCTTTTCACCTATTCCCTAGCACAAACTAGGTTTCCATTTGAGCTAGTCGTCCATGTGAAAAAAAAACACATGATTTATATTTGAAACCCTTTTTCAGATTCCTTTCTAATCAAAACTCAGCAAAATGATGTCATCATGAATCGACCCCGAGACCTCTTGTTCCACAATGCTCTAGCGTAGGCTAGGCTACCATCTAGGCTAGCCACCCATATGGGATCTCTAACACATTATCTCCTCCTTGTTTTTGCTTTTGATTCTACCTCCAAGGACATGCATGCTTCCCCTTATGCTCTCCACGCATCTCACACGAAGGATTTCAATTTTTTCTCCTTGCACACCATTGCAAAAATGAAATATTACTCCCATTTATATAAGTATATTGTTTTTGTAATGAAGAAGCATTATATTAAAGAGGCTTAATCATACAAAAAGGGTTGCTGGAATTGAGCACACCCCAAGTCCCAGAGTCCAAAACCACACTAACTGTTGACCACACAGTTAGGAAGACAACAACAAAACAACTTTAAGCTATTACATCATAGACATCAAAAGAAAGTAGGCCTGCAAGAATTTAAGCATTGTTCGGTGCCGGCCCAACTACCACAATTATCCGACTCAGAATGGCCCCAACCATCATCAACAACACCATTGCCCTCTTGAATCTCTATTTTCCCATGAGGCACTATATCTTGTGAGGGAGGAGAAGAAGAACCATATCCCTAACTCACTACCAGAGTCAAAGGCACAGAACAAGTAGCCAAATCCCATGCATTGGTATGAACAAAAGTCGAGGGACAAACATCCAACCCAGAATTGGGATAGGAAGAAGAAGCACCACCTATAGAGTTGCATTTAGAATCAGGAGGAGGCTACGGCCAGTGTCAAGCAATGCCACTTGAATGTGAATGGCCGCTGTCTCAGGACCTAGCACCAATAGACCGAGGATGCCTCTAGGTGGGAGGAGCATCAGGAGGAACGCGACTCACCATGCATGGTGTATTTTTCTAGTGGTCCATCAAAGTGCGTAAATACTGCAACTTCACATTTATCTTCTCCACTTGTTTTGACCTTGGAACATTGGTGCTATATTATATTTTTGACTTTATGCTTGCTCTTATGACATTGGAACCCTTTTACCTTATATTTTTTTATATTATAATATTTTAAATCTTGGATTTAAATATTATAATATTAAACCTTTGTTCAAAGCCTTCTATAATTTCAAAACTTTTGTCCTTCTTTTAAACCTTTGTCCCAAGCAGTTTTAAACCTTTTTCCATCTCTTTTATAATATTTAAATTTTATATTTAAATATTATAATCCTTAAAAATAATTGCCTTGCTTTGCAATAAACTTTCCTTGTAATATATATTTGCCCTGGATGATTTTCCACTTGTTTTCTATTTATCAAACCCATATTTGACCTCAATGATATATTGTCCATCCTTATAAAATTTTCCTCCTTGAAGAATATTTCATGCTCCTTTGACATCAATGACAACTCAATATTTCCAACAATATCCCCCTTTGTCATTGATGGCAACCCTACAAAAATTTTCTTTTATTTCAACTAGATTCCCAATATTCTCCCCCTGAGAAGCTTCTCCCCCTCACTAAATTCTCTCCCCCTTTGACATCAATGGTGAAGGACTCCTTGGGGATAAAAATAATATACTTAGAATAGCCCCCTTACTACCTCATTTTCTTGAGGTGATCAATTTTGAAATGGGAATGAAACTCCCAGATTACTATGCTTCTCTTCTTATTTCATTTTATTTCTCCAAAATTTTGAAGTCATACCTCTTTGAACATTTTGAATTTCCTTCTTCTTGCTTGTCTTTAGAAATTCAGGAAACATTGTTCTACACAATTTTGCTTTATGTCCAAAATTATTGCAATTGAAACACATGATACTATAGTCCTTGGAAAGTGCAAGTGACTTGAAATTTCTTTTGGTGAAGCCATAATCATTCTTACCATGAACCCTGCAATGTACATATTTATGTCCAAAATTGTTGAAATTGTAGCACATGATGTTGTAGTCCTTGAAAGGTGTAAATGAATTGAATTTCCTCTTGGTGAAGCCATAATAATTTTTACATGAACCCTGTAATACACAACTTTATGACTAGAATGATTACATGAGTAACAATAACCTTGGAAAAAATATTCATCTTGCCTTGATCTCATGGTTGTTTCTTTGCTTTTCCTATGATGGTCCACATTCCTTGATGATTCTTTATTTGCTTCCTCTTTGATGCTATCACCTCTAAACACATCAACATAGGTCTTAGAGTCTTCTTCAATTTATTTCTTTGATTCCTTTATCCCTTTTGATCTTGAATCCTCTTTTTGTTTCTCTTGACCTTCTTCAAAACCAAGTCTTGTCTTCATAAATGGAGATATCTATGCTTTGATAATATCATCCAAATATTTTGATATTTTCTTAAACTGATATATCTTATTATTGAATTTCTCAAGTCCCTTCCTTAGAATGTTAGCTTCATATTCTAGTCTTTCACATTCTAGTTATTTTACCTTTAACTATTCAGCCATACCTTCTTCAACTTTCTTTGCCTCTTCAACCTTCACTTTTAAGTCTATGAGATCTTGTAGGAGCTTTGTCTTTGTTTTCTCATCCTCTTGAACTTGAGCCTTCAATATTGAATTCTTCTTTCTAACCCTTTTCAATTCTCCAATAGCAGCAATAAGTTCCTCCTCTATGTTAACCATGGTTTCTTCTTCATTTTATAAATATTTCCCTTTTTCTATATCTTTAATCACAAGAGCATCTTATTTCTCTTCTTCTTGGTCTTTGACAATAGGAGCATCTTCATTCTCTTCGATGGCCAAAAATAGAATTTCTTCCTTTTTACTATCGAAGAGGTTCTCATCACTATCACTTTAAGCACTGTTTGCTTCTTCAACATAAAAAACTCTTCTTGTGCATTTGAAATATCTTCTTCTCATGCTTGCCTTGACCATACCTATTTTTCTTTTCATAATAAAAATTTATTTTCTTATTTTCTTGCAATCCTTTTCTTCTTCACTGCTACTATCTCCATTTTGTGTATAATTACCTATATAGTAACCAATGTTACCACAACTAAAACATTTCAAACTCTTCATACTTTTGTGTTTTCTTGGACCCTTCTCATTTCTTCTCACAATGTCAGCCTCTTCATCACTACTTGATTCTTGTTCTTTATTTTTTTTCCTTTTTGAATCTGAGTGTTGCCTCTCTTTTTTTTTTTTTAGTCCTCATATCATAGGCTATGAGAATTCCATGTAGCTCATCCATGATTAAATTTTTGATATCCTTCATCTCCTCTATTTCTGAAACCTTTACATCATACCTCATAGGGAGTGACCTCAATATTTTTTGAACAATAGTAGATTCCTCAATATTTTCTCCAAGTCCACGAATAGTGTTGACAACCTCATCAACACGAAGTAGATACATAGTAATATTTTTATCATATTTCATCTTCAAGTATTCAAACTTCCTTCTGTGTGTTTGAAGTTCTACCATTTTGACATTGTCATCTCCTTCATATGTTCTCTGTAATTTATCCCACATTTCTTTTGTTGAAGTATGTTGCATGACTTTCACAAACTCTGATTCACATAACCTACTCAAAATTGCATTCATTGCATTGGCATTATCTTCATATGGTTTCTTACCACTTGCATCTATAGGATGAGTTTTAGATGGTGTGAATCCATTTTAAATAGATTACCATGTATCATATCCATGTGCCATCAAATGAGTATTCATCCTTACACTCCAGAAAGTATAGTTAGTACCATCAAACAATGGAGTATTATTTGATAAAAATCCTTCCTTATGATCCATGTGTGTTCCTGTAAGATCTTCCTTAAAGTTGTTAGGATTTCATGAAGGAACCCACTATGATACCAATTGAAGAACACAATCGTATACTGAGAGGGGGTTGAAAAGTATAAAAAAAAACTTTTTACTTTTCTTGCCAAAGTAGTGTTATCCAATATTATTAATTATAATAATAAAACAATGCATAGATCATCACACACATAAGATACACATATTTAATGTGGTTCATCCAATGTGAGCTACATCCATGGAGAAAATATTTCTTATATATTTTTCAACAAATCTCTTGGGAACCAATTCTATATTACAATGTTTACGGGCACCAACCCAAAGGAGACACCAATCCCCTATGCTCAAGTTTATGGATCTCTATTCATAGGAGACACCAATTCCCTATGCTATGGTTCTTGGGCCTTTATCCAAATGAGACACCAATCCATGTTTCTCTGGTTCATGGACATCTATCCATAGGAGACACCAATCCCCTTTGCTCTATTTTGTGGACCTCTATCTATATGATACACCAATCCCCTTTGCTCTAGTTCATGGACCTCTATCCATAGGAGACACCAATGCCCTTTGCTCTGGTTCATGGACCTCTATCCACAAGAGACACCAATTCCCTTTGCTCTAGTTTGTGGATCTCTATCCATAGAAGACAACAATCCACTTTGTTCTGAATACTACTCAGATCTGCTCCCAAATCTGATCACAATACTACTCACAACTCTTACTCAACTCAGCTCCAAAATATTCTCATAATACTACTCACAACTCTACTCAAATATTCTCTCAAATATTCTCATAACATTTTCTAAAATCTACTCACAAAACCTGCTCAAATATGCTCACAACATCTAATCATAAAAGTGCTCAACACTGCTCCAAAACTTGCTCATAAATGTGCTCAACAATATGATCCAAAACCTTCTTACAAACACTACTCATCTACTCCCAAATATTGCATGCATACAATGCTCATCTATTCCTAAATCTTGCATACAAAAAAATGCTCAAGTATTCCCAAATCTTGCATAATTATATCATCAAGTTCTTCACCTATTCTTCAATGTGTTTTCCTCAACTAAAGCAATTCATACATATTCTACCCAGAATTATTTTACCTTCATGAACATATAGAGAATGATATGCACTAAAAAAATGCCCAATATGTTCTTAAAATTCATTAAGTCTATTTCTTTCATATGTCTCACATTTATTACATCAAAATATAGCTCTAGTCTAGAACTTGATGATTGACCCTCTTATGTGCTCCCAAAACCAAACTAAACCAATGCACACTTTTGCTTCATAAATCCTTACACATATATTCCAAATTTCATTCAACAATGATGCACAACTTTATTCTCAAACCCTTGCACATATATTCCAATTTCATTCAATAATTATGCATAATTTTACTTCACAAAATTGGCCTATAACCCTTGCAAATTTTCTTCCAAAATCAATCACACTCAATGCTTAAATTTGCACACAAAACTGATCTATAACTTTTGCACTTTCATTCCCAATATCATTCAAAACAATACATATGTTTGCTCATAAATATAATCTATAATATTTTCCAACTTCGATCCAATCAATGCTCAAACAATCAATATTTATGCCTCCAAACATAAGACAACTTAATATATTTTCTTCAACCAAAATCCACCTTAGGAAATAATTAGATCGCCATGCCTCAAAATTTCCTTGATGATGTTGTGCCTTGAAAACCTGTCTCAAAAATAATTTTCCTTTATTTTGCCACTTGAAAAACAAGTTATCAAATCTCCTTTTCATACATTAAAAACCCTTCTCAAAAATATGTGCACAATAAAGCTTGAAAATAATACTTTATAAATCCTTTTTAGTATCACAAAATAAATATTTTCATAATAAACAAACCCTCAAATTTTCCTTCTTCTATCATGCAAAAATACAATTAAATATAAACCAAAATACACCTTATAACTCCCCCACACAATATGCAAAATATAATTTTCAATTAAATCACAATACACCTTATAACTCCCTAACTCAATAACACATCGTGCAAACCTTATCTCTCTTAAAAATAAATTTGCATAGTAAAAACAATTAAAAACCTTATGCCTTCCTAAATTAATAAAAAATTATTTTGTCCTTACTAAACACAGCCTCTGTGAATTGACCTTGTGATCTCCTGGTTTCCTATGCCCTAGTGCAAGCTAGGCTTCTGTAGCCTCCCACATGAGAAACAAAGTGCACAATATTTATTTTAATTTGTTTTTTGAATTTTTACCTATCCAAAAAGAAACTCAACAAAAATGGTGCTTCCATGAATCAATCCCAAGACCTCCTATTCGTATACACCCTAGCGTAAGCTAGGCTACCATTCGAGCTAGCCATCCGCACAAAAAATAAAGTGCATGATTTGTATTTTAAACCCTTTTTCAAATTTATTTCTGATCAAAACTCAGCAAAATGATGCCATCGTGAATCATTTTTGATACCTCATGTTCCATAATGCTCTAGCATAGGCTAGTCTATCATCTGGTCTAGTCACCCAGATGGGATCTCTAACGCATTATCTCCTCCTTATTTTTGCTTTTGATTCTACCTCCAAGGATGTGCATGCTTCCCCTTATGCTCTCCACGCATCTCACATGAAGGATTTTGATTTTTTCTCCTTGCACACCATTGCACAAATGAAATATTACTCCCATTTATATAAGTATCTTGTTTTGACCTTGGAACATCAACTATATTAGATTTTTGACTTTATGCTTGCTCTTATGACATTGGTACCCTTTTACCTTATATTTGTTTATATTATAATATTTTAAATCTTTGGATTTAAATATTATAATATTAAACCTTTGTTCAAAGCCTTCTATAATTTCAAAACTTTTGTCCTTATTTTAAACCTTTGTCCCAAGCAGTTTTAAACCTTTGTCCATCTCTTTTATAATATTTAAATTTGATATTTAAATACTATAAATCCTTAAAAATAATTGCCTTGCTTTGCAATAAACTTTCCTTGTAATATATATTTTCCCTGGATGATTTTCCACTTGTTTTATATTTATCAAACCAAAGTTTGACCTCAATGATATATTGTCCATCCTTATAAAATTTTTCTCCTTGAATAATATCTCATGCTACTTTGACATCAATGACAACTCAATATTTTCAACAAGTATTTTAATTTCAACAATTTACTTCCTGCAGTTTCTTTTAGTTGTGTGCTTTATTTTTTGCATTTAGTTTTTATGGGTTTGGATAAATTAAACTAAATTAATAACACACCCCCATAAAACCAATGATATATAGGATATCTTACAATTACTACAGGTATATACTATGCATAGGTACTCAACAATTTTACGAACTCCTAGATTGATAAATTAAATGAAAGGAAAATAACTATTTCTTTAAACAATTTTTTGCTCACCATTTTGGCATTGTTGCGAGGGAGTGCCAACTGTAGTATTCTAGGATATTTAGATCAATTAGCCTAAAAATACCTGTTCAAACTATCTTACCCATAGATCCTTTACCTGATAATGTACGAGTTCACCAATTCTAAGAGTACTAGATAGATGTTTTGTTAAAAGGGTAGAGATCACCTCAGAAGCACCTAAAATATATTTTGACATTCCTTTTGAATCATCTAAAACACTTTCTAAAAATATACCATTATCTCCACTAGAGAGACCTTGGCATAGTAATGCAACCTTTAGAAAACCTTCCTTTAGAAACTCAATATGGAAATCTCTTGAAGCAGGATTTGCTTCAAGTTTTGATTTAGAACTTTTGCTTAAAAACACAAGAGCTGAGGAAGATTTATTGAATACCCAACAATGGAAGGTAGTTGAAGATGGAAATATTTCAAATTTGGATTTAGGAATATTGTTAATAGATAAGAAAAATGAGTGTGACACCTTGTTAGATACCTTAAAGAAACTGGTGTAGAACCTACATCACCTAAAATGATGGCTAGAAATGATTAAATTTCCAATTGAATAATTAAGAGGAGATACAAAAATGAAACACATATCTCCTACACACATTTCTACTTTTAGAGGACTACCAACTGAGGACCCTGATCTATTTCTTTTCAAATTTGATGTGATTTGTAGATCAATGGATAAAACTAATGCCCAAAAACTAAAACTATTTTTCTCTATGTTAGATGATTCAACATTACATTTTTATCGGTCTAGGGAAAAAATAAAGTGCCACCTAGGAGGATATGAAGAAAATACTCCTAGAACAATACCAAGATTTTTTTAGGGTATGATATGCTGGATAATAAGTCCTAGATATGTCATAAAGGGAGGAAGATTCATTGGAATATTACTAGGAAAGATTTAATTTCAATATTCAATTTTCACCCCATGCAAAATTGGGTGAGAAATCCTTGAGAAGCATATTATTAAGGGGTATCACAAATGAATCCTTAGAATCCTTAAAATTATTATTGAGATGTGACATTTACCAACACCAAATGTTTGATATTTGATAGTTCTATCAAAATTATTCTAGAATAAATGGTAAACCCATCAACCAAGTAATAAAAACCACAGCCTCTATAACAAAGGTAGAAATAGGCAATTTTTTGGAATACATGAAGAGTGATATCCTATCATCTCTTGTACTTCAATTAGACACATTCCATATTTAGAAAAAGAAGCAGGAAACTAAAGCATCACTAGCCCTTTTTTGCCCAATATGTAGAAGAAAACACCTCGAGAATGAGTGTCCAAAAATATAAGATCAGAATGTGTACCATTTGTTAGATGAATCACAAAATAAAATTGTGCCCTAAGTTAGAAAACATGAAATATGAACCAAAATTTGAAGAAACTTACTTCATGGGTAATAGGAGAAATTGACAACAATTTCCTATGGGAGGCAGTATACCATGAGTATTATCACAATATGGGAGATCCAATTTTGTGAACCAAAGATAAGCTTAACCACCCAATATGGGATGATGGGGTCAGCCACCTTGGATGAATTCCACCCAAGGATCTACTCCCTACATACCTTATCCATGGATGCCATACTAGCAAGATAGAACACAATGGTGAAATTATAATACATGGACTTGACCTCCATAATTTACAACACAAACACCATTGCTACCTAGTTTATCGGCACCACCTACTTCCAAGACACAAAAACTACTAGTACAACAAATACCAAATTCAAATAATAATACAAATTGACCCACATATCAGGTAGACATGGGGATGTACCCTATGTATCATATTAGTTTAGATTTTAATCCTATACAACTTAGGTTAGGTAGACAATTAGAAGTAGCTCCCACACATCTGATAGTGGAGGAAGAAAAAATAGAAGTAGAAGTAGAAGAACAAACACCTCCAGTAGAGGAGGTGGAAGAAATTGTAACTACTAAACAAACCAATAATGAAGGGGTTTCACCCTTCCCCAAAAGGTTACAAGAACCCAAAAAATAATTACAACCAAAATTTGACATAATGTAAGGTTTGAAAAACTTGACTGTCACAATTCCCCTCTATCGGGCTATAAGATATGTGTAAATTTACACAAAGGCCATTAGATAATTATGTCTTAAGAAATCAATATATAAACAATCATAGAAAGTAGTGCATGTGGTAGGTCAGTTAGCTGACTTAATTTTAAGAGACACCTACCACCCAAAGTACTCTAATCTAGGAAACTCGGTCTTAATAGTTCAAATCATAGGCTTAAGGTTACCCAAAAATTTGGTATATCTAGGAGTAGCTATAAATTTTATGCCTAAATAAAACATGCAAATACCGCAACTAATATATATGAGGCCAGCAAAAATAGGTTTACAATTGGTTGATCGGTCTATAGTACTTCTAGAGGGAATGATAGAAGATGTGATTGTAACTGTAGATGCATGGGAATATTTGGTAGACTTTCTAGTTCTGAAGTCTAGATCAGGAGTGGATGGTTATCCACTCATATTAGGAAGTCCTTGGTTGGAAATAGTTAACACATACATAAGTTTTAGGAATGGATAAATAATAATTTTGGATGGATAAAACATTAAAACCTAGTCATTTATCCTCCTGTAAAATCCACCAATGAATTGGAAAATGAAAATTTGAAGTTCTAAATAGTGATGCCTTGCCAATGCTACAACAAGTGATGGACCTAGATGAGGTAGAATATGAAACCTATGAATATGTAGTAATAAAAAACTTCTTTCAGGAAGAATCTTCACATTCTCCTATAGAATCCCCCTTGTAGGCAATAAGAAAAATCATGTTAAACAGATAGAGATAGAACATGGTAAAACACTTAACATTGACAATGTATTGTCAACTATTTAAGAGGGCAAGTTGAAAGAAATACTAGTCAACCATAAATTTGCTTTCATGTGGGACTATAAAGACATGAGGGGTATTACACCCAAAGTATTCATGCATAAAATTTATTTGGAATATAACACAATATCGGTAAGACAACCTCAAAGGAGGATGAATCCAACAATGAAATAAATAGTAAAAGCTAAACTACAAAAAATTTATCAATTGGATTCACATTTTGGATAGTGAATGGGTTTCACCTTTTGTGGTAGAACCTAATAAAAATGGCAAGTGGTGTATTTTTGTGGATTATAGAATGTTAAAAAAAGCCACTAGAAAGGACCATTTCCCCCTACCTTTTATAGACCAAGTCCTCGATACTTTGGCAGGATGAAAATATTTTTCGTTCCTTGATGGGTATAGTGGATATAATAAAATCCAAATAGGATATGAGGATTAGGAAAATGCCACATTTATCTATCCTTGGGGTACCTTTGCCTACTGAGTCTTACGATTCGAGTTATGTAACACACCTACCACTTTATAAAGGTCAATTCTTAGCATTTTTTAGATATGGTAGGAGATACTGTAGAAGTCTATGTGGATGATTTCACTGTATATGGTGAAACATTTTAAGAAGCTATAACTAATCTAGAGAAATTACTCCAGTAGTATCAATAAATAAACCTATCCCCCAGTAATTAAAAATGCTTCATGTTAATGCAAGAAGGGATAGTTTTAGGAAACCATATCTTTGTTAAGGAGATCAAGGTAGATAAAAGGAAAATAGAAATGATTAAAATATTACCTACTTCCCAAACATAGAGAGATATATATAGTTTATTAGGCTTTGCTAGATACTATCAATGTTTTATTCAAGATTTTAGAAAAACCACCAAACCACTGTACATACTGTTAACCAAAGATATCGAATTTGTTCATACTAGTGAGTATCAACAAGAATTCCAGACCTTGAAAGAAAATTTGACAACTGATCCTATATTAAGAGGTCCATAATGGAACCTCTCCTTCCACATATATGTAGATGCTTTCAAAAATTCTATAGGGGTAGCACTAGGGTAGAAGGATGAAAATGAATTTTAAGTCATTTTTTATGTTAGTAAAAATCTTATGGGCGCTAAGTTTAACTACACTATCATGAAAAAAGAATTCTTTGTAGTAATACATGTTATAAATTTTACCATTATATCATGGGCTATAAAATATTTGTACACACTAATCATACAACCATCAAATATTTTATGAACAAGCCTATAGTAAGTGGCAGAATTATTAGATGGCTTTTACTTCTATAGGAATTTGATGTAACCATTGTTGACAAACCCAACAGGGATAATGTTGTTGCATATTTTCTCTACAAGTTAATCTCTCAAGATAACACTGCCATTGAATACCGATTTCTAGATGAGCATCTCTTTTATCTCAATGAAAAATACCATGGTATGTTGATATGGCCAATTACCTAGGAACCAAAAAAATATCACTTGCACTCAAACCTCTTGAAGCTCAAACATTAATTGAAAAGAGTGCAACCTTATCATGGATTGATGGTTGCCTATTTAAAATTGGCCTTAATCAAATCATGCATAGATGTGTTTTGAAAAAATGAAAATGCAAAATTTTTAAAAGTCTATCATGATTAACCATGTGGTGGACATCTTGTAGGATGAAGAACTACATTTAAAATTTTGCAAATAGGGTACTGTTGACCCTTATTATTCAAATATGTAATAAAATATGTTAGCCATTTGAAATCAATGTTATAGAATGGGTAGAACAACTCCATGAGATAAAATTTTCCTTTAGTCCCATGTGCATATTGAAACATTTTATAAATGGGATATGGATTTTGTCAAACCAATAAATCCATGATCTAACAATAAAAGGTATATTTTAGTATGTACTGACTATGTGAATAAGTGGGTTGAAGTGCAGGAATTACAAAATGTAAAAGAACATAATGTAGCTCAATTCTTGTATGAATTTATTTTCACCAGGTTCAATATTCCCAGGGAGATTACCATTGACCAAGGAACTCAGTTTACCTCGAAGATGATTCAGGAGTTGATGCAGCATTTCCATATATGGCACAAAAAAACCACCCTCTATAATCCACAATAAAATGGGTAGGTGGAGGTTACAAACCAAGAGTTGGAGAAACAGTGCAACAACACAAGAAGAACTAGGAAAAATACCTCTTGGAAGCAGTATGGGCATATAACACTACCTGTAAAACAACTATGAGATTTACACTATTTCATTTGGTGTATGGGAAGAATGCAATGATGCCAATTGAATTTTAAATAAAAACTCTATGGACTACTATAGATCTAAACCTAAACTTAGATGTTGCACAATAGGAACATATTTTCCAATTGAATCAATTGGATGAACATAGTCAAGATGCACTGCAGTGCATAGAAATCATGCAAAAGCAAAGGGTCATGTGAAATGATTTCCAAATATAACTAAAATAATTTAAAGAAGGATATTGGACATTACTTTATGATTTCCAATTCTAGGAGTGCAAGGTAAAACTCATGCAGAGGTGGATGGGCCTGTATGAGGTGGTTGAAGTAATTAATAATGGTGATGTCCATGTTAAAACCATTTACAATAGTGGCATAATTTTAACAATCAATGGCCACTACCTATGCCCATACCATGTGCCTCTAGTCCACATGATAGAATCAAATGTAGGCATGGGGGAGATCCCATTTAATAAAAAAATTCAGCAGTTTGATGATCACTTATGCATTCACAAAAAAAATATTTCATATATATAATATTTCTAATGCATTTTTAAAATAATTTTTTTTTTTTAGTGTTTTTATTTTGCAAGGACACGTGGACTCGAATGTGATCTATAGACATTCGGGCCAACTACGCCTATCAGACACAAAACTATAATCCTTGTTTTTCTTTTATTTTGTGTGTTTATTTTGTAGGGCCATGTGGACTTAGATACGATCTATAGGCATCCGGGTCAAAATGGGCCTATGAAGCATGAAGCTACATCACCCTATTTTTCCTACTTTCTAGGAGTATAATAATGCAGAGAAGGAACCTATATCCTGGGCATAGGTTGGTGCCTATATTTTGGGTGTAGGTTTATGCCTATATTTGGGTTCATATATAGGTTTTTTCTTCCCACAAGGAAGTAAGCACCTATATTCAAGTTAATACAATGATGTCTACTTACCACCAGGAGGGCAACACCTATATCTGGACCACCACCTATCTTCAAAGCCAAAATAGTGAAGGCACCTATATTTAGAACCAAAAAAATGAAAGCACCTATATTTAGAATCAAAACAACGAAGGTGCCTATCTTCAAACCATAATAGTGAAGGTGCCTATATCTATAAGTAGAGCACAAGTGCCTATATTTAGAACATAGGTGCCTATATTTAGAAGTAAAACATAAGCACCTATATTTAAACATAGGTGCATATATTGAAATCAATAAGTGCCTATATTCCAAGGAACGATAGTGCCTATATCCATGCACATACAATGAAATAAACAATCTTATGGATGAAGTATACCTACTTTTTGGCCATCAATGCTGGAGTATGCTTACTCTTGAGATATTGACAACAAGGCACACAAATCCTGAATTTCAATGTAGAAGTGTGTTGTGCCATAGTAAATATATCATGGTTTTATTTTCAACACAAGACGTCAAAACTAATAAAAAATGTAGTATGCAATAACATTACTTTGATGATATTGCATCGAACATAAAAATGCAAGCCACTAATTCACCTTGATACACTGTAATTAATGTTTTGATCAATCAAGTTGCACCACCAAGCATTTATACATCATGTTTCACAAAAAATCTCCTAGTTATGTACTATTTTTTTTGTTATTTATGTGCATAGTTATCACGAAAAATATTTATGTATTACATGCTAGTACATACCCTATGATTCCATTGTCCATTCATGCAACCCCATGCCAATAATATACTAAATGGCACCAATCAAGTGTGGGGGATATTATAACTATATCTAACTATATCTTGACATGTGATTTAAGATTAATTACATGGATTTTGTAATTATTATTGATTACAAGAAGATAGGTGCCCACTATATGCATGGATGTAGCCATATTCTTTAAAATGTTTAAAATGGATATAGGTACCATTTTTCAACTAGAAAGGCCAAAAAAATAGAGCAGATTTCATGGAAGGAGCTTCCTAAAATCATGCATAGAAGAAAAATAAACCCACAGATCTCTCGAGCATCACATGATTTTTTTAGGACCAATTCAAAGCTATGGGATGGATGAATTATTGTTGCTTGGTTAGTCAAGGCTAATATATTATGATAGCATGAGAATTTGTAGCTTGAATGAATCATGGAGATGTACAAATGCAAGGGTAGGTAATACTAGTAATGGAAGAATATGTAGTATAAGTCACTAACATCCCATGCATAGAGGACTAGACATACAAGGGGGATAATATCAAGCATTGTACTCAAATATTTTTTGGGTAATCCAAAATGTGTTTGATGTGATCGGGGTTTCCAAAATAGTATTTCCTAGAGGTATGGCAATAGAATTTTGAGCAATTGGCTAGGTTCTTCACTTGCACTAGAAAATATTCTTGGATCAATACCAAGCACTTATGATTTCTAAATCATCTATTGCACGGGGATCATATCAATATCCCATATACCAAGCAGGCACAATAGTGACTTTAGGACATCATGGATAATTTTCACCCTAATTTGGCATGCATAAGCATAGAGGGCTACACCACCACTACCATTAATTGTAGAAAAGATAACTATATCTAAATGATCTAGTGGGCAACATGAGGCTACTGGGTACAAATAAGTAGAGGTGTCTACCTCCCAACATAGCCATTCAGAAAGGGAGGTATATTAGGCTAAATTGAATCAATTTTGGGTGATAGCACTACCTACATCAAGAAGTGGGTGACAATCAAGAATTTTGTGGACTACATTTCATCAAAGGATAATGAGGATCATACGATGGAGGATGAAAAAACCACCTAGATATTGTATAATTTAGCCTCTATTGAAATGCCTTGCAACAACTGTTTAGAGGAAGACCTCTAGAGCCAATTGAGGAATATAAAATCACAAGCCTCCAATTGGGAGGAAAAGTTTAATGCAATACAAGATAAATTTCAAGATTTTTTATGGGCTACCATAGTAGAGCAACAAGAGTCTAACCACACTATGTGGTAGTTGAAAGACACAGTGCAATAGCTAGATAACATGGTGTAGCAATTGCAATAATTGCTTATCGCAAAATAAAATTGAGTATATGTTGTTGTGCAGATAGACTAGACCATGGATCTAGTAAGTTTCTCCATCAACTCAAAGGAGAAAATAGATTCCATGAGGGCATATCACTCCAATTCTAGGAGTTCATAAGACACCTAGGTGTCTGACATAGGGGACCAATTAGAAGCCCATGTAGTAGATATTTTCTAGGAATAGGGGAGCCCTATTTTGCAGAAGTGGGCCTATTTTTTTTAAATATCAAATTGTGAGGAGGATGAGACTACTTGATCAACTGGTCAACCTGAAGTTGACCATTCAGAGAATACCCAATTAGCTAGTAAGGTAGCAACACACATATATGCTAACCAATCAGCTAGAGAATCACCTACATGCGATAATGTGTTAGGAACCTACTATTAAAATAAAGCACACTCACACAAAATACTGAAAAATAACTCACATACATCAAATAACTCAATATCACTATGCAGAAATCAATTACAGAAATGAAACAATCTCACAATAACACTAAATTATGGGCCTCTTTGAGGAGGAAACCTCATTCAATATTTCATTAGCTTGCAAAAGGATAATCTCGTACATGGCTTCATATATTTTTAAAGGAAAACTTCATGCAACCCTACCTAAATGCTCAAGAGGTGGCTTACATGCAAAATGCCACTTGAGCTAGAATATTCCACCAAATGGTGGTTACAATCTTGATAAAAATGGTTACATGAAATGGTACCACTTGGCGAGGTATCTTACTACATCGGTTACAATATTGATAAAAATGGTTACATGAGATGGTACCACTTGGTGAGGTACCTTTATTGCCACCTACATTACTAAGTATTGCATAATAAAATTAAAATGGGATCCCCATGTTGGAAGTGGTTTATTACATAGGTAAATGAGAATTACAATATTGTGTTAGGATAGGATCCTAACATGTCCTTACCCTTCAAAACTCTTTGTCCTCAAAGCTGAAATTGAGGAAACTGGTGTTGGAGTTGATGGAGAGACTCCCATGTAGCATCTTCTAGCTAGAGCCCATACCACTGGACAAGGACTTCTATGATGGTACAATTGCAGAGAGTGTGGGTGCGGTGATCCAGAAACTATTTTGGTTTGAGTAATATGGACCCTTCCTCATCCAATTTTGGAAATGCTGATTGAACCTGTACCTATGTGCCCACAAATTTCTTGAGAGAAGAAACATGGAAAACATGATGGAGCTTGGAGGTGGGTGGAAGAGACAATTTGTTAGTGGAACCAATCCACTGTAGGACTTTGTAAGGCCCATAGAATTTTGCAGTAAGTTTCTAGCACCAACGAAGTTGGAGGGATGAATTTTTGTATGGTTGCAAGTGAAGGAAAACCATATCACCCACATAAAAACTATGCTTGGATCGATGCTGGTATGCCTATTTTTGCATCCAGTTCTGGGCCATGTCCAAATTATGCTTCAGCTGGTGAAGGACATCGGTATGCTGGAAAAGAGTAATGTCAACTGACTAGATCCTAGAGTTTCCTGGAATGTATGAATAAGGCATGGGTGGAGGGCGCCCATAAATAGCCTCAAAAGGAGTGAGTTTGGTAGTTGTATGATAGGACGTGTTGTACCACCATTCAACCAAAGGAAGCCATTTCACCCATTGAGAAGGATGAGCTGATGCAAAGCAATGAAGATAGGTCTCCAAACATTTGTTGACAATCTTAGTTTGACCATTCATTTGTGGATGATACACTGAACTCATTTTGAGCTTCGTTCCCTGCAACTTAAACAACTCTTGTCAGAAATGACTAGTGAAGGTTGGGTCTCGATCGGACATAATGGAGGTGGGCATACCATGAAGGTGAAAATGGAATAGAGGAAGATTTGGGCAATGGTGGAGGTTGTGTAAGGATGGGAAAGGGGACAAAAATGAGCATACTTCGAAAGGTGATCCACTACCATGAGAATGACAGACTTACCACCCGATTTAGGTAACCATTCAATAAAATCCATAGAAATATCAGTCCAAACCTAATATGGAATGGGCAAGGGTTGAAGAGTGCCCATAGAATGAACTGTTTCACCTTTCATCCATTGGCAGGTATCACAAGCTACCACAAAGTCACAGATGTCATGTTTCATCCCTGTCCAAAAGAATGTGCGCTTGAGGTATTCATACATTTTGAGAAATCTAGAATGACCTAAAGAGGGAGCATTGTGTAGTTCCTTCATGAAGAGTTTGAGGAGTGGTGTGACACGGGGAATAACAAGGCATTGGTCATAACACAAATATTGGCCATCCCAATTGTAGCCTAGGGATGAAGTCAGATCAGCTTGAAGTGAAGCCATCAAAACTTGTAGTTCTACATCTTGAAGTACCTCATGTCGTAAGGAATCTATCCATTGGGGGGAAGGTACGGGGATAACACATATCATACTAAGGGCCTCAAATTGGTGAGAGAAAGCATCAACCATAATATTTTCTTTGCCCTTCTTATAGGTGATATCATAATCATAGCCCATGAGTTTAGAAACCTATTTTTTTTGTTCTGGGGTAGCAACCCATTGTTCTAAGAAATATTTGAGACTCTAATGGTCTGTTTTAATGGAGAAATGACACCCAATGAGATATGGTCTCCAATGGGTGACAACATGTAAGATGGCCAACATCTCCTTGGCATATGTAGATTTTCCTAAATTATGCTCAGAGAGTGCCTTACTGGTGAAGTCCAAGGGTCTCCCTTATTGCATCAATACTGCCCCAATGTCGCAATTGGAAGTGTCACTTTCAATGAAAAATGGTTTAGAGAAATCTAGCATGGCTAGAACAGGTGTGGTTGTCATGGCATGCTTTAATTCAATAAAGGCTTGATCAGCGGGTCCTGTCCAAGTGAAAGAGTCCTTATTTAACATAGATGTGAAAAGAGCTGCTATGTTCCCATAATTATGAATAAATTTCTTGTAATAACCTGTAAGTCCTAAGAATCCTCGAAGTCCTTTGAGAGTGTGGAGTTTTTCCCAGTCTTGAACTGCCTAAATCTTCTTAGGGTTGACCTTGACACTATCTTTGGAAATAATGTGTACTAAATACTCCACTTTAGTTAGACCAAATGAACACTTAGACTGCTTAGAAAAAAATTGATTTTGGGCCAATAACTATAATGTCTGATCCACATGGGTAAGTTGTTCTTCCCAAGAGTGGATATAAACCAATATATCATCAAAGAAAACTAGGATGAACTTCCATATGAAGGTACAGAAGATGTTGTTCATAAGGCTTTGAAAAGTGGATGGTGCATTTGTCAAACAAAATGGCATTACCAAGAACTCATAGTGACCTTCATGAGTACGAAAAGCAGTTTTTGGAATCCTTGTCCTTGAGCCTGATTTGATGATACCCCGAATGAAGGTCCAACTTGGAGAAGTACATAGCTCCATGTAATTCATCCAACAATTCATCCACTACTGGAATGGAAAATTTATCCTTGATGGTGATCTTATTGAGCTCACGATAGTCTATGAACAATCACCACGAGCCATATTTCTTACGAAATAGAAAAACTGGAGAAGAATAAGGACTGGTACTGGGTCGAATGACACCTGCCTTGAGCAATTCTTGTACCATCTTCTCAATTTATGACTTGAGAGCATGAGGATATTGGTATGGTTTGATGTTCAATGGTGCACTACTTGGAAGTAGTGGAATAGCATGGTCATGAGAGCGGCGAGGTGGCAATGTAGTTGGTTCTGAAAAGATGCCATTGTGCTTAGTTAGAACAAGTTGCAAATATAATGGAAGTTGATCTACTATAGAAGTGGGTGGATGAATTGAAAATATTTGTGCAATGACCCCACAGGAGGAATTTTTCAACTTCTCCATGCGATTGGAACTAATAATTTGTTTAGGGCCAGACTTGATACCCTTGAGGGTATATGTTTGTCCATTTTGTGAAAATTGCATCCATAGTTCTACAAGGTTGCAATAGAAAGTGCCCAAGGTGCTCATCCATTGGGATCCTAACACAACATCACATCCTCCCAACTGGAGGGTGAACATATCTTGCTTGATTTCATAATCCCCTATCTAAATTTTGACATTTCAACATTTACCTTTACAAGGTAAGGTGCCTCCATTGTCCACCATGACATCAAAATAATTACATGAGTGTATATAGCAGTTGGTCCGTTTGGCCACTTGAGGATCAATAAAGTTGTATGTACTGCCTGAATCAATAAGAATTGTGAGATGTTGGCCTTTGAAATAACCCACAACTTATGGGGTGGTAATCCCAGCAAGAGCATGGAATAAAATTTCTACTGGTGTTTTTGATGGTTCCTCTTCCTGTGGAGTTGGTACCTCGGTTGTATCACTCTCCTCATCACTATGGTCACTATTTTTTTGTTCCTCCTGTATCGCTCCAAATTTTTTGCATCCCTACCTTCAGGCTATTGGATCCGTGCCCGAAAGGAGGATGGGAAAAGGATGGTGTGGTACCTCGGACGAGAGGACTTTACGAAGGTCCCGCCTCTCAAGGGAGGTGTGTTTTGGTGATTTTTCGACGGATGGTGGGTTCACCAGGAAACATTTGATGGCAGTTTCCATGCCTAGGTTTTGGAATGTGTTTAGATGAGTTTGTTTTATCCTTTAAGCATTCATCCTAGGTTTGGCCGAATGAATCTAACTTAATTTATATGAAAATGCAATTTAAATGCATACAGCAAACAGAGTAGAAAGTAGAAAATAGAGAATTTGCAGGAGGCCAATGGAGATTACCTGATCCGGAAGTCTGAAGAAGTTTCTGATGCTTGAAGTAGTTTGGATCGTCTGGAATTCTATAGAATCGCCTGCAATTAGAAGAGATCGTCTGAGATCTAATGAATTCATCAGACGAATTCATCAGAAACCTGCAAAACAGAGAATAGATGCAAAATGCAAGAAATAACACTATGCTAACAAAGGCAAATTACACCAAATGATAATATGAATGTTGAAAACTATTCAAGAACAGAAATTAATGCAAATTACTATGCTTTAATGGCAGATTATGAGCTTAACATGCAATATAGACTAGATGGGTGAACTCCAGATGCAAAATAGGATAAAAACTAAATAGATTATCTAATTTGCAAAACAAAATAACAGAGACAAAGTTGAGAAAAGCAAACTCCGAGCACCGATCGCCTCGATGTGGATTGCAGTCGAGATCATCTCGCTTCAGTACGAAATCGTCTCGAATTTGATGAGATCGTCTCCGATCTGGACAGGTTCATCGGCGACGATGGGTGCTGGCTCCGGCTGAAAATAAGTGGTGTACCTACATAAAAACTGCTATAGGACTAGTGCAAAAATAAGATTAAGGTGTTTTAGTGCAGAGGGATTCAACTTGCAGATAAAATTCAGCCAGGGGTTGGGGAGGGAATGTCCTAGAGTTTAAATAGGCTTAGGGAGAGTTGTTGGGAGGTTGGAGATCATCCCAATTTGGGAGATCTCCAATGGGGGAAGGGTCCCAACGACGCAGACATGCTTCTGCCCGAATTGGAGACCCGTTGGAATAGAGTCTATCTATGCAAATTTAGTTTTGTGACAAAATCGTCTGGACGTTCTAGTCCAGACGAAATCGTCAAATCTAGGGTGATATCGTCTGATCGACGACGATATCGTCAAACGGTCAAAACAACCTCTAAAAATGGCACGAAAAAAGGGGAAACGGGTTTCTCGACGGTTAATGGGCGATTTGGGAGGTTAAATTTGAATTTAAAATTATTTACTAAGGTGAATGTAATTATTCCAATTTTACTGCGCCAATTTTAGGGTGCTACATTTTGCCCCCTCTTTAGCGAATTTTCTGAAGAAAATGTGTTAAAGATGAGTTCTTCTCGATCTACGAGAAAGCAAAAAAATTATTCCCATTTTTAGGCGACGATTCTTGGTCGAATCGTACGACAACTTACTATGGTGCCCCCTCCGTGTTTTTACCCAAATCGAACGTTTGAGGTAAAACGCGAAAAAGCAAAAAATTAAAATGTTGAATAAAATTAAGAAAAATAGGGTAAAACCCTAATTCATTTTTACTGTTCATTTTCTGGTTTTAGAGCTCTGGAGCAAAAAATGGTTGAGACAGTGCACAGATCTACAGAGGTCCGACGCGGTCTACGGGTAAGGGTCTAAACTCAATTTAGATTGATTTAAGTTGCTTTTACATGCTTTCTAGATGAATTTTTAAGTGAATTTGGAGCATCGCGGCCATTTTTGGCCGTCAACGTCGTCGGGACGAAATCGTCTTGATTTTGACGAAATCGTCTCGATTTCGACGAAATTGTCTCAATTTCGGCAATTTCGCCCGAGGGCGAAATCGTCGAAATGGGGACGATTTCATCAAATTAGAGACGATTTCAAACTACGAAATCGGAGACGATCATGCTCAAATTTGGGATGATATCGTCCAATAGTGGGCGATATCATCAATTGCAAAAAAATGATCTTTAAGTTGCATTATTAATTACTGGAATTTATTGATTAATTATTGTTTGTTGTTTTGTTGTTTATGTTTGCAGAGAGGATTACTAAAAAGCAGAGAGTGGAAGTACGACAGATTGAGAGACGACTTGGCCGCTCTCACCCAGGTAGAGCAGGATCTGCTGGCATAGGCCGGATTGCAGCATGTGGCAGAGATGTTGCAGGTTTCCACAGACATGGGGCTACTGATAGCCCTAGCAGAGAGATGGTATCCGGGGTCTTCCTGTTTCCGGTTACCGACAGGGGAGATGACTCCCACACTGGAGGATGTATGGAGGATTTTGAGAATCCCCATACAAGGACGGATGATCATAGCGACGGCCAATCAGGGCCACACGATGGGACGGCTGTGTGGTGACCCGAGCTTCACCCTGGAGAAGGGTGAAGTTAATATCGAGGCACTACGCCAGATGCCTGGGGCATCCAGACTCACACGAGTTTTGGCTGGGGTAGTTGGTGGACTTCTACTGTGCCACCAGAGCGGGTGTAGGGTGCCATGGATGCTGGCAGATGTGATCTGTGACATGCGGGACCACGGCTACAGGTTCTCATGGGGCAGCTTTGTACTATGTCGGCTGTACAGGATCCTTTACGGGGTCGTGTACAAGGGCGGGCGATGTCTGGTTATGACATCACTACTATAGGTTTGGTGCTGGGAGCACATTGCGGTGCGGAGGCCGGTAGGGCTTCCACTAACAGGGATAGACGGGGAGATGCCTCGAGTCTTCTACTGGTGGCTCCGAAGAGGATCACAGTGGCGGATAGACCTTTCGATGTCCCGGAGACTACTGGATGATTTGGTCCCAGACCAGATCACCTGGAGGCCATGGAGGCAGCATCTAGGGTGGGCAGAGGATGGACAGGAGCTGGCTCGCATCAGGCGAGTCTGCTGGCTGAGGATGGAGAGGGGAGAGGTGGAGCTCCATCGCTACGACCGAGTTTTGGGACAATTCAGTCTACAGTAGGGGATCCCATATCTCAAGGATTATGAGTTTTCCCAGACCATCCGGGATAACACCACGGTTAGCGGGGCTCCAGACATGCAGCGATTCTGGAGTCAGGACGCAGACGATGCCCCCATCCAGCCTGTGGATGGGGACGATGCAGGAGTAGCCGATGGCTATGATGCCTAGTACATAGGCATTCGCCCTCCTCGGATGACGAGGGTTCAGGGTCCAATACACGCGGTCATGCATTGGATAGGGAGGCGATGTCAGGTAGCGATAGAGGTAGCCCAGGGTCATGGCAGGAGAGAGCAGAGGAGGCCATGGGCACAGGAGCGGCCACGGTAGTGGGAGAGGAGGGAGGAGAGAACCCCATATCCACAGAGAGAGAGACCACCATCGCCCGATAAGGGCAAGGGCATTGACACAAGAGAGAGCAGCGAGACGGTGACTCTTCGGATGGAGAATATCTGTCTCCAGACATAGGTGCAGACTCTGCAGGACGAGGCTGCACGACATCGAGCTGAGGTGACACAGCTCAGAGATGAGATTGCATGCCTCAGGGCACGGGGTGGAGGGGTGAGCACTCAGGAGCTGCTACGGTCAGTTTCTCAGACCGCATTCTATCAGGCTCTATACTACCAGGCGGTGCCGGAGGGCCAGAGGGTACAGCTATCGGCTGCCATAGCAGATCCGATCAGGACAGGGTCATCGAGGAGCTCATCCCGATCGATGACGAGGACTCATAGTACCACACATACTGCGATGGGAACACCTCGTCCTCCATAGGGCGGGGGAGGAGATGAGGTTGAGAGCTCTAGGGGCTCTCAAGACACTGCTCGGAGGACACTTGATTGAGTATGCCAAGATATCGATTGTGGCATACCAATCTATCTGATATGATGTACATATATATTTTTGAGATATATATATATAGATGAGATATTTTTGGTCATATGACTTATGTTATAAGTATATTGATGATGCTTTGATTGATTGATTTTGATAATGCTTGTAATTATGTCGTTGGAAAAGAATTTATACCTTTTGATGTCATGCTGTAATATTGATGAAATAATCTGATGTAACAAATTGTTTGTTTGTGATGCAATGATTTGATAAAAGAAAAGGGGACTTTTAACAATAATTTCAAAGGAAATTGTCGCTATTATAGACCATTTCATGGAGTCGCTGCTCACTCGGTCGTCAAGCTAATCCCATTTATAGAAATATTGTGAAAAGTGAAAGAGTGCTTAAGAGATTGTCTTAAGACTTTGTTGTGATGATGCAAATGATGATGATGATGATGGTTTGTTTTCAGATTTCCATAAAAATATTATGCATGAAATATTTGTAAAAAATGATTTTTGCTAGGCATAAATTCCTAAGTGTGATAAAATTGTTGAATAATTCCTTAGGAATTATACCGTCATTGCAAAAGGTTGACATAATGACATGAAATAATGAAAATGTGCATTCTTTTGAAAAGCAAAATTTGTTGTAATAAAATGAAGTCATATGGTATTTATGAGTTTTGATAAATGGGAGAATAAAAATTGTTACAATGGTTTGCGCTAGGCATAGAATATGTAGGTATAGACTTATACCATCATCGCGAAAATCAAAGAAAATAGATAGTTTTATTGCATGATTGATTTTTGATGAACATAAAATATGAAAATGAGGACTTGCGCTAGGCATATAATTTCAATTTTGGTTTTGAAACTATACCATCGTCGCGAAAGTCGATATGATATGTTTTGAAAGAAATTTGTGATTTTTCTATTATATAGTTGTCTTTTAAAAAATAATTGTACTTGATTATTCCAAACAAGTTGCAAAAATAATATTTCAAAGTATTTTGAAGACAAAAATTAGATTTATAAGGAATCCTATGTGCATATGTGAATTCATTTCCAATCTTGATTTATCATAATGATAGACAAAATCTCTCAAATACAAATGTGTGTGCAATTTTATTGTTCATTTACCAGGTTTGAGCAAGATACTATGATACAAGTTATTTGAAGAAACCAAATAAGTGTTCATTAACCATGATGTAGATGCATATAACCATATTAGACTACTATGTAGGTTGGATTATCAAGAGCTAGTTAATCCATAAGCAGACATAGGTCTGTACAAAAGAAGGTCGCTAATGTGACAGACATATCGCCATGCTAGGAGTTACCCAAGGCCAAGCGAGGTTGGGCACAAACCACCTGTTATGGGGCTTACCTCACAGTTTTCGAATAATTGAGAATTCCAGGGATTCAAGCTCATCAACCCTTCTTTTCTTTTCAAAGGGTAGGGAAAGGGATTTTATTGCTTTCTTGCTTTCTTTTGAACTTTGTTTTTTTTTCTTTTGTATTTATTTTGCTTGATAATGCTTGGAATATTGCTGAAATAATATTTTTCTTTTCTCTTTTTTCTTTCTTGAACTTTTTTTTTTTTCTGTGATAGGGATACTTGCTCGGATTAGCTGTAGAGCAAGGGATTTTTATTATGGGTAGGGGTGAGCTTGTCATTTTGCCAATTCTCAAATATTCTAGACCATGTGCATGATAGGATAGCAGGGGAAACTTTTCACCCAAGAAATCAGTTCTACTATGTAGCAAAACATGGAAATTACAAATATAATCATTTTATTGTGAAAAGATGTGCTTGGTTTAAGTAAATAACAAGATCAATTCTCTATGCTCAAACTTTATTTAATTTGAATTTTGTGAACTTTGATATAAGAGAGATTAGTAATCATGCCAGATAAAAGCAAGATATTTATTTTTTTGTGAGTGTGCAAGTGAGGGATGCCAAATAAATGCTAATTGTATCCAAAATAAGTTGAAACATATAACTGCAATAATTGTAAGAAAATATATATAAATAATTTTTGAGAAGTTGGAGAATGTTGACTCTCTCTTTCTTTTGTATATTTTTTTGGTTTCGAAAGAGTCAAGCATATAGCTGTTTTTAGATTTTTATTTAGATTTTTGTTTTTGAGCAAAAAGGAACTTAACTGGTGCTTTAAATAAATGCAATAGATAGTTTTTTGAAGAGTTTTGGATGATTATAAATGTTTTTGATGTTTTTGAATTTTTTTATAAATTGAAAGAAATATAAGAGAGTAACTTTGAACAAATATATACATGGATGAAATGACCAAATTTATGCATAGTAACGTTTGAGATGTAAAATATTCATGGGTTCTTTAAGTTCTTTACCATCTAAGGTAGATAATTTATATGCTCCTGATTCAAATTTTGCAGTAATGATGTATGGTCCGAGCCAGTTGGGCTCAAATTTACCTTTAAGTTCTTTGGTTGCATTTGTATTTTTTTTTATTTTGAGGATTTTGATTTTTTTGTATTTTGATTTTAATTTATGAATTGAAATTGGTGGTATATACAAGATGATCTATATACACTATACAAGGTTATTTGAGTATAACATGTCTAAGGTTGCTTCAAAATCAAAGGAGGTTTTGAAGGATAATTTGGTTGAGGTGAAGGTAAGGACAAAAGATGATAAATAAAAGGTAGTGATAACAAAAGCTTTGTTATAATGTAGAATAATGTAGAAAAAGATTTGACTTTTATATGTGTAAAATTGATCATGTTACAAAATAAAATGTAAGAAGGATAAGAAAGTTCTTCATTCTTATTATTATCTTCCAAGTCTTGATAAGATGGAGAAAGTATATGTGAAAGATATGCATGAGTGTTATTTGGTAAACAAGAATGATCATATATGGATGAAGAAAAGTGATGGATAGCAGATAATTGTGACAATAGAGAATGTATAGAACTTGATGTTTCAACCGTTAAATATTCTTCAAATGGTTTTGGGTCACCCTGTATGGTAACCATTTTATTTGCAATTTCAAACTTCAAACATTGGTGAAGAGTGGAAGGGAAAACCCTCATTGTATGAATCCAAGGACTCTGGAAAAGTAGGTTGTAAGGTGAAGGACAATATCCTACATAGAATAAAATATCCAGGATCTTGGATCCAATATTAAGGGGAATAATTATAGTACCTTGAGGTTCTTGAATTTCATTGTTAAAATATTTTATAATAACATTTGATTCATTAATATGTTCTTCCTTTAATTTGTGTTTTTGAAATAATTGATAAGTGCATAAATTAAGAGAGGAGTCATTATCTACCATGATAGTTTTAATAGATGTTTCTTTACTAGATCCGATAATGTAAAGATAGGAGTCTTCTTGTGGAGTAGAGGAAGGAATATCCTCATCATAGAATGAGAAATGGTTAACCTCAAGAGGGTTTATACCATTAATTATGTTCTTAGAGAAAATATGATGAGGAACAAATTGTTGGCTAGGTATCTTGAACAAAGTTTCCTTGTGATAAATTTGTAATACTTCTAAAAGGGATATCTTTGCTTGAGGATTAATCACTTGTTGTTGGCTATCAAAGGGGATTTCAGATTGAAATTTTGATTTTGAATATGAGCTTTCTATGCTTACATTCCATTTTGGATCATTCTCTAGAGTCAAAAATAGTTTTGAAGGTTGGTCAAATGAGGAATCCATATCTTGAACATCATATTGAGTTGATTGAACTTGAGGTTGCTCATTTGTAGCTTTTGTTACAATATTAATAATATCATCATGATGGGACACATTAACATGCAATATTTGATTGGGTTCTTGTTGTTGATAATTGAGTAGGGGTTCTTGGGAGATCCCCATGTCTTGATTGATTATTGGTATTTGTTGTGTAGGAGTTTGATTGTTTACTGGAGATTTATAATCAGTTGTAGATTGTAATTCCTTTATATTAAAAAGACCTTCATCAATCAAATCTTGAATTGCACATCTTAAATCTTTACAATTTTGTGTCATATGTCCATCTACTCTATGATATTCACAATGTAGCTCAGGTTTAAACCAATCTGATGTGGTATCAAGTTGTCTTATGGAAGGAAGTTCAATCTTATTTGTGTCAAGTAAATACTTGAGAATTATATCCATTGGTTGATTGAGCTTAGTAAATTTACGTGATGAAGGTTTTTGAGAGGTTTTTGATAAATGCCTTAGGAATTTCGTCATAAAAGGACCTAATGGTTTCTCACCTCTGATTTCTTTATTATGGGTAGAATGATGATAGGAATATTGCGAAGTAGGAGGTGAGTGTATGGTAGAATTGGAAGAATAAGTATTTTCTTGTTGAAATGGATGTGTTGTATTGAAAGAAGAGTATTGAAAAGGTGGAGGAGGATTATATGTGGGTTGATAGACATAATATGGATATATGGGAGAATAGATAATATCATTATGAAGAGGATTGGAAAAGGGATTTTTTTGTTGGGTTATGGATGAAAAATAAGAAGAGTGTGATGGAGGTGGTGTTAAATAGGGATGAGGTTGATCATAATCAACAAATGTATTTGGCTGAATTCTTCCAACATTACTAATGGGCTCATATTGATTTGAGTAAAAACTCATGGTTTTTTTAGTGCTTCTAAAAGTAATATTTAGCATCTACTATTTAGAATTGAATCTAAAACATGAAATGATGATTTTGTTTTTGTTTTTCTTGTATACATATATATATTTTTGTTTTTGTTTTCAAAAGGTTATGATGCATTCACGTCGGGTTCACCAAAATGTATCGCTCCAAATTTTTCGCATCCCTACCTTTAGGCTATTGGATCCGCACCCGAAAGGAGGATGGGAAAAGGATGGTGTGGTACCTCGGACGAGAGGACTTTACGAAGGTCCCGCCTCTCAAGGGAGGTGTGTTTTGGTGATTTTTCGACGGATGGTGGGTTCACCAGGAAACATTTGATGGTAGTTTCCACACCTAGGTTTTGGAATGTGTTTATATGAGTTCGTTTTATCCTTTAAGCATTCATCCTAGGTTTGGCCGAATGAATCTAACTTAATTTATATGAAAATACAATTTAAATGCATACAGCAAACAGAGTAGAAAGCAAAAAATAGAGAATTTGTAGGAGGCCAATGGAGATTACCTGATCTGGAAGTCTGAAGAAGTTTCTGATGCTTGAAGCAGTCTGGATCGTCTGGAATTCTATAGAATCTCCTGCAATCAGACGAGATCATCTGAGATCTGACGAATTCGTCAGACGAATTCGTCAGAAACCTGCAAAACAGAGAATAGATGCAAAATGCAAGAAATAACACTATGCTAACCGAGGAAAATTACACCAAATGATAATATGAATGCTGAAAACTATTCAAGAACAGAAATTAATGCAAATTACCGTGCTTTAATGGCAGATTATGAGCTTAACATGCAATCTAGACTAGATGGGTGAACTCCAGATGCAAAATAGGATAAAAAACTAAATAGATTATCTAATTTGCAAAACAAAATAACAGAGACAAAGTTGAGAAAAGCAAACTCCAAGAACTGACTACCTCGATGTGGACTGCAGTCGAGATCATCTCGCATCAGTACGAAATCGTCTCGAATTTTATGAGATCGTCTCCGATCTGGACAGGTTCATCGACGATGATGGGTGCTGGCTTCGGCTGAAAATCAGTGGTGTACCTACATAAAAACTGCTATAGGACTAGTGCAAAAATAAGATTAAGGTGTTTTAGTGCAGAGGGATTCAACTTGTAGATAAAATTCAGCCAGGGGTTGGGGAGGGAATGTCCTATAGTTTAAATAGGCTTAGGGAGAGTTGTTGGGAGGTTGGAGATCATCCCAATTTGGGAGATCTCCAACGAGGGAAGGGTCCCAATGGCGCAGACATGCTTCTGCCCGAATTGGATACCCGTTGGAATAGAGTCTATCTATGCAAATTCAGTTTTGCAACAAAATCGTCTGAACGTTCTAGTCCAGACGAAATCATCAAATCTGGGGCGATATCGTCTGATCGGCGACGATATCGTCTGATCGATGACGATATCGTCAAATGGTCAAAACAACCTCTAAAAATGGCACGAAAAAAGGGGAAACAGGTTTCTCGACGGTTAACGGGTGGTTTGGGAGGTTAAATTTGAATTTAAAATTATTTACTAAGGTGAATGTAATTATTCCAATTTTACTGCGCCAATTTTAGGGTGCTACACCTCCACATCTATTAAAAACAATCTCTTATTTGCACATCTATTCCCTTTCGTAAACTTTTCATCACAATTATAACATAACCCTTGGGCACGACGCTCATCCATTTCCTCTATAGTTAGCCACTTGGGAGTAGGAGGTTTATTATTAGTATGGTTTTGGACCCGAGGAGGGAAAGAAGGTCGGTTATGTGAAAATCATAGTGTCTACCTTTGAGCTGAGATTTTAGATTCGACAAATCGATCTAAACTGATAGCCTCTATCATGGTGTGGGGTTTGAACATATTGAATTCAGCCTAGAGATCATCTCATAACCCACTAACAAAAAAACTCATAAAAAATACCTCATTCAAACCCTTAGTTTTATTGGCCAATTTCTCAAATTGGGTCTGGTAATCATGAACTGAGGTGGTTTGTTTCATCTTTGTTAGTGCACTTGTAAAGTCATCATAATCATTAGGGCCAAATCGGTTGAGTAGTTGGGACTCAAAGACCTCCCATGATAGATCAAGGTTAGCAAACCATAGCCATTGGAACCAGTGTAAGGCCTTAGATTCTAGGTTGAAGGAAGCCATTTGGACCCGATGATAGATAGGGATATTATGGTGTCAGAATAACTGATCAACTGACATAACCACCCATCGACATCCTTTCCACTAAACTTAGGGAAGTATAATTTAGGCATTCTGAAGTTTGGATCCCAATAAGAGTGATTTTCATCTAGTGTTCGTCGACCTCGTTCAAAGTTTTTAGCATGGTGTTCAGTTTTGGTACTACCATGCAATTTGGTCTCCATCTCTATGAGTTGTTCTTCTAAATGGATTCTAGTGTTATCCTGATCTAGTCGAAGCTCTCGAATCTTTGTGTCTATGTTCTTGTTTGTAGAGGTCAAGTTAGCAATGGATTTTTGTAGGTTGGCCAATAATGTGCCCAATTCTAAATCCTTTTGTTGTTTTCCTTGAGTGTCGCTTGCCATTGCGGTCCCTCTTGTGTTGATTTACTAAAAATAGACCTCAAATTTTTTGGAGTTACTATTTTTAGTAAGGGTCCAAAATTCAATTTTGGAAATGAGTTGCAACACTGATTTTAGGATAGGTTCCACTCCGGTGGCTATTTTATATGAGCACTCAATGAGGAGATATAATGAATTTCTTGACTTTTTGTGATCTCCTGTTGGTTGCAAGTCGATGTCAAGGTAATTTCTTCCACTTGTACTTAAAATTTCACCAATGAGTCTTTGAGGGTATTTTGTGCAGAATAACAAGTAGATTCTATTCCCAAAAATTTTGATCAATTTGATGGACCAATGAAAAGTTATGGCCTTAGCAAGAAAAATAAAAATTTGCTATTTTTAGAAATTTGGTGCAAAATTTGACTAGGAGCTGCCAAGGAAAATTTTGTCTGGAATAGAGTGTAGAATTTTTTGCTAAATGTTTGAGTCAATCTGAGCTCTATGTGAAGAGATATCCCTGTTTTCATAAAATTTCAATGCTTTTTTTTTTCTATTGTGTTGACGTGTCTACTGGTGTTTTTTGTTTTTTATTTGGAGTTACAGTTCAAAAGTTTCCCTCTAGAATCAATTGTCATTGACTTGTGTAGTCTATACCCTGACCACCATGTCCTCACTATTCTTTGTTCCTGTCACCTATACTAGGGTTACTGACACAGTTTCTTCTTCTGACCTTAGGGAATTTTTTGACACTGACAACTCTGTTTTTGACACTAAAAGTCTGCAATTCTGGACTGGTACATAGAACAATTACTATCGCTATCTTGACTATTTAGATTCTGACCATAGTTGTTTCAAACACTTGCAAACATTTTTCTTGACTGTTGGTGCATGCAAGTTTTTTCTGTGATAGGGAAAGCCTTCTCTGTATGCTCACTTTTGGGGATGGTGAATGCAGGTTAGAAGAACAGGGATGGGTTGATTTGCAAGGGGATGATACTTTGTTTTTGTTTTATTTTTGTGAACCAAATATGCTAAGGGAATATGTAATACCCATAGGCCCTCTGTTATACCTTAGTGACAAACAATAGTGCTTGGACGAATATTTTAGGCCACTACTCAAGGAGTATTCCACACATACCCTTGAGCACACTATCTGCCTCTCTGATAGTATGGGAGATCAATCAAGGACTATGGATAATACAAGGCCGAAAAGCTTCCTAATGGATAAAATATTGTTTAAACCTAGATTGTCTCTCAATATACCCGAAGATACGTGGGAGCTCAATTCCATGTGTGAGTGTTGTATGAGGCCTAGGTATTGGATCTTGATCACCCCTCACTTCACTAGATGCTTTATGGGTTATCTAGCTTAGCCAATAACGATACCTCCTTCACGATATTTTAAAACCCCCAGTACAGGGTTTCTAACCTACATAACTACTATATTTTTTTTGGTATTTTTTGATTTTCTATGAAAAAAAACACTATATTTTTTGGATTTTGTTTTTTATAAAGGAAAAAAATAAATAAATAACACACAGGAAAATTATACCTAACAAGCGGAATGACTGGCAAGAATCGTCTTAGTTGCAGCAAAACTTGGCCCTGGAAAGTGCTATAATACCACTTGTTAGAAATCTACTATTAAAATAAAGCACACTAACACAAAATACTGAAAAATAACTCACATACATCAAATAACTCAATATCACTATGCAAAAACCAATTACATATATGAAAAAATCTCACAGTAACATTGAATCGCGGGCCTCTTTGAGGGGGCAACCCCCTTCAATATTTCATTAGCTTGCAAAAGGATAATCTCGTACATGGCTTCATATATTTTTAAATGAAAACTTCATGTAATCCTACCTAAATGCTCAAGAGGTGGCTTACATGCAAAATGCCACTTGAACTAAAATCTTCCACCAAATGTCGGTTATAATCTTGATAAAAATGGTTACATGAAATGGTACCACTTGGCGAGGTATCTTACTACATCGGTTACAATATTGATAAAAAATGGTTACATGAGATGGTACCACTTGGCAAGGTACCTTTATTGCCACCTATATTACTAAGTATTGCATAATAACATTAAAATGGGATCCCCACTTTGGAAGTGGGTTATTACATAGGTAAATGAGAATTACAACATGGTGTTAGGATAGGATCCTAACATAATGCTACCCAATAAATTGGGGAGTTTGTTGAACACGACAATGTGACATAGTTAGAAAAGGAGTTTGTAGAGCCTTTACTAGCTACCTAGTTAGCTGGTAGCTAGAGATTGACAAAATCATGTATGGTCAGTGTGATGATCAACTGGGATCTAAACCCATTGATGTTGCACCAATGAACCAATACACATTGGAGATAGATCCATCAGATGTTTAGAAAGTATCACTTCTTAGGCGAGAAGTGGTGCTTGCTCTCATGGCACCACTAAGATATATAGAGGCCCTAAAACCCATAAATAAATGAAGGTAGAAGGCTATGGCAAAGTGTCCACCATAAAGAAGGAGAAAAGCACAGTGTGATCCCAACTCTAATGAAGAGTGGGCTGCATCACTTGAAGCTTTTATTGATCCACAATAGGAGTCCATCATGCTCAAAGAGAGATTGAAGAAGGACAAGGAAACATAGTGATCTCACAAGTGGATGACCATGGAGCCGAGAATCAATGTCAAGCCTACATACCCAATGTAGTTTTGGGCCCTATATGCTACTTTTGGTGGATGTCCATCATGAATGATGGAATATTTTTGGTAGATGGGATTGTTTAAAAAATAATCCATGATGCATCTACCAGTCAGAACACCTCAACTTGAAGATGAAGAGGATGTTGTAGATAAATAATTACTTGTAGGGTTTCTACATGTGACACTTCTACAAAAAGCACAAGTGGTTGATATGTCAAATTTTAGCCATGGGATACTCCAACAATTGAAATAGTAGCACGACTACCCAAGCATCATTTCCTATGGTAGCAATATAAACCAGCCCTTGAACATGATGTAGTTATATTTACTAGGATGAAAATGGAGGATACAGGTCCCTATCAAACCACAAAACATGGTCAATGTGTGAAGAATCAAGCAGGGGAAGCAGGTCCCATCCAACCCAACAAACATGGTCAAAGAAAAAAAGAAAAAGAAAAATATAAGGCCACAACTCAAGAGAGAAGACACCGAAATAAATCATACTAGAAATTGGTTGTAAAAATAGGGAATTATTAACAGAAGGTGTCATGATAATGTGGCAATATTTAGGCATGGGGGTATGATGAGCATAAAAAATGCTCATTTTTTTACATGTTTAAAAGGGGTATTGTATGGATTACTAACACTAGAAGTGTATTTTTGTGTAATTATTATATATATATTTAATGGAAATTGATGTATTATGCTTGACTAGTTTTTTTAGTGGGAAATGTGTGTAGATGTAGATTTTCGCTACTTTTTGCACATCTTTTAGTCGAGGTCTCGCATGGACCTAGAATTGAACAAACAATCATAATGTGTTTAAGGAATGAAGGAGATTATGGAGCTAAGAATGGGTATCTAAATATTTCTAAGAAAAAACACCTATATATCGAGCGCAAGCCAATACCTATATCTTGGGTGTAGCCCAATGACTATATCTCGATGGCAAAAAGGTACCTATATCCTGGTGACTATCCCTTGATAGAAGGAAAGTGACTATCTCTTGATGGAAAAAAAATGACTATCTTTCGATGGCCAAAAAATACCTATCTCATAGGTCCGAGGTGTAGACAAATTGGTTCATCCAAACCCCATAAGGGGGCGGAGGTCCAAGGTTCAAATCTCAAGCCTCGTCGGACTGAACGCTTGTACCTTTCCTGGTGCTTTCAACGGTGTAAAAGTTTTAAAATTATTGTGGCATGGGGGTTATAGGGGTGGACTGCGTGAAGATCTGTGTGGCGACTTCTGGGGCGGACAGCGCAGAATACTATGGCGGCCATTAAAAGCTGGACAGCCTACTCGAATTCATGGCGGCTACCGATTCCACCATGTAAATTCAAAAAAAAAAAATGCCTATCTCTTGATGCCTATATCTCGGTGATAGGTCAAAATTTTCCTATATCCCAATGATAAGTGGATAGGTGCCTATATCTGATAGGAATAAAGCACCTTTATTTTATGCATTGACTAATTGAGTTGGAGATTGCACAAAATTTAGAAATAAATGGTTATGTAAATTTAGGGAGCACCATCATTATCTTATACGATTAATTTTAGACATTACTGCTCTTTTAATAGTCAATGATTATAACTATGCACGAATAGATCGTAGCAAATCACACCGCATTATTAAATTAGAATAGCCTATTTTTGTAATAGGGGATGGCAACTTTGTATAAAATGTAGGCCATTCCTAAGACAAAGGATCTCAATTTTTTCCAATCCGTGGAGTGTTGTTATTCTATACTACATAATTATTAAAAAAAAATTGAATGTTCTCCATTTGAACATATTCAAAAGAGTGAGTGTTACATAACAAGTTGGGTGGACCGTTTGTGGGATCTTGGGCCCACTCTAAGTAGTAATCCTCTCCTCTTATTTTATATTATAATTTCTTCATTTATGTAGTGTATTAATTTTCTTTTTTTATTTAATTTGATTGTGTGTTTATTTTCTACAATTTCATTTCAAGTTGTGTGTTTGATTTTTGCAAGTTCCCTTTCAGTCATGTGTTTGATATTAGAATTTAAATTTCAGCAATTTACTTTATGTAGTTTCTTTAGTTGTGTGCTTTATTTTTTTGCATTTAGTTTTTATTGGTTTAGATAAATCACTACATGAAGAACACACCCCCACCAAACCAATTATATAGAGAACTCATCTCCCAATTACTATAGGCATATACTGTGCATAGGTAGTCAGCAAGTTTATGAACTCCTGGATTGATAAATTAAATGGAAGGAAACTATTTTCAGGAACACCATTTTTTGCTCACTAGTAATCACTTGTTAAACTAGATCAAGTTAAAAATTTGATATAATTAGATGATTTTTCCAACTTACTAATATAAAATATATGCAAATATAAAAAAAATGTTGTCAAGTTCATTCTCAACCATATTTACTTTCTATCTAGGGTAAAATCATCGCATCTTTCATACCGATTAGTGGGGATATCTTTTAGTTGATTAATTAGAAAATTATATTACTTGAAGATTGAAAATATTTCAATTGACAATTTAGCAAAGGAATAATCATAGAAAAAATACATCTATTATTTTCCCATAAGGATTGTTATAACTAGAAATTTGACTACCAATACAAATAAGCCCTTTAATTTATTTGTCATGGAAAAGACTAATATTGGGAAGAGCTAAATTTTCTTAAACCCAAAATCTATTTACCTTTATGTCATCAAATCTCATTCTATTTTTTATTTCTTTTAATTAAGCCTCATGAACCAATTTCCATTCTCTTATAGGGAAAAAGCATATTTTTCTTTTAGCTTATTTTTATGGTACTTTTTGGTTACTATAATATATTGTACCAACTATTTTAATGAGTTCCATTCATACTTTGGCCATCTATTTACATCACTAAAATTATCTTCTCCTATTTTTTATTAATAGGTTACAAAAAAGTGGATCGAGTTTCCTATTACTACACTTTGAGTGTGAATACAATGTTAGATACCCCTCGTATGATATTACCAATTTATTAGTTAATCAAAACATTAAAAATTTTAATATTATTCCATGCATCAATAGCATGTTGAATATCATTAGAGATTAATCACATTTTTAAAAATATTTTTGATATTTTGTAACAAGTCCTACTTTTTCATAAAGCTTGTGGCAAAAAATATTAATGATTCTTTAGTATTAATCATGCTATAATTTTTTGATATTTCTAGGCAACATACATGGCTTGTAATTAGGACAAAAGACATTGGTGGTCTTATCAATATCAAAATGAACTTGATATTGCATAAATCTAACAATATGGTATAAATTCTTATTGTGATTACTGGTATTAAACTAGCAAAGAAGAATGACATGTTAAATCTATTGAGGAGAGAGACTATAATGATAATACTTCAAGCCTTGAAAAGAACCCTAGTGAAAAATGATCTCATGAAACATTTCTAGTTAGGCCTTCCAATTTATTTTCTATATCAAAAGACTAATGATATTAAATAATGATAAAATTCATAATGAAACCAAAAGCCCTATAGAATTAGTAGAATAGGACTATCAACAATCATATCTTCAAATATTGGAGGATAAGAAAGGCAAGCCTAACTCCTTTTAGAAGTCTACAAATCTAGAAACTATTATATGTTTTTCACTTAGAATAACTTACAATTTTTTTAATTAATTTTATGGGATTAAAATGGGTCCCATCCATATTACATCATCATGATGTAGTGGTATAAAAAAAACTTGGATACTATCCTTGTATCACTAGTCTCCTCCAATGTTTAGGAATCTAAATTATTGAGAACATGTCATTTTTATTAGAGTAACCAACAATTATTCCAAACTCGTTGTTAATTTTTAAATCAATGTATAATGGATCAATTATTTCAACTAATTATATCAGAGTACAATTAAGTATACAACTATGGGACCACTCTCATAGTGTTGTAGGCACACTTTTTATTGTTTAAGGAAAGCAACCATGGCAATAAGAGGGTCAAAAATATAAACTCTTGGTAATATCATTTTTATGGCAAACAACAAAGCATAGGAGATGGTCCTCAAGGTTTATAACTTTAAAAATAGGGAAATTTAGATAGTCTTGTTGAGGTTTATAATATAATATTGAAGATGAGTCTTGTTGAGGTGTGATTTTGTCCAGTCACAAAACCACCCGACAAACTCAGAATTATGATTCTCTCTTGAAAATAATATTATATATCTCCAAGGTTCTTATGTTATATCTAACATTTCATATATATATATATATATATATATATATATATATATACATCAATGAGTACTTGAATAACTCTTGGATTTGTGAACTAATGTTTACAAGGGGCCTGGAATTAGGCAAATTTATTTTAATACCACTACTTCCCTCTTATTCTATGTAGGCCCTGTTCATATTGCTTGGTGACATCAACACCCAATGTAAGGAGAGAGTGGGAATATTTATTAGTAAATTTATCTCAGATAATAAGCTTGTTGATGCATTAAGATAAATTTTTTTTTTTTTTTTTTTGTGGTGGCCACAAGGGGTAAACACACTGTGACCACGAGGGAACCATTACATAACATATCCGCAACATGTGAGGCGAGAGATTTGAACCTGGGCCTCTCAGCAACTAGAGAGGTTTAACTACCCACTTGCTCTCCAACTCCTCTACATGGGCAGATTCATTAAGATAAAACTTACATATGCCCTATTGATGATCAAGCTACTTATAAGGTAATATATCTAGGATAATTTTCTAGGATTGAAATACAATTTGAAATATCTCCATGCAACATTGAAATTTGCAAGGGAGAAACATGTGAGATCTTTGAAAAGCTTATTGATTTAAAAAAAAAAACAAAAATTTGTAAAAAAAATATGTCAAACACCTTGAGGTATATCCAAATAATGATATTTTTGGCATAAAAAAAAAATTAGGTAGTAATCCAAATTTCTCATTGAATTAAGAAGTTGATTAAAAAAAACATGAACTATGGAGAAAATAATAATGGTAATCTATTAGTCCACATGTCCCATGATAACATATAATGTATATGTTTAAATTATGGTCCAAATGTTTTTTTATCAACACAATATAGAAGCATTGATTATTATAAGAAATTCACACTAAGTAAGAACATTTGGACAAATTTTCATCTTTAGAAAATTTAGAAAAAGGGTGTTGGCAAAATCCATGCTACTCATAGTGGTTAAGATAGAAAACACAGTATTCTAATATGATAAGAAAATTTTTAGAATAAGTTTTATAAAATATATATGGAGACTAAATATAAATGAGAATGTGGGTAACATGAAGAGAATTTTGGATAATATATAATCAATGATCGACATAGAATAATGTTTTCATAAATAGAGGATTAAGACAAAAGGAGACAAGTGTTGTATAATACATGCTACATTTTCTTCTTAGTAGGAATCATAATAATTTATAATAAAATATCCACATTTATTTAGAGAAATTTTGATGTAAAAATTCAAAAGGTGGAAGATTTAAATTTAATTACTCCCCATTGTTTAATGTGGAGGAATTATAATGATATTTTGATGGTAAAGTTAAAAATATTTATATTCCCCATAGTTGATGTGCCCAAGTTCAAGAAATCAATCCATTTTAGGCTTATTGATGCATTGGTCAAATGTTTCTACCTTTAATAGTGTAGAAATAATAGGGTCCTTAGAGAAACCAAGGAGCCTCTATGTAATCAACTACTAGTTTAACTTCCATGGGTTCCCATGGTTTTCTTTACAATTCTTGGATGCTTTATTTTATCTTTACACTTCTTAGTTGATTTGACATTAATGAGTCCTATAGGGATTATGGATAGTGCTCCATCTTTAGGATATTGGTTCATGTGAAAGTGGAGGTTCAAATCCTCCCACTACATGTTAGCTATATTTTTTCTTCTTTTTAGTACTTGGTAGCCAACATTGATGCCTTCACTTGCATGAATGTGTTGTTGACCAACTTGAAACTTAGGTGATTATTTACACCATTTTTTTTATATTTAAGTTGTGTTCTAGAAAATCATAGACAACTAATTGACAACATATAATTTGTCCTCTATCAATTCAACATCCAGGTTTTATACTTCTATTGAATCAATAAAAATTAAAACATAGAATACGATGTGGTAGGACTTGTACTTTTAGAGGATATTTTAATTTTTTTAAGAATTTATTTTTTATGATTTCGAAGCATTTGGGTCTCTCTTAGAGACAAGATTTAAAAGGGTATTTATTCCTTATTTTTATTATTTGTAGACCATGTATTGTTTAATCTCTATGGAATTTTATCTTCATCTCAGTTCCATTCAAACACATTGAGTGATTTTATGTAGAAAGCAATATGATTAAAGTTTGGTATTTTACCTTTCTCATGGAATTATCTATAATATGTGGATGAATTATGTGGCTACTTTTGATCCTTACATTCTTTAGGTGATGAATGCAATTGATTATTTGATTAAATTCATAAATATCTCACCCATTTTTTTGGTACAATATCTTGTTGCATAAACCTCAATATTGGTTTATGGGTTTTGCAAGGAGGGATACAAATATCTATTTGTGTTACACCCATTTGATAGTTTAAGAACGTATGTGAGAATTGAGGGTGTTGCAAAGGACTTCTTGAGAATTTTTAGGATGGAAATAACTTACATATGACACATGTGGTTGTACATTCAACTATTGAACCTTTACATATTTGAAGGAATGGATTGCTAATTCTAGTGACACTATTAGCAACTATTAAAGCATCGTGATCTATTAGGAATGTGGTTGTACATTCAACTATTGAAGCATAATGATATATTTTCTAACTATAATAGACAATATTATGATGAGCATGGAATCATTGATGATATATTATTTTTAAGTGTTCACATGTAGTAATACGACTCTTGGTTCCTCCTTTTTTTAAGAAAACTTTTCATGTTTCAAGTTTTGGTAGTAGTATTTTTTATTTATTGCATTACTCACCCTAACAAAAAGGTGGATTTTTGTCCTAATATATGGGATTATTAATAATATTAATGGTAAATTTAAGATAATGGATCCAAGGTACTATGATGAATCTAATAAAATGCATATGCTTAGTGAGACACCATCCTCTCCTTTTTCTTCCATGTAAATAGGGTTTGTTGTTATGGTTTCTATGATAGATAAACACATCGATTATGGTTCCCTAAATAACATGTGTTATATTTATATGGGAGGTTTTCTACCCATAAATTTACCTAGTAGTATTTATTATGGATGCATCATGGGTAAGTACTATCATAAATCCTTCTCATGAGGGAAAACTAGTTATCCATTTCAATCTTTGGATATCATTCATAATGATATTTGTAGTCCTATGGTTGATCATTATCTATTTAAGACTAGGTATTTTATCATATTTATTGATGGTTTCTATAGGTTTTTGTGGTTTTATATTATTAATACCAAGTATGAATCCTTTGGACACTTTACAAATTTCAAAATTCTAGTGAAAATTTAGTATGATATGAAGAACAAATTCCTTAAGACTAATGATGGCAATGAGTTTGTTACTCATATTTTTGGATATTTTATGACATTTCACAGAATTTATTTCTAAGGGAGAATTTACTACATTTGATAGTAGAAGAAGGTGGCTAAATGAAATAATAATATTATTTTGGATATTTGATCAACATATGTTGAATTCCAAGCAGATGTAGATCAAGTTCTACTACAAACTAATGTCGTATGCTACTTATATCATGAATAGGACATTGATTTGGTTATTCCAAGGTATGACACATTTTTGGATATTGATATAATTTATATTTTATGTTTCAAACTTTTTTATATCTTTGGGTGCATATCAAGAGCTCATATCCCCATAAATAAGTGAAATAAGGTTCAAAATAAGATTTATAAGTGCATTCATGTAAGTTATAGAGATAATTGTAAGGTTTATTGTCTCTATGATGTTTCCACTTAAGAGGTTCTTATTCAACATAATATGGTGTTTTATGAGGTTATTTCTTTAATTTTTTTTGGTCTACAGGTCTACTTTTTATCCTATCAGTAGATTCTCCTACCTTTTATGGTGATTCTTCTCTTTCTAGATATATATTTTTCAATGATTCTTCTCTTTGTATTCTAGGTTTTGAGTTTATTATTCATATTTATCGAGTGGACACTGATGATATTTCCATTGATACTCAAGAGTCTTCATTGACATCCACTCCTTTTTATATTATTTTTTTAATTTCTACTTTAAATGTGATTCATAGACCTATGTATTATATGATGGTAACATATTTTATGGCTGATTCTATGGTTGTTATGGATTCATTAGATTCTTCTTGTATTGATATTTTTATATAGGATATACCCAATGCTTATAGGGATTTATCACTACCAAAATGGTATTGGACCTTACTTGAATATGTATGGTCTATTTTTGCACAAGAACATCATTGATATTGTCCTCCTTCCTTAGGTTTTCTTCCAAAGATTAATAAAATTGAATATCCTATCACTTAATCTAAGGTCAAGGGGTGTCTTGAGTGGGAAGATGCTATTTAGGAATAATTAGTCCTTTATGAATAGTTAGACTTCATCTACATAATTGGAATAATGTGGTTGGCTATGAGTGCATCTATAAAAATCAAATTTAGTAAAATTAGTTATACTGAGAAGTATAAAGCACACACTTTTGCTAATGTTTCTCTTAGAAATAGAAATTTGACTACCTAGAGAGCTTTGCTCCTATGGATCGCACATGCCCTATTCATATGATACTTTCTATTGATACTTTCTATGGAGGTACACATAATTAGATGGATGTGGAGAGTTATTTCCTTCATGGGGATATCAAAGAGGATATTTGTATAAAAAAATTCCCATATTTTCCTTAGATTGGCCTAGTATAATGTTTTATTAACTTAAAAAGTCCATGTATAGTCTTAAATAGGTACCTCATTCTTATTATCAATGTGTTCAATTATTTCTTAGTTATTATTTTTAGTGATGTAAGGTAGATAATTATGCTTATATCAAAATTTATGATGGAAAATTCTTTCCATTTTGTTATATGTTGACAATATTATCATTATGAGAAGCACAAAGTACTTGATCTAAGAAAAAAAGCTACAAAGAACCTCTTATTCTCATGCAAATATTTTACCTCCAAATTATTAATTTTGAGTTGTATTGAGATAAGAAATTTAGTGCCAAAGAAAATTCTAACTACAATTACAAGTATTATTGACAAAAGCAACACTAGTATCACATATCCAATAGTAGAAGCATTAAATAAATGAACCCTAAAAACTTAAAATAATAGCAAATGCAAAAATTCAAGACAAGAAAAATTACTATTTTTGGCCTCTTTAAGGGGGCAACCTCCTTTAAAAAATATTCCAAATCTTCTCTAGTATCATGAAGGTTACATTCTTCTCTTTTTATAATATTTAGAATCATATTTTTTCACATTCTATGATAATATTCTATGATAGTATTTTATGACAAATTCCTAACTATATATTCTATGATAGTTATATACATGATTCCAAAATAGTTACATACATGATTCCTTGTCATACCTTCCTATATATTTCCAACATAACACGTGGTTTAATTTATATACTTTGTATGTTGTAATATCATATACCAGTATAAGTGACATTTAAGGGGTACATAACATGCCACCCCTCTTAGAGAAGCTTTGTATTAAAAGCTTAAAGTTTGGAAACTTGTGTTGAAGCTCCTATAGTTGCTCCCATGTGACATATTATGATTGCATCCCCTACCACTATACAAGAACTTTAATAATGGTACAATATTGAAGATGAGTCCTATTGAGGTGTGATTTTTTACAGTCACAAAACCACCTGACAAACTCAGAATTATGATTCTATCTTGAAAAGAATATTATATATCTCCAAGGTTATTATGTTATATCTAACATTTCATATATATATACATCAATGAGTACTTGAATAACTCTTGGATTTGTGAACTACTATTTACAAGGGGCCTGGAATTAGGTAAATGATTTCAATTTTATCATGTATAACATGCTTTGATATCAATTCAACAAAATAAAATTCGTTTTATGATCTTAGGTTAAAGTATACCAAAATTTATTTCCTATCTTCAATTTTATGTCTCAAAATTCTTTAAATGAAATTAGCATAAAAATAATATAGCATTTTGTATTAAATTTCAATTTAACTTTAATAAAAATCAAAGTAAATGAAATTTTATAAACTTGATAAACCTTTGGAACATAATAGATTTATAATCAATTCACTTCCCAAATGTTTATTTGATAAAGCAATCATTTATTCAAACTCCCTTATGAAATTATAAATCAAGCCTAGAAGAGGTGAATAAATGAAATAATGTCTTGCCCAATTTATAAGGTTCCAAAACCTTGTCAATGATGAAATATTTTTTTTGGTAGATAATATACTATAGCATTAATACCAGGTTTTACAAGTTGACCCAAAACCTTTTACAAAAATCAACCCAGGGCTGTTGATGAACATATCCTTACTAAGGATCCTATATATGTAAAATCTACATGCCACCAAAGCCATTACATTTGGTAAGGCACATAGCCTGTTATCAAAAAGAAACTTCCCATACAACATTTTTGGTATACCCCAAGAAAACACACATGCATCATAATTACAAAAAAGAAACAGACACGAATCCCTTCCTTGAGATAATGGAGAAACAAAAAGCTGTAGACACACATAGCAAAGTACTGAAAAAAACTCCCACAAGCTCTGTATTGACAGTTACTCTTAATAATTCTTTGGTAATTGTTTTCTTCCGTATATGACATGCTTTGGTACCACATACTATCTTGTCCAATCAACCTTGGAGAAGTGAACCTGCTGGCTAGATTTATGGTAGTGGCTATCTGGTGGTCCACGTGGCTTTGGTTAGAAGTCTTATATTGTCATTTCTTTCCTTCCTTGTGATTATCAACCAACCTCAAATTACTAATATGACTAGGAGCCATGTTATCTAACATGTGATTGTCCCCATTAGTCTTTGTGGTATTTCCAAGCAACATCCACAAAGACTAATAGCTTAGATAATTTTTATTGTGAGTCCAATTCAAAAAAGAGACAAGAATACTCCTAGCCTTCAAACTTATAGTGCCTTCCCTGTTGGTAAATTCAACTATCATTCTTGTAATTCTTATTGAATAAGCTCCTCTACTTCACTCGGGACATTGTGTTCCCATTTGAAAAGTCTGCCACCATCGATACCCAAATTGGCCAGCTTATCAACAATTTTGTTAGCTTCCCGAAAGACATGTTGGACTTTTCTGTCCTGTCTTCCTTGGAAAAGGATCCTAGAATCTTCAACAATTGTTTTAATCCTCCAAGGAGGTGTTTTCCAATTATTGAGAAGATTTATAACATGCGTAGAGTCTCCTTCTATGATCAAATTGCCTTCTAAGCCTTGAGTCATTTGAAGGACTCTCCACATAGCTCTAGCTTCAGCTTATTTGTTTGTCCTTGTTCCCAAATATTCAAAAAATGCAAGCATCATATTCCCATTACGATCTCGCACAATGCCACCAGTGCTTGCTCTACCAGTATTGTCCTTAGATGCTCCACCAAAATTAATCTTAAATGAACCCGTAGGATGTGGATACCACTTAAAATTGGCTCTGGGGTTGACTACCCTAGGAACAGACTCATCTAACAAGGTTAAGCTTAAATATTGAGCAATCGTGGTCTCCTACAAATGAGGTTTATAGCTATCAAAAGGGATAAGGTTCACATTCTCGTTGGCAAAGGATAGGATCCTGGCAATGATAGTTTGATGATCATGGATAGACTCATTAAAAACTCTATGGTTCATTTCTAATGACACTTGCCAAAGATAGTGATTGAGACAAATTTTCCACATGTATCTAAGTCTTTGGATTGAAAAGGGGTAAGGCCACTAGATGAACAAATCAAGTACGATGGCTGGTTTAACCCATGAAATATTGAAGGCCTGAAAAACCCCACTTAGGACAGTCAAGGAAAAAGGGCACTCAAGGAAAATGTGATAAATGGTCTCCCAATTAGCCCTGCATAGATAACAATAATTAGTGATACAAATACCTTTACGCATCATATTATCAATGGTTATAATTCTTCCTTGGATAACTAGCCATGAAAAGACTACAATTTTTGGAATTAAATTTTTTATCTAAACTAAGTCCTTTTGGAGGACAAAATCCTCGTCATCAAGCAGAAGCTTGTAAGTTGATTTAATAGTGAACTGCCCATTTCTCGTAGGAGCCCAGGTCACTTGATCTTCCTTGGGTCTCATGGGGATAAATTATTTCCCACTTATAAAGATCATTTGATTTCACTTGAAATCCCTAAATTCTTATTTGTTTCCACTTCATTCTACCTTTATCCTCAACCATATAATCGAAGAATTTTCTACCAATGAGTTCTTCTGTGATATCCCTGATTCGGGCTAAGTTAGGATATTGTGTCAGTGGTTCATCCTTAGCCCACCTGTCATTCCAACAATTTATCCTCTCACCATTTCCTAAAACCCATCTTAAACCTATTTTTATGATTTCCTTTTGATTAAGAATTGCTTTCCAAAAAGCAAAACCTCTGATTAGAACTGAGTCACTTAGAAATTCCATATTTTGAAGATACTTTCATTTGATGATAGCTGTCCATTCATTTTCTTCACCAGAAATGAGACACCATGCCTGTTTAGCTAGTAAAGCTAAATTTATATGAGCAATTATTCTCATACCTAAGCCCCAATTTTCCCTGGGTCTGCACACTTTGGTCCATCCTACAATGTGTATCCTTTTTTTCTCCTATGATCCAGTCCATAAAAATTCTTTTTGGAGTTTCTCAATTTTTTGGAAAACCTTCATAGGGGCTTTTAAAATGGAGAGGAAATATACTGGAATGCTCTAAAGAGAGGCCTTAGTGAGGGTCAGTTTTCCTGCTTGAGATAGAATATGACCTTTCCATACAACAAGTTTTTTTTGAATTCTTTCAATAACCCTGTCCCACATTGACTCTCTCGGAGAACCAATGAAAAGAGGGAGACCAAGATACGAAGTGGGGAGGTTTGCTATATCACACCCTAAAATTTCTGCAATCCTTCCTTGCCTCTGAATGGGAGTGTTCAATAAATATAACTTACTTTTACTAAAATAAACTTTCTGACCAGTAGCGTCCTCATAGAGTTGCGGGATGTACTTAATTATTTTGGCCTCAACCACTGATGCCTTAGTCAATATAAGGGTATCATAAAAGAATTTTTGGTGAGAAAAAGCCCTAGTGAGAGATATAAATTATAAACTTGGGATTTTATGATAAAACAAAGTGTATAAATTAGATTTGCTTTTAATATTTATCTTTTGAAATATTTATGAAATTAAATATTCAAAAGAGTAAATGTAATCTCTAGTTTAAAATTTGGATTTCTAAAATAGATAGAACTATATTATAAATCAAATCCAAATTGAATTTTAGAGATATCAATCTCAGTTCCTCAACATTATGAAATTAAGGTGAGGAATAGAATATTCATTTATCCCTTCTTAAATTTATTAATTCAAATATTAATTAATGTAAAATAAATTTAATTATAACTTAGTCATATAATTTTACTTTATAAAATTATACTAAGTTATAATATATAGTTTTCAGAATGAAAATAAAATAATAAAATATTTAAGCTTTAGAAATTAAACTAATGTCTCGGACAAATTCAACAGAACAAATTTCTATTTACAGAATTCTAAAACCAATCCAATGTTCACCAGTATTCACACAATGAAATCAAATAAATTGATGCAATATTCTAAGGTATACAAACTATTAATAAATTGCAATAAGCACTTTATTAATTTCAAATACACTCTATGCATAAATCTGGATCCAAAATGCTAAAAACAACTTATAAAATCTTACAATAATTTCTATTGTTCTACAAATGGCCTTCTTTGTTTTCCTCCGACGAATGTGTAGCTTTGCTCCTTCCAATCGTTCCTCTCCTTTACTATATAAAAAAATCTGGAATTTTCCATGAATCTCAATGATTTATTTATAATTTGAAAAGTTTAGTTATTTAGTTTCATCATCGGGAACGGATTTTATAATGATCTTCTTCAAACCCTTGCCCTTGTATTACCTGCATAATGAAACAATAATCATAATATCAAAACAAAACCAAACTTTACTTTCCTATAACTTTCCTTTTTTTCAAAGTTCTCATATTGCTAAATTAACTGACAATTTTTTTGGTGAAATTTGTAGACACCAAAACAACACCAATCTGATTATGTGACTACAAGCACTGACCGAATTGGCATACATACCCCCTAGGGCAGCCTCCAGAGGTTAAACAGTGGTCCTAACCACTCCCAAATCAGTTTTGGAAGGTCAGAGGTCAATTTTGCACCTTTTAAGCACTTTGCTCCCTATTCATCCCACCCTAGGATGATTAGAATCCTATTCATCCCACCCCGGGATGATTAGCAGCAATCGCTCCAGGGTGGGACGATTAGCAGGTTTGACTGGCAAAAAGTCAAGCCTTGACAAATGGCAGCCCAGATCCACCACCCAACTTCGCCTTCAAGGCATGCAATTGCGAGGAATGGTTTCAAATCAGAGAGAGACTTCAGTCAAGCATGCCCTGATCATGGAGGCTCTAAATCAGGGAGGAATCTTCTCTCCCTCAAAAAGGCATGGTGAGCCAAGTGGCGCCCTCGCATGCGCATTCAAAGGAGACCCTTAGGTCTATAAAAAGGTGAGCCTCCTCACCCCAAAATGAGAATAGAGCTGGAGCATTTGGAGCAATGAAGTGCTGCCAAATTGTACCCCCATTCCTCTTTGTGCTTCCTACATCCCTAATTTCTCTTTTGGAAGAGAGGTTATCGGGTGAACACTAGGAACGCAATCCAGATCCAAAACCCAAGAAATCGGCCACAATCCCACCCCAAACTCATCGACACAACCCCCTAGGAAGTTTTGGACCCATCCCACTTGGATTGGTGTCAAAACTAGGCCCTAAACGGTGGGCGTCCTGCCCCCAGGTGCCCCCCAAACTGCTGCAGTCCTAATCGCCCCACCTCGGAGTGATTAGAAATTTGTGCATAGTTTTGCTACTATTATTTTTGCATGCTTTTACATTTCATGTACTTATGCTGTTGTCCAAGTTTTATTGCTTTCTGACCTGATTTGACCTGGTTTTTGTCACTTTATGCGTATACTAACCTACAGGGAGCGCTTTCAGATATAGGGTAACCTGGGAAGAATATGCCAAATATGACCTTCTGGGTCATCTTAAAATGCCATTTTTAGCCTAACCACAAGTTTGCAGGAGTTTTGGAGGCCTCTGGATGGGACATTTGTAAGGTCACCTTTTGCAAGTTTTACGACAGTCCCCAACGTCCCACCCCGAAGTGATTAGAAATATGTGCATGATTTCCTTACTATTATTTTTGCAATATGTCCCAGATGATATCCTAATGCCTCTGTTAAATTTTCATTGCATTCTGACATGATTTGACTATAGTTTTATCATTTTATGTGTTAACTAGCTCGTAGGGCGCCTCTTTCACATACAGGAAAATATGGGTAGGATAGGCAGATTCTGAGCATCTGGGTAGTCTTAAAATCACATATAATGCCTAACTCATGAGTTTTAGGTGATTCAGATAAGCGTAGGTGGGACATTGGAGCGCTCACCTTGGAGAGGCCCTCGATAGGCAAACGTGCATAACGGGGTCGTCCGACGCCGCTTCGATGCAAAATTAGGTGATACCAATCCTAGAAGTTGTCCTTTGCATCTATATGTCATTCTGTAATCCATTTATTAGTCGCATCACTGATATCCCACAAGCGCCCACTGGAGGCCTTGGGGATTGCATGCCTTTCTGGATACGCATTTGCTATTAACGATTTGTTGTCTCTCTATGTGTAGGATCTCACCACTAGGAATACTAGAGGGGAAGCAAGGAATAATGAACATATGGACACAAGTGGTGGCAATTTTTGGCCCGCCCACTTCGAATGTGGGCACGTGGAAGACCCTGGAAGCGTACCGTCCGAACTGGTTCTTTCGGGCATCCATTGATGTAACAAATTGTATCAAATATTTTGAGCCCTAGAGGGGGGATGTATTGTAATTGTATTAAAAGCAATGTTAATAAAAGAGGCCCCACTTTGTTTTTCTCACATCTTGTTTATACATCATTCCCTTCATGCATTGCTCTTCGCATTCGTAGGACTTAGCATCTGTATCTACTTTTGTTTGCATCATATCGGTACATTGTCTTTCTACACTGCTTTCAGTGGCGATCATGGTGGGACCCTATCCCCTACTATTAAGATCAAGTTTTTGATCCAAATTTTGTGGTTTTTCTTTGCAGGTGTTACTCATTCGAGCATTGGACTGCTACTCATGCCACCCCGGGATGAATGCATATTCGTCCCACCTTGTGATGAATGCAGACCTGCTATTCATCCCACCCTAGGATGATTAGAGCTCTATGCATTTTCTGAGCAAAAACTCAGAGGCATCTGGTTTGGACAGAGAAGAGGTAGGCCTTCTGAACATCCTCTGTGTTTTTCTACTTTCTGTTTCTGCAAATTTCTGCTTTCTTTGCTTTATTTTCAGACACTTGCATAGAAAGGTTAAGTAGTTTGTTTTCCTTTCTTGCAATAAAAAATAAATAAAATAAAAAAACATAGAGTAAATTAAATGGAAGGAACTTGATTAGGAATGCATTCTTCTCTGGTTTGCTTGCATGATACTTGCACAAGTGGCAAGTCCTCATTATAGGTTTCAGTTCTAGGTAGGTTTTGTGATTTCCTTTTTTGCTACTAATTGTCTCTGAAAGATAAAACGTACTTTAAAGCATTGCATTAGTGAAAATCATCTTTTGCTGTATGTTTTCTTTCTTTACACGATTAAAAGGAACCACACACACCACCTAATAAAGTTAACATCAAGGAGTTGGTCTTAATACCCCAACACTTGATCAAGACCAACGGTGGATTTCATCACCACCTTGGCTTGGATTTTGCATACATATACCCTGATCGCGACTGTTGCTAGACGTAAATCCTAACGAAAGTTGACCAAGTGTAGCGGGGGTGATTCCCCGTGCATGAGGATAAGTCTTCTATGGTAGGTGTCAAAAATAGAGCGATCCCCCTTCCATACCGCCTATGTTCCACTTACTATTCTGCTCTCGCATACCAATAGTTTCCCTCACGTAAGGGCGGGTATATTGAGAGGTTCGGTATAACGGCCTGGCAATGGTATATTGAAGGGGTGACCATTTTGGAGATACAAGAGCCCTCATTATGCATGTATAACAAAGTTTTCTTTACAAGATTTACACAACAAAAATCAAACACACTGAACTAGATCTAGGGCACACATTTAATCTGTAAACGAGATAATCATTTCTTTGTTTGTGTGGTCCCCTTTTGTTTGGTATAGCATAAAAATTGTAAAGGAGATAAAAATACACGTATCTTTTTAGAAAAAACCACCACCATGGTGTATACCCATAGCCAAGCCCAATCACGGGAAGAAGCTACGAAAAGTATACAAGGAGGCACAAGTCACCTCCGTTATAGCCCCAAGGACTTGGTTATACCACCTTGGCAGCCTGACCCACAACATAGTCCACACTATGCCACTACAGAAAAGGACTATAGAGGCACCCCTTTGAGGGGCACTCCCGTTCAACACAGACCCTCTCAGGAGGAGTACACACATGGGAAGGCTCCCTTAGACACTCATTATGAGTGGCCACTATGCGATGAAGCACTAGAGCAGCATAGGGTTCATAAGGAGGGCCCACATGATTATATCATCCCTCCTCCACCCCTCATTACTATTAGAACTAATAGGCCAAATCTAGAGCGCAAGGCTCTTCAGATAGGGCGAGCCAACTCCGCCCGTCCCTTTCACATGTACGAAAGGGAGCACGAGGAAAACCAGTATATTCCTCAAGAGCAATACATCGCATGGGAGCAATGCGCCTCCGCACTTGCTAATTATCAAGATCACCTATTGAGGCCAGAGCCTCGGGTGAATGCTGCTAACCTCGATAGAGGAAAGTGACCCATAGAGATCTCGGATCACCACGACCGAGATAGATATGTAGGGGAGGCATCTAGGCCTCCTAGACCTAGGACGGTGGAACAAATCGACTTGGCATTTTCCAAACATGCCACCCACCAAGCGCAAATCATGCAGCTTAGGCAAGATCAGCAGTAGTTAGAACAACTGTATCATCTTAACAAAGAGCGCATTCAGTGCCAGATAGATGAGTTGCTCCAGAACACTATGCATGAGAGGATTCCAACCCCTCGCACGCATAGGACAGAAATTTATGAGAGGCACAACCCCTTAGTGCGAGACAGGTCTCCACGACCTTATCAAGCGTTACCTCCAAGACCTCCGAGGCCTGAGCGGGAGGCCACCCCTAGAACCAATGATGGGCGCCTTCCTCGGGCACCCATCCATGTTTATAGGTCACGCCCAAAAACTCCTCAAGAGGCCTATGAGGAATTTGAGCGAGAAGAAGAGCGGGCTGAAATGCCCTACCAAGGCAGGGGGGCGCTATCCGGATACCCCTCCATAGGCCTCAAGTTCCTCACAATTCACAATGGGAACAAACCAAAGAAGAGGAAATCAAATCCTCTGATGCATACAAAGCACTACTAGAGCGCTTAGAGTCTATGGAGACCAAGACTTCAGGGCCCCAAAAGCCCACCTTACGCCAACTCCGCAGTCACCCTGTGCATCCTTCAGTTCTGGCACCCCCATACCCCGACCACTTCAAAATGCCTCAATTGGCAATTTTTAGAGGGGATGAGGATGCCCAAGAGCACGTAACAAGGTTCCTGAGTCAATGCTTTGGCATTCAGGACAATGATGCATTGCTTCTGAGAACGTTTATAACCACGTTCGTAGGCCCTACCTCGAATTGGTTTACCCAGTTGTCGAAGCATAGCATCAACAATCTAGACCAGCTAGTGGACGCGTTCCTTGAACGTTTTGCCTTCAACACCAAGAAGAAGGCATCCTTAAGTGACCTAGCTGGCCTTAAGCGAGTATGATGATGAGACCATGGCTGCTTATGGGAATCGATGGAGGACATTGCTTTCAAAGCTACCTTACCTCCCTCCCATGGCCGACATGACTCAAATGTTTTCAAAGAGTTGCTTAAGGTCGATCTCCATGCTATTGTAGCTGCAGCAATATGCCACCCTCGAAGAAGCCCTGGTGCAAGCCAGGATAATTGAGGAGATCAAAATACAAGACGATGAGATTGCTAAGCCGTGCAAGAAAGAGTGGCCCAAAAATGCTAAAACTGGGCCCATGCAATCGAAACTCGTCATGGTCAATCAGGTTGCCATAACTATACCAAAGCCTGCACAAATGACATAGCCCCCAAAGGCTAATTATCAGTAAGTTCCTCTTGATAACTATGAAAAAGAAAATCATAAACAAGAGCAAAATTAGCAACGTCGCCCTAGGCGACAATTCACACAATTCACGGAGTCTAGAGACTCCTTGTTTGACCGCTTGTTCATGGCAAACCTGATAAACTTGCTAGAAATTCGACCCATAGACCCCAACATGCCAAAACCCAAGGGCTATAGGGAAGACTTATATTGTAGATTTCACCGATAGAAAGGACATGAGATCTCCACTTGTTGGAAATTCAAAAATTTAGTGTAGGACTTGATAGACAACAAAATGCTCATGGTAGATAATCCCGTAGCACTGAGCAACCAATAGATGGAGGTCTTCAAAGACCCCCTGCCTGCCCATGATGCGTAGGCAAAGACTTTACAAGTGAATGAGGTAACACAAAACTGCCCCATGCAAGGATACGTAGGGATGATAAGCATCGTGACATGGAACAAAAGATACCCAAACATGGCTGCACCCGTTGCAGCTACAGGAGATGTTCCATCAATGTCACAACCTCCGCAACACCCTACGCAACCTCCCCCGCCTAGACCAGTGGCCATGATTTGGACTAAACTTACTCAAATTTTAAGGACCACGTCGGCTAGGCTCTCCATTTATGAGCTCATCCAACAATCATCGCCCCATCGGGAGGCTCGATGGAGATACTCAAAGCCATTGAGCTACAACCCCACGAACCCAATTCTTTCAACAATTTTGTGGGACATGTGAGACAATGCACAGAACCAGTCATAACCTTCAGGGAAGATGAACTAAAATTGGTGATCGGTGATATGGTGGATCCACCCCTGCACGTCATTGCGTGGGTCAACGGGATTCCATTCAAGAGGGTGTTGTTGGACACTGGCTCATCCAGTAACATAATCATGACAGCAAAATTAAAACACCTTAAGCTGCCAGCATCCCACATTGTGGCATCCACTTACACTCTTCGAGCATTCAACGATGCGTTATGCTCGACGGTTGGCACAATTGTCCTGCCCATCCAAGTAGGACAAAAGACCATTCCTACATTGTGTCACATCTTGGAGGGTGAGATGGCCTACAATATCTTGCTAGGCCGGCCTTGGATCAGGGACATGAAGTGTGTCCCTTCGATAGCCCATCAATGCCTCAAATACACATACGAAGGGCAAGTACATGTAGTCCCAGTAGACTTAGAGCCCTTTAAGTTTTGCAATGCGGTGCAGCTGATGCCACAATCGACCCTCCCATCGACACATTTGGACTTTCAATTGAATCCATCCACACAGGGTCCGATTTCGCCTACATCCTCGTTGTTGAGTCCCTCAACTCACCAACTTGGCCCATCTTCATCGTCTGTTCCTTCACCAATGATGCCACCTATGGTGGCCACACCGAAGGACAATGGGAAGAAGCCCCTAGAGGAGGTACCACCATTAGTCTCAACCATCTCTACCGAAGAGGTGCCTAGCCGAATGGAAGTCGAGACACCTGGTTCACCCAACATGGAGTGGACTCAGGGAGAACTCCCATTCCCTCCCCCTCAACCATCGATGATTACCATTGAGATGGCCAATACGGGCCTAGGGGAGTACCTAGTGTGGAATGTTGTGGCAACACCCATGCTCGAATCCATGCAAGACATGGGGAGACCTCACCTCCCCATCGGCACTATCATCCCTTTAGGCTACCCACCAAATCAGACCAATTTTGTATATGGGGGCCTCGAGAATGGCATTGAACCCTACCTACAAGAGGAAGAGGACGAAGAGCCATTTGTTGAGAATGTTGACTATCTGTCCAACCCAAACTTCGCCTTGAAATACCTAGACCAATGTAATTGGCATGGATATGGATTGGGCAGATACGAACAAGGAATGCACACTCTTTGTCAACCGAGATACCAGATGCAATATGATAAATCAGGAGTAGGGTTCAACCACCCTTTGCCCCTCGACATCTTGGTAGAAACCATGCAAGGCCTAGGTCTAGGCAACAGGGATGGGTTGGCACAAGATCCATATGCCAATCCCAACACAACATACACATTGGGGGATTATCTCCCATTGTTAACAACAAACCTTGTTGACCTCAACAACCCCTCCCCTTTGATCGAGGAAGGAGAAAGTTCAAGAAGTAACCTCCAAGAGGGATATGAACAAGATCAAGGGGGGTCTTCTGAAGATGAGTCAGATTATGAGGTAGCACCTTGGGACCCTTTTGAGTCCGATAGCAATCACTCGCAGGTGACACCCATTGACGACTATCAGGAGAACTTCATGGCAATGTTCCCCTTTAATGTTCCAATCGGGCAATTGCTACCTCCAGAGAATCCAGCCCTCCCGTAGAGAGCGGAACAACCCAGAAGGGACCAAATCAACATGCTCGAACAAAATGAGCCTCCCATGCCGGCCATAAGGCCAAGTGATCCACCGGAGGAAGAAGATCCAAATATCTTCTTCAACATCGACTACCTGCATGCCAGACTTTCGGCTCTCGTAGAGAGTGAGGATAGTGATCAAGAAACGCCTAGTGGGAGGCTATACCAGCCAGAGGGGCACATAGTTGTCGAAGCAAATGAAGGCCTATGGATCTCCGATAGCGACTATGAGGATGAGACTGAGATGGCATATCTCAACCATATGAGGCAACAGGAATACCCCATAGACATCGATGGTATGTTTGAACATCTAAATATGGGACCAAGGCATAGGTGGCATTTAAACCAAGTATAGTTAAACCAAGTGCTTCATCCACCACTTCGGGCATACATGGGGCACCTCCCACCTAGAGACCCTATAGGGCCATCAGTGCCAAGGGCAAACCCTGTCCTTCTATCCGCACATAGGGCCGATCCTTTTGTGCCAGTACCCACAGAGCCAGATCCGGGGTACAAGGATCACCAAGAATGTCTGAATCAACACCCACATGGTAATGGAGACCAAATTCATTCCATCAACATGATCTCCATTGATTTAACCACCCCCATCCACAATCCAGCCGATCCAACATGACCATTGTATCTAGACCTAGATGCCATAGACTGGGATCATGCTGACTCACCACCATCCCCATCAGAGTACTGGCCTTGCGGTGAGATGTTTCATTTCACCCCAAGATAGACTCAGGATATCTTCCATGTTGAAGAGGAACCCGACGTTCCCAACACAGATCTAAATTCAGCAAATGATATCCACCTGATCCCAACTCCACACCAGTTGGAGGACGGATCCCACATGTCAGTCGAAGAGACGATTGACGTAGACATCGGTTCTGATCCAATGAATCCACAAATCATCAAGTTGGGGGTAAGTTTATCCCCCGAAGAGCAAGCCGATTACATTGCCCTTCTCAAAGAGAAGAAGGAGGTTTTTGCATGGTCCTACAAAGACATGTCGGGGCTAGACCCGCAGCTAGTCACGCATAATCTAACACTTGATCCGAAAGTCAAGCTAGTCAAGCAAAAGCTACGTAAGATGCACCCAACAATGGCCTTAATGGTCAAATATGAGCTACAAAAGCTGTTGGATGCACAGTTTGTCATCTACGTAGATTACCCACCATGGTTGTCCAACATGGTACCCATCAAAAATCCTGATGGGAGGATTCGCATATGCACCAATTTTTGAGATTTAAACAAAGCGAGTCCCAAGGATGATTTCCCCTTGCCTAGCATCGATGCATTGGTAGACGCTACAATCGGCCACGAAATGCTTTCCCTCATGGATGGTTTCTCGGGATACAACCAGATTCGTATCAATCTCGATGATCAACTAAAAATGGCGTTCACGATGCCTTGGGGGACATTTTGTTATAAGGTCATGCCCTTTGGCCTTAAAAATGTTGGCGCCACCTACCAACGCGCTATGACATACATCTTCCATGATCACATGCATAAAACTTTGGAAGATTATATGGATGATTTGTTGGCCAAATCTCTTTTGTGCCAAAATCATCTCGATGACTTACGCAAGATCCTTGATCGCCTCATCGAACACAAGGTTAGGCTAAACCCCAAGAAGTGCGTATTTGGCATCACATCTAGAAAACTCTTGGGTTTCATAGTCTCAAAATGAGGCATCGAGGTAGATCCAAATAAATTCAAGGCAATCCTTGAAATGCTTCCCCCAACCACCATCGAGCAGCTCAAAAGCTTGCAGGGTAAGGTCACATCAATCAAGCGCTTCATAGCACAGTTATCTGACAAGTGCCGACCCATGAATAAATTATTACACAAGGGGGTAGCATTTCATTGGGATGACGAGTGCCAATCAACCTTCGATGACATCAAACAATACTTGGCTTCACCGCCAGTATTGGCACCACCTAGACCAGGAGTGTCATTCTATTTATACATCTCAGCTACTGAGGTGGCACTGGGCGCCATGCTAGCCCAAAAAAATGAATTACATAAAGAACAGGCTAATTATTATCTTAGCCACACCCTGGTCAGTTATGAACTTAACTATGCATACGTTGAGAAGCTATGCTTGGTGGTGGTATTTGCCACCAAAAAGCTATGCCATTACATGCTGAGCAATATGACGTATGTTGTGTCTAAGGAGAATCCATTATGGTACATGATGAGTCATACTTATCATAGTAGTCACACGGCAAAATGGATCATGTTGTTGATGGAGTTTGACATCAAATTCATTGGACAAAATTCCATCAAAGGTCAAGTCATCACCGATCAACTAGCAGAGGCTCCTCTCGAAGATGATCAGCCTCTGACCATAGAGCTTCCCGATGATGGGGTCTTCCATGTCTCAAAATCACCGGATTCTGATGAGCCTGAGTCACAGGCCGACATAACCTTATTTTTTGATGGTTCTAAATGTGAGCAAGGGGGTGGCATGGGAATCATGTTTTTCACACCGCAAGGGGCTCCAATGCCTTTATCATTTAAACTTGATTTCTCATGCACCAATAACAATGTTGAATATGAAGCCTTGCTCATAGGTCTTCAAATAGCCATCACCATGAACATCAAACGCTTGAATATCTTTGGTGATTCACTGTTAATTGTCAACCAAGTGAAAGGGGTATTCCAATGCAAATGCCTAGTTCTACAGGCCTACAAAGCCCTTGTGGATAAATTCTTGGCAAAGCTTGAATGGTACGACATCGAGGCACTCCCTCGATCATCAAATCATTTTGTGGACACTATGGCCTCCTTGGGGTCACTAATCCTGCAAGACCCTTCTGGTGAGATGACAACCATTCAAGTCAAAATGTTATCGCAATCCATGATGGAGCGTGCAAGCTCTAACATAATGCCAGGAATCCACTTGATCCAGATTGAACCATCTCAGGATAGGTTCTCTCGAATCCATGATAGTCTGAATCACGCCAACTGGGGGTCTTTGTTCTCTCCAACCCCTCTTAATAGCAACACAACACTATTTTTACAAGTTCTTTCCCGCTCAGCTTTTTCTAGGGATGAACTTCAAGAGGGATCGATCGTTCATACCATCGAGGTTTCTGATCAGCAGGATTGGTACACACCCATAAGAGACTATCTCAAGTTAGGTAGCCTCCCACTTGGATTGTCGCACGCCATGAAAAGATCATTCAAATAGAAAGTGACAAAACATGTCTTGCTAGGAGACATCTTATACCGTCGAAGCTATGAAGGAATCCTCCTCCGTTGCTTGGACCAACAGGAGTCCACTTGGGCGATCACCCAAGCGCATGATGGTACATGCGGTGGCCACTTCAACGGTATGGCCATCGCCAAGCGCATTCTTCGCATGGGCTATTATTGGCCATATTTAGAGTGAGATTGTTGCGCATATGTGCGAAAGTGCATGAAGTGTCAACACCATGCTAACTTGACACACGTACCTTCTCAGGCCTTGCAGCCGATCCAATCGGCTTGGCCATTTTCGTAGTGGGGCTTAGATCTCATCAGAAAGATCTCCCCTGCGTCGTCAGGTCATCACACGTTTATCATAATGGCCACAGAGTACTTCACTAAGTGGGTGGAAGCAATTCCGCTTACCTCTATGACTGGGCCCCGCATTGCGGAGTTCATTTTACATAACATCATATGTCATTTTGGTATTCCATCCAAGATCATCTCGGATAATGGGACGTCATTTAAGAACAAAGATGTGCATGCTTTGACAACAAAGTACAAAATACAGCATAGTTTTTTGACACCCTATTATCCGTAGGCAAATGGGCAAGCAGAGGCGTCAAACAAAATGCTAGTTGCCATCCTTAAAAATATGGTCATAGATAATCATAAGGATTGGCACATCCAAATACCACTTGCCCTATGGGCTTATCACACTAGCATTCGGACGCCCATTAGGGCAACTCCATTTTTGCTAGTGTATGGCTCCGAGGCAGTCATGCCTCTCGAGTTGGAAATACCCTCCTTGCGCATATCAATGCAAGAGTTCATCGATGATGACACTGCATGGCAGGCCTGGTTAGACCAGCTTACGTTACTCGATGAACGATGCGTCAATGCTCTCGAGCATTTACGTATCTATCAAGAGCGACTTAAGAAAGCATACAACATGAAAGTTCACCCGAGGGACTTTCAGGTTGGTGACCTGGTCTTAAAAGAGAACCAACAAAATTCTAACTTGCCACCCCATTTAAGGGACAAGTTCATGGCAAATTGGTTAGGTCCTTATGTAATCGATAATAAAATAGGACCTGGAACATACCGGCTCACCTCTCTTGAAGGAATCAAGGAACTAGAACCCTTGAACATCAGTCATTTGAGGCCATTCAACATTTAGAGAGCCATAGCCCACCCCAAAAGCTCCAAGGGTTCCCATAATCGCTTGGTCAACCTAAAATGCCCCAAAGGTATCTATAATCCCTTTGGTCAAACCAAAAGCTCCAAGGGTTCTCATAATCGCTTGGTCAACCTAAAATGCCCCAAAGGTATCTATAATCCCTTTGGTCAAACCAAAAGCTCCAAGGGTTCTCATAATCGCTTGGTCAACCTAAAATGCCCCAAAGGTATCTATAATCCCTTTGGTCAAACCAAAAGCTCCAAGGGTTCTCACAATCGCTTGGTCAACCTAAAATGCCCCAAAGGTATCTATAATCCCTTTGGTCAAACCAAAAGCTCCAAGGGTTCTCGCAATCGCTTGGTCACCCTAAAATGCCCCAAAGGTATCTATAATCCCTTTGGTCAAACCAAAAGCTCCAAGGGTTCTCGCAATCGCTTGGTCACCCTAAAATGCCCCAAAGGTATCTATAATCCCTTTGGTCAAACCAAAAGCTCCAAGGGTTCTCACAATCGCTTGGTCAACCTAAAATGCCCCAAAGGTATCTATAATCCCTTTGGTCAAACCAAAAGCTCCAAGGGTTCTCACAATCGCTTGGTCACCCTAAAATGCCCCAAAGGTATCTATAATCCCTTTGGTCAAACCAAAAGCTCCAAGGGTTCTCGCCATCGCTTGGTCACCTAAAATGCCCCAAAGGTATCTATAATCCCTTTGGTCAAACCAAAAGCTCCAAGGGTTCTCGCAATCGCTTGGTCACCCAAAATGCCCCAAAGGTATCTATAATCCCTTTGGTCAAACCAAAAGCTCCAAGGGTTCTCACCATCGCTTGGTCACCCAAAATGCCCCAAAGGTATCTATAATCCCTTTGGTCAAGCCAAAAGCTCCAAGGGTTCCCACAATCGCTTGGTCAAAAATGAATATTCAAAAAACAATAGATAATCAAAAATAACAAAAAAATTGCATCTCACTTTCATGCATAATCTTAAAAATCAAAACACAAAAAGAACTGCATTAGGCATCGCATACATACATTGCATATTTGTTGGTCATACATGTCAAATGCACCATAGACTGTAATTACTCGACAATGCCATCATTTTCCATATTTATCCATTTTGTAAATGATCCAACAAGAATAACGCCATTCACATTTTTGCCATATCATAGTCAATTGTCTTTTAATGTCTTTAGGGTTTTCGTCATTCAGCTGTCTTTAGATTTCTAGCCAAATGTTGTACAAAGTCAGACCGATTTTTACAAGGTAGAGTTTTACTTGGATCATGCCTTGTTACATAGCATCCCAACACAAGCTTAAAACACATAAAAATTCCCAAGTTGTGTGAACGAAAGATGAAACCTGCATAGCGGACTAGGTTACCATCAATGAAATGGTTATCTTGCTCATCCCCTTGTGCGAATGACCCCAAGAATGCTGAGAGTTGGCAAAAGGACAAGCATCTTCCCTACCCAATTCCCCAAAATAAATAGTGGTTCTTACCACTATCAAAAATCCCAAATTCTCAAAAAGTTGCAAACATCAAAAAATTGCAAAATTCAAAGTACAAACTCCAAAGTTTGACATCAAAACCCTCAAAGTGCACACATCAAAAAGCACAAGAAATAGTGATCCCCATCACTCAAAATTCAAATCCCTTGCTCAAAAACAAAAGAAAAATAAACAGTGATTTTTATCACTATATATGAGAGCAAGTATCCCAATAAAATTGAAGAAAAGAAGGGAGTCAAACTTGAATCCCTGGAACTCTCAGCATTCGAAAGGTCATGAGGTGATCCTCAGTCCCGGTTTGGTGGATAGCCTACTGGCACTGGTGGCAAACCTCCCGCATGATGATATATCTATCACATTAGCTGTTGGGCATATGTACAGATCAATGTTTGCATGTGGATGAGCTAGCTTATGGTATCCTAGATTGCACCGTAGATTAATCTTACTAAATGCAACAAAGGAGTTAGTGGAGCTAATTAGGTGATCCTCAGTACAGGTTTGGTGGACAACCTACCTGGCACTGGCGGTATCCTTATGAATACCACATCAACGAACTCAATCGCACACACAGGGATGTGAAATAACTTGGTCAAACTCAAGTCTAAATTCGTACCTTGTTCGAAAGTCTTGTAAGATAATGTATAGTCTTGACTATTTAGTTAAAGCATCTGAGTCTCAGAAAAACCTTAACCACATTCTAAAAACAATTGTTGTACATTTCATTATTTACATCACCATCAAAAAATACAACACAAAAATTACAAATGCAAAGTTATTTCATAAAGCACTCACATAGTACAAAAGCCAATAAATCCTGTACAGTCTATGGTGCCACCACCTGTATACCAACAAATCATTCCATCCATTCCATATGCATACATCTATATCATATAGCTAACATCATCCGTAGTCATAATAGCATATGCATACATCAACATAAATAAATGTGCATAAAGAACAATAAACCATGACAAGCATATAATCAAACCAAAAAAGAGTCATGTATATATATCCAGTCAAAATGCCCTCAGGCTACAATAAGAAGGTCCTCTGACCTCACAAAAAAACCAAAAACTCAAAATCCCCAAAGCCTAGGGAGTCGGCCACCATGATCATGCAGGATCGGTGCGACTGGTACTACCCCTAGTAGCATGGGTCCTATGGGACCTCTCAGGATGGCTGCTGCCAGCCCTCGCACCCTACCCACCAACACTACCCTCACCTAGCCACCTATGATGAGATGATGCAGACTGCTCAGTCTCACTGCCTCTCGTACGGCATGATGACCCACCTCCATCAAGCATAGGCAACTATCCATCGAGATGGACAACCTCTATCTCTAACTCTACCCGATATCGACCCCACTCTATATCTCATCGATGATACATAGCCAATGCACTATCCCACTATGCCAATTGAGCCCGTAGGAGATCCCTCTCCTGCATTATCTCCACCAAAGCATCTCTATGCTCCTCCTCCCATCTCCGTAGGAGACCCTCCAATCATGCTATCTCAGCATGAAGCCCGACCTCCACATCCCCTGAGATAGCCTGAGGCATGGGCACCTCTGGGATGGCCTGCTGCTCCGACACCCACTACTCTGGGACATCCTATACATTTGGCTGCTCTAAAACTCCCTAAATCATCTCCATCACCGGTGAAGTCATCAACCTCCACCATGTCAACATCATCAAGCGGAGCCCCCCAACCCTCCATCGGTGCCTCTGCACCCCCACCTCCCATGGCTGTAGTATCCATGCCCCCTAGAGGCCCCTCACTCCGCCATCACCGCATAATCCACCATCGGTCATACTCTGTAGTCACCCTGACATCGTCCACATCGGGTACATCAATAACTGCATTGAACTCCTCACCCAGCTGCTCAATGATAGGCTAGACTAGAGTCCTCTCATCACCATGATGCCGATAGATCAAGGGATCACCAGGAAATCCCTGGTGCACCCCAAACTACCACGTCACCCGAACATATGGGAAGTACTCCTACTCTGTCCCATGCCACCCAATCAACCATCTACCCCTATGCACATGTCGGAGCCACTCTCTAGCCTCAGGCCAGGCTAGACAGTCCTGGTACGACCACCAAAACACCTACCCTAGCGCTAGATGAGAGAAGGCATCAGTATAGTGACCTACGTCACCTGCCCATCATCGACTCTATCCATGCTCCTCTGACCTCCACCATAAATTGGCATAGCCAATCTCTCGATCCACCATCTCACCTCGGGTGGTCCAAGGCAAACCTTGCGGCCACTCCACAACTATGTGCTGCCACCCCTAGCACTACAAAAGATAGCTGCACCCGATCCCCTTCCACTTTCAACAACGGACCTCGTACAACTCATCGTACAACTATGCCAATAATATCTGACCCCATCTCATAATAAGTGGAGCTGATGTAGGACACTCCACCAATGAGAAAACCAACTCAAGCAGGTTCCAAGGGAACCTCACACCTGAGGAGTCAAGAAGTAGCATATTGGAGATGAGGGTCATGATCAAAGCATGCCTCACCCCTAATACGCCCTTCTCCAGCCACCACCGCACCAGAATACCGCCTATCCAGCAGTCAGCCTCTGCCCTCTCCACAACCCTCTCCACCCCCATCTCCATCATCGGACCAAAACATCATGTCAATACCGTCATTCACTGGTCATGGTGGGTCATCCGGATAGGCAATCCATCTATCGAAATCCGTAGAATCCGATACACGTCCTCCAGAGTAATAGTCATCTCCCCTGTTGGGAGATGAAAAGTGTTGGTGCGGGGATCCCACAGATTGATTAAGGTAGTCAAATATGCCTGATCCCCCACCATAGGCTCCAGATGCATCACATGCTTGAGCCCAAGGGCATCAAGCCACTCCCAATCCACAACTGTCAAGGCATCCCGAGGCATCAGAGAAAATAGTCGGCTGGCGGTACCGACTCTTCACAACCTGAAACAACAAAATAAAACAAAAAAAAAAGGGTATTAAGTACATACTTAATATAAACAAAAACATTAAAATAAAACTGTACAAAAGAACAATAGGCTACAATTTACAATTGTATAGCAAAAGTACAACATAAAAAGTACAAAAAGCAAAAGTACAGCATAAAAAGAAAAAACAAAGTACAACAAAAGTATAGAAACATTAAAATAAAGTTGTACAACAATGACAGTAGACATGAAAATAATTGTACAATCAACATAAAACAACAAAAATCATATTAGGGTTTCAACCTTAATATGAACAAAAAAAAAACAAAATAAAAAATATATATTAGGGTTTCAACCTTAATATGGCAAAGACAAAAACAACATAAAAAACAAGTTAGGTTTTAAACCTAAATACAAACACAAACAAAGTATAAACAAGTTGTGTACTAGGGTTTTGACCTTAATATATGAAAATTCCTAAAACAAATAAAGTTCCTATATTAATTTTTCAACTTGATATACGAATGCAATCAAACCAACACATAAAAAAATTAAAACCTTAAAAACAAAATAAATTAAACAAACATTTTATATGTGAGTTTTAAATCAAACATACACGAATAATAGGCAGGGAGAAGGAACATCATACCGGTCTCACCTCGGCTCCTCCACTCGAAGATCTGGTTCTCGCACTCATGATGTCCATGAAATTTTGGTAGCGCTCCGCTACGCACACTCGCACTCCTCCTCCTCATTGCTCCAAATCACCAAGAAAAAATTATTGCAAATGAGCCCAAAACCTAGTTTTGGTCCTTATATAGGCTATTAGGCCTGTAATCGTTCCACCCTGGGATGAGCGCTCTAGTTAGCGCTCATCCCACCCTGGGACGATTACAAAATTGCTATTCATCCCACCCTGGGACGATTACAGAGCAAGAAATAAAGCAACAAAAACTGCATCCAAAAAATGCACCAAAAATAGCAATAAATCTGCCGAACAAAGATGCCTTCTCACCTGACATTCATGGCATGAAAAACCACCGTCGGGGTCACAAATACTCACTATCCTACTCCCTAAGAAGGCTAGCATAGTTGGACCACTCCACGGGAAGGAGGATTTTCGATAATTTCTACCCCAATCGGCATCGCAAAAAGGGTCAAAACCCACCAAAAATAGGTCCGATGGTTGGAAAACTGCAATAAGCGTTCAACGAAAAACAACTGAAGGCACCCTAACAAACGTCATCTTGGGTCAAGCGACTCATCGCTTTTCTCATTTTTGGTCATTCCCTCATCGATTCGTCGCTTGAGGGGGTAGTCACACTTAGTCACCAATCAACAAATATACACCCAATCAAGGAAATGGCATGCATTCAAAGAATCATTGACAAAGACAATCACGCTCCTGCTTGGGGCAGAAAACAAGCAATAATCACAAGCTAAACAAACACTTGGCATTCTGGAAGCATGAAGAAAAGGTTCCTCGGACAAAAGGTTGCGCCCTTTGCCTATTCATGTCTGAACAATGTCCAAGATCAAGTACACCTCACTGAAAAAGGTTACACTTGAGTTAAGCTCCTTAGCTCGTCGAAAGCAAGGATTCAAGAATGCGTGCCCTTTCCATACTTGGGGCATCAAAATTTGGTTAGGTTACTGAGAAACCCTAATCATTAAGTGCTTTGGTCATCTATTTTTTCTCAGCACTGTGCCACACACAACGCATCCCAAAAAGGGGCATCTGTAGACACCAAAACAACACCAATCCGATTATGTGACTACAAGCACTGACCGAATTGGCATACATACCCCCTAGGGCAGCCTCCAGAGGTTAAACAATGGTCCTAACCACTCCCAAATCAGTTTTGGAAGGTCAAAGGTCAATTTTGCACCTTTTAAGCACTTTTCTCCCTATTCGTCCCACCCTGGGATGATTAGAATCCTATTCGCCCCACCCCGGGATGATTAGCAGCAATCGCTCCAGGGTGGGACGATTAGCAGGTTTGACTGGCAAAAATTCAAGCCTTGACAAATGGCAGCCCAGATCCACCACCCAACTTCGCCTTCAAGGCATGCAATTGCGAGGAACGGTTTCAAATCAGAGAGAGACTTCAGTCAAGCATGCCCTGATCATGGAGGCTCTAAATCAGGGAGGAATCTTCTCTCCCCCAAAAAATGCATGGTGAGCCAAGTGGCGCCCTCGCATGCGCATTCAAAGGAGACCCTTAGGTCTATAAAAAGGTGAGCCTCCTCACCCCAAAAGGAGAATAGAGCTGGAGCATTTGGAGCAACGAAGTGTTGCCAAATTGTACCCCCATTCCTCTTTGTGCTTCCTACATCCCTAATTTCTCTTTTGGAAGAGAGGTTATCGGGTGAACACTAGGAACGCAATCTAGATCCAAAACCCAAGAAATCAGCCACAATCCCACCCCAAACTCATCGACACAACCCCCTAGGAGGTTTTGGACCCATCCCACTTGGATTGGTGTCAAAACTAGGCCCTAAACGGTGGGCGTCCCGCCCTCGGGCGCCCCCCAAACTATTGTAGTCCTAATCGCCCCACCCCGGAGTGATTAGAAATCTGTGCATGATTTTTCTACTATTATTTTTGCATTCTTTTACATCTCATGTACTTATGTTGTTGTCCAAGTTTCATTGCTTTCTGACATGATTTGACCTGGTTTTTGTCATTTTATGCGTATACTAACCTGCAGGTGATGAGGCCTGGATAAGCCTCATTTATAGCATGTTTTAAATAGTTAAAACTGCCTAAAACTCTTGTGAATTATCTTATATGCTAGTTAAGTTGATTTAATATGCTGTGTATTAACTGTTTGCATGATTGAAGTGTTAAGGACATTATATTCTGATTTTTAACAGTTCTTGTATAGTTTTATGTTATATTGTCATGCTTAGGTTGACAGCAGCATTTCACTAGTCTTATTTTGATGATCATTAAGCATTAGTTTCTCTAAATTCAGCAAATAGTACAAAGACTTATTACTGTACAACAAAAACTAGTTTTTCCATATAAATTCCAGCAAGCTTCCATTGAATGGCAAGGCATGGAATTCACATCCAAGGAAGAATGAAGACTATTGCAATCTGATCCTGAGGGCTAATCCACTTGAGAAATGCAGCCAAAACCATTTGGAGTCAACACAGTTGGTCATTCTAAAGATCTTCGAAATGAACACAGTGTCTTCGAAATGAACACAATGTCTTCGAAATGAGAAAACACAGTGTCTTCAGAATGAGCGGATCTTCGGAATGAGAATTGTAGTATCTTCGGAATGAGAAGATCTTTGGAATGAGAATTGCAGATCTTTAGAATGAGCGGATCTTCGAAATGAGAATTGCAGTATCTTCGGAATGAGCGGATCTTCGGAATGAGAATTGCAGTATCTTCGAAATGAGCCACTTATCTTTGGAATGAAAACAGAATGCACTTTTTGACTTGTTGACTGACTTTTGGCGGTGGAAAAGGGGATAAGAAGGTTGAGAAAGTTAAGGGAAAATATCTCCCATCTAACTTTGCCGTCCTTGCCATCCAAAGCCACCATTTATGGAAGAGATCAAATTTGATCTTCTTCTAGGATAAACCCAGGAAATTCTGCAGGATATCAGGACAGCATATTTTTTGTTTGTAATTAGATTTTAGGCATCTATAAAAGATAGCTCCCATTCAGGTTGAGCTATTAGAGATTATGATATATTATTATTAGATTAGATAGAGGAGATAGAAAATAAATAGGGAGATGATAGAATAGTGATTTCAGACCTGTAACAAATTTCAGCAAAATTGTAATTATGTTTCTGAAGCAATAAAAGTGCAGTTTCATTTCATTTATTTTGTTATGTCTGAGTGTGAGTAAGATTTAAAGAAGAATTCAAACCTTCTTCTGAGAAAGGAGGCTGGCCACTTCCAGATCTAGGAGGAGGACCGATAGACATGTTTTATTCTGATTTTGTCGCAGTAGTAATAAGTTGTGAACTTGTCATTTTCATTATTTTGCACAACTAACATTCCTAGTTGTTTAATTCTTGTTTATAATGTTTTTGTGATATGATTATTGGTAGATCTAGTTATTCTTTTCATTCCCAACAACTTTCCAATTCACTACAAATTTCCATTTCCAGCAATTTACAAGATTTTTTGTAATTTCCTGCATTCTTGTTTTTGCTGTCAAACACTGCACAGAAGATTGACGACCTTCTATTTCAGAGTATTGACAAGATCTAGTTGATTACTTGTTTTATCTCATTATTGCAAAAGTACATAGATTTCTCAATTCTAGCAACTGTAATTAGGATTTTCTTTCTGCAAATCAATTAGGTCTCAATTTAGCAATTGTAATTAGGACTTTATTTATGCAAATAACAATTAGTTTTTCATTCTTGCAATTAGATTAAGGTTTAATTTATGCAATATAGGGATAGAAGTGACACAAATCCCCCACACAATCAATCCTACCAATAAAGACCTGTTGCTCCCAAATGAACTGAACTACAACCCTGCTTGAACTTTCTCTCGTAAATAGCCTTGGACACCACCCCGGATTGATAAGATCTTTGAGATTTAATGATGTGCTTAACGACAACTCATCATTTTGGCACCGTTTCTGGGGAACACGGTGTTGTTAGAAGGTGAAAAGCAGTCCAATAATTATTAAATATGCTAAGTTGTGAATTTTAGAGTAAAATCTAAATGTAATGACTGGTATAAGTAATTGTTATTGGTAAATTGTATTTCAGTCCATTTAGGAAATAAGCAAGAAACCACAAGAAGAAAAATTTCACAAGAGGTTGAAATTATGTCAAAAATGTCTAAATTTTTTATTTCCAAAAATGTTGGAATTTTCAAAGAATCCCAATCATCCACTTCCAAGACTGCAAGATCCTTTGAGAAATCATTACAAGGAGGAAAATTAAGTAGTTCAACACCATTTTCTCTTGACAAATCCATACAATCAGGAAAATTTGACAAGATTTATAATTGTTTTTGGGAACCTACAATGGAAGGCTCACAAGAGAATCAAGGTAGAGCCAACAATGTGCTCCACCCTAGTGCAACTAGTGCACCTACCAAAACTTTTCAAAATCCCATCCAACTAGATCTTAATCAAAATGCTCCCATGAAGGTCATTTCACCTGCAGTATTACCAACTTTCAAGGGAATTACATCCGAAGATCCTGATATGTTTTTGTTTGAGTTTAAAATTGTATGTCAAGCTCATGATTACACTAATGACAATCAAAAGCTCAAACTATTTCCTTCCACTCTTAAAGAGTTAGCTCTACGATGGTTTATCACCTTAGCACCTGACTCAATTAGAACTTGGGATGAGATGGAAAACATATTCTTGGAGAGATACCAAGAATATTGTCAAGTCAAGAATCAAATTGATGAAATTCTTACAATGAAACAAGAGGAAAATGAAATCTTAGAAGATTATATAGACAGATTTTCTTTTGTTCATAAGAGATGTGGAAGTGTTGAACCTGAAATTTGCAAAGTCATATTCTTAAGGGGACTACAAGATGAATCTAGGGATGCATTGGATATCTTGGGAAGAGGAGATACAAATGCACTTAAATTTTAGGAAATTATTAAACTCTGTAAAAATTACTCTCATTCAAGGCATAGAAAACACAGAATTGGTAATGAAAAACATGATTTGAAAGAATGCATGAAAGAGGTTGATATTTTAGTACATGATAGAACATTAGATGAAAAAAATGAATCTACTGAATCTTCAGCCATCTATTGTTCAGAATGTAAAAAGCAACACTCTCTTCATGATTGTCCTTTGAACAAAATATTTATACCTGCTACATGTAGCATTTGTCAATTAGGACACCCCACAGATCAATGTAGTTTATTGCCGGAACTTAAAAGTGTCTTTGAAAAACAAGTCTCAACCTATGAAAAAAACCAATTTTGTAGGACAAGGACAAGGGAATAATTTTCATAAATTTCCATATCATAATGCTTCTCAATTTCCCGCACATTGGGGAAATAATCCTTGGTATATGCCATGGTCCGCTTCAGGTCCACTTCAACAATGTTGGAGTCAACCACCATGGGCATACTCCCAAGCATGGTCTCAACATGGATGGATGCAACAACAATGGAATCAACAACATCCACCATGGTTGCAGCCAAAATTACAGGGATATCAATGGGTACAACATCAAAATCTGTACAAAGGGCAGCAACATTGTCAAAAACAAAAATCAAATTTGTTGCCTAATTATATCCATAATTTCTATCATGGACAACAACAACAACAAAAATTAAAACAACCTCTATTTTCAACTCAACCTGTGGTCAGTCCAAATCATGTTAAACAGGTAACCCCTGTCTCTGTGGTTGAATCAAAAAATACAACCCTAATAAATGTTAGTGACTGTGTTAAAACTCGCTTGTGTTCAGGTGAACCACTGCTTGAACCTATTCCACTTATCAGTGTAGAAAGTGAAGTTAAAAAGAATGAACATGAAAACAAATCCACACTAAAACAACATCAAGAAGAACAAGATACCTCATCAAATAAAGTATCATATTTTGAACAGTCTGAGATATCAAAAATAACATCTTCACAATCAGATTTGATAAAGGAATTAGAACATTTAACCGTTACAATCCCTTTACCTCAAGTTGTACCAATCATTAATAGGATTGTTCAAGAAATGTGTTTTAGAAAACCAAGAAAAAAGAAGAAAGTATATCCTAAAACCATACAAAAAGGTGGAAAATTAGTTAACTTGCTTTCAGGTAAACTTATTACACCTAAGTATGATTGTACAGAAAGCCCACAGTTTCTTAGAACACATAAGGAAAATGAAAAGAATACTTTAGTTTTGGCCTCCATTGGTGTAAATAAAAATGTTTCTCCAAGAACCAATTCAAATAAGCCTGGTACAAAACAAACTCGAAACACAGCCAAAACAACCTTTGAACAACAATAGTTGGTTGACTAAAAACCAGGGAGCAAATTTGTTTGATATATTGGTGCAACATCCTAATGCTTTACTAACATTTTATGCATCTTTAGCAGTTGGCATTGAGTTGTTGCAGGTACAAAAAAAACAAATTTTGCAGTTGAATGCATTTGATGAACTTTGGTTGGAAGCACTTCACCAAATAGAGTTCACTCAACAAAAATGGAAAATGTGGCATGATGATCACATTAAGAGCAACAAGGATGAACCAGGGGAGTTTGAGAATGAAGTTGTTCAACTTTCTTTAGTTGATGATTTAAGGAGGATATTAGTGGTGAATGGACATCTTTTACAGTTGTACCATAAACCACTAACAAAGGTGGAATTTGCTCGGTATTTCACACGGTTACATTTGATAGAAGAGGCTTCTTCTTCTGATGAAGATTCCAAATGATCATATCTTTGAATCTTAAAAGAAAAAGAAAAAAATTAGAAAAAAATAGAAAACAAAAATATGAATAAATTTTGATTATGAATTCCTTCATGGGCATGATTTCAGGGAAGTCATGAAATCCTTCATGGGCATAATCAGAATCAAGAAAAAAAAAGAGAAAAAGAGAGAAAAAAAAAGGAAACCAAGAAAAAAAAAGAGAGAAAATGAATAACTCAAAGAGTGAAAACCTTTTCTAAGGCACTACTGAGTTGGTATGCATGAAAACCAGTTTTCTGGCATGCATAACCTTGAAATTTCTGAGTCACCATTGTACAAATTCACCAACTGCACTTGTTTTTGAAGTGTTGCAGGAAGCCTCAGCAGAATATCAACAGAAGCAGTCATCTTTCAAAACTTGCATTAACTTGTTTTAACCAGGTATATATGTTTCTTGCACTTTTCTCATTGTAAATATTTGATATATAGTATATGACAATTAACCATTAGTATAAAAGTGTTCATAAGAGTTGGCATAAACAAAACATGCTTGGAGAAAGAGAAAAATGTTGGTTTCTGCTATGTCTTCAGAATGACTGTTGTATCTTCAATAACCGAGGTTATCTTCAGATTAAATGCCCAGCTTAGTCTTCAGAATGAAACATAAATCTTTAGAATGAAGATTTGACAGTCTGTTTCCATGTGGCATCCAAGGAGGAAGAAAAATATGTTGCTGATGCTATTGCAGAAGAAGAAACAACTACTATAGAAGCTATTGCAGAAGAAGAAACATAAACTGCTATAGAAAGTTTGTTGCAAAAAAAGAAACACACCCAGCAGCAGCAATAGAACACCTTGCTCCAGAACATTCAACTTCACGAGCCAAGAAGCAAAAGAAAAGAGGGTCTAAAACTGACAGCAAAAAAATAAAATAGAAGAGGGTTCATTTTTCTAAAGATGTTATTTATCTGTCAGAATAGGAGAGTGAAGTTCCCAGTGAAGAGCCTAAAGCTATCCCTACATCCCTTGTTACCACAAGAAAATAGGGCAAGAAGAGAAAATATACATTAAGGACTAGGAGGTCTCCAAGACTCCAACAAAAAGAGATAAAAGAACAAATTATTGAAGAGAAGACCAGACAGGATAGCCCCGATGTCATAGAAGTGCAACAAGCCACTGAGAATTTGGATGTAATAATAAGATAATTTCATGGAACCTCCTGTACAGGAGTAGGGGTCTGAAGTAGAGGATGAGATCATTGTTGAGCAACAAACTGCAATTGATTTGTCAGTATTAGGTTCTAAGTCAAATGAAGAAGAGGAGGTGGACATCACAAAACAACCGAGAGTAGCCAAGAGTGTTATAAAAATACAAATGAGATGGATTGAGGAAAGAAAAGATGTTATTGAAAAAAAATGAAAAGAAAATTAGAGAATTATAGCAGAAAGTGGAGAAACTAAAAAGCAAGTTGTCACAAGTTGATGAACAATCAACTACATCATATAAAGAGGAGGATTTGTTTCGATTTCTTCTTGGTTTTTCGGGAGAGGAAGATAAATGCTCATTGCCCATTCTCGAAGTAGTGCCCCTCCACTTGAACGGCTCTTCTTTTTGGCATTGCCTTCTCTATCCCAAAAAATACCTTTATGCAACATTATTGGGTAGGTCTCAGATTCAGGCCTCCAACCATCATTACTCTGGTTCCCTCCTATTTTGAAGAGGATTCCCAACCAGATGATTAGTTTGAAGAATGACTCAGAAACCTTCATGAGAAATTACACAGGCACTAAATTGTTCTATGAAACATGGAATATGAGTATGGACATTTGTGACTCCATAGCCCATCGCAATGCATGAGGGCATGCATTAATATAAGTTGGGGGGAATGATGAGGCCTGGATAAGCCTCATTTATAGCATGTTTTAAATAGTTAAAACTGCCTAAAACTCTTGTGAATTATCTTATATGCTAGTTAAGTTGATTTAATATGTTGTGTATTAATTGTTTGCATGATTGAAGTGTTAAGGACATTATATTCTGATTTTTAACAGTTCTTGTATAGTTTTATGTTATATTGTCATGCTTAGGTTGACAGCAGCATTTCAGTAGTCTTATTTTGATGATCATTAAGCATTAGTTTCTCTAAATTCAGCAAATAGTACAAAGACTTATTATCGTGCAAAGAAAAACTAGTTTTTCCATATAAATTCCAGCAAGCTTCCAATGAATGGCAAGGCATGGAATTCACATCCAAGGAAGAATGAAGACTATTGTAATCTGATCCTGAGGGCTAATCCACTTGAGAAATGCAGCCAAAACCATTTGGAGTCAACACAATTGGTCATTCTAAAGATCTTCGAAATGAACATAGTGTCTTCGAAATGAACACAATGTCTTTGGAATGAGAAAACATAGTGTCTTCGGAATGAGCGGATCTTCGAAATGAGAATTGTAGTATCTTCGAAATGAGAATTTTGTGATCTTCAGAATGAGATTGAGATCTTCGGAAATGAGAATTGCAGTATCTTCGGAATGAGCGGATCTTCGAAAATGAGAATTGCAGGTATCTTCGAAATGAGCCACTTATCTTCGAAATGAAAATAGAATGCACTTTTTGACTTGTTGACTGACTTTTGGCGGTGGAAAAGGGGATAAGAAGGTTGAGAAATTTAAGGGAAAATATCTCCCATCTAACTTTGTCATCCTTGCCGTCCAAAGCCACCATTTATGGAAGAGATCAAATTTGATCTTCTTCTAGGATAAACCCAGGAAATTCTGTAGGATATCAGGACAACATATTTTCTGTTTGTAATTAGATTTTAGGCATCTATAAAAGATAGCTCCCATCCAGGTTGAGCTATTAGATATTATGATATATTATTATTAGATTAGATAGAGGAGATAGAAAATAAATAGGGAGATGATAGAATAGTGATTTCAGACCTGTAACAAATTTCAGCAGAATTGTAATTATGTTTCTGAAGCAATAAAAGTGCAGTTTCATTCCATTTATTTTGTTATGTCTGAGTGTGAGTAAGACTTAAAGAAGAATTCAAACCTTCTTCTGAGAAAGGAGGTTGGCCACTTCTAGACCTAGGAGGAGGACTGACAGACATGTTTTATTCTAATTTTGCTACAACAGAATAAGTTGTGAACTTGTCATTTTCATTATTTTGCACAACTAACATTCCTAGTTGTTTAATTCTTGTTCATAATGTTTTTGTGATATGATTATTGGTAGATCTGGTTATTCTTTTCATTCCCAGCAACTTTCCAATTCACTGCAAATTTCCATTTCCAGCAATTTACAAGATTTTTTGTAATTTCCTGCATTCTTGTTTTTGCTGTCAAACACTGCACAGAAGATTGACGACCTTCTGTTTCAGAGTATTGACAGAAGTTGATTACTTGTTTTATCTCATTATTGCAAAAGTACATAGGTTTCTCATTTAGCAACTGTAATTAGGATTTTCATTCTGCAAATCAATTAGGTCTCAATTTAGCAATTGTAATTAGGACTTTATTTCTGCAAACAGCAATTAGTTTTTCATTCTTGCAATTAGATTAAGGTTTAATTTATGCAATATAGGGATAGAAGTGACACAAATCCCCCACACAATCAATCCTACCAATAAAGACTCGCTACTCCCAAATGAACTGAACTGCAACCCTGCTTGAACTTTCTCTCATAAATAGAGCCTTGGACACCACCCCGGATTGATAAGATCTTTGAGATTTAATGATGTGCTTAACGACAACTCATCAGCAGGGAGTGCTTTCATATATAGGGTAACCTGGGCAGAATATACAAAATATGACCCTTTGGGTCATCTTAAAATGTTGTTTTTATCCTAACCACAAGTTTGTAGGAGTTTTGGAGGCCTCTGGATGGGACATTTGTAAGTTTCACCTTTTACAAGTTTTACAACAGTCCCCAACGTCCCATCCTAGAGTGATTAGAAATTTGTGCATGATTTCCTTACTATTATTTTTTCAATATGTCCTAGATGATATCCTAATGCCTCTGTTAAAGTTTCATTGCATTCTGACATGATTTGACTATAGTTTTATCATTTTATGTGTTAACTAGCTCGCAGGGCGCCTCTTTCACATACAAGAAAATTTGGGTAGGATAGGTAGATTCCAAGCATCTAGGTAGTCTTAAAATCACATATAATTCCTAACCCATGAGTTTCAAGTGATTCGGATAAGCGTAGGTGGGACATTGGAGTGCCTGCCTTGGAGAGGCCCCCGATAGGTAAACGTGCATAACGGGGTTGTTCGATGCCGCTTCGATGCAAAATCAGGTGATACCAATCCTAGAAGTTTTCCTTTGCATATATATTTCATTCTATAATCCATTTATCAATCGCATCACTGATATCCCACAAGCGCCCGCTGGAGGCCTTGGGGATTGCATGCCTTTTTGGATATGCATTTGCTATTAACAATTTGTTGTCTCTTTGTAAATAGGATCTCACTGCAAGGAATACTAGAGGGGCATCAAGGAATGATGAACACACAAACACAAGTGGTGTAAATTTTTGGCCCACCCACTTCGAATGTGGGCACGTAGAAGACCTTGGAAGTGTATCGTCTGACCTAGTTCTTTCGGGAATCCATTGATGTAATAAACTATATCAAACATTCTAAGCCCTAAAGGGGGGATGTATTGTAATTGAATTAAAGGCAATGTTAATAAAATAGGCCCTACTTTTGTTTTTCTCACATATTTTTTATGCGTCATTCCCTTCATGCATTGCTCTTCGCATTCGTAGGACTTAGCATCTGTATCTACTTTTGTTTGCATCATATCTGATGAGCACCAGAAATGCTCATATTTTGTACATATTTCTTTGATCAATATGCGGTTGTATAATAAGGATTGCGTACTTTTATGAATGATTATATAGATATTTGATATAATTATGCGTGTTATCTAATTTGTGTGCTTTTAGTATGTTTTGTGGAATTGCAGTTGATTTAGTTAGATTTGGAATGGTCGAGGTCCTTTTGATGGACCTGGCACTTTATTTCATCGGGGGTCAATGTAGAGAACATAGGCGCCTCCCTGCAACCGAAAGGCACCAAGGGAACAAGCGCCTCCCTGCAATCGGAAAGGTGCCAAACCAAATATGAGCGCCTCCCTATAGTCGAAAGGTGCCAACTAAATATGAGCGCCTCCCTGCAGTCGAAAGGTGCCAACTGAATACGAGTGCCTCCCTGTAGTTAGAAGGTGCCAACTGAATGCGAGCGCCTCCCTGCAATCGAAAGGCGCCAACCAAAGACAAGCGCCTCCCCATAGTCGAAAGGTGCCAACAGAAGGCAAGCGCCTCCCCATAGTCGAAAGGTGCTAATAGAAGGCAAGTGCCTCCCCATAGAAGGTGCTAATAGAAGGCAAGCGCCTCCCTACAACCAGAAGGCATCGTGATAAAAAGGTACCTTCCTCATAAGGAAGGCGCCATTGATTCTTTGCTCGTTGACCAGATTTGAATGACGTGGATGACAGCGGCTGGTGCAGTTCTAGCTCTGCGTCATGCAGAGCTAAATTGGAGATAGCACCAATGTATCAAAATGTCTTACAGATGCTAGGCAAAGCATGAACCAAAATGAACATGCCGCCATCAAAATAGAATGCCAGACGTCGATTGCATTCGCCAGACTATTCTAATTTAGTGCTAGGGAAGAATCGACTATTGTAACCACTTCTATAACAGAAGTTCTACGGGTGTGTTATATAAACACACGTAGATCATTCTGAGAATATATAGAAATAATTAATAAAGATCCATTTAGAGTTACAGAAGATAGATTGTAATACGTTGATAAATATATTACAGTTCCAGAAGTTCTAAAGCGCGTGTTCGATCGGGAAGAAGCTGCTGGAGCCTGGGCCCACTCCAAGCCAGTATTTCTTCCCCATTTCCTTTTTGTTTATTTATTTTAATTAGTTTATTGCTTTCATAGGAATGTTCATTAGTTTGCTAGTTCTAGTATTTGCAGTAGATTTATTTTCAGGAATGTGTACATGATTTATTTCTGTAGATTTAATTATGTTCTTCTTACGTAATTTATTGAGGAGTGCGGGAATGATTGACAACCATTTCAAGAACACCCCCCAAATGTAGGATTAGCAGATTCACCTCCGGTGGTATTGTAGTAACCTAATTCCGACTCTTCGCAAGTTTATGAAGCTCCCTGGGTTGATAATTAAATGCACGGGCATGTGACAAAAATAGGAAACCATTCACCTTGTTTGGCCCGCAACATTTTGGCACCGTTGTCGAGGAAGCGTCTTAATTAGATTACTTACAATACCCTGAAACCTTCCATCTGACCTTGTATGAGTTCTTCGAGAAGAAGAGGACCTGACGGTCGCTTTATAAGAACTAATCCATCAGGACCTGAGTCAGTCGAGCATTTTGGATTTGAGTTAGACTCGCCTGACCTACCAACAGTCCATTGGAGTGAGGAACCGCACTTTGTGCAAAGTGCCGCCTCATCCCATCAACAAGGGGATGAACGAATCATCATAAATCCCCTGTTTAATAGGACTCCTCTAGAGGAAGCCCTATTGTGGAAGGCTATGGAGGATCAGACGATCTCGCCGGACAACCTTAGAGCATTGACTCGAGAAAGTTTTAAATGATCGGAAGGCCATAAACGCTGCATTAGAAACCACATTTCCTAAAAAAATGGTAGATAATGATGAAGTCTCATCTGGCTTTAGTTTCCCAATAGAGGAGGGAGTAGGAGATACCAAAATGAAAAACATATCCCCTGCTCACCTTTCGTCCTTCAGAGGACACCCGACTGAGGACCTTGACCTATTTTTATTCAAGTTTGATGTTTTGTGCAGGTCTGTGGATTACAAATCAAACACGCAGAAGTTGAAATTATTTCCTTCTACATTAGACGATGCAGCTCTACGATGGTTCATCGGTCCGGGAGACAAACACATCACCACCTTGGACCAGATGAAGAAGCTCTTTCTAGAGCAATATCAAGATTTTGGGAGAGCAAGAGACTCCAAGGAGGAGGTCTTGAGCATGACACAAAGAGAAGATGAGTCTCTCGAGGAGTATTGGGAGAGATTCAGCTTTAATCTTCAATGGTCCCCTCACTCGAAGCTATCTGATAAGTCCCTCAAAAGCATCTTCTTGAGGGGACTTACCAATGAGTCACTGGAGGCTCTCAACATGATCTCTGGAGGTGATGTCTATCAGCATGCTATGGACGACATCCAGAAATTATGTCGAAACTACTCGAGAAGGCGAGGCAAAATCATCGCCAGGACCATGAAGGCGACTGCTTCAGTCACCAAAATAGAAATAGGCAACATGTTGGAGGATTTGAAGAGCGAAATGCTCTCATCTCTAGCACTGCAGATGGATACGCTGCTGTTAGAAAAGAAGAAACAAGAAAATGATGCAACATTAGCCTATTTCTGCCCAAAATGTAGAGGAAGGCATGCAAAGAATGCATGTCCAAAAAACAAGGTCAGAGTATGCACAGTTTGCAGGCTGAATCATAAAACTCGATTGTGCCCACAACTGCCCAGTAACCAGGAAGCGGCTGAGAGCACGGAGGCCTACTTCATAGGCAATAGGAAGAGTTGGCCATAGCCCCCCATGGGGAATATACCAACTGAAATGCCATCATATGGGGGAGGGCCATACATGCACCAAGGACCCCCTCAACCACCTAATATGGGGTGGTGGGGACCATCACCCTGGACTAACGCACCCCCAAAAACATTTTCGAATCAGCAGCCATGGATGCCATATCCATATCCTGGGCAGTAGTGGAGAGGCCACAATGCATGGAATCAGACTCCATAGAGTGCAGCTCCTGCTCACATCCAACAGAACTTACCAGCATTGCCAGCAGTGAGACCTACGTAGCTACCAGCACAACCGACAGCAAACCCGAACAATAGAGTAAATCAGTCGGCATACAACGTAGAAGGTGAGATGTATCATATGTACAATATTCAGCTTAGATCAGGTAGGCAGCTAGGAGTAGAGACACCGCCTCTAGTAGAAGAGGAGGAAGAAATAGTAGAGACACCTCCACTGGTAGAAGAGGAGGAAGAAATAGAGGAGACACCTCTGGTAGAAGAGGGAAAAGCACTTGAGAGAGCGGAGGCTCCATTTCCTAGCCGGCTGTAGGAACAAAGAAAAACAACACAGCCAAAATTTGACATCTTGTCGAGCTTGAAGAATCTCACGGTGACAATCCCATTATTTCAAGCAATTCGAGATGTCCCCATTTACACCAAGGCAATTAGAGAAATGTGTCTAAGGAGACCGGGATGAAAAGCTACCCAGACTATCAACGTCATGGGTAAACTGGCAGATCTAATGATGGGTAGAACACGTCATCCGAAGTATGCAGATCCAGGCAGCCCAGTGCTGACCATAAAAATTGGAGGACATTCCCTGTCCAACACATTGGTTGACCTCGGGGCAGCCATCAACGTGATGCCTCAAGAGACCATGCAGAGGCTGCAGCTCACGAACCTGAAGCCAACCATGACAGTGTTGCAGTTAGCCGATCGATCAACCGTGTCATCGAAAGGGATGCTGGAAGATGTGATCGTAACAGTCAGTGCATGGGAATATCCAGCCAATTTTTTAGTTTTGCAAACCAAGACCAGGTTGGGCGGTTACCCGCTCATTTTGGGGAGGCCATGGCTGGCAACAGCTGATGCTTACATCAGCTATCGGGATGGGCTAATGACCATCTCCAATGGGAAAAATGTCAAAAGGCTGACCATTTCACCACTAGCTCAGTCTATGGACTCGACAGAAGAACCCAGGATCACCGAGCATGGAACTACGGAGTTGTCCATAATCCAGGATGATGACCTTGGAGGAGGTGGCGAGAAGAGGACGAGGATGGTGCTATCATGGAGTTTCTCCATGGAGAATCGTCCACCCCCACACCTGGATCACCGTTGACTGGCGCCCAAGATCAGCACATCCGACAAATACACGTTGGGCCAGGGAGGATATTAAACGTCAACAGCAGGTTGACGCCCACACAGCTAGAAAAATTGGAAGAGCTTCTGGTAAAACACCAGCAAGCATTTGCATGGGACTACGTAGATATGCACGACATCAGCCCAAAAATATGTACCCATCGGATTTATTTAGATGACCAGGCAACTCCTAGTCGGCAGCCACAGAGAAGGATGAACCCAACAATGAAAGACATTGTCAGAGAAGAACTGCACAAACTTCTGGCTACCGAATTCATATATCCGATTTTTGATAGTGAATGGGTATCACCATTAGTGGTGGTCCCCAAAAAGAATAGGAAATGGTGGATCTACGTGGACTACCGGGCGTTGAACAAGGCGACTAAGAAAGACCACTTCCCGCTCCCGTTCATCGATCAGGTCTTGGACACACTCTCAGGAAGAAAATACTTCTCCTTTCTGGATGGTTTCAGTGGTTACAACTAGATCTAGATAGGGGAAGAAGATCAAGATAAAACAACGTTCACCTGTCCATGGGGAACGTTTGCCTATAAGGTATTGCCTTTTGGACTATGCAACGCATCGACCACCTTTCAAAGGGTGGTGCTTAGCATATTCTCTGATATGATAGGAGACGGGGTGGAAGTATACATGGACGACTTCACCGCCTATGGAGAAACCTTCGAGGAGGCAATGACAAATCTGGAAAGAGTGCTCGACAGGAGCAAGGAAAATCATTTGTCCCTAAGTAATGAAAAATGTTTTATGATGATGCAGGAAGGCATCGTGTTGGGACACCACCTCTCTATGGAAGGAATAAAAGTAGACAAGAGGAAGATCGAGGTCATCAGAGACCTACCTAGCCCTAGAATGTAGAAGGAGGTAAGAAGTTTCCTTGGATCAGTCGGGTACTATCGACGATTTATCGCCGAATTTAGTAAGATTGCCAAACCACTGCACACCCTACTTTCTAAGGACGTAGAGTTCAATTGGATGGGAGATTGCGAAGAAGCGTTCCAATTGCTGAAAGAAAAATTGATATCTGCATCGGTCTTGAGAGGACCGAATTGGGCCATACCGTTCCATATTTACTGTGATGCATCTAACGGTGCGATCGGAGCAGTCCTCGGGCAGAAAGACGACGAAGAATTTTATGCCATCTATTATGTCAGTAAAAACTTGGCGGGAGCAGAGCTCAACTATACAGTGACAGAAAAAGAATTCCTCGTAGTTGTCCATGCAATAAACAAATTCTGCCACTATATAACGGGATACAAGGTCTTCATCCATACGGACCACGCGGCTATCAGGTATCTGATGAGCAAGCCGGCCATTGGTGGCAGAATTATCGGATGGCTGTTGCTATTGCAGGAATTCGACATCACTATAGTCGATAAACCGGGCAAGGACAACGTCGTGGCGGATTTTCTATCCAGATTGATACCAGTAGATCATCAAGCAGTGGAAGATCGGTTTTTGGATGAACATCTGTTCGCTATTAGTGAACAAACTCCATGGTATGCAGACATAGCCAATTACTTGGCCATCGGAAGGACCTCACCTGCTCTCTCCTACCGAGAAAAGCAGGCGGTCATAGAGAAGAGCGCATCATTCCTTTGGATGGATGGTCTCCTATTTAAAATAGGATGGGACCAAATTATAAGAAGATGCGTAGCAGAACAGGAGTTTTCAGAAGTGCTCAAGGCATGTCACGATGAGCCATGCGGAGGACACTTTGCAGGGAAATGAACTGCCTACAAAATCCTGCAAGCTGGGTATTTTTGGCCCACTCTGTTCAAGGATGCGACAGCGTATACCAGCAAGTGTGACGAGTGCCAGAGGATGGGTAGACCAACCCACCGAGATGAAATGCCCCTGCAGCCCCAGGTACACCTGGAACCTTTCGATAAATGGGGCATGGACTTCGTGGGACCATTTAATCCACCTTCGATGGGAAGGAGGTTTATTCTGGTCTGCACGGATTACGTCACCAAATGGGTGGAAGTGCAGGCATTAAGGGACTCAAAGGAAAGAACGGTCATCGATTTCTTATTTGCCCATATTTTCACATGATTTGGGGTTCCTCGGGAGATAACAACAGACCAAGGGCCCCAATTCACCTCCAAATTGATTGAGGAGCTGATGGAGCAGTATAGAGTTTGGCACAATAAAACCATGCCCTACCATCCGCAGGCGAACGGGCAAGTAGAAGTGACAAACAGGGAGATAGAAAACATCCTGACCAAAACCGTGCAGCAACACAAGAAATATTGGGCCACACGGTTGTCGGAGGCAGTTTGGGCATACAACACCACGTGGAAATCCACCACAGGATGCACACCTTTCCAACTGGTCTATGGAAAAAATGCGATGATGCCCATCGAGTTCGAAATCAAAACTCTGAGGACGGCTTCAGAATTAAATTTGAGCTTGGACGAAGCTCAAAAATAGAGGATTCGCCAGCTAGATCAGCTGGACGAAATCTGATTGGATGCTTTGCAGAGGACAGAGATTATACAGAAGCAGAGAAAGAAGTGGCATGATAACCACATCAAGCTGAAGAAGTTCCAGGTAGGGGAATGGGTACTGTTGTACGATTCTCGGTTCTAGGAAAGGAAGGGCAAACTTATGCAGAGGTGGATGGGGCCGTATGAGGTGGCAGAGCTCATTAGGAATGGGGCGGTGCACGTTAAGACAATTGATGGCAGCAACACCATGTTCACAGTCAATGGCCATCGACTACGCCCCTATAATACGTCCAAAATGTTACAGGTGGAATCCAGAGTAGGCATGGGGGAGACCCCATCTTGCTAGATCTGGACCGAACTCTCACAGGTGAAATGGTGGGCACGAAAGTGCTCACCCAAATTTTTAGTTAATATAGTTTTTTTGTAATGTGTGTTTTTGTAGGGACGACGCCCGCATGCAAGCTCAGGCATCCTAATCCAGGGCCTAACAGGCATGGAACGCGTCTAACTGCCTTTATTTTCCTTTCTTTTTTGGTTGCTTTTTGTAGGTGGAGGACCTGACAGCACGAGGGATAGGTATCTGGGAAACCAGGCCTGATTCGGCTCAGCATTTCGACATCGGCTCGTAGGTAGAATCTGGGCAGCATGAAAAACTGGGAAGGCTTGATCACCCTTTTTCTAGTCAAATCGCCATCCAGAAGAAGGTGCCTTACTGCATCTAGAAGGTGCCAAGTCTAGAAGAAGGCGCCTTACTACATCCGAAAGGTGCCAAGTCTAGAAGAAGGTGCCTTACTACATCCAAAAGGCGCCAAGTCCACAAGAAGGTGCCTTACTGCACCCGAAAGGTGCCCATCTAGAAGAAGGCACCTTACTGCATCCGAAAGGTGCCAAATCGAAAGACCGCCTTCCATCCATTCAGAAGTTCTAAAAAAAAAAAAAAAAAAAAATATATATGTAGGCGCCTTCCGTGGCAGGAAGGCACCAAGTAAAAAAAAAAAAAGCCAGCCGAATATGCCTTCCAACATCAGGAAGGCGCATTCATCCAGTCGAATACGCCTTCCAACATCAGGAAGGCACATTCATCAAGACGAACGCCTTCCAACATCGGGAAGGCATGAACCAGAAGGAGGCGCCTCCCACATTGGGAAGACGCATGCAGGCAAAAGCGCCTCCCACCAATCAGAGGCACCTCGTAGCACCGAAAGGCGCATTCGTTCGAAGAAGAGCACCGACAATGTTGGAAAGGTGCTACAAGGGCACCATCCACATGGGGAAGGTACCAAAGAATGCCTCCCATGTGCAACATTTACATCTATCGGATGCCTCGAGCGGAATGAAGCATCGCACGAATAAGCGACATCAAATGACCATACCCCTCCCTCGTGTCACAAGTCAGCAAATCAGCGGCTACCATGACAACTGGAATGCCGAATCAGGTACGCGCATACTAAATCAAATCATTTATATAATTATTTATAAATACGTAGTACCAAAAAATACCGTCGTCATAGAGATCGTATCCCCCCATAGCCGAAATCATGTGCCAATGATAGGGCATCTTCCATAACTGCTAGGGTTAGGCATCTTTTCTATAAGAAGGCGCCTTCCTGAAGAAGGAAGGACAAAAAAATATACGAAGAGAAGGCGCCATGGGAGGAAGGTCCAAGAACCACGCGATCAAGAAGAATGAACCCGGTGATACTGATGGGATCAGAGGGGCAGTGAAGACCCAATTCGAAGCCGAGGGGTGGCTCGAATACTGCACCCTGGTCAGTCAGGGCCAGGACGTGGAGGCAGCTAGAGAATTCACCACCTCTTTGAGGGGCGATGCGGCCCAAGTACGAGGGGTGGAAATTCTAGTCACCCTTGAGTTCATCTCACAGGCGACTGGATTGCCTCTCACGGGGGAATGTACATACAAGGGCGGAGTGTTAAAACTATACGCCGAAATACTGCTGAGAGGAAATGTGCAGATAGACAGGGAGGGGTTACTCAAAAATAGTCTCCCCATGAATATGCGGAAGATGTTCGAGCAGATTGCTCGATTCTTCACATGCACAGGGAAGTATACCCATCTGCACATTAATCATGTGCACTTCCTCAATCACCTAGTGCATGGGAGGAAATTAAATATACCTTTCTACCTAGCGAATGCTCTGAAAGATGAAGCGGCTCGGTACCAAAAAGGGGCACCGTCCGCCTTAGCCCACCATGGGCTGATATCGGCATTGGTCCGCCATGCAGAAGCACAAGGACAGAACCATGATGCAGAGGGAGATGGCGGCCAAATAGAGCAACACAATGCGGTTGCCGAATTAGGGCAAGACGAAGCATCCCCTATAGAGGAGATAACAAACATCGAGCAATTGGCATTGCCCTATTTTCTAGGAGGAGCAGAGCAGTCACTGGTGCCCGAAGACATAGAGGACAGAGGGCATTCCCTAGTGCCCAAGTATGAGGAGGAAGGAGCGCCACTCGCTGGTGGTGAGGACGAACCAATCCCCAGGAGGAAACGTCTACGATGATTCCTCTCGATAGAGGAAGGACAGAGTGACCCAGAGATAGACGTTGCCGCCCAAACCCTTCGAGAATTAATGAACCGAAGCCCATGGAATGAAGGAACTTTTAGGAGTAACGACCAGATCGATGCGGCCTTGGAGGAGGCGCTCGAATGGCAAACCGATTGTTGGATGGCACAACAGATTCTGGAAGATTGCCAGAACCAGCATAAAAGGGAATTGGAGGAAAGGGATAGACGAATCGCTCAGCTCGAGCAGCTGGTCCAGCAGTTGCAGGAGGAAAATCAAATGCTTCAGGATAGAGGAACAGCAAGACAGGAGGCGTCCACTCAGACTGATTGGGCAGAAGAAGTGCCGATGAACTCTCCCACATCCGTCGAATGAGTATTCTCTTCGGGGGAGATTCGATCGGACGCTCGACAGAGCAGCCCGGAGGTAGGGGAGGATTCCTCTATTTTTAGGGGTGAAAAGGAAAGAAGTCCTACGATGCCCCCTGTCATTGTCCTGAGTGACACAGAGCAGGACGAAGGTCTCCAACAATAGATAAGACCAGAGGATAAGGAGGACCTCCCCAGGCTTGAAGAAGGAGAAGAGCCTGAGGGGTCGACACCAGGTAGATAGGAGAATGAAGGATCACCCTCAGAGATAGCAGCACAGCCGATCCTTCGGAGTAAAGAGAAGTCCCCAAAGGAGAAAGAAGAGACCCCGGTCCGAGCCACCACATTTTCTGTAGAGGCCAAGGCAAAGAGGCCTAGGACGGCTCGACAGAAGGTGAAAGTGACCTTCGTCGAGTCAGAGGAGGATGAATGGGACATGCAGCTATTCGTCGAAAGGCAAAAATATTTTGAGCAGTGGCACAATAAAATGAAAGCAGCCAAGGAGGCCAGGAAGGCATCCTCGAGGGTAAAAGGAGATTCTGGCATCTGCGTCAATCCGGTAGAAGACAACCAGTTTTGGGACATCTATGGTTCATCCCGAGGGTGGCCTTCCATGATGAGGAGGTACTTGGAATGGTGGGGAGTATATGGCCCACAATTGGAGGCCGCTACAATTGCAAAGGAGAATGCAGGGCTTACCCCTAAAGCGGTCGGATTATACAAGGCCCAAGTAGTGCCTTCCAGAGGGGATAACTCGGATATCCCTCTGGCAGTGGTCAGACCTCCAGACGTCGACCTCTGGCAAGCTATCGAAGCTGCATTTCAATCGGTAGGAACAATGTTGGCTAGACCACCACCAGTAGCGGCCAGAACAAGAAGAGGACAATTGACAGCCGTAGTTTCCCATAGGCAAAGGCGAACCACACCTTCAAATGTCGACATGAAAAGATAGACTCGGGCCGTAGGGGCAGCAGAATCCTCCAAGAGATGGCGACGATGAAAAGTCAGAGGGCTACCTACAGCTTGGATGCCATGAGGGCATGGCATATGTTAGGCGTGGGGGGATGATGAGCACCAGAAATGCTCATATTTTGTACATATTTCTTTGATCAATATGCGGTTGTATAATAAGGATTGCATACTTTTATGAATGATTATATAGATATTTGATATAATTATGCGTGTTATCTAATTTGTGTGTTTTTAGTATGTTTTGTGGAATTGCAGTTGATTTAGTTAGATTTGGAATGGTCGAGGTCCTTTTGATGGACCTGGCACTTTATTTCATCGGGGGTCAATGTAGAGAACATAGGCGCCTCCCTGCAATCGAAAGGCGCCAAGGGAACAAGCGCCTCCCTGCAATCGAAAGGTGCCAAACCAAATATGAGTGCCTCCCTACAGTCGAAAGGTGCCAACTGAATACGAGCGCCTCCCTGCAGTCGAAAGGTGCCAACTGAATACGAGCGCCTCCCTATAGTCGAAAGGCGCCAACTGAATGCGAGTGCCTCCCTATAGTCGAAAGGTGCCAACCAAAGACAAGCGCCTCCCTACAGTCGAAAGGTGCCAATAGAAGGCAAGCGCCTCCCCACAGTCGAAAGGTGCTAATAGAAGGCAAGCGCCTCCCCATAGTGAAAGGCGCTAATAGAAGGCAAGCGCCTCCCTACAACTAGAAGGCACTGCGATAACAAGGTACCTTCCTCATAAGGAAGGCGCCACTGATTCTTTGCCCGTTGACCAGATTTGAACGACGTGGACGGCAGCGGCTGGTGCAGTTCTAGCTCTGCGTCATGCAGAGCTAAATTGGAGATAGCACCAACGTATCAAAATGTCTTACTGATGCCAGGCAAAGCACGAACCAAAATGAACATGCCGCCATCAAAACAGAATGCCAGACGTCGATTGCATTCGCCAGACTGTTCTAATTTAGTCTGGGAAGAATCGACTGTTGTAACCACTTTTGTAACAGAAGTTCTACGGGTGTGTTATATAAACACACGCAGATCGTTCTGAGAGATATATAGAAATAATTAATAAAGATCCATTTAGAGTTACAGAAGATAGATTGTAATACGTTGATAAATATATTACAGTTCAAGAAGTTCTAAAGCGCGTGTTCGATCGGGAAGAAGGCTGCTTGGAGCCTGGGCCCACTCCAAGCCAGTATTTCTTCCCCATTTCCTTTTTGTTTATTTATTTTAATTAGTTTATTGCTTTCATAGGAATGTTCATTAGTTTGCTAGTTCCAGTATTTGCAGTAGGTTTATTTTCAGGAATGTGTACATGATTTATTTCTGTAGATTTAATTATGTTCTTCTTACGTAATTTATTGAGGAGTGCGGGAATGATTGACAACCATTTCAAGAACACCCCCCAAATGTAGGATTAGGAGATTCACCTCCAATGGTATTGTAGTAACCTAATTCCGACTCTTCGCAAGTTTACGAAGCTCCCTGGGTTGATAATTAAATGCACGGGCATGTGACAAAAATAGGAAACCATTCACCTTGTTTGGCCCGCAACAATATTGGTACACTGTCTTTCTCATATTGCTAAATTAACCGACTTTTTTTTGGTGAAATTGACATCTGGAATCTTGCAAGTTTGATATCATTAGAAAGAGAAAATCCATATCTTTTTACCAAGTTTTGAATGAGATCAAACAGAGTTCTTTGCCTCAAGATATGTTCATTTTAATTTTGCACTAATTTTAGGGTTAACCCTAAAATAAAATTTAATTATTTAAATGAAATTTAATTATTTAAATGAAAATTAATCATTTAAACCTTTGAAAATGATTTTAATCAAATTATTTGATTTGAAATAATGTAATTAATATGCAAATAATCAAAATATTCAGTTTTGAAGCATTGCAACTACATTCAAACATTCAAAATACAAATATGTCAATAGTTCCAAAGTGAAAGCAAATTTTTCAAGACCTTGATGTGAGCAAAATCAGATAAACAAAAATTTCTCGAAATCACAAAATTTAAGGTAGGTCACCAATTTTGGGGTCATTGTGAAGGACGTCACAACATTGGTGACTCTGCTGGTAAATGTCCCTAGACATTTTTGACTAAAAACCAAACTCTAAAAACACACAAAACATAAATATTAGAATCACAAGCATTGATAAGCATCCAGAGAATGAGAATAAACCAATACAAATATAAATTACTGGAATCATAAATGATTTATGCATAATGTGATGTATTACTGGTTGGGATCATGTGATATGTATTAATGATCATTTTCAATATAAATATTTGCTTTGTCCATGCTGGTCATTGTACTTTAATTAGGGGCCCTAAAAATGACCTTTCATGACCAATAAGATGATATAGAAAATAATATGATATGATCTAAAATAATGTATTGAAATGAACCACCTGTATTATAGAGAATCAAACATTCTAGTACAATAAACAAACACACTAAAACATGTCTAACCCTCTTAGTACCAATGTGTGTGTCGTGAATTCCTTTACCAGATCAAGAGCTCAGTTATGACCTTACTATCATCCAAAACCAGTGTGTGCGCAAGTGAGTTCATTACCTCTTTTTGACCAAAATGGTTAAACCTATTATGAAAGAAATACAAGGCTAGCTTACCCATTTGAAAAGAACATAGGTATCACTTTTCAATGAGACATATCGCCACACATGAGCATACTCCACTACCAGTCAAGCGTCTATAGCCCCGATGGAGGTTAACCCCATAGTCCATGATTTTGGATTTAGATTACTTGAATCTTGGGGATGACTACCCATCCATTTGAGGGACAAGTAGTATGAATCCTTACGACCCAATAGTCAGTGGTATGTTGGGCTTTTGATTTGCTTGAATCTTGGGGATGACTACCCATCCGTCTGAGGGAAAAGTAGTACAAATCCTTACAACCCAATAATCAGTAGTGTGTGATGCAAGTAGACTCAAAGCTTTGGGGAATCGGATTCTCAACTAAAGTATGATGAGAATTTGACCCTATCATTACTACTCTGATTTTAGAACTTCAATTATTTGGGTAATAATGAGTTTTATGGACTATGTTGCATGATGATACTGACAAGGATGCCCCTTTTCGCCTCACATTTTCTTCCAAAGATGGTTTTTAACATTTTACCCAAAATGTTTTTAATATGTGTAAATTGTGCTTGGTTCCAGATAATTTCAATATTATTTCTTGATCTCAAGAACTTTTTAGTGTATATTGTGCAATGATCCTAATAAAATATGACATGCTTTTCGGTGGTTGCCTACCACACTAGAAATAGCTGAGTGACTGAAAAAAATTAGGGATTTGGAAACTATGGTGTGTAAACATGAAGCTTTATTTTATAGTTTTGTACAAAATGCCTTTGTGAAAGTGCCCCTGAATAAAGCAACATGACTTTTGCTAAAACCAATTAAAACTTTTGAATTTGATAAATGATATTTCTATGGGATGTGAAATGTGGAACGCGAGGGTGATGTATGCAATGTTATGAAATGTGTTATGAAATGCAAGTGTATTTTTCATACTTGTGGAATTTTTGCAATATAATTCCAATTTTTCATATTTGCCTTATCTTAGTTCACATTCATGAGGACATAAACCAATATCTCGCTTTTCCTTTTCTCTAGGTTTCACAGGTTTTCAAACCAGGTAATCTCATCCTATGCGATCCAGGATCAAAAACCAAACACAACCAGCAAATGACCAATATCTCAATCATAACTACCTTACTTTTGAAAAACCCACTTTGAAATTATATCAACTTGAATCACACCTCAAAATCATGAAGCTCCAAAACTAGAAAGTTAATTTATCGTTGTACTCAACAAGACACAACAAAATGTGACAACACTTAACAAAAAAACAACAAAAAAACAAAACATCAACAAAATAACTAACTAACAAACTCACAAAACAAGAAAACAAAATCCAAAAGACTATTTACAAAAATATACATTATGTACAAGACACTGCAAAATTTTTGTCATCATTTCCTTGGATCCAAAACACGATAGGCACACCTTAAAAGACATATATCATTATATGCATGCCAAAATTTACATATTTTTAACCAAATGAGGATTAGGCCAAACCATATAACAAATTTCATTTTGCCTTTCACAACCCATTGATTTGCTTCAAACTTATAAACAATTCCATGTTCAAGATTTAATTCCTCTATGATCTTATGCTTATTCAACAAGATGGGAATTTCAAATATTGATTGATCACTTTGACTTAAATTCTCATTTTCACAAGCATATAGGACTTCTCTCAAATAGAAAGCTATTTCTAAAATTTTTAACGTAAGATCATCATCTATGTTTTTAGGCAAATCATATTCAAATAACAATTTACAAAAATCTAGGATATTTACAAAATAAGAATCATTATAGTTTTGTATCCTAGTTTAAATTGTTAATTATTGAACTTGGTTCAATGATTCAAGCATGTTTTCTTTTTTATTTAGTAATACAGTACTTTTGGTGGTGGGAATAAGAATATCTTCTATTTTTCATCAACCTCTAATGACATATCATCATAAATAATAGTGGAAACCAATAAATGATTATGCAGAAATTTACCTAATTCTTGAATGTTTGAATACAAAGGATAAGAGTCTACCTTTTGTGCACTTTCATTTACCACTATTTGATGAGACCTTATAGTCTTTTCTTTTGCTTTATAATATCTATCATCATCATTTCATATACCTTCCTCAATGACCTATTTTTCAAAAGCATCAAAATTAGATATCCAACCAAGAATATATCCATCTATTCCACACCATAAATCTTGTTGATAAAACAAAGTAATAGTTTCTTTAGGATGAGTAGGAACTTCTAATTCTTTGCTAGCCATACATGAATTTTCTTCAATTGAGTATTCAATACAATCCTAAAAATTTTCACTCAAACCTTCAGCATTTAAGAATGAAAGAAAAGAATTTACCTCTTCTTCATCTAAAATAGATGAATCATATAAAGGTTTTACCATTTCTTCCCTTTCTACTGTGGAAGAATGTTCTACAAACTCATGTTTAGAATGATCAACTCTTGGAACCTATTCTATTTCTGAAATTGGCATATCACTTTTTGATTGCATAGGAATTACGAAACCTTCTTTTGAACTAGAAGTTTCAACATCCTGCATAGCAAGTGAAACAAAAATTTTATCATTAGGAGTGTGAGAAAACAATGATTCACCATACATACCCCATCCATTATAATAATTATCTTCAAAATCTAAAGGGTAATATTCAACCATATCTTCACATTTTGTAAATTTAACAATTGAATGCTCTTCAAATTCACTTTCTTCACCTTCGAAAAACCTATCCTCAATAATAAACTCATATTCCTCAAGTAATAAACTTTTATGATCGATCATAATGAAATTGCCTCTAGAATATTTTAATTTTGGAGCTTCAATTGTTTCATTCAACTCTATGGAAAATTCTATTCTATCATATGTTTCAAAGCTAGCTAAATATAAAACTCCTCCAAAAGCTGAAGACTCATGCATTTTTGCATTTTGATAAACTTGATTACTACAATCCTCATCAATGGATATTGGCTTTAAAAATTTCACTTCCTCTTGGATAATATCGAAAGTGGTTGAAAAACTAGGACATTCAATTTCATTCAATTATGTCAAGAAAAGCATATCATGACTCATAGGTGATACTTGATTTGAAACCTTAGGGTGATGTAATGATAATCTACCCATATATATTCCTCTTGAAATCAACCATTGCTCTACAACTACTGCACCACCATACATGCTAGATAAGGATAAACCCTTAGGAAACATTTCTAAACACTTAACCGTAAAAGGATCTAAAGCTTCCAAATAAATTTAAACAACTTATTCTTCTGAAATGATAAAGTGTATCTCCATTTCCGTATACAACTTATGAAACCTATCATTAAATTGATTCATGGATTCATTAGGCCTTTTACGAATAGAGGCAAATTGATTTGATAATAAATCTGTGTCGACCAATTTTCTAAGTGTTCAAGGAATATTGTTTCAAGTTGATTCCAAGAAGTGGTAGAACCTACAGGTAAATTGATAAATCAATCTTTAGCAACTTCATCCAATGTGTATGGAAACATTCTACATAAAACATCTTCATGCATAATTTGAAAACTAAGCATAATATTTTTATATGCTTGAATATGTTCTTTTGGCATAATCATTCCATCATGTTTATAAAATGGTAAATAATTTTATGCCATTGAACCAACTTTAATATGCAAGGCTATGTATGAAAATTCACAAAAATTGCATCATAACCCAATTTTTGAATTTATGATAGATTAACGTTAATGTAGCATAAATTGAAATTTTCAAACAATTTTATTTTTTTTTATAACAAATTGCGCATGCTAAAATTAAAATCATTACCTTTTAGGCTCTCTTTCTAGTGCCAATTTGTTGAGGTGCAATTTTTTCAAATCACAAAACCACCCGATAAACTCAGAATTATGATTCTCTCTTGAAAAGAATATTATATATCTCCAAGGTTCTTATGTTATATCTAACATTTCATATATATACATCAATGAGTACTTGAATAACTCCTGGATTTGTGAACTACTGTTTACAAGGGGCCTGGAATTAGCTAAATGATTTCAATTTTATCATGTATAACATGCTTTGATATCAACTCAACAAAATAAAATTCGTTTTATGATCTTAGGTTAAAGTATACCAAATTTTATTCCTCTCTTCAATTTTATGTCTCAAAATGCTATAAATAAAATTAGCATATAAATAATCTAGCATTTTGTATTAAATTTCAATTTAACTTTAATAAAAATCAAAGTAAATAAAAATTTATAAACTTGATAAACCTTTGGAACATAATATATTTATAATCAATTCACTTCCCAAATGTTTATTTGATAAAGCAATCATTTATTCAAACTCCCTTATGAAATTATAAATCAAACCTAGAAGAGGTGAATAAATGAAATAATATCTTGCCCAATTTATAAGGTTCCAAAACCTTGTCAATGATGAAATCTTAGGGCTTAATATGAAACTAATCTATAAATTTTGGATTTTATGATAAAATAAAGTTTATAAATTAGATTTTCTTATAATATTTATCTTTTGAAATATTTATGAAATTAAATATTCAAAAGAGTAAATGTGATCTCTGGTTTAAAATTTGGATTTCTGAAATAGATAGAACTATATTATAAATCAAATCCAAATTGAATTTTAGAGATATCAATCCGAGTTCCTCAACCTTATGAAAGTAAGGCGGGGAATAGAATATTCATTTATCCCTTCTTAAATTTATTAATTTAAATATTAATTAATGTAATATTCGAATTATAAATTTAATTATAACTTAGTCATATAATTTTACTTTATAAAATTATACTAAGTTATAATATATAGTTTTCAGAATGAAAAATAAAATAATAAAATATTTAAGCTTTAGAAATTAAACTAATGTCTCGAACAAATTCAATAGAACAAATTTCCATTTACAGAATTCTAAAACCAATCCAATGTTCACCAGTATTCACACAATGAAATCAAATAAATTGATGCAATATTCTAAGGTATACAAACTATTAAGAAATTGCAATAAGCACTTTATTAATTCCAAATACATCTATGCACAAATCTGGATCCAAAATGCTTAAAACAACTTATAAAGTCTTACAATAATTTCCATTGTTCTGCAAATGGCCTTATCTGTTTTCCTCCAATGAATGTGTAGCTTTGCTCCTTCCAATCGTTCCTCTCCTTCTTTGTATAAAAATATCCGGCCTTTTCCATGAATCTCAATGATTTATTTATAATTTGAAAAGTTTAGTTATTCGGTTTCATCACCGAGAATGGATTTCATAATGATCTTCTTCAAACCATTGCCCTTGTATTACCTGCATAATGAAACAATAATCATAATATCAAAACAAAACCAAACTTTATTTTCCCGTAACTTTCCTTTTTTTCAAAAGTATTTCAAAGTTCTCATATTGCTAAATTAACCGGCTATATTTTTTGGTGAAATTGACATTTGGAATCTTGCAACTTTGGTATCATTAGAAAGAGAAAATCCATATCTTTTTACCAAGTTTTGAAAAATGGAGTTCTTTGCCTCAAGATATGTTCATTTCAATTTTGCACTAATTTTAGGGTTAACCCTAAAATAAAATTTAATTATTTAAATGAAATTTAATTATTTAAATGAAAATTAATCATTTAAACCTTTGAAAATGATTTTAATCAAATTATTTCATTTAAACCTTTGAAAATGATTTTAATCAAATTATTTGATTTGAAATAATGCAAATAATCAAAATATTCAGTTTTGAAGCATTGCAACTACATTCAAACCTTCAAAATGCAAATATGTCAGCAATTCCAAAGTGAAATCAAATTTTCCAACACCTTGATGCGAGAAAAATCAGATAAACAAAAATTTCCCGAAATCATAAAATTTAAGGTGGGTCCCCAATTTTGGGGTCGTTGTGAAGGATGTCACAACAAGTCCTTCAATCCAAGATGGATGTTTATTGAAGAATATTATATCCTTCTTCATATAATTCATGAAGGACCATCTAGACTTAGGTATGTGTCCCCACCACCTTATTTATGAAAGACACATGGAATATTGGGTGGATCTTGAATATCATCAATACATCCAATTTATAATCGACTTCCTTACATACTAGAGTACATTATAGAGTCCATACAAATTAGGTGTCAATTTGTGTTGACCTTTTTATTTTATGAATATATACTTGTAGGGTTAAAGAAAAAGGAAAACCATGTCTCCTACTAAAAAATCCCTCTTAGTTTTTTTTATCTACCTATTATTTCATGCAATTTTAGTAAACTATTATAATCTATTTAGAACAACTAAAATCTCCTACCTTCAAGTGAGAATTGTATCAACTACTTTGACCTTTGAGCTACTTGATAGGTAAGAGGTAATTATTGGAGGTGGTTGACCATATACTACCTCAAAAGGAGTCATCTTTTTTGTAGTATGAAAATTTGTGTTGTACCACCACTCTGCTAGAGGAAACCATTGACTCCACGTATATTGTTGAATAGAGGTAAAGCATCAAAGGTATCTCTCAAGACATTTATTTATCACCTCTATCTAAACATCAATCTATGGGTGATAAGACATGCTTCACTTTAGCTTTATTCCCTAAATGTGATGTAGTTCCTCCTAGAATTTTCTAATCAACACCTTGTCATGATCACTAAATATGGAGTGTGATTTCCCATGGTCTTGAAATATTTATCCATAAAATTTTGTGTTATTGTCCTTATAGTATAGGTATGACCTAAGTAGAAAAGTGAGCACACTTGATCAACCTATCTACTATCACCATGATAACTATTTTTTCATTAGATAGAGAGAGTTATTCAATGAAGTCCATGAAAATATCTTCCCATGGTAACTCTAGAATGGGTGAAGGTTTAAAAAACCTTGGTGTTTGGACTATTTTCCCTTTCTAGAAGTTGTAGGTATTAGAGGCATCCAAAAATTGTTTTACATAAGAATTTAACCTGAGCCACTAGAAACTATGTTTAACTCATTCATACATTTGTAAGAACCTAGAGTGTCCCCTATTGGATAAGAGTGAATTTCTATTAAAATTTGAGATATGAGATCTAAAGTGGATGGAATAACAATACTATGTTTATAACACAATACCCCTTCCTTTAATGCATAATGAGGATGATTATTAGCCATTGTATAAAGGTATTGAATGATGGTTACTATGGATCGATTTGACCACCCACTAAGGGGTATCTTGATATCCAATAACACCTAGCTAGATCAATATTTGAATAAGTAAAAATAATTCAACACTTTGTAGCAATGCAATATTAATATTTTTTCTAAGGTAAAATAAGGATCTAGAAAAATCCTAGTATCCATTGTTTATCACATGGCCATTCTTGAAATTTAACTAAGGTAAAACACCCAGCATAAAGGATGGGTTAGAATTTTGAAGTAGCTAATATCACCATAGGAGTAGATATTATCTAGTGTCCAACATGCTACCAAATTTAAATTTTGGCTAAGTGTGGAGATCAAGCTATAAAATTGCTTGACTTTTAGAAGTAATGACATCACCTAAAGAGATAAAAAGTTTAGAATCTGGTATCTAAGGATGCTCTTCACCAAATTGAAAATATGGTTAAATATATAGATATGGCTAGAATTTTGTGAAAGCTAATGTCATCAAGAGACATATAAAAGTATGATATTGAGATACTATACCAAAATCAATATTTTGCTAAGATATATAATCTAACATGAAGGATTAGATCCACCTAACATCAAATCAAGAGCTTATTAACCTATCCTTATCAATCAAGTTTGTACATGTCAACTAGCTACCCAGATCAAAGCTATCAAAATGAGTCATGAGTTAGCAATGAAATATAATGTAGTGGTTAAAAATGAACATGTCAAAGTACATTGAGATTTGATAAAGTCACATGGAAACCAACCTCATGGAAGAAACCCAAACCAGACACCTTAGCATAAGGTGGTTAGAGTAGGCTAATATGGAAAGTGATGTCCATTCCATGCACTCACCCTAATGGCCTGTAAGGGGCTTCTATGTAATAATATGAGCTAACTAAAAAGGATTTAAAAATCTATAAATAGTTGAATATACCTTAGTAAGAGGGTCAACTCTTTAGCTTTTACAATTTGTATAAGTTATATGATGATTGTACTGTGTGCCTCTCAATAAATATTGAAGATTTATTTGGCCTCTATTAGAAGATCTTGTAGGACATGTATGGATGTGAGTCAAATTATTATGCATTTCTATTTATGTTAAATGGATGGTCAATTCCATTAAGGATTATTTTTCTAAACTAGATAAATGTCTATATTGATATTTATTTAACCCCTAGAATGCTTAGTTGTGTATGTGTTGATATTAATGTTTTGTAATATTGTATAGTAGCTAGTTTATTAGACCTTTAATTGAGTTGAGAGTGCAAGACTATCATACCTTATGCTTCTTTCTATTGTCGAATCTTGGCTAGTTTTATTTCTACTTTCTAAACCTTCTTATCTCCTTATTTAGTCTTCAACCCCAATTTTAGTTTAGCTAGCATTAAAATAATTGGCTTGCTATGAATGTTGACTAAGAGCATATTTCTAGTCATTCAATATTGGCCATAGTTTAAGGGTATATGTCATAAAATCAACAGATTTTGGACCAAGAGTTTTTGGCATGCTTGATGGGACCATCAAATTTCATAATCTTGTCTTAGTTTCCCAAAGGACTCAATATTTTTGTGAATAGTCTTGATCTCATAAGTGGAGAATACATGTTCACCTGGTGATGCTATTGATTCAAGAACTAGAAAATTTGGTTATCTCACTGGTATAAAATCTTAGAATTGTATGGTGATGGGATCATAAGGAAAAATAGCTCACTACACATTATTTATATTTATGGATCCATAGCTATAGTAATACATTTTTTAGAGCTAAGGTCATGTGGATTTGTCTTGCTTGTAATAGTGCTAGACCTCTTAATCTTCTAGACCTCCATAGGATTCCCCAAGTTGCATTGAAGTCTTTACCCACTTATGATAGTAATGGAAATACTGCTTATGAGCATTGTTAAAAAGTTGCTTCTTTGACTACCATTTATGATATTCCATTTAAAAATGTGATGGATAGAATTCTAATGTTATCCTTTCAAGGCAAGGCATTTCTATGGTACCACTTCTTGGAGGATAATATCATTAGGACTGGGTAGACTTGGTTGAACCCCTCATATTATATTATATGACCTAAGAAAGACCTTCTTATTGCTCATTTCATTTTCATCTATACAAAGGCTTCCTTAGGAGAGTATTATTGATTTCAATATTAGGTTTAGAAGAACTTAGAAAATAATTTTCCATGGAATAAGGCCTTCATGTACATAGGCATATATCTAATACCTTTGTGCTATGAGCCTAAACTTCAGTGTTCTAATTTGATAGTCTAATGAGAAAAGTATCCCACAATATTTTAGATGACCATAAGGTCAAAAAATATGCTCATTTTAGAGGGGAAGCTCTTGCCTAAAACCATGTTAGATACTCCTCATATTCATTATACAAACCAACACATCCTATTCCTAGCCATAGCTCTCCCATAAATAGATAGGTTGTTCGAATCCTATTGTTCATATCTCTCTTTGACAAATAATATGACTACCATGACCACCCTAGAATCTTAAACACTATAGGATATAAGACTTGTGATTCAGTAATTGACCCTTAAACTTAATAGGGTGGACCCACAAAATATTGGAGCAAGGTAAGAGTCATACCCATAATTTTATTGAAAAGGCCAAGTTATGCACATTTGTTAGTAACCTATTATTAAAAATAAACTCACTCACAGAAATACTATAAATCAACCATGAAATGATAAAATATCATAATGTAGAAAGTAAATGTGAAATTAAATAATCTCATAACAACATAGAATCACAGGCCTCTTCGAGGGGGAAACCTCCTCCAATACTTTCATTCATTACAAAAAGATACATTCATTCATAGATCCATGTCTTTTAAATATACACTTCACTCAACCCTAACCCTAGGTTTAAGATTTGGCTTACATGCAAAATGCCACTCAAGCTAGAATATTCTACTAAATAGTAGTTACATTACTGATAATAGTTACATGAAATAGCCCCACTTGTCTAGGAACCTTACTTGCCACATGCCACTAAAAAATATTACAAAATAATATTTTGAAAGGATCCCCATTTTGGAAGTGGGTCATTAAAATAATCAATTGATAATTACAAAATGGTGTTAGTATGGGGTCCTAATATGCCCTTCCTCTTCAAAATATCTTTTTCCTCAAATTTGTAGATGAGGAAACTGGTATTGTAGTTACTAGAGGGGTTTCCATGTAGCATATTCTAGCTGTAATTCTTGCTATTAAATAAGAACCTTAGTGATGACATGGTTGTGAAGAGTGCACTTCCTATGGTCCAAAATTTGGTTTGGCTTGAGTAGGATAGAACTCTCATCTTCCAATTTAGGTAAATTATATTGAACCTATGCTTGATTTCTCAGTACCTTATTGATAGAGGATACATGAAATATATGATGAGTCTTGGATGTAGATAGTAGGGCCAATTTGTAGGTAATGGTACCAATTCACTGTAAGACTTTGTAGGGACTATAATATTTGTCAACAAGCTTTTGGAACCTACACAACTAGAGGGATAACTATTTATACAACTACAAGTAGAGGAAGACCATATCATTGGCTTCAAAACCATGATCTATACAATGTTTATTAGCTTGTTGACACATCTAATTCTATACCAATTCTAAATTTAGCTTCAGTTGATAAATAACTTTGGCATGTTGGTGAATTATAGTGTCAATAACATGGAATTTGGAGTTGCCTAGAATATAAGGTGAGGGTTTTGATGAAGGTCAACCATAAACTACTTCAAAAGTGGTGACCTTGGTCATAGTGTGATAAGAAGTGTTATACCACCACTCGATCAAATGAAACTACTTCACCCACTGTGTAGGATGATCAGAGGCAAAAAAATGAAGATATGTTTCCAAATAGTTATTGACAATCTCTATTTAACTATCTATTTACGAATGATAATATGAACTCATTTTAAGGTAATTTCCCTGTAACTTAAACAATTGTTACCAAAAAATACTGGTGAAGGTACGTTCATGATCAGACACAATGGAGGTGGGTATACCATGAAGACAAAAAATAGAATAGAGAAAAACTTGGGTAACTACAAAGGTTGTGTAAGGATGGGAAAGGGGACAAAAATGAGCATACTTCATGAGACAATCCAATAAAACTTAAATAATTAATTTACCTCTTGATTTAGGTAAACTTTCAACAAGGTCCATAGAAATATATATAGGCTTGTTTTGGATAGGCAATGGTTGAAGAGTTCCTAGGGAAAGCACCACTTCTCCTTTCATTCATTGGCAAATGTCACACTAGACCACAAAATTTTGAATATATTTCTAAATACCCTTCTAAAAAAAAGTTTTTTTAAGCCTTTCATATGTCTTGAAGAACCTTGAATGGCCTGTAGTGGGTGAATCATGCATTTCCATAATAATGAATTCCAAAATTGGAGATGTGCAAGGAAAAACAAGGTGTTGGAGATAGTGTAAATCTTGTCCATCCTAGGTGTACCCTGGATATGATGTAGGCACCATTTTAAGTAAGGTAATCAGAGTTTGTAATTTTGAATCCTTAAGCACCTCATCTCAAAGAGGGTTTATCCATTGTGATATGGGTGTATAAATAGAACATAACATACTTTGAGCCTCAAATTAGTGGGAGAGATCATCCACCATAATGTTCTCTTTGGCATTTTAATAGGTGATATCAGAATCATAGTCCATGAGCTTAGAGACCCACTTTTATTATTTTAGGATAGCAACCAAGTACTCCATGAAGTATCTAAGACTTTGGTGATCCATTTAAATGGATAAATGTCACCCAATGAGATAATGCCACTAATGAGTAACCACATGCAAAATTGAAAGCATCTGCTTAGCATAAGTTGATTTTACAAAAAAAAATCTTGAAAGAACTTTACTAGTGAAGGCCACAATATGCACTTCTTGCATCAGCATAGCTCCAATGTCAATTTTATAAGCATCAATTTAAATTACAAAGGACTTGAGAAAACTAGGCATTGCTAAGATAAGAGTGGTTCTCATAGCATGCTTCAAATCAAGAACAACCTACTCAACAAGACCTATCTAAGTAAAATAATTTTTCTTTAACATGGTTATTAAAGAAGCAACAATTTTACTACAATTACAGATAAATTTATAATAATACCCTATGAGGCCTAAAAATCCATGAAGATCCTTTAGAGTGTGAGGTTTCAGCCATTCTTGAATGACTTGAATATTTTTAGGATCAATTTAAACTCCATCCTTGGTGATAATGTGTCCCAAATACTCTATTTTAGTCAACCCAAAAGAACATTTAGATCTCTTAGCATAAATTTGATGTTGTGCCAAGAGTTGTAGAGTTTGGTCCACATGGATGAGGTTCTCTTCCAAAGAACAACTATAAACTAAGATATCATTAGAGAAAATTAAAATAAATTTATGAAAAAATGGGTGGAAAATATTGTTCACGAGGCTTTGAAATGTGCAATGTGCATTGGTCAAGCCAAATGACATAACCGATAATTTATAATAACCCTCATGAGTGTAGAACATTATTTTGGGAATATATTCATCCTTGATCCTGATCTGATGGTACCTTGAATGAATATCTAATTTAGAGAAAAGCATAGTCCCATGCAACTCATCCAGTAATTCATCCACCATAGGTATAGGAAACTTATCCTTAATGGTGATCTTATTAAGCTCACAAAAATCTATACATAATCACCAAAACCTATATTTATTTTGAACCAATATGATAAGAGAAGAGTAAGGGTTGTTACTATGTCAAATAAATCTATCTTTTATCAACTCATGTAATAACTTCTATAATTTTGAATTAAGGGCATGAGGGTATCATTACAATCTAATATTAGGCAATACACTGCCAGGTACCAATGGAACGACATGGTCATGGGAGCAATATGGTGGTAATTCTGATGGTTTGACAAAAATTGCATTGTGCTTTGTTAGAACCAATTGCAAATATTTTAGAATTTGGGCCACCTCTAAATTAGTTGGTTGGATTGCAAATATCTGAGTGATGACCCCATGAGAAGATTTTTTCAACTTCTCCATATAGTTTGAGCTAATAACATGAGGAGACCCTACTTATGAACCACAAAGAATGTAAGACCTTCCATTCTATGAAAATTACATATTTAAATCCACAAAATTCCATGTGATGGTTCCCAAAATACCTAACCACTGATCTCCCAACACAATATCACATCCCCCTAATTGAAGAACAAACATATAAATTTTGAGCTCATAATCCCTTATTTTCAATTTAACATTGTGACATTTGTATTTGCAAGGCAAATTCTCTTTATTTTCCACCATAACCTCAAAGGAATTACATGTGTGTATGTAAAAAATTGTCTACTTGGAAATTAGAGGATCAATAAAGTTGTGTGTGCTTCCAAAAATGATAAAGATCATAAGATGTTGCACTTTGAAAAAACCCATAACTTTCATGCTTTGTGGAGTAGTAATCCCTGCAAGAGCATGGACATATAATTTTTCTTGTGGTCCTTTGTGTATATTTTTTGGAGTATATTACATTATTTGGTACATGTCTTAGATTAGGTATTTACTTTATGCAATGTAATAAATGCACAAGTGTGCATAATATTCAATAATGTAAATGTGCACATTAGTCCATGTGTACAAGTCCATAGAATAAGGATATGAAGAGTCTAGAAGTGTGAAGGCCAAGAGTGGTTCATATGAAGAGTCACATTATATTATATATGCAGAGTAATGTGAAGATGTAAGATGATGTGATTGTAATAACATTACTTGGTACTTTTAGAGTTATGGCACAATTTCCATGAGCATTTGTTTATGGCATGTTTAGGAGTATATATTAGAGTTATTTCTCTATTTCATACTTGCAAAATATTTCCATTATCATATACATTAGTTTAATACTTTATTTGATATCTTTAAGTTTATTTATCTTAAGTAATAATCTTCAAAATCTAACAATGGTATCAAAGTCACAACAAGTTTTAAAATTTTAGAAATTCTAATATATTTGGTACTACTATCTAATTTTTTGGTTTTAGAAACCCAAGAAGGAGATAGAATATTGTGTATTGTAAATTGAATATTGAGGAAACCCATGTAAGAGGTTCCCATAGAAAAATTGGAGATTGGAGATAGAGAAGGACTAAAAAAGGTGTTATTGCAGATTTAAAGAGCAGAAGACTTTGGAGATTTAGGATATTTGAAGAGTAGTATATTTTGAAGATCTAAGAAAGAGATATTTTTACAATTGGAATATTGAGGAGACTAGGAGTATATCCCATTGAAGCCTTGAGAAGAGAAGTTGAAGATTTGCAGAAAGAGGTTGAAGGGTTGTAGAATTAGAAGAACCGAGATAAGTGGTCTCAAAATAATTGGAGAAGAGGAAGAAGGCTAGAGAAATCCTTATTGTATATTTATATAATCAGTCATTTAAGGCATCTTGGAGAAATCAAGAAGTAGGAAATTGCAAGCAAAGAGGAGTAAATTTGTTGAGGTAAAGGAGTTACTAATGGAGGATATTCATAGAAAGTTCATGATAGGAGATTGTGAGCAAGGAGAAGTTTTTGATAAAGGATATTTGGTATAATTATCACCATTCTAAAACAAGACCAAAAGGAAGAATTTTTTGGTAAGATGTTTGCTAAATTTTAGAGAAGGAATTTGAAGATCTCAAGATATCCAGATTCTTGAGAAAATAGATAGCGTAGGAGATCATTTTTTAAGTTAAAATTTAACTAGGATATTGAAGGAGAAGAGAAGTTTTAAGAGCCCAAGGTTTTGGGAAATATAAGGATAGCCACAGAGTTTTTAAGTCTAGTTTGATAGGAGAAGTTGTAGGTGTTAGAGTAGAGATTGAAGGGTTGTGGGTGAACATATTAAAGTAAGCCTACAGCTATAGTTTGGAGGAGACTTGGGTATATTTTGGAGTGCCCATGGATAGGAGATTGAAGAAGTTTAGATAGTGATAGAAGATAGCATTTGAAGGCTTTCATTGCAATTTTTGGATAATAGAAGTAGGAATATGTTGATTGCATAAGTTGCAAAGATATTGACAACATTTGAGGTAGCATTAATAGTTGTTGGTTACAGAGTTTGAGAGAATAGATTTGGAGAAGTTTTGGAGCCACAAAATCAGATTTTTGGATAGAATCAAGAGAAGGAAGAGAGCTACGAGTTTGGAAAGCTTCGTAGTATATTTGAGGATAGTTATTGGAAAAAAAACAAGTAATAAGGAGAGTAGTAATCAAGACTACAAGTTTGGTAAGTTTTGAGATAATTAAGTGAAGGTGCAAAACTTACAAAATTAAGGTGAATCAATCACTAGAGAAATCAAGTGCAAAGGTATGATATTTTGGTGCTACATAAATTTAGTTTTGGAACATTAATATCAATTTTACATCTAGCATTTTGAAGAGCACCATATTACTTTCATTAATTTGGAAAAGAGAAAGTTGAAGAAAGTAGTCTTCAAAAGCAAGCTATAACATCTTACATTCTAACTATTCGTAAGACTACAACAATTAGTATTTACAAAGGAGAGATAAGTAGGATACATTATTATTAGTAAAGTGTACAAGCATTTGGAAGAGGAGAGATAAGTAAAATTTATTATTATTAGTGAAGTGCAAAGTTGCAGGTACATTGAAAGCAAAAGAACTATAGAAAAATACATTGTTAAGCAAAATGAAAATAATTAAAGCAAATTCGGGTTTTCCAATGTCTAAATATATTAAACATTCAACGTATAGATGATGGTAAGTAGATATCCATCATGGAAGGAGAAGGCTATTGCTAAAAAAAAATAATCCACCATCAAAGACACCATTACTCAAGGGAGTGTGTATGAGGGTGCATTGAGAGAGCACCATTGTTGCTAAAGGAGAATCCAATGGTGTGCAAGAGAAGCCACCATCAAGTGATACGTAAACCAAACCCATTTAGTTTGGAAGCACAGTACCTATCATGACTAACAAGACAAAATGAATGTATCCCTATAAAAGAAAGAAAAAGAACATTCAGAGAGAAGATAAAGCAAGTGAAATTCAAGGGGTAGATATCAAGTTTTAAGAGTTGGAAGAGAGCATCACATGCAAGTGATAATTATTTGCAAGATATGTTATAATGTAGGTTGTAATGTTCATATAAAATCCATTGTGTAACACCCATCATGTAAGAGAGAAGAATAAGACCAACATCCGTGTAATGTTTGTGACATATATTGGAGCACCATATAGCAAGTGGAAGGTGAAAATACTGGAATCTTGAATGTCCATTTCAAATAATGCATACAAAAAGATTAAATATAGAGAATTTGTAGATGCAGTTGATCATTGAATGCATGATAGAGTAACCTAAAGGTAAAGAAGTCAGGTGTTAACAACATATTACATTTGGAAATGATATTTGGTAAAGAAGACACATTTAGAAGAAATGAGGAGGCATATTTGGTATAGAAGGCACATTTAGTAGCATTTCCAAGGGTTGGACTAGTCAAGCATCGAATCTTGCTACAAAAATGCATCATGGAAACCTAGCAAAGATTGAGTAACCCCATATGCAGATTTTTAATGTAGTAGTGATAACATTTGAGAATCAAAGTTGGAAGAGCATCAAAATTGGAAGAGCATTAGAGTTTGAGGATTTAGAAGAGCACCAAAAATTTGAAGATTATCAACATTGATAGTGAGCCAATGTTGGAAGAGTAGGAGGGCCACCCAATTTAGAAGAGTGCATATTTCAAGGATGTGCAAAATTTGACCACAAAATTACCATCGGTCCAAGGTTGAGGTAATATAATTTTTGCACATATATTTATAACCCTAAGTTAGGAGAAATAAGGCTAAGTGGAAACTATTATTATCTAAGGTATAAAGTGGAAGTATTTTGGAAAAGGAAAAACATAAGATCTTAGATATAATATTGAAGGAGTTGAAAATTTATTTGATAATTTATTTGGAGGAATTAAGGAGACAAACAAAGTTTTGTAATTTAATTATTACGGTTACAAAATAATTTTGGAATATTTGCAATTCAATAATATTGGAGTAATAAGGATTTCTACATCAAATTAGAGTTATAAAATTGCAAATATATTTTCTAAATTTCTAAGCTTGGAGATATAAGGAATTCAACATCAAAATAGGAATTAAGAAATTTAGAATTTATATTTTTGTGACTAAGGTTGGACAAAATTATAGTGGTTTAAATCTATCTTTTATTTACTATTTGGGATCCATAAGGAATTCAACTTAGATAAAACTTTTAAAAGAAACTAAGTAATTCTACTCAAGAATTATGGATGAAATAGTCAAGAAGGTATTTAATGAAGATAGTGAAGAAATGCTACATGCATTCATATTTTATGCACATGGGTTAATACCCAATATTGATGGAGCTCAAATATTCAATGTTCTAAAGGAAATACTAAGTTTATTTCTCAAAGAAGCTAAGGAAGGGGAATTTATTTCCTTTATAGAGTATCTTCATGAAAAACTCTTTAAATCCTATTGGGAATCTCAAGATATCATAGTATTTAGTACAAAATAATGTCTAATGATGTATCTATAATTAATTAAGTTTGAAATATTTCAAAGAGATATACAAGGAGAAAGAAATGTCTCATACAATAAACTATTCAAATTCAAGTCAAGTTTATTATGATTTACAAACTTATCATTTTGAAGGAGAATATTTCACATAAATACAAGAGAAAGAAAAGAAAATATAGGTCAATAAAAATGATATGCCATAAGAAATAATACAAAATAAAAGGAAGAGGAGGAGCAGACGAGGATACCTCAAAAATGCAAAGTAGGAATCACTTCATGAAAATTCAGGAATCAATCACAAATTGAAGAATCAAGTTGAAGATCCATATTGAATACTAAAGTATTCAATAACAAAATAATGTAATATAGGGGGTTTTTGGAGTATATTACATTATTTGGTACATGTCTTATATTAGGTATTTACTTTATGCAATGTAATAAATGTACAAGTGTGCATAATATTCAATAATGTAAATGTGCACATTAGTCCATGTGTACATGAGTCCATAGAATAGGGATATGAAGAGTCTAGAAGTGTGAAGGCCAAGAGTGCTTCATATGAAGAGTCACATTACATTATATATACAAATTAGTGTGAATATTTAATATGATGTGATTGTAATAACATTACTTGGTACTTTTAGATCTATGGTACCATTTTCATGAGAATTTGTTTACGACATGTTTAGGAGTAGATATTAGAAATATTTCTCTATTTCTTACTTGTAGAATATTTTTATTATCATATACATTGGTTTGATACTTTATTTGATATCTTTTTTTTTGTAATGTCAAGTAATAAGCTTCAAAAGCTAATAATTTCATCCTCATTTTGAGGTGGTTCTGCTAGTTTTGCATCGCCATAACTTTATTCACTGTTGATTGGATCTTCTACATCAATTATAAATAACTCCTTTGGGTGCACCTATGCCTATAAATATATGTTTTATCACAACTGTGGAACAAAACTTGAGTGCATCGAGCATCCATTTATTTTATTATCAACCTTTTGTGGGGAACAATTTTATTTTCAATATCGGTTGGGAACTTGGTAGGAAAATAGGTTTTAGTTTGTGAAAATTTAGATGTCCTCCTTTAAACGAAGAATTTTAATTTAGCCAAACATTCCAAGCTTATGGTCTACATCATTTTTTATTATTTTAACATCTTGACCTCAGCTTGGAGATCATCCTTCAAGCCACTAATGAAACAACTCATAGAAAATCCTTCATTCAACCCTTTGGTTATGTAGTCTTGAACTATAGAGGTTTGTCTCAGCTTGGTTAGTGCTCCTTGGAATTCATCATACTCATTAGGTCCAAAGTGAGTGAGCAATTGAGACTCAAAAAATTCCCAATAGGGATCGAGAACTATGTGTTGTAACCACTAGTACCACTGTAATGCTTTAGATTAAAATTTAAAAGAGGCCATTGTGATCCATAAATATTTATAGACATTAAAAAGTTTAAAAAACCGATATGCATGACATAACCATCCATATGCATCCTTTTCATTGAACTTAGAAAATTCCAATTTGGGCATCTTAATGGGAGTATCTTTGTCAAGAAAATTTATAAGGTCTTCTTTTTCCTTATGGATGCCTTTTCCCTGACTAGAAAATTTATTTTTATGATGCTTAAATACCTTTGGATCACCTTTTTCCTCAATACCTAAGAAGCGACCTCCAAAGTTGGATTTGGAGTGGAGATAGTCACCTCTCAATTATTTTACTTCATCCTGTATATCATGTATCTAATTGATAAATTGACTATGTTATAAGTTTATTTGCTCCAGGGTTTAGGTTTGTTCAATATCCTTTTGGTGTATTTTGAGCAACCTTGACTAACTTACTAAAAATAAAAGTGTCATTTTAGGAGTTACTATTTATAATAAGCCCAAAAAAATTTTGGGTGCTATATATCAAAATGATTAGCTCAAAAACATGGTCACAATGAACTATGTATCCCAACAATGATTTTGGACACCCTAGATTTTTTTAATGTTTTTCTCTAATGGGTCTACTCGCGTGGTTGGTTTTTTCTCTAGAGGTTGGATTCAAGAGTTATATTGTGTGTTGGCCAACTCTACTCTATCTATTTTGACTAATGACCACTCCTAACATTGTACCATCACCTATACTATGAATACTAATATTGTTCAATGTGTTAGAAATAGATTATATTACATCATTTGGATCATGTAAATGTACCTTCCTAGGTACATACTTAGAACATTATATTACTTTAGGGGGAATTTATCTAGTTATTTTATGTAATGTAATAAATACACAAGTGTTGATTGTAATCTTTGAACGAAAAGAAGGGCGGGAAAAATTTTGAGCAGGCGAGAGGCGATGTTCTAGGGTTTCTGGAGCGAAGGAAAATCCAGGGCATCAGGTGGGTTGCCGTAGTGTTTTTCTGGTTACTGTGGATCTGTAGGCAAGTCTGCTGCCCCAGGAGGGTCCAATGGGGACTCCTCCGGATCCTCTCACCGGGAGAAAGAGCTCCTTCACAGACTTGCTAAAAGAAAATTCTCCGTCTTCTAATGACGAAGCTCAGAGAAATGCTCTTCATAAGCTCTTCAAGAACGCTGGAGAGAGATCAACAGGACAACGGGTCAATGGATGCCTTCCGCAGTCCGAATCAAGACCCAAGATTGTCATCGAGCCAAAGATGGTCGAAGACACAATCTTTTACAGAGCCAACCACGATCTGATCTGTAAATTCATGGGTATTCGCCCTACCCTAAATTTCTTGCATACCTGGGTCAGGCAAAACTGGGAGCCTCATGGTGAGTACTCCTTATGGTTTATTAGCAATGGGTATTTCATTGTTAGTTTTTCTTCTCTGGCCGATAGAAATAGGGCTTTTGAATCAGAAAAGAGGAACCACGGTCCGGCAGGGTTATTTGTTCAACCCTGGAGAGTGGGTTTCGATCCTCGTATTGAACCCACGGCTGTCCCGGTTTGGATCCGGTTGTATGCTCTTCCAATGGAGTTTTGGGGTGAGCAGGTTTTGGAAATGATCGGTAACTCCCTTGGTAGACATTTGGGCGTCTCCAAAGACACCATAGAAGGAAACACAACTATTTTTGCAAGAATTTGTGTGGAAATGGATATTAGCCAGCCTCTACCAGTAGAGGTGGAACTTGAACTGGTAGGACTATCTTGGATCCAACAGCTAGATTATGAGGCTCTGCCCTTCAGATGCAGAGTTTGCCACAAACATGGGCATTTGGCCCGGTTTTGTCCAAATATTTTGAACACAAAAATGGAGGCCCCGCTTGGAATGCCAAATCGTCCCAGGGAGGGTAAGTCAACTCTTACCAAAGAACCAACCAATACTCCTCAGGGTAAAGATGTTCAGAAATATGGCTTTGAACAGCCCAAAAGAAGGAGAAAGCAAAAGAAAAATGGTAAGGAGCAATCACAACTCAAGCCAGCCAATAGGTATGAAATTTTTAAGACACTAGTGGACCAAGAGGATCAAGTCATGGAAGGAGTGGATGGGAATATTGAAGACAATAACATTCACGCTCATGCTTCTCCTTCATCTCCCACCGTCATAGAATAGGTAATTGAGTACACTGAGTTACCACAGTCAGAGAATGCAGGGGCATTGACAGTGCACTCCCAAGCGCAGCCAATAATCAAGGACGTCAGCATGGGAATAGCCAAAAAGAATAGAGAAAGGCCAGCCCTAGGGATAACTCAGGTGGAAAAGAGATCAAAAAATAGCAACTCTCAAGGAGTGGGTAGAAAATCAAATAAGGACCTGCTAGCAGTTCAAGGAGACAAACTGATCACTGGAGGATCGGTGAGGACAATTGATTCTTACTGCTCTCAAGGTTTTCAATGATTATACAATCATGGAATATTAGGGGTTTAAATAGTAGAACCCATCAATCTGTTGTTCAAAGACTCTTAGGAAAATGCAAAACAGATTTTTTGCTTCTCCAGGAGACCAAAATGTCGTTAGATCTTATGTGTAAAACAGTTAACAGAATTTGGAGGGGCGTTGGTCATATGGATGTGGCTGCCCAAGGTGCCTCAGGGGGGATTGTCACTCTTTGGAACTCTCTGGAATGGACTGCAATAGAACATATAGCCTGGAGGGGTGTTCTCACATCTCATTTTAGGAATAATGTCACAACTGAACATGTTTTAATCACAAATTTTTATGGGGCTCAAAACCTTGATGGCCAGAGGCTTCAATGGAAAGTTGTGCATAACATGAGGACCTCAAGGGAAGATTTAGACTGGATTATTGCTGGGGATTTTAATGCTAAATTATCTTCTAGAGATCAGGAAGGAGGAACCCCAATTTTGGACCCAAGGGATCGACTTCTGATTGCCCAAGTCCAGGCTTTTCACTTAGTGGATATTAAAGGCCCTGGAACCAACTTTACTTGGACTAACAAGAGGAGGGAGCCACATAGCAGGAAGGTAAAGCTAGACCATTTTCTGGTTTCAGAGGAGGCATTCGTAAAATGGAATACAAAATTCTAGATTTTGGAGGGCCCGGTTTCAGATCACTTTCCCATTTTGTTGGAGGGAGGGATTACGATAGGGCAGCATCACAAACCTTTTAAATTTGAAAATTTTTGGTTACAAAAAGAGGATCTTCGAAAGAAAATTCCACAGTGGTGGGAAGAAGGTCGTCTACCTTTTGGGACAACAATGTTTAGATTCCACAAACAGCTTCATTATGTCAAAGTTCAACTGAAACAATGGAGGCAAGCTAACAAGACAGACTTCCAGCTCCAAAGAGCTCCTTTGGTGGCCGGATGGGATGAGGTTCAAAAACACTTTAGGGAAGGAACAATTACAGAGCAGCTCAAAGCCGAGGATGATGCCTTGCGTAAAGCGGTTGAGGACATTGATAACCAAGAGGAGACCTACTGGAAACAGAGAGCAAGAACCACTTGGTTATTGGAAGGTGATAGAAATACCAAATTTTTCCATCGGTCAGCCTGTGCTAGGAGACAGATGAATAACATGGAAGCTCTTCAAGATGAGAATGGACACTCCTTTGATACTCTTCTTGGTATGCATTCCCATTCAATGGATTATTTTTCTAAACTTTTTAAGGAAAGTATGGAGCAAGATGTAGAGGCTCAAAACGAAGTTATTGATGTCATACCCTCTGTTATCTCTGAAGAAGAAAATCAGACCCTTCTTAAACCCATCGATAGAGAAGAACTGAAGAACGTGGTCTTTGGAATGAGCACCGGCAAAACTCCAGGACCAGATGGCTTTCCAATTGAGTTTTTTAGGCCTTTTGGGATACTTTGGATGAGGATGTTTTGGCTGTCATAGAGGAGTCCAGAGGTAATAAAAGAATGCTTAAGGCATTAAATCATACCTTCATCACTTTAATTCCAAAAGGGGAGGAGGGGGTTCATATTTCAGATTATAGACCTATTGCCTTATGCAATGTGATTTATAAAATAATCACAAAGGTAATGGCTGAACGACTAAAACCTCTTTTACATAACATTATCTCCTCAGAGCAAGGGGGTTTTGTAGAGGGTAGGCAGATCTTGGATGGGGTGGTTCTTGCTCAGGAGGCAATCCATACAATGCAAAAATCTGGTAATAAAGGAATGTTCATTAAATTAGATATGTCAAAGGCTTATGATAGGGTGGAGTGGAGTTTCTTGTCAAAGATGATGGCAGCCTTTGGTTTTTCTCAGGACTGGATAGATTGGGTCATGAGTTGTGTATCTACGCCGTCTTATTCAGTGTTAATCAAGGGTCTTCCCTCGCAACCTTTTGGAGCCACTCGAGGTCTTCGTCAAGGGGATCCTTGCTCTCCCTATATTTTCCTCATTTTGGCTGAAGGATTAGGTAGACTTTTCTTGAGGAGAAGACATCAAGGTTTGCTAATAGGTATCAAGGTGGGTGAGGAATTTTTGACTCACTTACAGTTTGTGGATGATACAGGATTGGTTGGAGTGGCCAGCTTCAGGGAAGCAAGAGTGATCAGAGATACTCTTAATGTCTACCTTAGGGCTTCAAACCAAGTCATCAATGATAAAAAATCCAAAGTGGTCTTTCTCAATCTTGATCAAAGGCTCCAGGACAGAGTTCTAGAGATCTTGGGATTCACAAGGACTTCTCTTCCAGTGGTTTACTTGGGGGTTCCTTTGCATTTCAAAAAACTAAAAATAGATATCTGGAAGGATCTTTTGGATGGTATCAAAGATAGAATGAATCATTGGTCTCACAAATGGTTAAGCTATGGGGGTAGATTAACTTTTTTACAGTCGATCATTCAGGCCATGCCAATTTACAAATTCTCTATCCTGGCTGCCCCACATACTATATGGAAAGAGCTGGACAATATGGCTAGAAGATTTTTATGGGAAGGAGTAAAAGGAGAGAGGAAATGGGCCTTAGTTGGTTGGGATAAAGTAACCCAGCCCAAGGTAAAAGGAGGGCTAGGACTGAGAAGATCCAAGTTCAATAATAAAGCTTTGGTTGGAAAGCTGTACTTGGAGGTGGATTTCCCAACCAACCTCCTTATTCAGTAGAATCCTAACTAGTAAATATTTGGGTCATGTTAACCCCAATGAGGTGGGCCGTTTCCCTTTGGATGGCCCTGGATCCCTAGTGTGGCAGGCCCTCAAGATAGGATCTCAGGTAGTTAAAGATCGATTGTTTTGGAAAGTGGGGAGAGGGGAGAAGGCACGTTTCTGGACAGACTCATGGGATCAATACCCACCCATCATTGTTGAATTTCTTGAATTGCAACCAATAAAAACTGCCATAGAAACCAAGGGATGGGTCCACATTGACAGTTATTTCATCACTAGTCAGCTGGGGGAGTATAAGTTTAAGAAGTTTAAGAAGTTGGAGGAGTGGCCAATTTCAATCCCTCCGGAGTTGGCACCCATCATGACTAAAATCTTGTCAAAAATATTTCTCACAGGTAGAGACGAGGAGGATGAATTAGCTTGGGGCTATGGGAGCCTTGGTGTCTATACAATGAAGGACGGATATGAGAAGATCCTCCCAGAGCCTCCCCCCCATTCATTCCCGGTTGAGGATTGGAGAAAGATTTGGCACTCCAAGGGTTGGCCGAAAGTAAACTTTTTTGCCTGGCAGTTTATGCACAATGGAATTCTCTCTTTTGACAATCTCAGATGTAGAGGAATCATCGGTCCATCTCAATGTGTTTTATGCTACAAGAACGAGGAAACAACTGATCACCTGATGTTTGAGTGCCCTTTCACGCGTCAGATTTGGAAGCGTTGGCTTTCTTGCTATAAAATTCAAGTTAATGGTGACTTGAATCGGACTAATATCTGGAAAACATGGAAGAGTGGTAGATTTAAATCTAAAGCTCTTCGAATTGGTTGGGAGCTTGGATTAAACTTCATTTGGTGGCAAGTGTGGTTGGAGAGAAATGCTAGAATTTTTAGAGAAATTTTTTCCTCGTTAGATGGAGTTTGGCAAATCATCTGGAGCAAAGTCACAGAAACTGTAGCTGTCTATGCTATAGAGGAAACTCAGGTTGTTATTGGGCCAATGGAAGAGGGAGTTGAAGAGCAAGAGGGACAGGACAGAGCTAGTTGGAAACCACCACCAGAAGGCTGGATTAAAATTAATACTGATGGAGCTGCAAAGGGCAATCCGGTTAGCGCCGAAATTGGAGTGGTTTGCCGGAATCATGATGGATCAGTGCTCTATTGGGAACTGCAAGGCTTGGGAAGAGCCACAAACAATGAAGCAGAAGCCATAGCTATCAAATCCGCTTCTATTTGGGCAGTGAAACAAGGCCACAGGAGGATCATTATTGAATCAGATTCTCAAATAATGGTTGGAGCTCTTGATTGCATGAGGAACTTTGCTTTGAAAGCATGGAGGTTGAGGATTCTTGTCACTCAAATTAAGGAATTATGGAAGGAATTAGATGATGTGATTCCAGCTTATGTGAGACGAGATTTAAACAACGCGATCGACTTCCTGGCTAAGATGGGTGCTGAGAAGGAGGCAGGGGTTCAGCTTCACAGTGACATGGCTATTGAGGATGAGGTGATCAGGCAGGGTCTGGAAAGGTCCTTGAACAAATGATCAAAGAAAAAGCAAAGGGAGGGAAGTTGTCATGATTTCATGACTTGTTGCACCATCGCGGTCTCTGGAGGAAAGTTGTCATGATATCATGACATGTTGCGCCGTCACGGCCTCTGGAGGAAAGTTGTCATGATATCGTGACATGTTGCGCCATCACGGCCATTGGAGGAAAGTTGTCATGATATCATGACATGTTGCACCGTCACGACCGCTGGAGGAAAGTTGTCATGATATCATGACATGTTGCATCGTCGCGATCGCTGGAGGAAAGTTGTCATGATATCGCGACATGTTGCGCCATCACGGTCATTGGTGGAAAGTTGTCATGATATCGTGACATGTTGCGCCATCACGTTGCTGGAGGAAAGTTGTCACGATATCATGACATGTTGCATCGTTGGAAAGTTGTCACGATTTCGTGACATGTTGCACCGTCACGGTCATTGGTGGAAAGTTGTCGTGATATCGTGACATGTTGCGCCATCACGATCGTTGGTGGAAAGTTGTCACGATATCATGACATGTTGCGCCATCATGGTCATTGGAGGAAAGTTGTCGTGATATCGCGACATGTTGCACCATCGCGGTCGCTGGAGGAAAGTTGTCACGATATCATGACATGTTGCGTCATCATGGTCGTTGGAGGAAAGTTGTCATGATATCATGACATGTTGCTCTGTCACGGCTGCTGGAGGAAAGTTGTCATGATATCGTGACATGTTGTGCTATCGCGGTCGTTGGAGGAAAGTTGTCATGATTTCGCGACATGTTGCGCCGTCGCGGTCGCTGGAGGAAAGTTGTCACGATATCGCGACATGTTGCGCCGTCACGGTCGCTGGAGGAAAGTTGTCGCGATATCGCGACATGTTGCTTTTTCATGGCCAACGGAGAAAAGGTGTCACGATTTCGTGACATGTTGCTTTTTCGCGGCCAAGAGAGAAAAGGTGTCGCGATATCGCGACATGTTGCTTTTTCGCGGCCAAAGGAGAAAAGGTGTCGCGATATCGCGACATGTCACGTTTTCGTGACAAGTTGCATCATCTGTCCATGCCGATCCCCTGCTAGCTAGTTATTGATTCAGGAGATTTGGCTCCATTGCAAATCTTCTTCTTCTGTTGTAAGCTTGTGTTCTCTATGAATTCGGCTGGGAAGAGTCTCTTCCCATATTGTAATTGATCTTTGTTTTAATACAAGTTTTTTCAAATTTTTCAAAAAAAATAAATGCACAAGTGTTAATGTGCAAGCTATATATGTGTAAGGTATCCCTTGCTAATCTAGGTAGAGTGTTATAAGAAAAACTCATGAAGACTAGGACTCAACATTCAATCCACTAGATTGACAAATCATCTAGTGAAGATCATTCAGGATATTTGGAATTTGCTAACTATTTCCCAAAGTTTCTTTTGTTGTAGAAAATTAATTCTTAGATGATTGGGACTCCTCCTACAACAAAAATCTAGAATACTTCAACTTCATTACCTGAAGGTCAGTGTGCCTTCATAGTGCAGATATTAGCCCTTGTGCAATAAAAGAATACTATAGAAGAAGACTTCTAGAGAAGATTCATGGTGAAGTTAGAAGACTGAATATCTCCATTGTTATATTGAGAACTTTAGAGAAGAAAAAAAGGCTATAGAAACCTTGATCTAGAATAAAATGCCATAGAAGCCTTGATCCAAAATAAAATGCCACATAAGCCTTAATATTGAATAAAAGGCCATAGAAGCCTTGATCCAAAATAAAATTCTATAGAAGTCTTGATATTGAAGAAAAGACCATAGAAGCCTTGATACTAAAGAAAAGTCTACATAAGCCTTAGTACTAAATAAAAGGCCATAGAAACCTTAATATTGAAGAAAATGCCACAAAAGCCTTCATACTGAATAAAATGCCACAGAAGCCTTGATACTAGAAAAAAGGTCATAGAAGCCTTGATCCTAAATAATACTCTAGAAGAGAGTATCTGATTCAGAAGTAGATTAATATTTTAGTACTAACACTTTGTTGCAGGGAAAGGAGATTCAACGAGTTGAGAAACTTCCTACAAGAAAGTTAGGAAGAGTATCTTTTTTAGAATTAATCTGACACCTGAAGTAAAATTGAAGATAAAGATATTAGGAGAATATCCCATTTAAGAACTTCTAGTCTTGGAAGAAGAAGAAGGACTAAGAGAGTCTTGCTTGAATTCAAAAGCAACAGAATTAGATATTTAGAAGATCTCACCACAAACACTTACAGGAGCAGAAGGTTGATGAAAATGAATCAAGGAATACCATAAGAAGCTACAAGATAAAATACCTTGGGGAGGTTTCAATGAGCATACATTTAAAGTCTTGGAGAGTCTTACTAAAGAAATCATCAAAGGAGAACTCATTGGAGAAATTCACTACATAAGATAGTGAAAGATTTGGGATAATTGTCACCATCCGATAATAAGACCAAAATAAGAAGAAGAATTTGGCAAGGAGTGCCAAATCTTAGAAGACCTCAAGACATTCAAAATCTTGAGAAGAAGATCTTTCTTGAAGTTATAATTTTATAATAAGACTTGAAGATAGAATAAAGTGCCAAATCCAAGATATTTGAAGACTACCTCTCACAAAAAGAAGGTATTATTTGCTAAGATAAGGACTTATAAAAATCTACAATAAAAACAAGGAGACTACAAGAGGAGAACAATCCACAAAATCCTAGGCTCATGAAATAAATTTTGAGACCATATTTTGGTGAAGAAGGAGTTATTCAGGATAGCCTACAAAGAGCTGCAAGATCTTACTCATGGTAGCAACTTGATGATCTTAGACACCAAGATCTACATCCTCTACAAAATCTTTCAAAAAAGGTAAGAAATTATTTGTGCAAGTATATTCATTAATTAAATTACTTATCACAATTTGTTTTTTGAATTTACATGGTGGAATAGGTAACCACCACGAATCCAAGCAGGTTGTCTCACTTTTATGGTCATCACAGTATTTTGTGTTGTCCACCCTGGAATCTTCTACATAGTTCCTCACATAGTCTATGCCTCTAACCACCATGACACAATCTTGTTAAACCTTTTACGCCATTGAAAGCACCAAGAAAGGGACAAGCATTCAATCCAGTGATACTTATCAGATTTTTTAAAGCACATTAATTTGGATTAAAGTTGCAAGAAGGAAAATTGAATTACACTGTTCAAAAGTGCAAAAATAGAATATTTCTTTTTAAGGTTCATTTGCAAATTAGTTAGGATTTGATTGTATTTTAGAATTACATATATCAAATACCTATCATCTACTTTGTAAAAATAAAAAGAAGACTAAGTCCTACAATATTAATTGTAGTGAAATTGCAAAAAAACTCTTGAAGGTTCATTTTAGATTATTCTTTATTAGTTACAGTAAACTGATTAAGTGCACTTATAAGTTATTTTGAGAGTCGATTGGAGTGATAAATTATGATAGTGCATATTAGTGGGTTTATTTGCACTACTATATTACTCTCAAAAGGCTTAGCATTTGTGTTCCTGAGAAAGGCACAAAATCAGAATTTGTCAAAGTGTCTAAAGACACTATTAGTGCACAAAAATCTGCAACACATAGTGGCCAAGTGAAGCCACCTAAATAGATTAGAATCCTCTAAAAATTGGAGAAGAAGACAACTAACCAAAATAAAAAATATAAGCTTCAAATATTGAGACTTGGTGAGTCTCAAATCCAAAGCATTACATGGTTAGTTGCAAGGAGAAAAGTGCAGAAAATTGCATCAAATAAGGAGCTTCTAGCTATTTCTATCTTAGCTTGGATTTATCATCAAAATATCCAATAAAAAAGGGGAAGGTGTCTAATAAAAGAGACAAACTCAAAACCCTTACATTGCATTCAAAAATTCTACCATAAAAACTAGAAAACTAGACCTGCAAAAAGGAATGCAAGAAAGGGTGCAATAAAGGCATCTTATTTACAAATATTGTTACATTGTATTGTACTTATCTAATTTGTTCTATGCAAGAAAGAGGGCAGATTTGAAGGTGATTCAAAGGCACGATATTCATAGGGTAAACTATCCAAAGTTGTTTGAATGCTATAATTCTCCCAAACATATCAAAAGAGCCACTCAAGAAGGCTCATATTATTCATATCTTGGGCGGCCAAATCTGCAAAAAGACAAGGCACAAAGAAAGGGAGAAATCAAGCAACATATAAGCAAGGGAAATCAAAGCAACCAAATTGGAATCATACATCCAATAAAGAAGCATTCAATACCATAAGTGGAGCATCAATAAGTCTCCACCAAAGCACTGTCATGCAAAATCCATTAAATAGCCATTGAAGCTCCACCAAATCTCCACCATAAGCATTGCTTGGCTGGAAACATCTCAGCACCAATCAAGTATAGCAAACAAAAAGGTGGAAAAATATGTTGAAGGGCTTGCAATAAGGTGTTGATAATACGAGGGCATGCAAAGAAGAGAATATGCACTTGTCATTCTCCAAAATAACCCTAAAAATACCCATGAAGGAATGTTGAATTTTGAACATGTGAAAGGAGACATTACAACATTGTTTTGGTGTCCATATTCCATGCAGAAGAGGAGTTACTTTCAGCCAAAAGTGTTATAGTAAGAGGTCTCACATACTTTTAAGAAGAGAATCCACTTGGACAACACACAAAGAGGAAATAAAAATACCCCAAGCAAAGGTGACACTTGTAACAGGCATTAGAATAGAGTTGGTGACTCCACCAAATGTCCAAAGCATCTTTGAGCATTGAATAAAACCATTGTGACACTTCTCACTCATAAAAATATTGATCACCTATTAAAGGTGCCTTAGACCAAGGAGAATGCAGCATTCAAGAGCATTAAGAAGTAGCAAAGAGAAGTGTAAGAACTATCAATCAAATAGGTCAAGGGAAGCATTAAAGAAGAGCATTGAAACCAAGGAGGACGTTGAAGAATTCATTATTAATCACAATGCCCAAGAAGGAAAAATTATAGCCATACACATCTGATTTCATAAAGGTGCAAAGCTTTATTAAGGTAAAATTTTCCCTATCTAATTTGCTTTCATTAAAAAGGGAGTTATAAGGTTATATTCTAAGGTTGAAGTATTAAAGGAAATCAATCTTTATTTGAAAGCAAAACTTAAGGAAATTAAATATCAAAGTAGTCTAATATTTTTAAAACACAACCTAGGAGAAATAAGGGATACTACTTGGAATTAATCCATTAATGTTTGCAAATATTATTATGTTCTAATTTTCCAAATTTGGGAGTTATAAGGGTTACAACACCAAACTAGGTTATTGAAAATTAGAAACACTAAAATCAAATCCTAAGGGATACTAAAAGAGGTTGTTAAGGTTTTTTATAAGGTTGGAAATTTATAATATTATTGTCTCAAAAAATTTCAAAATGGACAAAAGAAATTTAACATTAAAACCTCTTCAAAATTGAAAAAATGCTTAGTGTTAGAAAAAATTATTTTTGATAGCTAAAAATTTTTACAAAATCAACCAAAAATCGAACTACATTTTAAAAGAGCACTATATCATATTCCAAAATAACTAGGGAGTCATAAGGCATTCTACAAAACATGATAATAATAGCATATACTAAATATTATCAAGTTCTATATAATTGGTAAGATATAACTATAGACACCTAAAACACATCATGTTTGGGAGACTACTCATATGGGAAACTTTGCAAACCATATGAATGATCTTGGACCTTTCCAAGAGCTAGTAGTGGTTCTAACCACTCATTTTGGGAAGTATGGCCCTATGCATGCTCAGTCGTCAATGCTCAGAGTGGCTGCCATCCTAGTCGTTGATGCTCAGGGTGGCTACCAGCCTAGTCATTAACGCTCAGGGCAGCTAGCTCTAAAACTATCTCGGCCCCGTGAGTTGAGCCAAAATTTGTGGTTGTTGAGCCAAAATTTAATTTTCTACCATTAGGTTATTAAATTATTACCTAGTTGTTTAGATTGATTAATTTATATTTCTACATTAACCATGAAGATATTCATGTCGAATATCTTATGGTTATCACATGCTATTGTTTAGACATGATATTGTTAGTGATTAATAAGTTGTTAGTTGTTAGCACATATTCCTAGCAAGTAGCTACCTTTAAGTTGGGACTGTTAATCTCACAATGACACTGAGAGGGGGGGTGAATCAGTGTAGCTATTTTAAAATCAAAGCTACAACTTTTAACGCCAAAACAATGAAAACTTAAAATCAGATAAAGCAAGTATAACAAGAGAGCATTCCACAACACACGATGTAACGAGGTTCACCAATTTGGCTACTCCTCAAAAATGACTCGCTTGGACTCCCGTCCAAATCCAGTCTTTGCAAAATACCAATTTTACAATCAATTTACTAGCACCCACTGGAAGGAGCACCAACCCCTGATTTATCTGCACCAACAGAAAGGAGCACCAACCCCTGATTTATCTACACCAACAGAAAGGAGCACCAACCCCTGATTCCAAGCACCAACTCGGACTGCAATTTTGAAACTATAAGATTGACATAAAAATGCCTTCGCTTATACAAGACCCTGACTGGTCTATTGCTAACCCAACCTCTCTCGCTATTCACCAAAACACCACACACACTCACGGCTCTGCTTGCTACACTTTTACGGCCCTCTTATAGCCCTCTTGCTGTGCTTCTTACTGCACTCTTACGGCTCTCTCGGCTCTGCTTAGCGCTCTCTTACGACCCTCTTCCAACCCTCTTTTCACAGCTCTTTTTCTACTTTTCACAACTACTAATTCTCCACGCAGACCTCCTTTTATAACAAAGTTCTGACTTTTCTCTGTAACTGCATCTGTAACTGTCGTATCGACTTTAGTTAACTCTTCTTATTTTAGCTACGTGATCTTCTTTTGTAACTGCACCTATAACTGTCGTATCGACTTCAGTTAACTCTTCTTATTTTAGCTATATGATTTTCTTTTGTAACTGCACCTGTAACTGTCGTATCAACTTCAGTTAACTGTCACATATCTTATTTTGGCTGGGTTCTCTTCTTAGCTCACGTCAAAGTGAACTGTCATGAAATCATGACACTTTTGCCTCTTTGTCCTCTTCTCATACTTGTACCCATGAAAACACATGTCATGATATCATGACACTTTCACCTTCGTACTCTTCCTCTTTACTTTTGTCATGATATCGTGACACTTCTGCCTTCTTACTTTCTCTCTCCTCCTTTAGTCATGAAAATGCGACATGTCGTGATATCATGACACTTTTTCTCCTTTGCTCTTTCTCTTGCCTTCGGTTCATGAAAACTCGACATGTCGCGATATCGTGACACTTTTTCTCCTTAGCTCTTTCTCTTGCCTTCGGGTCATGAAAACCTGACATGTCGCGATATCGCGACACTTTTTCTCCTTAGCTCTTTCTCTTGCCTTCGGGTTGTGAAAACCCGACATGTCATGATATCGTGACACTTTTTCATCCGTACAATCTTCCTTGCAATATGTCATGAAATCATGACACTTTTTTTCTGTACAATCTTCCTTGCAATATGTCATGAAATCGTGACACTTTTTCTTTCGTACAATCTCTCTTGCAATATGTCACGAAATCATGACACTTTTTCTTTCGGACTCTCTCTTGCAATATGTCATGAAATCATGACACTTTTTCTTTTGGACTCTCTCTCCTGCAATATGTCACAAAATCGTGACACTTTTTCTTCCTTACAATCTCTCTTGCAATATGTCATGAAATCGTGACACTTTTTCTTTTGGACTCTCTCTTCTACAATATGTCATGAAATCGTGACACTTTTTCTTCCTTACAATCTCTCTTGCAATATGTCATGAAATCATGACACTTTTTCTTCCTTGCTCTCTCTCTTCCAATATGTCACGAAATCATGATAGTTTTGCTTGCTTGCGCTTTCTCTCCGAACATGTCATGAAATCGTGATAGTTTTGCTTGCTTGTGCTTTCTCTCCGAACATGTCACGAAATCATGATAATTTTGCTTTCTTGCGCTTTCTCTCCGAACATGTCATGAAATCATGACAGTTTTTCTTGCTTGCGCTTTCTCTCCGAACATGTCATGAAATCATGATAGTTTTGCTTTCTTCTCAACATGTCACGATATCGCGACAGTTTTTCTTTCTTGCTCAACATGTCGCGATATCGCGATAGTTTTCTTCCTTGTGATTTTCTTTTGATTTTTAGCATATGGGCCACTTCGGTCTTCTTGGAAAATCTATAAACTTCCCAAATTAATCCTCTGTTTAATTGAACTCCTGCTCAAGAACCTCTTAACTCCTCGTCCACTGCATCAACCGATCTGTCCGACTGTGTTGACAACAATGACAATATTGTTGCTGCACCTTGCTCAACAATCTCCCCTTTGGAATTGTTGGCAACACACGTGCAATTTCTTGTAATTCTTCTCCCCCTTTGACAATAATACCAAAGGGCTGCTGCAGACTCCCCCTGAGTCCATGCACAACATTCTCAGGCACAAATTATTACAGTTAGCAAAAATTACAAACATGAGCAAAAAGATAATCAAATATACAAATGCTCCCCCTGAGAATGTGGTCCCGATTGCTAGTCAATGCTTGGGAAGCGTGACCACTCCCAATTTATTGCGAAGGTACTCAAAAATTTCTTTGGGCAGCGGTTTTGTGAAGATATCCACTACTTGCTCTATAGTTGGGACAAAATCCAACTTAACCTCACCTTCCGCAACTTTCTCCTTCAGAAAGTGATATCGGATAGCAATATGTTTTGTGCGAGAATGCATAACCGGATTCTTTGAGATGTTAATGGCACTGGTGTTATCACACTTAACTAAAATTGGCTCACTGAAGTTAATGCCAAGATCTTTCAGGGTTTGTTTCATCCATAAAACCTGCGTACAACACGTTGATGCTGCAATATATTCTGCCTCTGCTGTGGATAAGGAGACTGACTCTTGTTTCTTACTGTGCCATGCGACCAACTTTGTCTCCAAGATAGAATGCACCTCCACTGGTACTCTTTCTGTCATCGACACATCCTCGCCCAATCTGCATCTGAATACACAATAAGGGTGAAATCCTTACCTTTCGGATACCATAACCCATACTCCATAGTACCCTTCAGATACCGAAGAATCCTCTTCACTGTCGTCACATGAGTCTCCTTGGGACTAGCCTAAAATCATGCTACCATGCAAACTACCTGCAAGATATCTGGTCTGGTAGCTGTCAAATACAGTAGGCTCCCAATCATAGATCTGTACATGGTTTGATCAACATCTGGAGATTTGTCATCCTTGCTCAACTTGCAACCTGTCATCATGGGAGTGCTAACAGGCTTACAATCCTCCATTGTGAACTTTTTTAGCATCTCTTTCACATATTTAACTTGAGAAATAAATATGCCCTTCTCATTTTGATTAACTTGCAATCCGAGGAAATATGAAAGTTCACCAATCATAGACATTTCAAATTCTTTCTGCATATTAATTGATAAATCTTTACACGAATCATCATTGCTGCTACCAAAGATGATATCATCTACGTATACAACAAGGACAATGAGATGGCCATTCTCTATTTTGACATACAAATTGCTGTCCACCATACCCTTTTTGAACCCTTGTTGAGTAAGATAGTTGTCTAGCCTTGCATACCATGCTCTGGGTGCCTGTTTCAAGCCATACAGTGCTTTCTTCAACTTGCAGATGAAGTTGGGATTATCACCGAGTTGGAAACCATCTGGCTGCTCAATATAGACCTCTTCTTCAAGTTTTCCATTCAAAAATGCTGATTTCACGTCCATTTGATAAACTTTGAAATTCTTGTGAACTGCTAAAGCTAGAAACATTCTAATTGCCTCTAGTCTAGCCACTGGTGCAAAGGTTTCTTCAAAGTCAATACCTTCAACTTGTGCATAGCCTTTACAGACCAATCTTGCTTTATTCTTGACTATCTGTCCATCTTCATTCAATTTGTTTCGAAAAACCCCCATTTAGTACCGATTATATTTTTATGTGCAGGTCTTGGTACTAACTCCCAGGTTTTGTTTTTCTCGATCTGATCTAATTCTTCATTTATTGTCGTCATCCAACTTTCATCTTTGCTTGCTTCAGCAACATTTTTGGGCTCAATGCTGGATAATAGAGAGTAGTTACTTACTACTCTTCTTCTTGTCTGAACACCAACTGTGGGGTCTCCAATTATTTGCTCTCTAGGATGATTTTTCTCGCCAACCGCTTGTTTTGAATTTTTTGTTTTCTTCCTCTTCCGAGACACTACTTAAATCATCTGAGTCAATTTTCTATTTCTTCTCCGTTTCCTCTTCCTCATCTCCTTCAATAACCTCTTCATAAATTGGGTAGTTTTCTTCATAGCTAATTTCTCGTTCCCTACCTTCATCAACTTTAACATCGGCACTCTCCACAATTTTCTTTAGCCTCTTGTTGTAGCATGTATAGGCTTTGCTTTTTGTCGAATAGCCAAGAAAAATACCTTCATCAGCTCTATCTTCAAACTTACCAAGATTATCTTCAGTTCTTTTGATGTAACACTTGTTGCCAAAAACTTTAAAGTATCTTGTTGTTGCCTTTTTACCGAACCACAGCTCATACGGAGTTTTGCTTTCATGTGTCCTCAACATGCACCTATTTTGGATGTATACCGCAGTATGGACTACCTCTTTCCAAAATATTTCTGCTATTTTGCTCTCAGTCAACATAGTCCGTGCCATTTCCTGCACTGTCCTGTTCTTTCTTTCTACCACACCATTCTGCTGAGGTGTCCTTGCTGCTAAAAACTATCTCCTAATCCCATACTTTTCACAGTATTCTACAAACTCCTCTGAAATGAACTCTCCTCCTCTATCTGATCTTAAACATTTAATCCTTTTTCCTGTTTGATTCTCAACTTGTTTTTTGAAAATCTTGAACATCTCAAAGGCATCTGATTTAAGCTTCAAAAATAGTACCCATGTCATCCTGGAATAGTCATCTATGCACAACATAAAGTATTTGTCACCATTTATGCTTTGCGTTCTCATGGGTCCACATAAATCAGTATGTATTAGTTCTAAAGGTTTGCTTGTGAAGTACTCTTTTGTTTTAAATGTGGCTCTAGTTTGCTTCCCCTTTTGGCATGAAGCACAAATGCTATTTAATGGTTTGCCAATGGTGGGAATATCTCTCACTGCCCCTTTTGAGCTGATTTTTACTAGATTGTCAAAACTGATATGACCGAGCCTCTTGTGCCACAGCCAATTTTCTTCTTCCTGTCCAATCAAGCACGCTCCTTCTGAAGTCTCTGAGAGAGTATACAGGTTTCCAGATGTCCTTGATCCAGTTGCTATCAACTTTCCACAGTTTGTTGTTCTGACTTCACAACCCTGCTTCTTGAAAATTACTTCATGACCTCTGTCACAAATCTGACTTACGCTTAACAAGTTATGCTTCAGACCAATCACAAACAAGACTTCTTTTGACTTGATTTTTCCATCACTGATCTTAACTGATCCTTTGCCAACTATCTTAGCTCCATCATTATTTCCAAATTTTACAGAACCACCTTCATATTTCTGTAACTTCTCAAATTTTTGTTTGTCGCCTGTCATATGACTGGAGCATCCACTATCAAGTATCCATGGTGTAGATTTGTTCTATGCTTTAAATGTTGTCTGTACGATCAAGGATTCCTTTTCTTCCTTGGGTCGCTCCTTTTCTTTCCACTCTGGTTTGATTACAGTTTTGGTCACTTGTTTTGACTTTTCTTTGTCAGTAGCCTGTGCATGTTTTTCGAGAAATTTTCTATTTTGTCTCAAACCATTTGGTTGAAATTTTCTTCCCTGATGTTTATTTGCTGCAAATGTACTTCGACAATTTCTTGCAATGTGCCCAAAATTATGACAGTTATAACATTCTACTGCATAATCCATCAACGGTGAAAAAACATTTCTACTGGTAAAGTTTCTCTGTCCTACATTATACTTGCAATCTGCAATCTTATGTCCATAACCATTGCATTTAAAACAATAACCAAAAAATAAATGAGTGAACCTGGGTGATGGTCTTTGCCATTTTGTAGTGGGAGCCACAAATCTTCTTCTCCTTTGATGAGTGACATTGGTGAATCCATCATTGTCAATACTCTTCTCGTGCCTGGCATTATTGCTTTCTTTAGCATGATTCATTTTTTCTTGATCAATCCTGATCTTATCTTCATTCTTTATGGGTTCTACAGTTATGGCCTTTGATCCATTTGATGATTCTCCTTCGATGAAGCCCAAACCAAATTTGATGCCTGTAGTCCTTTGGCTATTTATAATCTTATCCAACTTTACAGAACTTTCTTCAAGTTTGTGATAACAACTCACTTTTCGATTCATCTCTTCTAGCTGCATCTTTAAACCAACAATCTCTTCTTCTAGCTTACTGCACTCATCTATTTTCATGGTTAATTGTACTTCGATATCTTCAGATATTTTCTTAGATTCGTCTATCTGTACTTTCAAGCTGGTTATGATTTCATTGGCATCCTCAAACTTTCTTGAAATTTTCTTATTCTTTTTCCTTTCTATACTCAACTCTTTAAGTGCAGCGATCAGCTCACCTTCCAGATCTACTTCAGCCTCAGCCTCAAGTTCTTTATCACATTCCTATTTTTCCTCTGTTTTTTCTTCTTCGAATGCCATGAAAAGAGCTTCACCTGTTTCTTCTTCAGAATCCTCACCGGAGCTGTCTTCTGAAGGACTGACATTCTTGGATATGAAACTTTTCTTCTTGAAGTTGCCTTTTCTAAAATTTGGTTTCTTCTTCCAATCACTTCTTTCTTGATGTGAACCTTCATCACTTTTATTTTTCTCATTAAGTGGACATTTAGCTGCAAAGTGCCCAACGCCTCCACAGTTGAAACACTTAAATGGTAGCTTTCCTCTGTATTTTCCTTTTCCCCTTATCAGTTTTCGAACAAAGTTTGCTTCCGTTTCATCTGATGTCTCTTCTTCCTCGGATTCTTGCTTTGCTTTTATATTTTTATGTGCTTTAAAAGTAGCTTCTCTATCTGTGGGTTTAGTTTTTCCTATTCTCATCTCATATGCAGTCAAAGAACCATGCATCTCATCCATACTAAAAGTATTTAGATCTTTAGCTTCTTCTATTGCTAAAACTTTAGAATCAAATCTTTGGGGAAGAGATCTTAGTACCTTTTTCACGATGACAGCATCTTCCATTTCCTCGCCGAGTCCTCTAATCGCATTAATGATTCCATTAACTCTCAGCATGTATGCCTCTATGTTCTCATCGTCATTCATTTTTAATGCTTCGAACTGAGCTCGATGCGTTTGTAACTTGGCCTCCTTGATCTTGTCGTCTCCTTCATGAATGCTCCTTAGTTTGTCCCACATGTCTTTTGCCATTTTACAACTCATAATATTTATCAGTTCGTTGTCCACTAAACCGCACATGATAGCATTCTTTGCTTTAGAGTTATTCTCAAACAGTTTCTTACCGACAACATCGGTTGGAGGAGTGATGGGTATTGTGTATCCACTGTCTACTGACTCCCAAATGTCGTATCCCAAAGCGCACAGATATGTCCGCATCCCGAGTCTCCAAAATGCGTAATTAGTTTCGTCAAACAATGGTGCTTTGTTTGATGAGAATCCTTCACCACCTGCCATTGTCTCACTTCCAAGATCACCTTAGCCGATTAAGCTTGTTCAGGAACTTGGCTCTGATACCAATTGTTAGTCTCACAATGACACTGAGAGGGGGGGTGAATCAGTGTAGCTATTTTAAATTCAAATCTACAACTCTTAACGCCGAAACAATGAAAACTTAAAATCAGATAAAGCAAGTATAACAAGAGAGCATTCCACAACACACGATGTAACGAGGTTCACCAATTTGGCTACTCCTCAAAAATGATTGCTTGGACTCCCATCCAAATCCAGTCTTTGCAAAATACCAATTTTACAATCAATTTACTAGCACCCACTGGAAGGAGCACCAACCCCTGATTTATCTGCACCAACAGAAAGGAGCACCAACCCCTGATTTATCTGCACCAATAGAAAGGAGCACCAACCCCTGATTCCAAGCACCAACTCGGACTACAATTTTGAAACTATAAGATTGACATAAAAATGCCTTCGCTTATACAAGACCCTGACTGGTCTATTGCTAACCCAACCTCTCTCGCTATTCACCAAAACACCACACACACTCACGGCTCTGCTTGCTGCACTTTTACGGCCCTCTTATAGCCCTCTTGCTGTGCTTCTTACTGCACTCTTACGGCTCTCTCGACTCTGCTTAACGCTCTCTTACGACACTCTTCCAACCCTCTTTTCGTAGCTCTTTTTCTACTTTTCACAGCTTACTAATTCTCCACGCAGACCTCCTTTTATAACAAAGTTCTAACTTTTCTCTGTAACTGCACCTGTAACTATCATACCGACTTCAGTTAACTCTTCTTATTTTAGCTACGTGATCTTCTTTTGTAACTGCACCTGTAACTATCGTATCGACTTCAGTTAACTCTTCTTATTTTAGCTACATGATTTTCTTTTGTAACTGCACCTGTAACTATCGTACCGACTTTAGTTAACTATCACATATCTTATTTTGGTTGGGTTCTCTTCTTAGCTCATGCCAAAGCGACCTGTCATGAAATCATGACACTTTTGCCTCTTTGTCCTCTTCTCGGACTTGTACCCATGAAAACACAACATGTCATGATATCATGACACTTTCGCCTTTGTACTCTTCCTCTTTACTTTTGTCGTGATATCGTGACACTTCTGCCTTCTTACTTTCTCTCTCCTTCTTTAGTCATGAAAATGTGACATGTCATGATATCGCGACACTTTTTCTCCTTTGCTCTTTCTCTTGCCTTCGGTTCATGAAAACTCGACATGTCGTGATATCACGACACTTTTTCTCCTTAGCTCTTTCTCTTGCCTTCGGGTCGCAAAAACCCGACATGTTGCGATATCGGGTCATGAAAACTCGACATGTCATGATATCGTGACACTTTTTCATCTGTACAAACTTCCTTGCAATATGTCATGAAATCGTGACACTTTTTCTTCCGTACAAACTTCCTTGCAATATGTCACGAAATCGTGACACTTTTTCTTCCGTACACTCTCTCTTGCAATATGTCATGAAATCGTGACACTTTTTCTTTCGGACTCTCTCTCCTGCAATATGTCATGAAATCATGACACTTTTTCTTTCGGACTCTCTCTCCTGCAATATGTCATGAAATCGTGACACTTTTTCTTCCGTACAATCTCTCTTGCAATATGTCGCGAAATCGTGACACTTTTTCTTTCGGACTCTCTCTCCTGCAATATGTCACGAAATCGTGACACTTTTTCTTCCGTACAATCTCTCTTGCAATATGTCATGAAATCATGACACTTTTTCTTTCAGACTCTCTCTCCTGCAATATGTCACGAAATCGTGACAGTTTTGCTTGCTTGCGCTTTCTCTCCGAACATGTCATGAAATCGTGACAGTTTTGCTTGCTTGCGCTTTCTCTCCGAACATGTCACGAAATCGTGACAGTTTTGCTTGCTTGCGCTTTCTCTCCGAACATGTCACGAAATCGTGACAGTTTTGCTTGCTTGCGCTTTCTCTCCGAACATGTCACGAAATCGCGACAGTTTTGCTTTCTTCTCAACATGTCGCGATATCGCGACAGTTTTTCTTTCTTGCTCAACATGTCGCGATATCGCGACATTTTTCTTCCTTGTGATTTTCTTTTGATTTTTAGCATATGGGCCACTTCGGTCTTCTTGGACAACCTGTAGCAACTTCATCCAAACATCAGAAACATCCTCATAAGCATTTAACAACACTTGAACTCCTACTCTGAAGAACCTCTTAACTCCTGTCCACTGCATCAACCGATCTGTCTTACTGTGTTGACAACAATGACAATATTGTTGTTGCACCTTGCTCAATAGGTACTACCTATTAGGCTATTCATAGCCTAAACCTATTATTATTTAAACACATCGTATATCAATATTAAACCCAATGGTTCATGCTTATTTCCTATGTGCATTCTCTAACATTGGCATCAGAGTTACATAGCATAACTGGGCAAGGTGAATCATTGGGCAAGGCAGGAGGTCTTCTCGTTCCAGTTGGACCAAGGAGCTTAATTCTCAAGGTATAGGATCCCCCTAGATAGGAATGCAATTTAAGGTAAAACTAGCATGAAATACCTTAGATTTGATTTTTTTCCAATTGGTTGTGCTATTTTTCCTATATTTTTTTCCACTAACACTAGGACTAGACAACCTACAAACTGCCATTCCATAGGTGGACCAGACAGACCATAGACTACCAATTCGTAGGTGGACCAAATAGCCCACATATTACTAGTCTACATGTGGTCTGACAACCCATCAAGCTATTGATGGCTAAGGAATAGGAACTATCCTCGAGAGTACAATCCCTAAAAGATGGAACCAAACTTATCACCGATGCAACATGCTAACACGGGACCAACACGATCTCTAACATGGGACCGACATGACCTTCAAAATGGAACCCATAGGACCAACACAACCATACTAGAGGCACAAAAAATATGGTGGTACTAAAACCTAGACTGATAAAACTGACACCAAGGTGGATACCTAGCACACATCTCAAGGATAGCAGTAGACACTTGGCATGCATCCCAAGGATAACACTAGACACATGGTGACACCTGGACAAACCAGGACTTGACATGTGGTGGACAAGCCACTATACTGTACCTAACATGTGGGCAACACATGGCAAATAGGCCATGCACCACCCGGACTAGACCCAACACGTGGACGAAACATGGCGGATAGGCCATGCACCATCCAAATGTAGATAAATAGATTTATTGTGACACGTGGCCATAGAAAAATGATGAGATTAGAATCTGACTACCCGTAGGCAGTCAAAAACCAAAGGGTAACTTTACCCTTTTAAACAACAAAACATTACCCATAGGGGCAATGTGGGACTAAAGTACCGAATTATTTTTTTTTCCTTGCACAGGAGGTGCTAAGGAACAAAGGGAATGTCATTTGCTTTGCTTCTCATCGAGCAAGCTAGCCCAACTAGCAAGAGTGTCAGTCTTAAGGCTAGCACCTGCGGAGTCATGGGTTCGAATATCGACAGGGGTAAAACATAAAACTTTTGCTAAGAATGTTAAAAAAAAAGTTATAAGTTTTTTTTTGTATTTTTAATTCTTTTTAGTAATTTTTTAATAATTTAATATGTTTTTTGACTAAAATCATTTTTTTAACAAAAATTAAAGTGATTTTTATAAAAAATTATTTGATTATTAATTCAATTATGCTAAAATTAATTAAATATTTGCATTAAAATTGAAAAATAAAGTCCATTTGTTTTGCAAAATTGTAAGAAATGATGTTTTTTTTTCTTCAAAAGAGGGGATAAGTAAAAAAACCAAAGCACATTTTTTTTGCAAAAAATTGAGATTTGTAACACTTTGCTCTAAATTTTTCTAATCATTTTTTGAGAGTATAAGTTTTGTCTCATGAATAATATGCCTTGGATACAAAAAGCTCTTCATCGTCTAAGAGTTATTTGAAAGAGGAACAAACTTCGATGACAAACAACATGATCTCTTTTTTATCGTATGCTTCAAAAACATAGAAGAAGTTTACCTTGTTTTAATACTTACACAAATCATTGGAAGGGTTTGGATAGAAGTTATGGTCCCATGAGGATTAGATAACCTTTTAATCCTGATGCACCTTCAATTTTTGAGTATTGAAAGCCTTAAGGGTCCACTCAAACCAAGTCGTGTGTCGACTAGTTTTGGAAAGCCTTTCAAAAGCTTGTCGTGTGTCGACTTGTCTTGAAATGTGAGCTGCTTTGTTATTTTTGTAAAACAAAGGGGGGATAATTCATTTTTGATAAATTGTATTTTTTGCAAAAAATGTAACACAAAGGGGGGAGAATTTGAACTTCAAATTTATTTTTTTGCAAAACACATATCCATATTTTGTTGGAAAAAACTTATAATCAGGTGCATTTTCGATATTACTCGACACCTTTATTAAAAATTGGCATTCTTAAATTAGGTGCATTTTTGGTTGCATCCAACACCTATGTGATAAAAAAAATTTGGGCACTCTTTGATTTATTATTGAATTTACTTTCTTGTTTTCTGCAATTATAAGTCATCAAAATCAAGAGCACTTAAAACCCCAAAATTTCACAATAATTTGTGTAAACTCATTGCATAGGTATAAAGCCAATTTTTTCTTGAAATTATCTTCTAAATCAAAATCCCTAATTCACTCTTTTATGTTTGGCTTAATTCACTCAAACTAAATATCCTTCTTTGAGAGAATTTTTAGGTAGGTGCCATTAAATAGCAATAAAGAGTGAATTATCTCTCATTTCTTCTTGTTTGGCTTAAATATCCTCAAATTTCTTAATCCTTCCTCAAGGGTTTTTCAAGAAGGTACCACTAAATATCAAGAAGAGAGAAATAGAGACCATATTGTAACCATTCTAGAACCTTCATCATGGCAACTATCAAAAAATACCTAAATGATACATAATTCCTTAAAGGTTCTAATTTTTCAGCATGGAAAACCAAGATGAAAGGAATACTTACTATAGAGGAAATGTGGGCTTTAGTGGATAGCACTAATAAGAGACCCACATCAATAGAAGCATATAGAAAAGCATGGTAAAAAAATAACAATCATCTTCTCATGTTGGTTCTCATAGCTACTACTAATGAGATCCAACCTCACATAAGTGAAGCTAAAAATGGTAAAGATGCATGGGGTGCAATTTATACCATTTTTAAGGTAAGAATCAATAAACTATTCTAAACCTTCAAACCAAACTTCATACACTCCATATGAAGTCAAGAGAATCAGTAGAGCTATTCCTTTGTAGAGTGGTAGAACTAAAGTCAAAGCTTAATGCTTTAGGAGCCAAAGTAGAAGATAATATTTTGACTTCAGTAATATTTAGGGCTCTTATAGAATACTACAAGATGTTAATATTATACATTCATGTATCTCAAATAATAGTAAACTTTGTGGAGTTAGTCAATTTGCTTCAAATCGAGGAAGCAAATCAGCTCCAAAGTGATGAAGTGTCAAATAATGCACTTTACACAAACAAACAGGAAGAAGGTAACTTTCAAAATGGAGGATCATCTTTATGATCATATACAAGAGATAAATGCACGCAACCTCAATATCAAGGGAAGTGTTGCATGAGTTGCAAAATGGACAACCATAACACCAATCAATGTTGGTTTAATAATAAACAAGACAAAAAGTGAAAAAAAAACCATAGAAGAACAATAGACAACAACGAGAAAATGTTTCTACTGAAAATTCTGATTTTGATTCATAAAGAGCACACAAAGTGCTCATGACCCATACAACTGCTACACAGAAGGATTCTATTTGGTACATTGATTCAGGTGCCAGCAAACACATGACTGGTGACAAGTAGAGGTTTGAGACTTTTATGGCAAGAGAAGGTAAACCAATAACAATTATTGATAATAAGACCTATCATGTCTAGGGAGAAGGTAGTGTCACTGTTTCCCTTCCATGTGGAAAGTGTCATATTCACAATATCCTTTATGTTCCAAGATTGAAAAACAACTTGTTGTCAGTTCCACAAATCCTAGATAAAAACAAGGTTGTCAACTTCAAAGTGGAAAATGGACTAAAACGTTGTTATATCACCAATCAGGATAAACACATAGCAACTGGTTCTTACAAGCATGGCTTGTTCACACTAGATGTTGTTTTAATGCCTCAAAAAATCAACACGAAGGAGGCCACTTTTCTTTGGAATAAGATATTTGGATATCTTAGTAAAGGGTATTTACTTGAGCTAAGTAAATCTTAAATGGTGAAGGGACTCACCACCCTTTCATTTACATTGCCAATCTACTCAAATTTCTTAGTAGGGAAACAACGTCAAGAACCATTCAAAGCTAGCTCTTTTAGATCTAAGAGACCATTGGAGTTAGTGCACACTAATTTTTTTCATCCCATGCCACCAATTTTTGGAGGAAAAAGGTATTATCATTTGTTTTTGGATGATCACTCATAGAAGATGTGGGTCTTCTTTCTTCAACTAAAATTAGAAGCATTTTCCTACTTTCAACAGTTCAAGAAACTAGTTGAGAAAGAGTCTGGATGCTCCATAAAGACCCTCCACTCATATCGAGGGGGAAATATACCTCAAATGAATTCTCTTTATTTCTAAAAATACATGGGATAAAAATACAACTAACCACACCATATTCTCCATAGCAAAATGGGGTTGCTAAAAGGAGAAATTGTTCAATCATGGAAACAATACATAGTATGCTTAAGGGTGCAAATATTGAGCAATGTTATTGGGCAGAAGCTATCACAACGATAATATATCTTTTGAATAGGTCATACACAAAGTCCCTTAAAGATATAACTCCACAAGAATCATGGAGTGATAGGAAGCCCTCCATTTCTCATTTAAGAGTTTTTGGGTGTAAGGCATTTATGCATATACCTAAATAAAAAATAAATATACTAGATGAGAAATACTTACAGTGTATTTTACTTGGCTATGATGAATATTATAAAGGGTATCGATTGTATTACCCTAGAGCAAAGGAACTACATGTAAGTGGAGATGTGGTGTTCAATGAGGCTTTCACACCTAACATCACATTCTTTGTATACCTAGAATATGAGGAGCCACAGAAATAAACTTCTCCACCTTAGAAAAAGGTGCCAAAATGGTATACAAGTATTATGAGAGATTAAAATTTGACCTCACCTCGTGATCTTACTCTGAATCATCCTCAAACTTGCAACATGTCTTAGTAGAAGAGAGCAGAAGCATCACCAATAATTGATGACTTTTTCCAATATTTCAAAGAGCTTTCTATAGACAGAGATTGAGAGTTGAGAAGACATGGATATTTATGATGAGAGGGTTTATATGTCTTCATATGATGAACATGAACCCACCATGGTCAAAGAAGCACTTAGTGAGCCACAGTGGATGGCAGATATGGATACTGAATATAAATCTCTCATCAAGAACAATACATGGAAGTTGGTTAATTTACCTTCAAGTAAGAAACCCATTGGCTATAAATGGGTTTAAAAAATTAAATACATGGCATATGGAACCTTTGAAAAGCATAAGGTCCACCTTGTGGTAAAGGTATATGCTCAAAAGGAAGGTATCAATTACGAATAGACCTTTGCACTAACTGCAAGGATGACCACCATTCATGTTCTTTGTGCTATGGTAGCACAATACAAATGGAAACTTCATTAAATGGATGTAAAGAGCACCTTCCTAAATGGTTATTTGAACGAGGAAGTATACATGACTCAACCACAAGGATTTTTTGAGGAAGGCCATGAGCAATAAGTTTTCAAACTGGTTAAATCCTTGTATGGGTTGAAACAAGTCCCTAGAGCATAGTATATAAATATATACAATCACCTTCTACAACATGGATTTAAGAGAAGTCCTTTAGATGCAAATCTCTATGTTAAGAACATTGGTTCTGAGATAGTGATACTTGTCTCTATGTGGATGATTTGATCATAACCCGTAACTCAAAGAAATTAATAAATGTTGTGAAGAATGACTTGAGAGAGTCATTTGATATGACAAATTTGGGACTTCTCCACTATTGTCTTGGTCTGGATATTGAATGGAAAAATAATTATCTAAGGGTGACTCAAATGAAGTATGAAAAGACACTGATCGAAAAGTATTGTATGACTGATTGCAAACCAAAAGCAACACCGATGGAACAAGGGCTTCAATTTTCATGATACGATGATTCACCTCAGGTAGATGGCACTCTTTATCATCATATGATTGGGAGCCTTATATACCTGACAAACACTAGACCAAATATCACATTTCCTATGAATTATCTTTCTCGGTTCATGCAAGAACCAAAATTTACTCACTAGAAAGTAGTAAAGCATGTTCTCCACTATATCCATGGTAGTATGGAGTATGGTTTAGATTATAGGAAGAATAATAAATTCTTCTTATAGGGTTTCATGAACTCTGACTATGCTAGATCAGTATATGATAAAAAGTCAACATATGGATATGTTTTTCATCTAGGATCCAGACCTATCTCATGGTATAGCAAGAAGCAACAAGTGGTTGCTATATATTAAACAGAGGTAGAATATAACATAGCACGAGATGTAGTGTGTGAAGCAATATGGTTGAGTCACATCATAGTAAGTATGGGTTTACTATATAAACTTCCAATTCACTTGTACTGTGACAACCAATGTGTTTTGAACTTAGTGAATAATCTAGTTCACCACGAGCACACCAAACATATTGACACACAATGTTATTTCATTCGTGATAAAGTTCATAAATACAAAATCAAGCTCCAATACATTCCCATTGATGAATAGGTTGCAGATATCTTCACAAAGGCACTTGGACGTGTCAAATTTGAGTTGTTCAGAAGTACACTTTGTATTTCAAAATTATGTAATAAAGGGGGGATTTTAGGGTAAAAAGTAGTATTTACTTTTCTACCATTAGGTTATTACATTATTACCTAGTAGGTTAGATTTATTAATTTATATTTATACATTAACCATGAATATATTCATGTCAGATATCTTATGGATATCACACACTATTGTTTAGATGTGATATTGTTAGTGATTAATAAGTTGTTAATTTTTAGCACATATTCCTATCAAGTAGCTACCTTTAAGGGGGGACTACCTATTAGGCTATTCATAGCCTAAAACTATTGTTATTTAAACACATCACATATCAATATTAAACCTAATGGTTCATGCTTATTTCCTATGTGCATTCTCTAACAGTTGTAATGACCAAATGCAACTAATATTGAGCAGTTTTGGGCAAGGAAGCTTCTGTATGCTTCCTCCCAATTGCTCTAACCTCTCAATTCTTGATCTTGGCTTCTCAAGAAAACTAGTATGAGGATTTGAGAAGGCTATAAGAAGCTCTTCCAAATTGAAGAGAGGAAGAGATTGAAAGAGAATATTTTATGCAGCGAAGCTCTATTGAATTTGATAGTGACTGGATAACCCTTGAGGACTGTCAGAATGCTGCCCTATTATGGAGTGACAAGCATGAATATGACAATGGAGCTTCCAAAGGATTTAGAAGCATACTTTGCAATTCCTTACCAATATAATACAAATTTGAATGATTTAACCACCAATCCATATCTGGACAAGCAGGTGATCCTTGACCATCAATTCAACTAGTGAATTGTGTGTTGCAAAACTTTATTCAAGAGGTAGAAGTTTTAGTTTGCAACCACTATCACTGATAGTGACTTGTAGGTCTCTACCACCAATGGTAGTAGTGGCTAGGGTTTGATACATGATTTCCTCATTTTTAGCCTAGATTATTGTTTATTCTTGCTTTGCTAGCCTAACTTAGGATAGATCTATAATTTCCACTATATTTGTATGGTTCATTATCAATTTTAGAGGTAGCTTTACCTTGATTTAGTCATATTTTCTAGATTCAATTAATCTCCTTATATTAGCTTCATTTCATGTTTTTATTGCAAATTACATGGTAGATTGACTAGATTTCCATGTTTTACTACATGCTTTGCATCAATTTAGCTATTTCTTGATTACCTTTGCATATATTTATGTTTATTTCAATATTAGCCATACTTCTTGCATATTTTTCATAAGTTTCATCATGAGAGGCCTCACATGCTTTTAATTGTGCGTTGTTGTTTCATGTACGCAGGTTACAGGATCTTGCAAGCTTCAAAGACACTTTTAATATCAAGTTCCTCTTATAAAATAGAGAATAAGATATCCTTATAAGATCTTAAGTAGTTATATGGAGATATGAATACCAATTGAAACACATATTCCCCCATTTTAGGTTTATTTTCTTATTATAACAATTGTATCAATGTTTTGGTATCCCTAAGAGGGATAAATCTGTAATAAGACTCATTTGATTAATAAAGAGAGCTTCCCTTTTTTATTCCCTTATTTTTTTCAAATGTATGCTTAGATTACATGTTTTCCTTTCTTTATGTTGCAATATCAATAGACGTGTGGTCTTTGTAGCCTTCTACAATATTGTGAATCCATACTATCCACAAGCAAAAGAGTAAGCAGAAGCTTCTAACAATATAGTGGTAGCTATCTTGAAAAAGACTATTCAAGAGAACCCAAAGATTGGCATATACATATACCCCTTGCATTATAGGCTTATAGGACTAGTATACGGATGCCCACTAGGGCAACCCTATTTTTACTAGTGTATGGCATGAGGCCATTATGCCCTTAGAGTTGGAAATTCCAACCCTGTGCATCACATTAAAATAGTTCATCGATGATGACACTACGTAATAAGCTCACCTTGACCAATTGATGATTCTTGATCAACATCACATGAATACCCTTGAGCATCTCCATGTTTATCAAGAACGCCTAAAATGAACTTATAACAATAAATTCCATGTAAGAGACTTTAAATTTATGGATCTTGTACTAAAATAAAACCAATAGAACTCAAACATGTCACTACACTTACGAGATAAATTTATGGCCAAATGGTTAGGTCAATATATCATCTCAAAGAAGATAGGACCTAGAACATATTTCCTAACATCGCTTGAATGTGTTGAAGAGCCTGAGCCTCTCAACATTCTTCATCTTAAGGCATTCCACACATAAAAATAAAAAATTCAAAAACATTCAAAATAATCAAAATTTCAAAAACAATGGAAAATTCATAAAATTTCAAAAACAATTGAAAACATCAAAACACAAAAAAATTTAACATTATGCATTTTCATTTTGCACATGCATGCATTTACTTATATTGCACTAAGTATTTTAATCCATTGCACTTGCATTAGAATAAGTTTTGTTTACAATATTATGAACGACACCACGTTTGTATGTTAATAATGCATCTATTCATCATCATCCATCACCCTTGTGAGTAATTATGTTTTTTAACACAACCCTTATTGTTTCTATAAGGAATATACTAGGGTCTTCTGGTCATTCATCCATACCTAGTGATATTCTCAGATTTTGTAGAAAGTTATCTTTGCTTTTGTAGATGAGTTCTAGTTTTGATAGAACCTAGCATATATCAAAATCCCATCACTAATCAAACATATTAACAATCCTAATCAAGACAAGGAAGGATGAACACTACAAAGTGGTCCTAGTCACCTTAAGTGAAATGTCTTTACTTGCTCATATTATGATGCGCATGGTCTAAGGTGTTGATCATTGGAAAAAGGACAAGCTACCCCCACCCAAGAAATCCCTTGCTTTATACGAAATGAGAAAAATCCTAAAATCAAAACAAATATCTTGCTAAAAACAAAAGAAAAATAAAAATGCAAAATAAACAATGATTTTCATAACCAAGCATGAGAAAGTATCCCAATAAATGTGAATAAAAGAACGAGGTGAAGAGCTTGAATCCTTGGAATGGTCACTACTTGAAACCATTGAGTTTCCCCAATATAACAATGGGCTGAATGAATCCTGCCTAGCATTGGGGTAGTTCTAAGAAATTTACAAATGAGCTAGCTTTAGATGTCCTGTATTACCTAGTGGTCTAGTCTAACTGCATCCAAACTTAGAATCAAGGTGAACATTTGGTGATCCTCATTACAGTAATGGGCTGAATAAATCTCGCCTAGCAATGAGGTAGTCTTATGTATCATCTAATATATTCATTTGCACACATAGGGATAATGAATATCTTGGTCTTCATAACAAAAGCTTGGTCTTTCAAGAGTACTGTATAGTCATTATACAACCTTTTGATTAATCAACTAGGGTGTTTGAGTCTCATGGAAAACCTCCAAAATTCCTTATAGCATCAAATCATCAATCAATCAAGCAATCATCACTTTTCCTTATGAGTTTTTATTAAGGGTGTTCATGGAGTAGGATAGATATCAGATGGATATCAGCATTGATATTTATACGACCACTGACTATTTTGTGCATATATTTTAATTTACAGAAGCTCATAAGGGAAAAAAATACATATTACATCAACTCATATCATATTTGGATGCTTAAATGATTAATTATTATGATAAGAGTTACCATTTTCATTCATGATTTTTATACATTTAGTGGTGTCATCCATTATATTATTAAACACATATTACATTCATACCTTATGTTTTAAGTGATTAAAGCATACAGGTTCATTTACATTAAATCACCATCATGTAAATAATGCATTACATACATTGCATTCACCATATCATAACAACATAAATTAAATGCATACAATTAAATAAAAATTAAACATGCATTTAACACAAATTAGTGCATCCATATATGCATACATAGTAGTCCATCTATAGATATAAATCACAACATCTAATCATACATCATTTAGCTATTGCATGTCATAAATACATCACATCATATAGAAATAGTTAAATCATATAAGCATTGAATACATATTGCATCACATAAACATACCATAAATACATAATACACATAATAAGAAATAAAATATAATATCATATATATGTCAAATGTCTTAGTACATCAAGGTATAAAGCGCCCACAGGCTATAATTGTGTAGGTTCTTAGACCTTACACTAAAAAATAATACAAAGGCAACATGCCATATCAAATTGGGCTTACACCCCCTAGATCTACCCCACCCTTAGCTCTATCTATGCGATAATAGCTAGATCTCACTCATCCTATAATATAAAATCAAGAAGTAATCCTATGGTTGGATCGCAATGACGATTGCCTAGACTGACTCCTCCTAGTTTGTTGAGTTCCTATGGGTGCTAATATGTTTGTAACTACCCCATTTCATAGTCTAACCTCTCTCTAGGAGAGAGATGTGTGCTACTTCTGAAGCTTACCTCCTTGCATCATCTAATACGATGGCCTATAGTCATCAAAGCTCGATAACCATATCCAACCCTACTGGCCCCTAAATAGTTGGAGCAACTAGTATAACCTATCCTATTGATGCAAACCCTAGCTATAACTATAGAGTGTCTTGCTCACCATTTAGAGCACCTATAGTAGTTCTCATTAGATCTCTCTATATCATGAGCTGATATATCATGGTCAATTTTGAATCTAGTTGAGTCTAGAGAGAGATCCTCTCCTTCTCATACCTCCACCATATCGCCTACCATATTGCTAGCTGGATTTATACTATAATGAGAGAGGTATACCACTCTATTAATGGCAATGGGTTATTTGCAACTCGACCTCTAGACTATGTAGATATGCCCATAGAGGAGACTCTCGCTCCTCTAGAGCCACCACCTCCTCCTCCTCTAGTGTGGCCTACTCCTCTATAGTATGACCCCACTTCTCCTCTATTTGAGGCTGCACCTATCGCTCATTAGGATCCTCCTTAGGTACCTCATCCTTGGATCGCTGTAGGTTACCACCAACATGCCATAGTTGTGTCACCCATAACTAGGTGTATGCCTCTATAGTCCTAGTATCCGCTACACTAGAATCTGCTATAGGAGGATCTATCTCCTTTGCTAAGGTTGTCACATGTGGTACAGGGAGATCCTACTCTACCTAAATTTTCTTGTACAAAACTAGATCAAGTGGGATATCCTATCAAATCCCAAACTTCCTGGTCACCCGAGAGTAATGAAAGAACTCTCTGACACCTCCCTTATGCTCAATAACCCATAGGTCATGCCTAATATGAGCCAAGAATTGGTTTACCTCTGTACAAGTAGGGCAATCCAAGTAGGGTCTCTAGATGATATCTCTCACTTGTAGGCCAGTTATAGTGCCTGCATAGTGCACCAAATCCCCTGCATTATGATGACTTCATCACTCCTCTACATCTTGTGGCCATATAGCTCCATAGCACTAGGACCATATGGCTATCGTGGTGATCTCTTGGGGTAACCCTGTTGTATGGTCTACTCTAATTTTATTCCAATCCCAAATCTATATGAGCAAGCTACAAGCTACCCTAGCTCGGTCCCATCATTGGATCCTATATAGATCATCATAGAGTTGTGCCAACAAAGCACTCCCCCAAGCCATAATGATCAGCCTAGGGCTATCCAATAAATCCTACACCATAGCCAAGAGGTTCCATGGGAACCTCACTCCTGATGTATCAGGTAATAGCATGTTGTAGATAAAGTGCATCAATATGGTCTGGCACCATGAGCATACATTATCCCAATACCAGTGGGAAATAGGAACCCCTCCATGCTAATTTTTTTCTAGTGCGGCACGTGTCTGATCATCAAACACCCTATGAAAAATCATCACTCTATATTAGGTAGGTGAGGAGACGATGGCTACTCCATAAAAAGGAATCCTGAATATCCTATATACATCCTCAAGAGTGATGATCATATTTCCAACTGGGAGATGAAAGGTGTTGGTATGATAGTACCATCTATGGGCCAAGGTTGTGATGTATGTCTGATCTGACATTATATTTGATAATCTAGAAATGTACATCAATCCTCATGCATAAAACCAAGCCCAATCTATGTGATCCATTAGGGTTAGCAACTTAGTAAGAAACTAAGGCTCCCAAGCTCGTGCTATCAAGAGCTAAATGTGCAAAAATAATTCATAATCAGATGCACTTGCACTAAAAATAACTAAGCAAAAATAAAAAAAATAAAAAAATTTGACCTAAAGTTAGCGGTCGCTCACGCTAATAGTAATTTTTAGAGAATCCACCGATGCTGATAGTGGCTAGCTCCCAATGGTCAAAACTTTTACTATTGGGTTTCAAACTAGTTGCTCTTAGTGATAGTGGCCTCTTGTTACCAATTGGGGGTCACCCTGAGTGACAACAGCTGCAAGGCGACACGCCAATGGTGTTCGGCCCTCACCTAAAATAAAATAAAATAAAAAATATTAAGATATAACCTAAACCCACCTAAATTAGCCTAGTTCTAAGCCTAGCTATGGGTGTGATTCATTACCAATAGGTTTAGTGAGGTTTATTTATCAATTTCTTAGTGAGGTTTATTTTACTGGTTAAATGAAAAAAGTTAGGGTTTGAGAGTTACCCGTGAAGCTCTGGCTCCTTTGCTTGTCTATGCCTCACCATGATCTGCTATGGTTTCAAGTAATTTAGCAGCATTCCAAATCAATTTCTCACTCTCTATCCTCAGAGCTCACTATTGCAAATTGCTAATTGGAAAATAATGAAATTGAAAACCCTAATTTTTCTCATATATTTTTTAGTTTTGTCATGGTCGCTGATGACATCAGTGGCTAGGAAGTGCAGGCCACCTATGTTGATAGTGGCTACAAAATTGCAAAAATACATTGCTACTACTAACAGTAGCTAAGAAGTAATAATAAATGCACTTAATTTCTCACCATGGAAAGCTTCAGAATGGACAATTAAGCATATCTACTGGTACAGAATCATCAAATCACAAAAAAATAAAAACTTCAAATGTACCTCCTACCTAGTCATTTACCCTATACACTAGGTGGTTGTAGTGACTTGTGATCCATGCAATCTGGATGGATGAGTAAATTACCATAAGGTCATTTGAGCCAAATTAGTGATCGCTAAATTGAAATTCTTCACTTCACTCCTAAAGAAGGCCATGGTAGCCGAAATACCCCATGGGAATGAGGTGTTCATTTTATTTCTTCTATGACATTTTCATAATATCATCGAGTGATTCACCACATGCTACATGGAATTGATATCATCTTGATCTCCTAATAAGGCCATTGCGGCTAGACTACTCCATAGGATAGAGATTTACAATTACTATTATTGGTTAAAATCACACTTGTAATAGGACCTACCATATAAAAATGAAGCAATCATCTTAGATCATCCAAATAAATCATATGGGTCAAGCGACTCATCGCTTTATTAATTGTTCTTCTCTCATTGACTCGTCACTTGAGGGGGTAGTCATATCAAAATCATAATCAAAATCAACAAAGGATCACTTGATCATGTCAAATTGCATTTATCTTATGAATCATTGCTTTATCATAATCTTACCCTTCTACTAGGACAAAAGCAAATATGTCAGTTTAAATCTTGAAGCTCTCCATCTATCAGAACAATAGTAGCACTGATGCTACCTGATCATCACTAGACATGTGAAAGCTTTACAAATTTAAGCCTTCCATCCCATTGGAAGCAATCATTCTATGATGTGCATCCTTTGTAGGATTGGGTATCTAATGTTGATCAGATCAGTGATCATCATTTAATCTACAACATGGCTTTAGGTGGTCTATTTTTGGTCAACATTGTGTTTTCCCACAACGCATCCCAAAAGGGATAAATGTAGACACCTAAAACACGTCATGTTTGGGAGACTACTCATATGGGCAACTTTATAGACCATATGAATGATATTGGACCTTTCCAAGAGTTATCAGTGGTTCTAACCACTCATTTAGGTTAGTCTAGACCTATGCAGGCTCAACTACTGATGCTCAAAGTGAATTCCATCCTATCTACTGACACTCAATATGGATGCTAACCCAGTTGCTAATGCTCAAGGTGGCTAGTTCTAAAAATGTCTTGGCCCTATGAGTTGAGCCAAAATCAATTGTAACAGTCAAATGCAACTGATCTTGGGTGGTTTTGAGTGAGGAATATTATGTATGCTTCCTCACAACTTCTCTAACCTCTCAATTCTTGATCTTGGCTTCTCAAATAAGCTAGGATGAGGAATTGAGAAGGCTATAAGAACCTCCTCCAAATTGGAGAGAGGAAGAGATCGAAAGAGAACATTTTATGTAGTGAAGCTCTACCAAATTGGATAGCAATTGGATAACCCTTAAGGACTATCAAAATGCTATCCAATTGTGGAGTAATAAGCATGAAGATGATAATGGAGCTTCCAAAGGACTGAGAAGCATACTTTGTAATTCCTTATCAATCTGATGCAAATTTGAATGATTTCAATCGTCAATCCATCTCTACACAAGCAGGCAATCCTTGACCATCAATTCAACTGGTGAATTATATGTTGCAAACCTTGATTCAAGAGGCAAAATTTTTAGTTCATGTCTGCTATTGCTGATAGCGGCCTGTAGGTCTCTGCTACTAATGGTAGCATCGACTAGGGTTTGATACATTATTTCCTTAGTTTTAGCCTAAATTCTTGTTTATTTTTGCTTTGCTAGCCTAAATTAGTATAGATCTATCATTTCCACTACATTTATAATGTTCGTGATCAATTTTCAAGGTAGCTTTACCTTGATTTAGTCATATTTTCTAGATTCAATTAATCTCCTTAGATTGTTGTAAAATGTGAATAGGGCTATAATCAAACTAGCTTAGAAAAAGCTAGTTTTATTAGCTCATGTGAAAAGGGGTTCAATATTGTCGGCCAGTTTGGTCGGCATGATTTTTTTTATTCTATCTCCTATTCTTCTCTACCCTCTCCCCTAAATTCTCGCCTTATTCTTCTCCTTATCCCTCCATTGTTCTTCCTCTTTCCCTATCATCCATTTTCCCTTATCACTCCACTTCCTTCCTCTCCCCACACCCGCGACCACCTATCTCCTAGCCGCCTCACTCTCCACTCCCTACGCCTTCATTCTCTCCTCTTCCCTAACTCTCTCCAACCTCCTTTCCCTACTCCCCCGCACTTCCTAAGCCTATATAAGGCTTAATTATTGTAAGGTTTAGTTGGTTGAATATATCAATAAATTAAGTTGTGTTAAATTTATTCTGGTCCCACCTCGATAACTAAGTTAGACTGGTATCAGAGCACGTGGGACGCATAGGTGAGGCATGAAATCCAAGAGCCGAGTGCAGCGGACTGATCATGGCATGGATCTCGAGGTGAGTATCTAGCAGTGTTGGCAGCATAAATTTTGGAGCACAGAGCAGACAGTCGATGCGAGAGCCGAGGTAGCACTTAGAACCAGTTGAAAGGAGACACGTGGCATGGGTACATAGCTCGAGGAGCTGATGAGGATCAGAGGTGTGACTGGGCAGGAGACCGGCAGGACATGTGGCATCGATGCGTGGCACTAGGAGGTGTTGACGTGGTGATCTTAGAGTGGTCGAACATGGCAAAACCAAGGTGACACGACTGCGAAGGCAATCATTGTTTTATGTGCATGCTCCTTCATTTAAACCATTCTGCAGGCTATATCCCAACCCATGTGGGATAAAGAAGTTTATTTTTATTTTTTAAATGAATGCTTAGGTAATTAAATTACCTTGTTCTCTGTTGCTAACACCACGAACAGTGTAGCACATGTGGCAAAATCCGTAGCTTTGCAAGCATTTGGTCTAGGGTTTGAAACTCGTAGATGTCGAAAAGGTTTTGTTTTAATTTTTTTTCTCATCCAAGGCATAGTGGAAAGTAAAGGCATGCGGTGCCATTTGTTTTTTCAAAGAAGGTCGCAGGTGGAGTGGCAGATAGTTCCCGTTTGAAAGCACGAGGACACGGGATCGATTCCTACAAAGGTTCAATTTTTTAGTTTTTATTTTTTTTATTAAAGTTTTTGAATTATTTAATAGTTTTCTTTAAAACATATTTTTAATTATTTAAAAAAATAATTAAATAATTAAGATATTAATGAAACTATTAAATTTTTTCATAAAAGACTATAAAAAAATTAAAAAAAAAACTTTGTGGAGAATAGAAGTAAATTTTTTTTTTGATAAATTGATTAGCCTCCTAAAATTGATATGGTGTGATAGATGATCCGGTCAGTCGGATGCTACTATGCACTCTGCTCTCTGTTGAGAAGAGAGACACCTGATTCCTTTGACGAAAAAGTCCAGCGGAACGGACTTCATACAGTGTTTTGCCAGTTAGAAAACCAAGTGATTGCTCATCTGAGGAAATTGGACTCTAGATACGAGGTGGATTCTAAAGATAATATCTTCGGGAAAAGAATAGAAGAGTCTGAGATGGTTGAAATAGTACCTGAAGGACAATCGAGTGATAGTTATACCCCTGCAGTGCCTGAAGTAGAATCAAGTGAGAGCTATACACCACGCTCTCCTGATCCAGAACCAATAGCAGAAGAGGAAAAAGAAGAAGAAGAAGAGGAAGAAGAACCTGAAGAAGAAGAAGATCCAGTAGAAGTTGAACCTGAAGAACGAGATGTTATAGTCATCAACAGTAGTTTCGAGCCAGAAGCAACACCAGAAGTCATTGTGATTAGTGACGACAAAGCAGACAACTTCGCCTTTCCAGTTCTAGGCAATCCTCAAGAAGAAGAATGCCAAATCAGTGAGCGTATTAAAAAGGCTAGATTTGATTTAAATCAGTGATCTATTTTGTACTCCTTTGTACTACTTGTTTGCAATTGAAATAAAGTCTGCTTTTTGAAATGGCATCCAATACTAGTCTACCAATCCCTGAGTTCAATGGTGGTGATTACGAGTATTGGTCAATTAAAATGAAAACTCTTTTGATAGGCAAAGGTCTTTGGGATGTGATTGAAGAGGGATATACTGAACCTATTGTTGCTGATTGGGCAGCTTTGAATGTTGCCGATAAAAGGGCTAAAAAAGAAGCACAAAAGAATAATTCTTCCGCCCTTTATCACATCCAAGCTGCCCTTGATAGAAGTATTTTCCCTAGAATAGCTTCTTTTATAACAGCTGAATCTGCTTGGAATGCTTTAAAAGAAAGTTATAGAGGTAGTGACCAAGTCAAACAAGTAAAACTACAAACCTTGAAATGAGATTTTGAAACTCTTAAAATGCAGGAGAGTGAAAAGGTTGGTGATTACTGCGTGCGTGTAAAAGCCGTAGTAGATAAGATGGTCACTTTAGGAGAAGAAGTCAAGCCTGAAGTTATAGTGAAGAAAGTGTTGAGGACACTTCTTCCTAAGTGGAATTCAGTTGCCATAATTATAGAAGAATCCAAAGACCTAACCTCTCTGTCTTTTGAAGCCCTCATTGGTTCACTTCTCTCACATGAAGAGAGGTTACAACAATCCCCTTCCACAAGTTACGGAGGAGATGAAAAAGCCTTTGCTTCTCATGAAGGCAGAGGTAGAGGCCATGGCAGAGGACAATATAGAGGTAGAGGCAAAAATAATCAGAGAGGTGGAACTCCTAACAGAGGAGGAAATCAGAACAGAGGAGGATTCTCAAACAGAGGTGAATATCAGAATAGAGGAGGGCAGCAAAATAGAGGGAAACAATCAGGTAGAGGAAAAGGAGGAGATAAATCAAAACAATCTTGCTACAATTGTGGCAAACCTGGCCATTATGCTCGTGACTATTGGTCAAAGCCTTCACAAGGAAGCAACAACAGCCAGAGCAGTCAGTTTGGCAATTTTGGAGAAGAGGAAGAGGCCACAAATCTCTTTCTCTCATATGGTCAGGCAGATCAGAACATGAATGATACATGGATCTTGGACACTGGGTGTTCAAACCATATGAGTGGCAAAGAAGAACTCTTTGCTACTCTAGACTCCTCATACAAATCCAACATCCGATTGGGTGATGACAAATCATTGGCGGTTGAAGGCATTGGAGCCATGGCGGTTCCAACTAAAGAAGGCGTCAAGCAAGTAAGTGATATCTATTACACACCCCATCTCCAACACAATATTTTAAGTGTTGGTCAAATGTTAGAAAAGAACTACAAGTTGCTTTTTGATGAGGGTAAATGCACCATTTTTGACAAAAACAATAGTAATAGAATCATTACACAAGTGCCAATGTCAAAGAATAGATTGTTTCCTTTAAATTTTGGCCATCTAGGGGGAGATAAGTTAGCAAATGTTGCTATTGCCAATCCAAGTGTCCTATGGCACTTGAGATATGGTCATTTGAATTCAGCTAGTTTGAAAATGCTAACTTCACAAGCAATGGTAACCGGACTTCCCAAAGTTCAAGATAGTAAGGAAGTCTATGAAGGGTGTGCCTTGGGCAAGCATGCCAGATCAAAATTTCCTCATGGGCAAGCATGGCGGGCCAGCTATCCACTCTAGTTAGTGCATACAGACATCTGTGGTCCGATGCAGACCAAGAGTCTTGGTAACAACTCTTACTTCCTACTTTTCATTGATGATTTTACTAGAATGTGTTGGATATATTTTTTGAAACATAAGGATGAAGCATTTGAATGCTTCGTCGATTTCAAAGTAAGAGTTGAAAATGAGAGTGGATATTTTGTAAAGTGTCTTAGATCAGATAGGGGAGGAGAATACTCCTCTAATGAGTTTTTGAATTTTTGTAAGCAACATGGCATTAAGAGGCAGTTCACAGCTGCCTACACTCCACAGCAGAATGGTGTGGCAGAGAGGAAGAATCACACCATTGTGGAGATGGCAAGGTCTATGCTTCAGATGAAGCATTTGACTAATTCATATTGGGCAGATGCAGCCAGGACCAGTGTACATATCTTGAACAGAAGTCCTACTTCAAGTTTGGAAGGGCAAACACCTTACCAAGCCTGGTATGGTAAGAAGCCAAATGTTAAGTATTTTAGAGTGTTTGGTTCATTGGCATATTCTCACATTCCTGATGAGCTGAGAAAGAAGCTCGATCCAAAGAGTCAGGCATGCATATTTGTAGGGTACTATGAGAATACAAAAGCTTACAGACTCTATAATCCTAGGACTCAAAAGATTGTGCTTTCAAGGGATGTGATTTTTGATGAAGGGGGAGAATGGGGTAAGCCCCAAATATTTAGTGATGATGAATCCAATGATGTAGTTTCTAAGCAGGTGCAGCAGCAGTCACCACAGAAAGGTAAGAAGTCTCCTCCCACAAGCCCAAGTTCATCTTCTAGTTCAACTTCTTCACCAAGTCCTTCTCCGCAGAGATCAGTAAGTTCCTCACCCATGGACATCGATTCTCCATCCAGAGGTAAGAGAACTCTTCAGAATCATCCATCATATCAGATGTTGGATAAAAATTTTCAAAAAGATATACTAGAAGTCAAGCTAGTGAAATGAATTATGTTCTCCAAAGATTAGAAAATATGCACTTGTATGGTGATGATGTCTCCCAACAAGAACCTAGGGGAGATCTAGTTAACTATGCTTTGTTAACTAGTGCACAGATTGAACCTTCTAGTTATGAGAAGGCTTGTACTCAAAATATTTGGCAAGATGCCATGAAAGAGGAGATAACCTCTATAAAAAACAATGACACTTGGGAGCTGGTGAAGCTTCCTAAAGGAAAGAAACATGTTGGATGTAAGTGGGTCTTCAAGACCAAGTTCAATGCTGATGGTAGCATTGAGAGGCACAAGGCAAGACTAGTTGCAAAGGGATTCACTCAAAAATATGGAATTGATTATGAAGAGACTTTTGCTCCTATAGCCAGACAGGAGACTATCAGAATAGTTCTTGCCTTAGCTACACATAAGGGATGGAAAGTCCAACACATGGATGTAAAGAGTGCGTTTCTCAATGGTTACTTGACAGAGGAAGTGTATGTTGAGCAACCACAGGGATTTGAAGAGAAAGATAAGGAGCACCTTGTTTACAAATTAAAGAAGGCACTCTATGGCCTCAAGCAGGCACCGAGAGCTTGGTACTCATGCATTGATGGGTACTTTAAAGATTTTGGGTTCATCAGAAGCAAAAATGAACCCACGCTCTACTACCTGAATCAAGGTAATGACATCCTCATAGTTTGTTTGTATGTGGATGATCTCATTTTTATGGGTAGTAATGAAAAAGTTAATATGGAGTTCAAGCACTCCATGATGCAGGAATTTGAGATGAAGGATCTTGGCTTAATGCAATACTTCCTTGGAATGGAAGTCCATCAGAAAGATTCAGGGATCTTCATCTGTCAACTTAAGTATGCTCGAGATATGATTAAGAAGTTTGCTATGGAGCAATGCAAATCAGTTGCAACTCCAGTTGGACATGGGATCCAATTAAGCAAGGATGATGGAGCACCGAAAGTTGACGTGACCACTTTCAGAAGCATTGTTGGGAGTTTGATGTTTCTCGCCAACACCAGACTAGATATTCAGTATGTTGTATCTCTTGTCTCTAGATTTATGTCTAACCCATATGAGCTGCATTTGTAGGCAGCTAAAAGAATTTTGAGATATGTGAAGGGTACATTGGATTTTGGGATCCAGTACTATAAAAGTGATACTATCAAGCTAGAAGGCTTCAGTGATAGTGATTGGGGCAGCAATATTGATGACATAAAATCCACATCAGGAAACTATTTTAGTCTTGGTTTGGGACTTATAACTTGGAGTTCCAAGAAGCAGATAGTAGTAGCACTATCTTCAACAGAAGCTGAGTATATAGCAATCACTCATGCTAGTACTCAAGCTCTATGGCTACGAAAGGTATTGGAAGAGATTGGAGAGCAGCAAAGTGGTTCAACTAGAATATACTATGACAACATCAGTGCCATTCAGTTGGCATACAATCCTGTCCACCATAGTAGATCAAAGCATTTTGATATGAAGTACCACTTCATCAGAGATATGGTGGAAACTGAAGTTGTTGAGCTTCAATATTGCCATACTTCGGAAAATGTTGCTGATATTTTCACCAAAGCAATGACCAAAGCTCAATTTGTAAAGTTAAGAGACTGTATAGTCAGTCCTCTCAACTTTAAGGGGGAGAATGTTGTAAAATGTGAATAGGGCTATAATCAAACTAGCTTAGAAAAAGCTAGTTTTATTAGCTCATGTGAAAAGGGGTTCAATATTGTCGACCAGTTTGGTCGGCATGATTTTTTTATTCTATCTCCTATTCTTCTCTACCCTCTCCCCTAAATTCTTGCCTTATTCTTCTCCTTATCCCTCCATTGTTCTTCCTCTTTCCCTGTCATCCATTTTCCCTTATCACTCCACTTCCTTCCTCTCCCCACACCCGCGGCCACCTATCTCCTAGCCGCCTCACTCTCCACTCCCTACGCCTTCATTCTCTCCTCTTCCCTAACTCCCTCCAACCTCCTTTCCCTACTCCCCCGCACTTCCTAAGCCTATATAAGGCTTAATTATTGTAAGGTTTAGTTGGTTGAATATATCAATAAATTAAGCTGTGTTAAATTTATTCTGGTCCCACCTCGATAACTAAGTTAGATATATTAGCTTCATTTCATGTTTTTATTGCAAATTACATGGTAGATTGACAATATTTCCATTTTTGACTACATGCTTTGCATCAATTTAACTGTTTCTTGATTACCTTTGCATATATTTATGTTTAATTCAATATTAGCCATACTTCTTGCATATTTTTCAAAAGCCTCATCATGAGAGGCCTCATATGCTTTTAATTATGCTTTGTTGTTTCATGTATGCAGGTTACAGGATCTTGCAAGCTTCAAGGCACTTTCAATATCAAGTTCCTCTTGAAAAATAGAGAAGAAGGCATCCTTATAAGCCCTTAAGCAGTTTTATGGAGATATGAAGACCAATTGAAACACATCTTCCCCTATTTTGGGGTTATTTGTTTATTGTAACAATTGTATCAATATTTTGGTATCCCTAAGAGGTATAAATCTATAATAAGACTCATTTAATTAATAAAGAGAGCTTACCTTTGTTATTTTCTTATTTTTTTCAAATGTATGCTTATATTACATATTTTCCTTTCTTTCTATTACAATATTAATAAATGTGTGGTCTTCGTAGCCTTCTACAATAACCTTTCTACAAAACCTAAAATTCCATTAGGCGTATATACTCTCATTACTAGGGAGACATAAGAAAGCCTACAAACCTAAGGATTAATATAGTTTTTATCAAATCAAGCTTATATACTTCAATTAGGGATCATATATTCTAATATACGGAGTTATAAGGTAGACTACCAAGATTCTATCAAATTCAATTCTAAGAAATAGCAAGAAACACTATTTCAAAGATATATCATGGATGAAATATTTATAAAATATTTCAATAATAAAGAACTATTCCATGAAATAGAATTCTACTCTCAAAACTTATAGGTACTTTATAAGGATACAAGTATCTATCCACTAGCAATAAACATAAATTCTCCTTATTTCTTAAAGAATCCAAAGAAGGTAACTCTACAACATTGATTGGTTATCTTCATGAAATACTCTTCAAAAAATGGTGGAACTCACAAATATTGGTTATATTTTTATCAAAAGAGTGTCTGATGGTTTTATCTATCATTAATTATATTTGTACTTACTCAACACAAGAAACAAGCTAGCAATAAAGAACAATACTATTGTGAAGATAGACAAGTAGAAATTCCACTAGCACCAATGCAGAATCACTGGAGAAGGAAGAAAAGGAATAAAAGAAATGCTAAAAAGAAACATGGCATCATGAAGACTGAACCAGTTGAACACATACAAAAGGTAGAAGAACCTTCAGCTATAAGTTACTTTGCATCATATGAAGACACAAATTACTTGTTGAACCTCATCACAGTAAGCAATGAAGGAGAATACAAATTCCATTATCCAATGGAATGAGATCCATATTGAAGACTAAAGTCTTCAATACCTAAATAATGAAATACAAGGGGGTGCTAGAAATAGATTATATTACATTATTTGGGTCATGTAAATGTACCTTATTAGGTACATACTTAGGAAATTAAATTACTTTAAGGAGAATTTATCTAGTTACTTCATGCAATGTAATAAATACACAAGTGTCAATGTGTAAGCTATATATGTGCAAGGTGTCCCTTACATAGCTAGGTAAAGTTTTGGCCAAGGAACCTATCTTCCTATATAAAAGGACCTCATTGTAACAAGTAGGATATAGAATCTCGGAGCATATTCGTAGGTAGTAGCATAGTGTTGTGTACATCACTATATATTGGTGATGGGTGCAATTTAGTTTAGTAGCTTTGTTCATGGAGTGTCCATTTCCTCCATAGCTTCATTTTATTCATTTTTTCATTTCTACTTATAGCATATTTCATTCATCTCACAAATTTACTTTCTTTCATATTATTCTACATCGTTTGATCGCTATCTCCGATTGCATACTGCATCAAAATCTAACACAGTGGTTCCCTATACTGATAGTCTATTATTTTTGTTCACTAAAAAATTTATAATTAATGATTGTTATTAAATTAAAAAAAAATACTGATTGTTACAAATAACTATACTATGAATACTGACATTATTCAATGGTTTCCTATACTAACACTATTTGTTCTATTTTGGTCACTGATAACTCTGTAATCATTAACTATTTTGGACAAAAATTATTACCAACTAATAATCCTAACCTAAATTTTACTAAATTAATACACTTGTAGATTCTACCTTGACTATTTCTATTTAGTTCCCCAATTATTTTCGTTGTGCATGCAATTTGTTTTGTGATAGGGAAGTCTCCTTTGTATGCTCAATTTTTATGGAAAATTTGTGATTACAGGGTATACACAGATAAAAAAAATTGTTTGCAAGTGAAAAAAACTAGGTACTCTAATATGGGGAGTATGTAATACCCATAGGACTTCTATTATACCATTATGATGAATGATAGTGCTTGGACCAATATTTTAGGCCACTACTCAAGGAGGATTCCACACATACCCTTGACCATACTACCTACCTCTTTTATAGTATAGGAGGGTAATATTTTTGGATGATATGTATTATGTACTATGGATAACACAAGGCCAAAAATACTTCCTAGGGCTAAAGGTTCGTTAAATCCTAGGTGGTCTCCCTAAATACTCAAAGATATATGGGAGCTCAATTTTGTACATGGGTTTTATTTGAGGCCTGGGTATTGGAACATGATCATCCCTCACTTTATTAGATGCTTTATGGGCTATCTATCTAAGACAATGACAATAGGTCCCCCATGATATTTTAAAACCCCTAGAATAAGGTTTCTAACCTACACAACTACTGTAGAAAAAAGAAAGGGCTATATTTTTTTGTTGGTTTTTGCTATTTATTTAAAATAAAAGACAAACAAAAAATAGAAAACACAGAAAAATTATACCTAATAGTAAAAATGTATGGGTAATAATTATCATAGTCACAGTAGAACTCAACCCTAGAAAGTGATCTAATACCACTTGTTAGGAATCTACTATTAAAAATAAACTCACACAAATACTATAAATAAAGCATGAAATAACATATTATCACAATGCAAAAAGTAAATGTAGAATTAAAACAATCTCACAACACAGAATTATAGGCCTCTTCGAGGGAGTAACCTCCTTCAATACTTCCATTAATTTATAAAAAGATACATATTTTCATGGATATATGTACTTTAAATATGCACTTCACGCAACCCTAACCCTAAGCTCAAGAGTTGTGATGCAGGAGCATCACATTCACATTGTAACGACCATATTGTAATGGTCATGTTATAACGACCATATTGTAATGGTCATATTGTAATAACCATGTTGTAATGGTCATATTTTAATGACCATATTATAATGACCACGTTGTAATGACCATATTGTAATGGTCATATTGTAATGACCATGTTGTAACAGTCATATTGTAACGGTTATTTTGTAACAATCATGTTGTAACGGTTATGTTGTAACGACCATATTATAATGATAAAATTTATTTGAGCCTATAAATTCTCAATTTTATTAGTATTTAGTGTGTGGGCTATGATATTCGTACCACCACTTGATATCCGTAAGGTTTTTATTTCATATGTTTGTGTGATTGTTAGTCTTGTGGTGTTCAAACATGGATTAGTTTGTAATTTCAAGCTATAAATGTGAATGTTTTAATTTAAAAATTATGATCTACTAAAAAAGCGTATGTTTATTATCTATGTTGCATTCCCATATATTGGTTGGCTTTTGTTATGGCATTACTAACATATTTGGTATTAGATCTCAGAATGTTTCCTATAGGGTTGTGTGTGCCTTTACCTATCGATCAAGTGTGTTGCACATGTGAAACAGAACATGTACGTTGATTACAAGTGTGAAATAAAACTTGCTTAAGGATTTTTATGAGTGGTAAAACAGACACTTGGCTTTCATGGATTATCACAAGTGGATTGCACATGTGAAACATAACATATACATGGATTACAACAAGTGTGAAACAAAACTTGCTTAAGGATCTGTGCGAGTGGTGAAATAGACACTCAATATTTCATGGATTACTACAAGTGTGAAATAAAACTTGCTTAAGGATCCACTTGAATGGTGAAAATATGCTCAAAATTTTATGCATGAAAACAATGGCATACATACACCCTTACTGCAAGTGTGTTGCATGTGTGAAACAGAACGTGTACATAGATTACAGCAAGTGTGAAACAAAACTTACCTAAGGATATGTGTGAGTGGTGAAACAAACACTCAGTATTTTGTGGATTATCCCAAGTATGTTACACATGTGAAATAGAATGTGTATCTAGATTACAACAAGTATGAAAAATAACTTGCCTAAGGATCTATGGAGTGGTGAAATAGACACTCGATATTTCATTAAAATTACCACAAGTATGAACTAGAACTTGCTTAAGGATCTACTTGAATGTGAAAAGATGCTCAAAATTTTATGCATAACAACAATGGCATACACACACCCTATTGGTAAAGGTAGAGGTGGAAAATGCACAAATCAATCTTCAAAAAAATTGAACAGCCCATGAGTAGGATCTCATAAAATTTTAAAGCATGGGAGTTTGATTTAGGAGCATCGTATTCATATTTTAATGACCGTATTATAATGGTCATGTTGTAATGACCATGTTGTAATGGTCATATTATAACGACAATGTTGTAATGGTCATATTGTAATGACCATATTGTAATGATCATGTTGTAACGACCATATTGTAATGGTCATATTGTAACGACCATGTTGTAATAGTCATATTGTAACGACCATATTGTAATGGTTATATTGTAATGACCATGTTGTAATGGTCATGTTGTAATTACCATGTTATAATGGCCATATTGTAATGATCAAATTTCATAGAGCCTATAAATGCTCGATTTGATTAGTAGTTAGGGGGTGGGCTGTGAGCTCCATACCACCACTTGGCATCCTGGAGCTTGTTATTTCATCTATTTGTGTGATTGTCAATCTTGTGATGTTCAAATATGGATCAGTTTGTAATTTCAAGTTGTAAATGTGAATGTTTTTAATTTCAAATTTGTGATCTACTAAAAAAGTGTATGTTTAGTATCTATGTTGCATCCGTGCATATTTTTTGGCTTATGTTGTGGTGCTACTGACATAATTTTGGTATTAAAGCTTAGAATATTTCCTGCAAGGTTATGTGTGCCTTTTCTTGTCAATCAAGAATGGTGCACGTGTGAAACAAAACATGTACGTGGATTACAACAAGTGTGAAATAGAACTTACCTAAGGATCTATGCGAGTGGTGAAACAAACACTTGATATTTTTTGGACTATTGCAAGTGTGTTGCATGTGTGAAACAGAAAGTGTACATAGAAAACAACAAGTGTGGAATAGAAATTACCTAAGGATCTATGCGAGTGGTGAAATAAACACTTGGCATTTTGTGGATTACTACAAGTTTGAATAAGAACTTGCTTAAGGATAAACTTAAATTGTGAAAATATACTCAAAAATTTTATGCATGACAACAATGGTACATATGGTCTTACTACAAGTGTGTTGCACATGTAAAACAAAATGTGTACATATATTATAGCAAGTGTGAAACAAACACTCAATATTTCATGAATTATACCAAGTGTGTTGCACGTGTGAAACAGAATGTGTACATAGATTATAGAAAGTGTGAAAAATATCTTGTCTAAGTATCTGTGCAAGTGGTGAAATAGATACTCAATATTTCATGAATTACCACAAGTGTGAAATAGAACTTGCTTAAGGATCTTCTTGAACATGAAAAGATGCTCAAAATTTTATGCATGACAACAATGGCATACACACACCCTGTTGGTCAAGGTAGAGGTGGCATATGCAAAAATCAAGCTTCAACATAATTGAACAGCTCATGAGTAGGAGCTCATGAAATTTTAAAGTATGGGAGTCTGATGTAGGAGCATCGCATTCACATTGTAACGACCATACTGTAATTACCATATTATAACGGTCATGTTGTAACGACCATATTGTAACAGTCATATTGTAACGACCATGTTGTAATGGTATTATTGTAATGAACATATTGTAATAGTCATGTTGTAATGACCATATTGTAATGGTCATATTGTAACAACCATGTTGTTACAATCATATTGTAGCGGTCATGTTGTAAAAATCATGTTTTAATGGTCATGTTGTAACGGTAATGTTGTAACAACCATATTGTAATGATCAAATTTATCAAAGCCTATAAATGCTCAATTTTATTAGTAGTTAGTGTGTGGGCTGTGAGCTCTGTACCACCACTAGGTATCTTGGAGGTTGTTATTTCATATTTTTGTGTGATTGTCAATCTTGTGGTGTTCAAACACGGATTCGTTTATAATTTCAAGCTATAAATGTGAATGTTTTTAATTTCAAAGTTGTGATCTACTAAAAAGTGTATGTTTATTATATATGTTGCATGTTTGTATGTTTTTTGTCTTCTATTGTGGTGTTGCTAACATCAAGTTGTCTTACATGCAAAATGCCACTTGAGCTAGAATCTTCTACCAAATTGTAGTTACATTTTTTATAACAGTTACATGAAATGATCCCACTTGTCTAGGAACCTTACTTATCACATATCACTACAAAATATAACAAAATAACATTAGAAAGGATCCCCATGTTGGAAGTGGGTCATTAAAATAATAAATTAAGAATTACAAAATGGTGTTAGGATGGGGTCCTAAAAACATTGCTGAGGTCAACAAAGAACCTATTTATGTTATCAAAGATCAAGAAAAGAGAGAATACTTTGGACTACTCAAGATAAAGTTCTCAAAATTTGATAGTCATTACAATGGTATAATTCATCAACACTATCAACCACACTTCCACTCAATGTATTCTTAGGAATAAAATGAATTCATTGCTCTTACAATGGATCTAGAGTAATTATTTATGATAGAAAAGAACTCCACAATACGTCCATTCAATCTAGATAGAATATTGGGCCATCCTACGTGGTAAAAATATTATTAGGAGATTAAAAATGTGAAAAATATGAACCAAAGAGTGGAGCAAGAAAAAGAACAAGCCAAAGAATATGAGTCAAAATAAGTACTATGTTCACAAGGGGAGCACCTAGAAAACCAAATATTGGGATTGTGTACAAAATATTGTGGTTAAAAAATAATACATTGCCAAAAAACTATACTTATTGAATATTATACTACCCAACTATAATAAGAAAATAGAGGGAGCACATAGTGGAAATCTATCAAAGACTATCTCAAAAGATAATCAAGTTGGTGGAAATTTTTGGAGGTAACATTGTGAAAGAAGCAAAAATTTTGGAAGAAACCTTGCTAGCATTAAGACAAATGAATTTGGTTAAAGTAGCTCTAAAGGTATTAGCAGTTGATAGAGTTGTTATTTTAGATGCTAAAGTAGTACATAAATATTCATCTCTTAGTATGGGTAATTCTAAGTCTCCACCCCATTACTTATTTATGCTCTTCGAAGGTTGGGTGCTACATAATTACAAAATGCATCTGAGAGTTGATATCACAATCATACCTCAAGAATTATGTGATTCCATGAGCTTAAACTATACTAGAATAGTTTTTAGGACACTATATTTTAATGGAATACAAGTCTAAACATTGGGTGTCATAGAGAAGGTATCAATATTTCTATATAGGTTATCAAATCTTGTAATAGTGTAAGACATGATAGTTGTTAATATGTCAAATTTATTTGGAATGAGACTATTGTAGACAAAAAATCCTAGCCACTTTTCCTTCATCTTGGTGATTCTACCACCCACTTGTCCACCATCCTCCTTTCCTGCCATTCAATTGGCCATTCCATACCTTTACTGCCATCCAATGGCCCACTTTAGCCCTTTCCTGCCATTTTCCAACCTCTATTTGACTCATTTACATTTGTTTTATATTATTTATATTTAAATATAATATTTTATGTTATATTTTAATATATTTATTATAAAACATATATTTATAAGCCAAATTAACCTCAACCATCCGATCCAATCTAATCTCAGTCGTTCATCTTCCTTAATTTGTGTCACACCTAAAGTTTAATATCAACCTTTGGATCCACTTTAATATTAGCCACATGATCAAAAGTGTTAAGCTAAAACCCTAAGAAAACCCTAAGGTTGATAATAAATAGGAGCATTCTCAATTCTCAACCCCTGTAAAACTTGAATGTTGGAGCTTTAATTTACTTATGAGATCTAACTTTGCTTAGATCTAGTGTCTTGTGAATAGGTTGTGCCCTAGCCTAACCTTCCCCAAAAATCCTAGTTTGCCCTAGGATTTCCTTATTATTGCCATATTCACAGCTCATTCCCACCACCACCATCATCTTCCATTTGTTTAACCCTTCACAAATCCCCAATCTGCTTCTATAGATCTAACCCTAATTTGTAGGCACTCCTAGGTGCCTAGTACATCCCACAGGCGTAGGAGTGTGCCTGATACATTCTGTAGGCATAGCACAGAGCCTATCATTCCCATAGCCAAAGACCAAACCTACAGTGTAATATCATCAAGTGTCGTTAGGGCACCCTACCATCAATTTGCAATGGAGCAACAAAATAACATCATCAATAGTAAAGTAAGTATTTTATGTATTTTTATTTGATGTTATTTGGATTTTGCATGTTTTGTTTATTTAGATCTAGGGTTTTTAGTTTGCATTTCTAAGGGTTCACACTATGGAACCCTCATTTTTTTTGCTAATGGCTCTATATTTTTTGTATGTGTAGGATCAGGTAGCATCATCCAAGGATTTTTGAGTAGCCTTTGAAGCTAGAGTGGTCCAATTACAGATAACTAGAAGCCCACTCATCCTATTATAAGCAAGATACATTGGAGACACTACTTGTTTTGTAGCTAGGGTTTCATAGAACCCTAGCATCTATATTTATCATATAAAAATAATTTCTTTTGAAAAAATAGATTGTAACAAAATATTTTCTTAGCTCCTCCTATTTATTGAATAAAATAATCTTTTGTGGAGTCTCTTGTTCATTGAAATTAGTTTACTTTCATATTTGCTTTAGTGTCATATTTTTGCTTCATAAATGGTGATCACGATGGGACCCCACAAGGGTTCTACTTTCTGATTTACTTTTTTGTACTAATTTCATTCTGTTGTTCCATTTTACAGGGTTTTCTAGAGCAAAAAAAACTAGTCAAAATCACCGATTAGGATTTCTAGAAGGTTTTGTGCCAATTTGTAGAAGGTGTGCAAGCGCTCTGTAGTACCTGCTGATCCCCATAGGTACATTGCTACACATACATAGGTGCTCTGATACACCTATAGAGGCACCCATCTATTCTTGGTAGTGATTTGAAGTAGAGCTTAGGCTTTCGGGTAAACCCTACAGTCGTTCTATTTCAATTTTTGTTCCTACATATTTCATTATTTCACTATTTATTTTCATATTTTTAAGCTTAAAATGAAAAAACATTAAGTAATATAGAAATAAATTAATTTTAGATTGCATGTATGGCATCTGTGCATTCATTCATCACATATTTTGAGTTTTCTATTTTGAAAAAAAAATTGCAAATTCAAATAATTCCTACATCTTTCTCTTTGCATTTGAAAACAAAAAGTATTAATTAAAATTTTCATCTTAGGGGTTAAGGGTTGCTTATTTTACTTATCTAAGTAGGAAAAATACTTAAATGCAAAAATTATTCCTTCCCTTGGGTTACTCCTTTGGTATAGATGTGGACGAACCCTCTGGTTGCTATCTAAGTAGGGGGTTTTAAGCGGTGTATTTCACACTCTTTAGAAGAAATTTGCATTTATGTATTGGATTATAATTTATATTTGTGAAATATTTCACCTTTAACATTGTTTTTCTACAATAGAAATTATAAAATTTGAAATTAATCACACACATGTTTCACTTTAAAAAGTAGTGGCTGGATTTCATCACCAGCCATTGCTTGATATTTTGTGACGGTGGCAATCATTTCCATCCACCAATATCTTCCCTTAGACACCTTAGTACTACCCCCAAGAAAACTTGTTGTATTTCATCACCAACAAGAATCTTGTTGCCCCATCTAGCCATAGTTTTTCACCTTTATTTTTTATTAAGCAATATTAGGATACATCAAACACACAAAACTATCATTTCTAAAAGGAATTTACAATAAAAAGAGATAATCAATGAATAAGGTAAGCCACATAAGGTTAAACTTGGGATTAATTGTTTTCTTTGTTTTTAAATTCTTTATCTCTATTTTTAGTTTTGGAGATTTAATTGGACAGTACTAAAATTACATTTTTATTTAATTACTTTATGATTCTAACTTGAAATCAAACAAAGGTATTAAGTCAAAATAATTTAATTGAAACTACAACAAACATACCCTCTACATTAGTAGCCAACCCTTACAATTCTATCCAACCTAGCCCATCTAGGTCCATTTTCCCATCTCTCCCATAAGAGGGATTCCTTCCCTAAAAAATTGAGCAACCATCCATCCAAACTGACATGGATAAGGTAGAGACACTCTATAGGTCTTCTAACTATGTCCTTGAACCCATTAGCCAAGACTATGTTGCACAACCAGAATTGGCTACATCTTGTCCATCCAACCCCACCCTAGGATATCCTAATTCTACCTATGAATGTGGTGTTCCCTCTTCTCCTAGTTCATCCCAAAAAAACCCAAGTGTTTTTAACACTCATTCTCCATCTGGCTATATCCAAATTTGTTCCAATACTTTATATGAGGAGTATGTTAATACCGCCTCATAGGTACCAACCTCCCAAGTTGCCACATCAGGTGCAACTTGTTCCATACCCATTTCCTCCAATCCATCCACATCCATACCTGCATATTCTAATCTATCTACAACCTTATCAATTTATTCTATGTATGAACAAGAGCTTCATGATATGTTGGGTCTCATGAATAGATTGCTTCTACAACATCAAAATGCTAGACAACAAGTTCATGTAAATCCTAATCTTCCTATAGTTTCAACCCAACCAATCGTAGCCAACCAAAATTCCACTTGGATACTCCAATATTCTATGGTGTCCATCCTTAATCCACCTCCAATTCAAAATTCAACCCCTCCAATCATAATTTCTTCTAGCCAACCCACCCAATTCTTCCAAAATATTCCTCCTCATCAATATTTTCCTTCTCTCAACCATAAATCTTCCCCCCATCAATTTTAAACCAATAAATTCCATCAAAACCACCTAATTACTCCCCAAAATTTTTCTTCTAGTCCATCCCAAAATCATCAGGTTATCCAAGGCTTCCACATTCCTGGGGAAGATCTTAGGATTCAGGCCATGCAAAAACAAATAGATCATTTGATGAAAAACACTCCTGGCATGTCAAGCCAAAGGCCAAATTTAATACAACTGATCCATAAACCAATCCATCCTTTGGAACCATCATCGCCATATCCGACAGACTTTACATTACCAAGGTTTGACAAATTTAGGGGAACTGACGATCTTAAGGATCATGTTAGCTCATTTTTTCATGCATGCTTTTGGATTCAAACTGACGATTCTCTCATGATCTGAACATTTCCTCAAACATTAGGAGGAGACACCATAGAGTGGTTTAATAAGCTACCTACCATAGTATTTACACTTTTGAACAACTGATTGAACTTTTCTTTGAGCATTTTGTCCTAGAAATAAAAAATAAGGTTTCATTATTATATGTATACGCCTTAAGACAATGGGATTATGAACCTATCTATGACTTTGGAAACCGTTGGAGGGTAGTCATTACTTTTAGACACCTAAAACATGTCATGTCAAGGTGACTACTCATATGGGACATGCTAACAGACCATATGAAAGATCTTGGACATATTACAATGTGAGGCAGTGGTTCTAGCCACTCAATTTAGGAATTTTGGCCTAGTCAATGTTGGCCATGGCTAACACCCATGGTTAACAGGTCTGGCCATGCCTCAGAGCTACAGTTAGACTTCAAAATAAGTTTGATATCAACCAACCCAAAATTAGTTACAATGGTAAAGTTGTTCAAGTTTCAAATGGTTTGGGTGTAGAATATTTTGGAAGTTTCCATTCAACTGCCCTAACTAAATTTTATTTATCTTGGCTTCTCCATGAATACAAGACAAGGCCTTCCTAAGAGCTATAATATCCCCCTCCAAATTGTGAAAGGAGAGAGATAATTTTCTAATTGTGAGTGGTGAATCCCTATCAAAATGCATACTCACTTGCATCCATTGAGAGGAACACTTTTGCTATCCAATTAGAGATCAAAATGGTACTTGAAACCATAAAGGTCCTATGAACCTAGGAGAATAAAGAAACCCAATTGAGGGCCTTCAAGCATGAATTTGAGCAATTCAACCACTAAATCTATCTAAGGACACTGAGGTGACCCTTGATCATCAATTTATCAAGGGGAATTGAATATCTAAGCTTAGCATTGGAGAGCAAACGCATTTTTAGCTCAGCCATGGCTGTCAGTCGTAGTTAACAATACTAACTATGCCACAAACCTACGGTCAGTTTTAATCTTCATTTTTTCCTTGTTTTAGCAATAGGTTTGTTTTCCATTATATTAGATTAGATGAGTATAGCCTAGATCAGTTTTCTTAGAGATAATTATATGGTTAAATCAGTGATTTAAGACACTCTTCCTTTGTTTCTTGTCATTGGGTAATTATATTAGTTATGGCTATATTTCATGTATTTTAGGATCTTAAATGCTTAATTAGGATATCAAATGAATAGATCTAAGTTTTCTTTACATTCTAGATGGCATATTTATCAATTTTAAGATAGATTTCTATTCTTTTTATGCTTTCTTTATTTTATGTTTCATATGGCATCTTTTATACAAGATTTTGATTAAATACCTCATAAAGAGAGGCTACCTTTGCTTCTAATGTATTTCTTTTTGTTTCTTGATTGCAAGGTTTTTAATACTCCTTCATCAATGCAATCAAGGCAACAAATGCCTCCTCACAAGATAGAAGAAGGTCATACTTGACCTGGAGTAGTTCATGTCATTTTGAAAAGCTTACGGATTAAACCTACCCTTTCAAGGGATTTCTCATTATTACAACATTGTATCACATTGGGTATCCCTAAGATGGATGAACTTGTAGCTACGAATTGATTCAATTTTAATAAAATACACCTTTCTTTTGGTTATCTCAATTTTATCAATTTATGTATGTGCTTTATGTGATTTTCAATTATTACTAGATTAGGTGTATGCTTTTTAGGATTGTACAGAAGGCGATCATGGTGGAACCCCACAATTTAAGCAATATGAAGTCTAACTTGCTATATTTTTATGGTAGGTCTCAACCATGGCTAAAAACCATGATCAACAGTTGTAATTGTGGGTAAAAACCACAGGAAATAGTTGCATCTGTGCTTGACAGATGTGGTCAGCAAAAAGTAGAACAACAATAGATAGCAAATAACATCATCAGACTTAGATCTGAGGTAGGTTCCATTTCCCTATGTTTTCTATTATTTCTTTGTTTTATTTTTCAGAATGCAATAGATGAATAGGTTAAGTAGAAAATATAGCAAAAGGTAGAATGGAAAATTCATAAATGCTTTATAGTTTTCTACTAGTCGTTGCTAGGAATAGTGGATCTCTGATTATAGTTTGCCCTAGTCCCCAGTGGTCTAGGCCATTTCATGTTTCAATTTTGTATGCATGGGGCCCAATTAGAGGTTATTCCTTCATAGGTAGAATTATATTCTCTAAAAAATAATCTAGTATAGTCAAAAATTACCTTGCAAGTAATTTAAAAAAAATTACCTTTCAGTGACGAAATGCACTCCAGACTGTGCTTCAAAAATTTGCTATCTGGGAAAGACTTGGGTTTACTGTCTTCCCTGTCCCATTTGAAAAACAAATCTGCAACTCCTTCAAATTAAACAAATCATATAATAACAAATCATATGATAACATGTTTATGCTTCTAATTAAAGGGTTTGCAAGTTCTTTCAAAAGGATTCGAATGTAAAAAACCCCAGGATCAAATACTTTAAAACCTTGATGGACCCAGACCACCACATTTTCAAATTGATGTGACAATCGAAAGAAATCATGTTTTATCTGTATGCCCTGGTTCTTAACAACTTGAAAATTTTGTGGTTGCTGCACTACTTCAATATCCAGGACTTCAATTTTTATCCCTCTAGGAGAATGCTTACAATTTTCCTTTTCACCCGAGCCTTGCTTAGACTTAACCTCATCAATGTGCAATGTCCAAACATCATTGTTGTTATTGATTAGGGCTATAATTGTTCTCACCTTTTCAGTTTCCAAATCATAAACTCCAATATCTCGCATCAACACGGTTTATAACCTTATCTTTGATATTATGTTCGAAGTTGCGAGGCTTATGTTGAGACAGTTCATCAATTCCAAGTTGGGTGACCACATTCATATTTACCATCTTTTCCTCCTTTTCTTGAAATTCAACAGGTGGTCCAGAGTAAGCCTCAATCAAGTTAATGTTTTGTCCAACAATCTGAGGCAGTTCATAGAGGGTGATGTCAGCTTTAAGTTCCCTCATATCCTCAATGATGCTATCCTCCTCAGTTACTTCTGCATAGTGAGATTGAATCTCACTTTCATCATCCTCTGATGAGGAAGGATCATTATTAAGTTCTGGACTCTCACATTTCAAGTCATAACTGTCCATTTTGAACTGTTGAAAATCTTGCATTTCATCCACAGAAGTCTGTACAAGACTTTCTGTCTCTTCGGGAAAAGTGACAGAATCTGAAACCCTGGTTGTACTATTTTTGGGTGAACTAGAAAGATCAATATTTCTTTGATCTCTAGGAAAATTTAACTCACCAGGAAAAACTTCAGATTTGGGTGGTGCCAGATCACAATTGTTCAGTTCAAGCACCTGCACTTTGAACTTGTCGAACTTTTCTCTCGTATTTTGCACATGCTGAGTGGATGTGACAGTTAACGGAGTCTCCTTGGGTAGAGCATGACATGTTGGCATTAACTCATGATGTGGAATGGGGTCTGGAACAGGCATGTTCTGTGTAACATAGGATATCAAAGGGCTGCTCAAAATTTGAGGCCCTAGCTGTCTTTCAAGAATTAAGGCTTCTTTATAAGCCCCTGCCAGGGTTGTGATATTAATATCTCTCTTGAGGAAAATAGAGGTCACCGAATCCAATGCATTCTTGTAGATTTCTAAGGCCAGATTTGCATTTGGGATGTAATGGCCAATAATTCTACCGTAAGCTCTTTGGAACCTCATATTGAAAGACCTGACAGTTTCTCCCGACTCTTTCTTGATGTTGGAAAATTGCTGATATAAAATGCTGGGATCTATCACTTCACCGAACTGTGATATAAAATCTTTCTCTAGATCATCCCAGCTAGTAATGGAATTGCTGGTGAGGTTTAAAAACCGATCATAAGCTCCCTCCTGGAGAGTGAACGGGAACAATCTGCAGGCAACATCTTCATGCTGTATATTCAACAATCTTAGAGCATTTTTTAAAGCTAGCAGATGTTCTTCTGCAGTTCTTGTCCCATCATGTTTATACCTAGGGAGGTATCTTTCTGGACTTCTGGGCAAGTCATGGGCTATACCCGGAATGTTCAAAGCTGTGGAGCCCAACCAATTTGCCATTAATACTTGGCTGACAGTGATGTTCTGATTTGTAATTGGATAACTGCAAGTGATGATAGAACTGTTCTTAACAAACCACTGAACTTAAGGCCTTCTCTGGAAATTTCAAAAACTGCACTGACAACTTTCAAAAACTGCACTGACAATTTACAAAACTGCACTGACAATTTAAAAACTGCACTGACAATTTAAAAACTGTACTGACAATTTATAAAACTGTACTGACAATTTATAAAACTGTCTGGAGTTCACTGTGGGTCCTTCAAATGTTGCTGTTATGCCCTTACAACACTTGAACTGAGTTCGGCCCTCCTTCTAGCGCCAATTAGATGTTGGTTGAGGAGGAGGGGAAAATTGGCTACCAGACTTTGGATAAAATACAGTTTTACAGTTCCACATACAGTCGGATTTCTCAACTCAAGTGCACTAAGAACAGATGTTTGGCCCTCCTTCTAGCGCCAATTAGATGTTGGTCCGGCTTTCATGCACACCCCCGAAAAAAGGACGAAAGCAAGGAAAGCTTCGGAGACACCCACGGGACTGATCCCACTCATCTTTAGGATCTAGCTGGTTATCCAAGGTGCGAGTTACAGAGTTGGGTCGAATGGCAATTCACTCTTTTCCACTTCTGGAATAGATTTCAATATGGACTGCTCTGTTACCTTACGGGGGGTTCTGAACTTGTTCGATAGTTGCAAAAGTTGTTGACAATCGGATTTAACTTGAATTCTTGATCTAGCTCTCATGGGTCAGCAGATTTAAATAAAAGGCAAATAAAGAAAATAAAAATGGATCATTAACGGTAAGCAAAGAGAGGGTAGGGTAGGGCAAAAAAGAGAAGTTTATCAAACATCAATTGTAAACCCAAACTGTCAATCTTATCTATGCTATCAGCTTCACAACAGAACAAATCCCAGAAGAAAGTGTCCAGTCAGTCTAAGATCACTTTCAACTAAGAGCACAAGGCAGAGTGAAATAGATCTAGCAGAAAATCATAAATCCAAGGGCAGCTGGTTAAAACTGGTATCTTTCACCGGCATCCTAGCTCGCACAGTGAAGACAGAGCAATTAGAACAAACTTACACCTGAAATCTGTAATTTCCCCTAGCAGACAATAGAACAACTGAAGCCTAACAACATATTTAATCTTGACAATGGCAGATTTACGACATATATCTAACAAAATTTAAATGGAGCGGATAACAAAAGAAAATACACTTATCACACTCTGCAAAAGATTAGGCTCCCGGCCATGCTATCACGAGAAAAGCTAAAGCACATCAACTCCAAGTCCCGAAACAAAGGATTTCACAAAATTTGCAAGAATTTGCTTATAAGCCTTTATTTCTAAGTCTCCGCCTCCTGCGATTACATTTAGAATTTGTATTTATAGACTCAGGACAGACCATGATCTTTTCCAAAATATCTTGCTCAAACCCTAAATCTTATCGCACTTAAACCCTAGGACCCGGGTTTTACAATAAAAATCCATTTAAAAATCAAAGTCCGGATAGAACTTAACCCTTCTGCAAATCAGTGCAGTTAGCTGCCATAAATGGAGAAGATAAAATCAAATGCAATTTGCATTCATCCGCAGCTGCAAATAAATGTCTCCATTAATTCTGCTGGTGAGCCGGATGAGTCACCACTTCTCTCAGATCTGATCTCCGTAAAGCCATCCCTGTGTTGAAATTGTCTTCATGCTATCAAGTCTGCAATAAATTTGCTATTGAATGCTTTACCGGCTTCTTCTCTTCTAGCATGGCGGTCCTTGACTAAATCCGCACTTTATCTTTGTCTTTATGGTCTTTCCCGGTTGTCCCGTAAGTGCCAGGTGGAATCCTGCATGAAAGACAAAAAGATGCATTAGATTAGCATTTTAATTAAATCAGAAGTTTAAAACATTAAAAATAGATTAAATCCGCAAAATAAGCTTGCATGTCGGCTTCTGTTTGTCCCATTCACGCTTTGACACGTGTCGCTACCCCAGGAAGCCTTCTGTTTCCCGTCGGAATGCACTTTCAGGTCAACTATGACTTTCTCTCTCCTGTCGTGATTCTGCGACATGTCACGATTTCGCGACATGTCGCGAAATCGCGACCCTGCCAGCGCATCGGCAACTTCCTCCCTCGTCGGCCGTGAAAACACGACATGTCACGATTTCGCGACGTGTCGCGAAATCGCGACCCTCCTGGCCTCCGTACAGCCATCCCGATTTTCAGCCGCGATTCTAGAACACGTCGCGATATCGCGACAGTTCCCTTACCTGCATGCGTTGACCGCGTTGACCGCGATTTTGGAACATGTTTGCGACTTAGCCGATTTTTCATCCTGCAGCCCATTTTCTCTCTCCTACCGCAAAAATACGACATGTCGCGATTTCGCGACATGTCGCAAAATCGCGCCCTCCGTATAGCTTGCTTCTCTCTCCCAAAAACTGTCGCGATTTCGCGACATGTCGCGAAATCGCGACCTTTCTGGCACTTAGCTGCATTTTTACTTACTTGTCGCGATATCGCGACATTTCCCAAAATGGAAGTGTCGCGATATCGCGACACTTCCAAAAATGGAAAGTTTGATTTTTCAGTGAATTATGCAATTGTTTTCTGGATTTTCTCGGTACCGGTGCAAGATTTTGCTTGTGCATGAATGATTCTAGCATGTAAAAAGTGAATTCTTGGATAACACAGCTAGAATGCAAGAAAAAACACAACTTTAAAAAGGAGGCAAGCAAATTTGGATTTAAAACCTGAAAAGATCAAGAGGGTCCCTGCTGCAAAAATGGAAGTTCATAATTTTCTAAGGATGGAATCTCATTTTTCAGTGGGGGTGTGTTGCTTATCAACAGGGGATAAGGGGCAATAAAAATGAAATTATCAAGCCCAACCTCCTCCTACACAATATGAATAGTGCAAAAACAATAAGAAAGGTAAGGACAAAGACATATGCCCTCATCGCATATTCACTCAACTATAAAAAATTTAACATCGATTTTCCATCAATTATGTGAGGTGAATGCAATACAATTACTAGAAATCAAATTAGTGGACCCTAATAAACCCAAGACTAAGGGATATAAAGATGATCAATATTGCATATTTCATCGAATGAAAGGTCATGACATAGAGGTATGTTGGTATTTCAAACATCTAGTGAAAAATATGATTGAAAAAGGTATGCTTCTTATGGATAATTTACAAGCGCCAGACAATCAGAATATGGGGATTTACAAAAATCTTCTACCCAACCATGAGGCACCAAGGAACAATTTTGGCCAAGTCAATCAAGTATGCATCAAACCACCAACCCATGGGTTCGTCAGAATGGTCAATGTCATCATAATACATGTGAGGTATGAAAGACCAAATCAACCTTCAGCTCCTATTAGGGTCCAATCTATGCCTCCTCCAAGGCTAGCCCATAATGTGCCAGACCCACATACTAGACTGATGGTAACAATCAGGAGTAGGTTAGTTCAAAACATAAAAATGACTCCAATGAAGTTCTCAATTTTGAGTTGATTCAGTAGTCTCCCAAGCACATGGATATTCTTATGGATATTCTAAGGTCCATGGAAGTGTAGTCTTGGGATCCCAAAGCATTCACACACTTTGTGGGACATGTGCAACAGTATCAGGAACCGATCATACAATTTTATGATCATGAAATCAAGATGATTTCCATTATCATGGTGGACCCACTGCTCTACATCATTACGTATGTAAATAATATACCTTTCAAGTAGTTTTTTATTGATGAAGGATCATCAATTAATTTAATTATGACCAAGGCATTGATATACCTAAAATTATCAAAGATGCATATCATACCTTCTACCTCCATGTTGAGATATTTTAATGATACATTATGCTCAATTGTCAGCATGATAGTCTTACCTATTCAGGTGGGACTAAATACCATTGTAGCACCCTAAAATTGGCACAGTTAAACCCTTAGTAAAAGATAAAAGATAAAAATTTAAATTTTAACCCCAAAACCGCCCCAAAACCGCTTGTTACCCACTTCCCTTCTTTTTTGCACCATTTTTAGGATTTGTTTTGACCGTTGGACGATATCGTCACATATTAGATGAAATCGTCCCTGATCTGACGAATTCTTCTAGAACAAAATGTCTAGATGATTTCGTCCTAAAACTGAATTTTCATAATTAGCTTCTATTTCAACAGCCTCTCCAACTTGGGCAGAAGCACGTCTATGCAGTTAGATATTCCCCCGTTGGAGATCTCCCAGATTGGGATGATATCCAACCTCCTAGCCTCCCCCTAATCCTATATAAACTAGGATTTTTCTAGTTTATCCCCATGAACCCCCTAGTTAATAGATTTCCTTGTAGATTTAGTTCCTTATACACTAGAGCATCCTCGCACTACAGTCTGCATTCTATATTTCATGTTTTCTTGTAGGAACTCTATTGTTTTTTAGTCGAAGCTAGCTCGGATCGTCGCAAGTGATCCTGGATGATTTCAAACAATATTTTCAAGGAGCACATATGATCTTGTACGATTGGAGGTGATCCCGACTGTAGTCCAGATTGGGGGTAATCAGAGCCCGAATTTTACATTTTTGTAAACTGTTTCTGTATTTTCCCATTGTAATTTTGCATTATCTTAAGTTATTATGTTTATGCATCTTGGATTTCACCTCATTTAGCATAAGCACATGATAAAGTTAAAATCAAACATTAAATCTACTACATTTCTCTTGTTTGTTATTTGAATCCATTATTTAGGCACGTTTACTAGTATTGCTATCATTCTCTACTGCTTTTGCAGTTGCATATTTTGTATTTTGTATCTATTTTTGTAATTGCAAGTTTCTGACAAATTCGTCTGATGAATTCGTCAGATCTCATATGATTCTATCTGATCTCAGATGACCGACTATGATTTATGATGAGTATGTGAAATATCAAATGATTACATACGAGTTGAGATGATCTGGACTGCTACAAAACTTAGAATCTTCATCAGACATCCAGAATCAGGTATGTACTATTCTTGATAGCATATTCTTTGTGTTTAACATGCATCTCTATTTTTTGTATTCATCTAAATTTGTATTGGCATATAGAATAGGTTAGATTCATCTTGGCCAAACCTAGGAATTGAATGATTAAAGTACAAAATAAACACATTAAACCCATTCCCAACCTAGGTGTGGAAAATGCCACTCAAAATTTTCTTGGTGAACCCACCATCCGTCAAAAATTCACCTTTATACTCCTCCCCTAAGAGGCGAGACCTTCAAAGGGCCTCTTAGTCCGAGGTATTGTCCCATCCTTCTCACATTCCCATTTTGGGCATGGATCCTATAGCCTGAGGGTAAGGATGAAAAAAATTTGGAGCGATACATTTTGGTGAACCCGACGTGAAAACTAAAAACCTTTTGAAAACAATCCAAAAAAAAAAACAAAACATAAATGCATTTAGAATCAAAGATTGCATATCATATTTAGATGGTAGATTATAATAAAATATGAGTTGTCACCATTAATGTTGAGAATCAATTAGCAGCTATAGAGGTTACTTCTGTGCTTAAAGTACCTCAAACAAATAGGGTTCAACCTTTGTGGGATGAACTTGATAGGAGATTGGGTATCATTGGATCTAGGGCAACATAACTTAGGCAAATTAAGAGGTTTGTCCTAGATAGAATCCTGGATCCTGATCAAGTGACCTTATATCATGAACTTCAGAGAGCTTTCCATAGGTGGTTAGCATATAAGAGAGCCCATGTGTCTTCAAAGTTATACACCTTTGAGGAATACCTCGAGAATGTAGCTGTAGTATATCAGTTTCTAGCTCGTATAGAGGATCAAGAATCTAATATTACAGATAGAAAAATATGGTATAGAGTTCCTAGAGCTGTGTTATATCAAGAGTATTGCCATGAAATCTATTTTTACAAATCAGAGTCAGAAGTAGATAACATCACTATAGCACATTTTATCAAGTTCTTGAAAAATCATTTCCAATTTGAAGAGAAGCATTTCATGACTCCTGATGAACTTGATCCTATCAATGACATCTATAAACTATTTATAGAAAACTAAGCCATTCATTTATTATTGTGCATTCAGTGTGTTGTTTGTTGTCTTTGTAAACATAAAAACAAAAACAATATATATATATATATAATAAAAATAAAACAAAATCATAACAAAAATCATAACATTTTCTTTTAAGCATTATAGTAGGTATATAATTAAAATATATACCTCCCAAATTTGTTGCAAATATATTAATATATATTTGCTAAAATATAAATTTAGACATAATGACTAAACTCAGGAATGGAAAACAAACAGAAGTAGAAGAATATTGGTTAAGAAAACCAGAAAATAACCCGGATGTCCTTCCTGAAGACCAATTCAGGAAGAAGGAACCTTCGACCAACAAGAAGAATAATTTGCTGTAGGAAATGAACAAAAAGAAAATTATAGAGAGGAAGGATCCTCATCCCCTAAAATATCTCCAGAAGGAGTTGTTACTTTTGAAAACATGGAACATTTCTGGAAGTTCCTCCATAATAATATGGGCACCCTTAATAGAGCAATCCATATGGACAAAGATCAAATTAGTGACACTCAAGCAACCCTAGAAGAAATATACCACACATGCACTAATCCTTTATCCTTTGTTGATCAAGAAAGTGATCAAGCTTGACCATCCAATTTGGATATGGCCACTATGATCTAGAACATGCAACAATAGGTTACCCAACCACCTAGAGTGCCTGTTATCAAGTTGTTGGTCACGAATCTGCCACAGGAAAGGATTTTCTAAAACTAAGCACCCTAGACCCAGCCAACATTGAAAGGCTAGGAGAAAGAGATGTCTCCCAGACCAATCTCTAGAGTGGGCTGGTTCCCTTACTATTTCTAATTTTGATTTCAGATTAGAGTTGCAAGAAAGGAATTACAAATATGCAAAAAGAAACAAGAAATACATGGAAAGAGATGGGAAATATAGCCGTAGGTTGAATTTGTTAGATTGGGAAAGAATAACAGTAGATCACTTTAAGTACAACAACAACATATAACATAAGATATTAACTTAATTCTCTTACAACCTTGCACAAAAAATCCCTCCAAGATCACATTCCAGAACTCACTCCCTCACAAGCAATATTCAAACTCAACATACAGAATTCAAATGAAGTAGCAAATAAGGAATATGAGTGTTATATTAGGAATGTAAATAACATAAAGAAAAATCACACAAACAATTGCTTGCAAAATTAGAGGCCAATTATCTTTCATTCATGCAATGAACTTCAAGCTTTCAGCAAAAGTTTCTCTCAAACTCCCGATCCCTTTTTCTGAGATCTACATTGCTTTTTATATAGAGGTCTTGCCTCTTTGCAGCATTAAAAATATGAAATGGACCTCCTCGAGATCTACAAAGTATGCAACGGAAACAAGGAAATGATCCCCTTAAACCAGCCTCGAAACAAGGAGTCGGTCGTCTTCATTAAATTGTCGTTCTTGAAAATATGCTTGAAACCATTAGAAAAACCATGAACAACCGCTTTGAATAATGGAAATATTTAATTCTGATGGCTTGGACATGTTCTTCTACCTTGCTTGCATCGGAAAGTAGCAAAACATTTAATTTTGGAGTGCTTTGAATCATCGAAACTCACAAAACTTCATCGGGCCGTTTGAACCGCTTTCTGGTGCGAAACTGTAACAGGTCACGAAAACGTGACATGTCACAAAATCGTGATGTCTTTCTGCTCCGTACACTTCTCTTACTTTTGAATTGCAAAAACCAACCATGTCGTGAAATAGCTACAAGTTTGGCTTCTTTATCGCCTTCGCAACCTTGAATCACGAAAACACGATGTTGCGACATTCCGTACCATTATGCTCCTTTTATGCCCTGTTGCTGTGAAAATGGGAAAATGCACGATTTTGCTACACTTCTCTCTTTTCGGCTTTATCTTCCTGAGACGTCACGAAATCGTGACATTCGCCTTTGTTGGAACTTCCTTCCTCAATATGTAGTGAAAACATGACATGTTCTTTCACCTGCCTTCTTCATTTCTCCAAGTCACGAAAATGACACCATGTCACGAAATCGCTACGATTTCTCTGCTGCTGCTCAATGCTCTCTTCCAAGTCGTGAAAATCCGACATGTCGCAATTTTGCTACAATTTTCATGCATTCTGTATGGTCCTTCTCTAACCCGCAAAAATGTGACATTCTGCCTCAAGTGACTCTTCAATCTCCATCATGTCGCAAAATCGTGACAGGTTCTGTCTCCTTGGACTTTGCTGCTTCTGAACCACGAAAATTCATCATGTTACGAAATCACAATGTTTTGTACAACCTGGCTACCTCCTTGCTTCCTCTCCGTGAAAATGCGATGCGTCGCGAAATCGCTACCATTTTTTGCACTAAGTCCTTCTTGCCCCATGTGTCACGAAATCGTGACAAGTCTATGTTGTTAGGCTTTATCTTCACAAATGTCGTGAAATCGTGACATCAACTTCTTGCTTGCCCTCATCTCTAAAAATGGCATGAAATCGCTACATGTTTTATGCCTTAAGTCTTTTGTTACAACTGTGTCGTGACCACACAACACGTCATGATTTCGCTACAAAATTGAGTGCCATCACCCTTTGCTAAGTTATGTCACGAAATCGTGACCTTTTCTAACCTTATGCTCCCTGGCCATCGCAAGTCGCGAAAACACGACATGTCACAATTTCGTGACAATTTTGTCGCTCTGGCTCCGTTGACCACTTTGACCGCGAAAATCCAACATGTTGCGATATCGCGACGGTTTTACCCCTTGATTCCATTGACTGTGCTGACCACGATTTTTCAACATGTCGCGAAATCATGACAGTTTTTGACTTTGCTCTTATCTACCCTTTTGCGCCGCGAAACTATGACAAGTCACGATTTCATGACACCTTTGGCTTTTGTCTTCTCTCTCCTCGGTAGACCCGCGATAACGTGACATGTCACGATATCACGACGGTTTTGAAAATGTGTCCTCCATGCTGCTTTTTGTCGTGATATCGCGACAGTCTTCGGACTTAGGCGTTTTTTGCATCAAAACCTGTAAAGAAGTGAGAATTGCAACATCTAATGCATGAATAAACAACAATCAAATAAATGTGGCAAAAATGCCAACATTCTTGGTGGCTCGTGGGGTATACAGTTCTGCTGTATGCAAGAATCCCAGGCCTGAATCCATTGGGCAACAGAGTCATGAGAAACTGAGAACAGAAAGCTGGCTATTGGGGTACATCTCGACGGACTGCTACAACAACCCTTGCTGAATGAATGAAATTCAAAGAATCTGTATTTAGCTGAACTGACCATGGAATGGAAATGATGAATGATGGAATAATGGAATGAAGGGGAGGATGTGGTAGACAGTAACAGAGTGCTTCTGTGCTACCAGCTGCTATGAAAGGGGAAATGGAAGTGAATGGAATAATGGAATGGAAGTGATAAGATGATAAAAGAGGTGTGAACCAAGGATAAACTATGATAAATGCTAAAATGACAGAGAACTTAGAAGAAAAGGATAAGAAGAAGCAGGAATAACAGGAAGGGAAAAAGAAACAACAGCAGTGGCTTGATTACTGCAGAAGAAAAGGAGTAGAAGAAGAAGGGAATAAAGAAGGGAAGGGAAGAAAGAGTAAGGAAGGGGAAGGAAGACAGGAATAGGAAGCCACTGACTACTGGGATAGAAGAAGAAAAAAAAAAAAACATGTACCTGCGGGCTCGCATGCAAAAAGAGCCGACGGTGACAAAGGAAAACAATACTTTTTTTTTTTTTCTATTTTTTTTTTTTTTTTTTTTTTTCTATGTACAAGGTAAGACTGGACTCATCTTCAGGTAGTATAGGCTTTCAGATGAAAGTCGTTCACTGAAATAGGAAGTGGGCTGCCATCCAAATCCTCTAAATAAAATGAATTTGCCGCACCAACACTGACAATGCGGAATGGACCCTCCCACAGAGCATCAAATTTCTTGTGCATCCCTGGCTTAGCTTTCTTTTCATTCCATTTCAAGACAAAATCACCCACCTTAAGTGGACGATCTACAAAATTTTTATGGAACCACTTTGAAATAACCTGTGTGTGCTTAGCAAACTCCTCATAGGCCAAAGAACATTGCTCTTCCAATTGTAACAACTGAGCCAACCGTATATCCATGGAATCTACATCTGCTTCATCATCTTGAAATTCCTACAACTGCTGCAATATTGGCAACTCTAAATGAACAGGCAACCTTGCCTCTTTGCCATATACTAGGGCATATGGTGAAGTCTTGATGGACTTCTTGATTGAAATCCTATCTGCCCATAAAGCTTGATTCAACAGAAGGTGCCATGATCTCTTGTTATCCCCCAAAGATCTCTTTAAAATCCATAGCAAATTCTTGTTTGTGGACTCTACCAAGCCATTTCCCTGAGGATAATAGTTAGAGGATGTTTTCAAGAAAACACCATACTTGTTTGCAAATTCAGCTAACTCAGCTCCAATAAATGGAGTCCCATTATCTGTAATAATAGCATCAGGAATGCCAAAGCGTGTAATTAGTCCTTCAATGAAAGAAATCACCACTCCTTGATTTGTGACCTTGGTTGGAATAGCTTCAGACCATCTCGTAAAATAATCTGTAGCAGTTAAAATATACTTGTGACCGGTCGAAGAATTCGGATCAATAATCCCAATAAAGTCCAACCCCCACTACTGAAAAGGTGCTTCAACCTAAATTGGATGCAAAGGCGATGATGCATTCCTAACTCTTCTTGTATACCTCTGACATTTGTCACATGCTTGGGCAATCCTGAAAGCATCTGTGAACAAGTTTGGCCAATAGTAACCAGCTCGAATTATTTTTAAAGCCATCGGTCTACCTACATAGTGTCCTCCTGATATGCCAGAATGAAACTCCTCCAGGAGTCTAGCCTTCTCTGATTCCTTGACACACCTTAAAAGAATGCCATCAATATTCTTAAAAAACAATCCTTCTGGCAGTAAAACATACCTAAGAGCTTGCAGACGAAATCTTCTCCGTTGTGAGGCATTCAACTATGAAGGGCATTTACCAGTTGTGAAATAGGTAACGAGGTCATCTACCCAATCTTGTTCTTGAACTAAGAGGTTCATCAGATTGTCATCACCAGCAAGATCATCTGCTTGATATTCAACTATACCAGATGCTGCCATCTTTGCTAAGTGTTGGCATAAAGCCTTACCACGCACTAGCTTGGTCGGATGAATCTCAACATCAAATTCTTGGATCTTGGTGACCCAACCAGCGCGTTTATCACCCATCTCACCTTGAATGATGAAATTTCTTACATCAGGATGTATAACATAGACAACTAGTCCTACTCCGAGATATGAAGTGCTTGAATTTTTTAAGAGACTTCATGATAAAGATACACCTATTTTTCAATGAAATTATACTTTGCCTCATGAGGTAAAATAACCTGACTAAGGAAAGCAATGGCCCTTTCATTCCCATCGTCTCCTTTATGTGTGAGTACTGCGACATAGCTTTCATATTCCCCAACTGCATACATAATGAAATCTTTTGAATAATCAGGATTAATTAGTACAAGAGCTTGCACTATTCTATCCTTAATTTCCTGGAATGCCTCCTTCCTTTGAGTTGTCCATTTAAAGTCTACATCCTTCTTCAACAACTCAGTCATGGGTTTAACAACTTGGGCAAAATCAGAAATAAACTTCCTGATAAAATTAATCTATCCAAAGAAATACTGTAGCTCCTTTTTATTGGCAGGGAGTGATAGTTTCTTCAATGCTTCAACTCGAGCTGGATCTATTGCCAAACCATCTTCTGAAATAACATGCCCCAAGAGTTTACCTTCCTTCACTACAAAAATCGACTTCTTTGGATTAATGGAAATCCCAAACTCTCTACATTTTCCAAAGATTTGCCTCAGATGAGAACAGTGATCTTCCCGTTTATGTGAAAATACAGTCATATCATCAAGATAAATAACAATAATCTTGTTCAAAAACTCCTCAAATGCAATGTCCATGGCTCTCTGGAATGTGGCCCCAACATTTGATAATCCAAAAGGCATTCGTTGATAAGCAAAAGTGCCCCACTTAGTTGTAAATGCTGTCTTGTACTGGTCCTCATCCCTAACCCAAATCCGGTTATATCCAGAGAATCCATCCAACAGTGAAAAATGCTGAGCCCCAGCAACAACATGCAGTATCTGATCAATGCGAGGCAAGGGATAATGATCTTTTAGAGATGCACGGTTTAGATTCTAAAAATCTACACACAGTCATATGTCTCCATTTTTCTTTCGAACTGGAACCAGATTAGCAACCCAAGTCGAGTGCTTAATCGGGTATATAATTTTGGCTTGCAACATTTTCACAAGCTCGGCCCTCATAAGAGTCTCAATATTTGGATTCACTGTTCGTTGCTTCTACCTGAAGGGTCTGACTCCTTCTTCCAACTCAATAGTATGTTGAACAATCTGTTTATCATATCCTTTCAGATCTTCATAACTCCAAGCCACAATATCAAAAAATTCTTGACACAGTTGCTTGATTTCTTGCAGTTCATCAGGAGTAGAATCAGTCCCAATCTTAATGACCTTATTGGGTTCCAATTGCAACTCCATGTACTCTTTTTTATCAATCTCAATCCGATGTTTCTTGGACCGATCATGCTGATCAAACAAACTTTCTAGAGTTATAAGACCCTTCGGAATGTGATTATTTCGTAACTGAATTAGACCTTCAGCTTCTTCGTGCTCCAAGGTTCTCCCTTTGATAGTGGCAGCTTCTTGAATCAAAAAGTTAACAATTTGCTCATCATCCTCGAAGACTTGCCAGAAAGTATCCTTGTCTGGGACACTTGGCCTGTACACCATCCTTACTATCTTTGGTTTCTTCACTACCTGCTCAATAGGAGAAAAATTGGCTCCAAGAGATGCTAGAAGATCTGCATGCTTATTCAGCTCTCGGGAAATGGCTTGAATATTTAGAGCTATGAAAAACTCAAACAGGTCCCAAACTTGGTTGCGGTATGCTTTGAGATAATGCTGCTTAGAAATACACCTGTTTGTTACTTGGTTTACAATAAGCTCAGAATCACCAAAAATCTGTAGTTGTTCGATTCCCAACTTTCTTGCCTTTTTCAAGCCTAAGCATAATGCTTCGTACTCGACAACATTGTTAGTACAATTCCAAGTAAGACGGTATGAATATGTTCTTTGTAAACCAGAAGGAGAAATCAAAACAATACCTGCTCCTACACTATTTTTGCATCTTGCCCCATCGAAATATAACTTCCATAGTTGATCTGTGATAGAGCTCTGATCATCTTGGTTAGGAAATACCTACCTTGTGCCACCCTCGGGCTTTGTGATAGAATAACAACCGATTTTGGTTTCCAGCATAGCATTGAAATCAAGCATGGAAAACTGATCGTCCAACTGGAGCTCATCTAAAACCTCATTCATCAAATCAGAACCCTCTGACTCTTGAGTTAGCATGTTGACAGACTGCATAGTTTTTTCTGCTTCATCCAACTTTTCAATATGAAAAGAGGAAGGTTTTTCATTATGAATCTAGAGTCTTTTACCTTTGAAAGGGATTTCCAAGTGGGAATAATCCAGTGCAAGGTAACCTCCCAACTTTGTAGTAAACTCTCTAGATAAGCACATACTAAAATACGGTTCTAGATCTACCACAACAATCTCTTGAATGATTGTAATCTGAGGCATAGTATGCAAAACAATCGGGACATCCTTGATTACACCCACCATTTTCATAGGAGTGCCATCTAACTGCAAAACTCCAGGGCTACTTCGTGTGTATTCCATACCCATAACTTCACAAACTGCCTTTGGCATGACAGTTGTAGCAGCTCTAGAGTCGATCATGCAGTTATGCACGATCCAACCCTCTATTTGTAGTGATAGATAAAACGGGGGTGGTCTATTTTTACCAGTGATAGAAGTGGTTAAGGCTTGAGCATAAATTGTCTGAGTAGGACCTTTCTCACTATCCTTCACAGATTTTAAATATTCTTGCAATAAATCTACCTGCCCAGGCAACTGCAATGCATCGTAAAGACTAACCTTAGCTGGGGTCTTCTTTAGTTCTTCGACAATGTTGTATGCAACCGCAACAGATTCCTTCTTTTCAATAGGATGTTCATATCTGCTCTGATACTATTGAGTGGCTTCCACTCTTAGCCTCTTTGTCAATGAAGGATACTTCAACTTTTCTCTAGCTTGCTCCTCTACTTCTGATCTTGCCTGTGCAGTTGTAGCCTTTTCTTGAACTCTGTGTGAAATAGGATCTTTCGAAAAAATAGGCGCATCAGGCTTTGAAACTGGCATAGGAGCTTTCAATGGCTTCTTCAAATCAGCTGGCACTTTTAACGACTCTAACTCAGCAGGATCTACTATAACAGACTTCTTTCCAGTCCTTGTGAGAACTGAAACTTGCTCTTCAGATGGAAGCATCAAGCTATGGCCTACCTCAGAGATCATATTGACTTGCCCTCCTGAAGAACTAGCAGCCAATGTCTGCACATAATTTAGATGGACCATGCAAGTATCTTCGCCATGGGGATCATTACAAGTCGAACACCAATATGTTCTTTCAGCAAGGACTGCATCTTCATTTACCAAAGCAGTCAGGCTTTTCTCAGGTGCTTTGCTTGTTGAAGCAGCTTGGTCTCTAGTAATTGGCGGGGGTTGAAATCTCCTTGGCTAGAAATCTCGCTCAGCTTGCTTCCTTTCAATAAGCATGATCTTATTACCCATTTCTCTTATTGCATAATTGGCAGATTTTACCTCTTGCAAGAGTGTTGTATAAGGATCAGGGTTTACAGGTGCAGGAGGTGCTGGTAAGGGCAAGGGTGCTGGTGGTGCCGGTAATGCTGGAAATGAGGTGGAAGTAGGGAATGGTAGAATGTTGGGTGCAGGCAGCTGGAGATTTGCTGAAGTAGACAGCTGAGGAGCTGGGATAGGTGCAATTTGAGGTGCACTAGAATTCCATGATGGGACAGGGTACATAGAAGACATAGATTGTGAAAAAGAACTAGGATATAAATGTTGTGGAATATCAGGAAGAATGGGCATTGCTACCTTTGGGGGAAGCCTGTCGATTGCAATCAAGTTCACCTCTGCCTTCTGTGCTTGCTCGAATAGTTCTGGGAAAGTCATCACATTGGACTGCCTGATTGCCAAGCCAATATCTATATTAAATGCTCAGAGGTAGTAAAACATAGCTTGCTCAGAGGTAGGACGAAGTCCTTCAGGCACTCGCTGCCAGCTCCTGGTGAAGCGAACATTAAAATCTGCTATTGCCTCCTGTGGATGCCTCTGGATCGCATTAAACTGATGCAATAATGAAAATGGGTCAGCCTATTCGTGAAAATTCTTAACTAACAATTCTCCTAGCTGATCCCAGGATGCAATAGTGCCTGGTTGTAGAGATCTATACCAGTACAACAATTTTCCTCTCAAGGATAACACTAGTAACTTCACCATTACATCTTCTTCTGTTATATCGTGAATGGCTGCCAGAGAAGCTACATCATGAATATGTTCGTATGCAGTCTTTCCCATACCATCATAAGTTGGCAATGCCTTCAAGGCAGCCTAGGGAACTGGATTTTGAGCCTAGAGATTCAAGGCCCCTGAGTTGTTCCAAGCTGAAAACTGCCTAGGTGGAGGATACTGGGCCATTGGAACTAGTGTATGTAACTGAGAAGATGGAAAACTAGTAACAATACTAGGGATTTGTGTGGATATGGCAGATGATGCAAGCGATGGGGAAACCAACCTAGAATGCTCACCACTTCTTGTGCTGTCAAGTTCAAAAAACTTGACAAGATCTCCAACTTTTTTAGACTGTGATCTCGTGATCATGAAGTACAACTTTCACTGCATCCACGTTCAGAGATTTCTGAGTACTGCAGAGTCACCAAATGTTCTAACTATACGGCATGAAGGCGAACATTAAACCTTCAACACTATGGGATCTTTCTAAGACAGAAGAAGTCTGTCCCACCGGGCGTGCCAAAAACTGTTGGTCATGAATCTGCCACAAGAAAGGATTTTCTAAAACTAAGCACCCTAGACCCGGCCAACATTGAAAGGCTAGGAGAAAGAGATGTCTCCCAGACCAATCTCCAGAGTGGGCTGGTTCCCTTACTATTTCTAAGTTTGATTTCAGATTAGAGTTGCTAGAAAGGAATTACAAATATGCAAAAAGAAATAAGAAATACATGGAAAGAGATGGGAAATATAGTCGTAGGCCGAATTTTTTAGATCGGGAAAGAATAACAACAGATCACTTTAAGTACAACAACAACATATAACATAAGATATCAACTTAATTCTCTTACAACCTTGCGCAAAAAATCCCTCCAAGATCACATTCTAGAACTCACTCCCTCACAAGCAATATTCAAACTCAACATGCAGAATTCAAATGAAGCAACAAATAAGGAATATGAGTGTTATATTAGGAATGTAAATAATAGAAAGAAAAATCACACAAACAACTGCTTGCAAAATCAGAGGCCAATTATCTTTCATTCATGCAATGAACTTCAAGCTTTCAGCAAAAGTTTCTCTCAAACTCCCGATCCCTTTTTTTGAGATCTACATTGCTTTTTATATAGAGGTCTTGCCTCTTTGCAGCATTAAAAATATGAAATGGACCTCCTCGAGATCTACAAAGTATGCAACGGAAACAAGGAAATGATCCCCTTAAACCAACCTCGAACAAGGAGTCGATCGTCTTCATTAAATTGTCATTCTTGAAAATATGCTTGAAACCGTTAGAAAAACCATGAACAACCGCTTTGGATAATGGAAATATTTAATTATGATGGCTTGGACACGTTCTTCTACCTTGCTTGCATTGGAAAGCAGCAACACATTTAATTCTGGAGCGCTTTGAATCATCGAAACTCACAAAACTGCATCGGGCCGTTTGAACCGCTTCTGGCACGAAACTGTAACAGGTCACAAAAACGTGACATGTCACGAAATCATGACGTCTTTCTGCTCCTTACACTTCTCTTACTTTCGAATCACGAAAACCAACCATGTCGCAAAATTGCTACAGGTTCGGCTTCTTTATCGCCTTCGCAACCTTGAACCGTGAAAATGCGATGCTGCACGATTTCATGATATTCCGTACCATTATGCTCCTTTTCTGCCCTGTTGCCATGAAAATGGGACAATGCATGATTTTGCTACACTTCTCTCTTTTTGGCTTTATCTTCCTGAGACGTCACGAAATCATGACATTCGCCTTTGTTGGAACTTCCTTCCTCAATATGTAGCGAAAACATGACATGTTCTTTCACCTGCCTTCTTCATTTCTCCAAGTCATGAAAACGACACCATGTCACGAAATCGCTATGATTTCTCTGCTGCTGCTCAATGCTCTCTTCCAAGTCACAAAAATATGACATGTCACGATTTTGCTACAATTTTCATGCATTTTGTACGGTCCTTCTCTAACCCACGAAAACGTGACATTCTGCCTCAAGTGACTCTTCAATCTCCATCATGTCGCAAAATCGTGATAGGTTCTATCTCCTTGGACTTTGCTGCTTCTGAACCACGAAAATTCATCATGTTGCAAAATCACGACGTTTCGTACAACCTGGCTACCTCCTTGCTTCCTCTCCACGAAAATGCGACACATCGCGAAATCGCTACCATTTTTTGCACTAAGTCCTTCTTGCCCCATGTGTCGCAAAATCATGACAAGTCTATGTTGTTAGGCTTTATCTTCACAAATGTCATGAAATCACGACATCAACTTCTTTCTTGCCCTCATCTCTAAAAATGGTGCGAAATCGCTACATGTTTTATGCCTTAAGTCTTTTGTTACAACTGCGCCGCGACCACGCAACACGTCACGATTTCGCTACAAAATTGATTGCCATCACCCTTTGCTGAGTTATGTCACGAAATCGTGACCTTTTCTAACCTTATGCTCCCTGGCCATCGCAAGTCACGAAAACGTGACATGTCACGATTTCATGACAATTTTGTCGCTCTGGCTCCGTTGACCACTTTGACCACAAAAATCCAACACGTCGCGATATCGCGACGGTTTTACCCCCTGCTACCATTGACTGTGCTGACCGTGATTTTTTGACATGTCGTGAAATCACGACAGTTTTCGACTTTGCTCTTATCTACCCTTTTGTGCCGTGAAACTATGACAAGTCACGATTTTGTGACACCTTTGGCTTTTGTCTTCTCTCTCCTCGATAGACCCACGATAACGCGACATGTCGCGATATCGTGACGGTTTTGAAAATGTGTCCTCCATGCTGCTTTTTGTCGCGATATCGTGACAGTCTTCGGACTTAGGCATTTTTTGCATCAAAACCTATAAAGAAGTGAGAATTGCAACATCTAATGCATGAATAAACAACAATCAAATAAATGTGGCAAAAATGCCAACACAAGCCTAGGGTTATTCCCACACAAAAGAAACCTTCATTCACTACTCTATTTTGCCAAGCTATTGATCAATATACCTCAAATCAACAAAAGCCTAAAACAAAACCAAATACCAATTTCCAACAATCTTGGATACAACATAATGCTACAACAAATCTTCTTCATAATACTCTTCCTACCAACCATTTACATAACAACAATATAGCATCTAATCCTTATGTCACGCCTTCCTACGCTCACAAATCCCATACTCATGTACCACCAAACCAATATGGTGGAAAAACTGGTAATCTGGAAGCCATGGTGAAATAGTTAGCCTCCCGCATGGACCAAATAGATCCCTACCGTCCCTCGTACAATTATCAAGAGATGTGTAGTCAACCTCTAGATCCTATAGTTGTAGCACAACCATATCCTAAACACTTTCCCATGCCTGTCCTACCTATATATAAAGGAACTGAAGATCCCATAGAGAATCTTTGTATGTTTAGGATAGCATGTCATGATATATCACATGATGACTTGTTATTACTAAAGATGTTCCCAAAAAGTTTAGGAGGGATGGCATTGGAGTGGTATTATCAATTGCCCACTCATTCTTTAAGAAATTTCGAAGAGACCGCCAAGTCTTTTGTGCATCAATTTAGTGCCTATATTGAAAGGCATGTAACCATTAAAGATTTTTACAACCTAAAACAAGACAAAGATGAGTGTTTTGCTGACTTCTTAGCTCGATGGAGGCAGTTGATAGGAAAATTACACTTTGTGTTACCTTATCGGGAAATGTTGGATATCTTTATCAATAATTTACAAGAACAACTATCCTATGAATTATCAACTACTACCTTGACCACCTTCGATCAAGCTATAGACTTAGCCCGAAGAGTGGAAGATGCTCTCATTAGAAGAGGTCAGCTCAAAAAGAAAGATGATGAGAAAACATCCAGAAATCAATATAAAAATAAACAAGTTGTGGGTGATGGAGTCACTAATAGCAAAAACATTGCCAATGTTAATACTATGAAAACAACAAAAAAATTCATATTGAAACCTCCTGATAAACCACCTCGAGAATTTACTAGGTTAAATCAACCTTTATCAACCATTCTCTCACAATTACTAGCATGAGGATTGATCCAATTACCAACTATCCAAGAACCTGATCCAACTATACCCGGATATAGAGCTGATTTACATTGTGATTTCCATAGAGGACCTGGACATGCTACCAACTCTTGTAAAGGGTTAAAACATAAAATACAATATTTAATTGATAACAATGAGATGGAGGTGCAAGCCTTTCAACCTAAACAAAATCCTCCTAATAATGCTCAAAAGAACATCCCTCAAAGTCAAAATCAGAATGCCAATCAATCATTGGACATATTTCAACATCCTTTACCAAAGCATGGTAAAGAGGTGGCTAATCAAATTGAACATCATAATGTTCCCCCTCCTACCCGATATGTAGGAGCCATTAGTGGGCATTTACCTATTCATGATTTAGAAATATTTGACACAACTTTATCCATGGTTATGACTAGACCTCTATATAATATTCGAACACCTGATCTTAGTGATGTAGAATATGATACTGAAAGTGACATGGAAATCACCTCAAATCAATCGAATAGTTCTAAAGATGAATCAGATCCTATTCAACCCATCACAAATTCTATGGTTTCGGAAGAACCATTTCCTAGAAGAGTTACTACTCGACCATCTTCTCATCAGTTACTTTCTAATGAACAAGCCATAAACGCTAGACCGAGACCAATTCATCATCCTCAAAATAATATTGTAGGTACCATCGGAGTCGTTACTCGACAACAGGCTCAAAAATCTCAACAAGATCAAACTCAGAACGATGGATCAGCTCCATTTGTTTTGAAAAATCCCAATAAATGGAATCATGCGCCTAATGTTCAACCTAAGCCTCCTTATAATATTAATGAACAATTATCCAATACTACAGCTAGAATTTCCCTTTTGGACCTTTTAAGATCTTCTCCTACCCATAGGGATGAATTAATGCTCACATTAAGCCAAATGATGGTACCACAAAATATTCAACCTGAAGCCATGTCCAATACTATCATAACTTGAGAAGTCGATTGTATTGACTTTCGAGATAGAGATATACCACAACATAGTTTACATAAGGATAACCCCTTATATATTACTGCCCTAATTGGGGATGTAGCCATTAAACGAGTCTTGATTGATAATGGTTCATCTTTAAACATATGCACTTTTGACTTCTACCAAATATTTGGCTTTAGAAGTGACGAAATGAAAAGAACTGATATGATCATAAAAGCCTTTAATGACGAAACACAAGAAACGTGTGGAGTTATTACTATTCCATTGCAAGTTGGTCCTAGAACCTTAGACACGACCGTGTTTATTGTACATTGCCCTGCATCATACAATATACTTTTGGGTCAGCCCTTGGATCAACGCAATGCGAGCTGTTCCCTCAACTTTACATCAGTGTGTTAAATTTGAATTTAAAAATCAGTTGGTTACCATTCATGGTGACCCTAGACCCTTTGATATGTGTGCTTTGGCAAAACCGGTTGGAGTTCAATTTTTCCCTGCTCTGTCATCCACACATCCTAATTCTCATCAACCATCTAAACGTGTGAAACACTCACCCATAACATCATCTACTTTTCCCCCATCAACTACACCTCTACATATAGCTCAACCATCTTCCGAACAAACCACATTAGGACCTCAAAAGGATCCTAAACCCACAACCAATGCTTCTTGTTTTACTCCTATAACTTCCATACCTTTAGATCCTTCCATCGACATCTCTACAACGTCTATGCCTATCAAAGACATGATTTCTGCATCCAAAAACATAGGAAATGATCCTTCTACCTCTTACGCTCTTATTGATGAGCTCTTACCCGATTTATCTAAAATTCTTATATCAGAAAAAACAAACACTGCCATGCAAGATGCCCTTATTTTAAATAAACTCCCACCCTCTCCTCGTACCTTGGGCCTCCCACAGCCTATGGGAAGTATTTACCAAGTTGGGAGTTGTGCTTTTATTTATAAGGGATATGACTGGGGAAGAATACCTAGAAACATCAAGACACATTGTGATGGATATGCTAGATGCTATTTTGCTAATGAGTATGTTAAAGCTAAACCTATAATGCTTAAATTGGGCTATAAAGGGAAAGGTTTGGGACCTTCCCAAAATGGCATGAAAGAACCTTTTGAGGTTGAACCATGGCCTGCCCGATGCGGTGTGGGCCTATTTCCTAGTAAAGGTCAACCCTTCCCATTTGAGGAGGATGACCATCTTACATGTTACCAAGATTATCTGGATAAACAAGATTCTTTGCGTTCAAAGAATAATCCCTTTACTTGTAATATGCTATCCATCGCCTACCCTGAGATGATTGCTAAATCCGACGATGAGTTGGAAGGGGATATCTTCCATGATGTCTCCATTGATGAATTGTTACATAACGAATTTTATTTTGATGGCTCTATACCTAGTATAGCCCAGCTTGAGGCCTCGACTCCTCAAGACGAATTATCCAAGCTAACCTTGGAAGAATTACAAGAATTGGGTGTTTCACCCACCCCACCTAATTTTGAGAGATATTTACATATGGAAGTTGAAAACGTTATAAAAATTAACATTGGAACCAAAGATAACCCTCACATAATCAATATTGGATCAGAATTAAGTCAAGAAAAACAAGATAAATACATTTCATTTCTTAAAGACTATGAAGATGTCTTTGCTTGGACATATGAAGACATGCCAGGTTTGGACCCTTCTATAGTTATGCATCATCTAGTAGTCCATCCAGATGCTAAACCTGTTAAACAAAAACTTAGAAAAATGCATCCTAAAGTGGCCTTACTAGTCAAAGGGGAACTAGAAAAACTGTTGAAGGTTATTTTTATACAAGCCATTGATTATGCTGAATGGATCTCAAATGTAGTTCCAGTAACTAAGAAAGAAGCTACCAAAGTTAGGGTTTGTACTGACTTTAGAGATATTAATGTTGCATGCCCTAAAGATGATTTTCCTCTTCCCAACATGGATCAAATCATTGATTTTACTGCTAGGAGCGGAATGATATCCTTAATGGATGGATTCTCTGGTTATAATCAGATCAGGATAGCTCCTGAAGATCAGGCTAAGATAGCATTTATTACCCCTTGGGGAACCTTTTGTTGGAAAGTGATGCCATTCGGTTTAAAGAATGCAGGTGCAACATATCAACGAGCCATGACTTATATCTTTCATGATATGATGCATGATATTCTACATGATTATGTAGATGATATTATAGCTCGTTCCATCAAAGAAGATGATCATTTAAATGACTTGAGAAAAGTATTTGATCGGTTAAGGGAGTATCTTATCCGATTGAATCCAGCCAAATGTATATTCGGAGTTAAGTTCGATAAATTATTGGGGGTTATCGTTTCTTTACGTGGCATTGAAATTGACCCTCTCAAGATCATGGCTATCACTGATATGCCCGCACCCACAAATATATCTGAATTACGAAGTTTACAAGGTAAGCTTCAAGCTATTCGCCGCTTTATTGATAAGTTGGCAGACAAAACCGGACCCTTTCTTAAGCTTCTTAAGAAATATGTCTCTTTTCATTGGGACGACGAATGCCAGGAAGCATTTGACCTCCTTAAACAATATCTCCTTAAACCACCAGTACTTTCACCACCTAGATCTGATCGTCCATTTATTTTGTACATTTTTGCTTTCGATTTTGCCTTAGGAGCTATGTTAGCTCAACTTGACGATGAGAAGAAAGAACGTGCTAATTATTACATTAGCAGAACCTTAATCAGTTATGAAACTCGCTATACCATATTAGAGAAGTTATGTCTAGCAGTCGTATTTTCTACACAGAAACTATGACATTATATGCTCAGTCAAAAAATGTATGTTATTGCCAAATTTGACCCTTTGCGATATCTCATGAGTCGACCGTACTTATCTGGTCGCACAGCCAAGTGGGTTCTTGCGCTAAGCGAGTTTGAACTCACGTTTATAGGACAAAAGTCTGTTAAGGGTCAAATCATAGCAGATCAATTAGTCGCTGCACCCTTAGAGTCTACCCATCCCCTCATCATTGAGTTTCCTGATGAATGCCTTAAATTAGAGGCAGACCATCCTAAACAATGGTCCCTATACTTTGACAGAGCCCGATGCATGAGTGGGGCTGGTGCGGGTATTATTTTAATATCTCTGCAAAAACATCTTATACCTCTGTCCTTTAAATTAATGTTTGCTTGCACCAATAATACTGCTGAATATGAGGCTCTAATCCTTGGATTACGAGCTACTTTGGCCCTAAAAATTAAAAATTTATTAGTTTTCGGTGATTCTCAACTTGTCATAAATCAAATCAATGATGTTTATCAGACCAGAGATGATAAATTATGCCCATATAAAACATATGTTTTGCAATTATTATCTTTATTTGATCAAGTTACTTTGGAAGCTATTCCTCGAACTAGCAATCGTGCGGTTGACGCTATGGCTACAACTGCATCTCTTTTGCCCTTGGAGTTAGATGATGAATATGCTACCATCATTATTCGTCGACTCCAGGAGCCCGCTTCAAGAAAATCATGCTTAGAACCTTTGGATGTGTTTCTAATCAATGAAACTACTCCTGAACCATGGTACACTGATATATTTAATTTTTTGCAAAAAGGAACCTTCCCTGAAGGTTGTCATAGTAACCAACGCAGGTTATTACGTAGACGAGCAAGTCGCTTCGTGATTATTGGTAATACCTTGTATAGGAGATATTTTGAAGGCATATTATTGAGATGTTTGAATCTAGACGAATCTAGATCAGCTTTGAGTGAAGCCCACGATGGATCTTGTGGAGGACATTTTAGTGGTAGCGCCATTGCTAAAAAACTCCTTCGGATAGGATATTTTTGGCCTACCATGGAGAATGATGCACATGATTATGTGCGCCATTGCGACAAGTGCCAGAAACATGCTGACCTTGTCCATGCGCCTGCACAAGAACTGCAGGCTATTTCATCTCCTTGGCCCTTTTCAAAATGGGGCTTAGATATCATTGGAAAAATCAACCTTGTGTCATCTGATGGACACAAATTCATCATAACCGCTATCGAGTATTTTACAAAATGGGTTGAAGCTATGCCTTTAGCTTCTTGTACTGGAACCCAAGTTTCCAAGTTTATCTTTAATCAAATTATTTGTAGGTTCGGAATTCTTGCAAATCTCATCTCAGATAATGGAACTTGTTTCAAAAATAAAGATGTCAAAAAATTATGTCAAAAATATAAAATTCAACATCGTTGGTCCACTCCCTATTATCCTCAGGGTAATGGCCAAGCATAAGCATCTAATAAAACATTAATCAAAATTCTCAAAATATTGGTCAATAAATCTCGTCGAGATTGGCACATCCAATTATATCCTGCTTTGTGGGCCTATCGAACTAGTGTTCGCACCCCCACTAGAACTTCACCTTTCGTTTTGGTTTATGGCACTGAAGCTGTTTTTCCCTTTGAATTAGAAGTTCCTTCTTTGGCTCTACTACTTCAAGATATTGAAGTAGGGGATGAATATCATGCTGGCAGATTTAGTCAGCTGGAACTCTTAGATGAAAAGTGCATCAATGCTTTGGAGCATCTTCGTGCCTACCAAAACAAGCTTAAGAGAGCATATCTCAAGAAAGTTCATCATCGATCCTTTGAGACCGACGACCTTGTTTTAAAAGAAAATCAAAAAAATACTAATGCAACTAAAGACCTTAAAGGTAAATTCGAGCCCAACTGGCTTGGACCGTATATTATTACTGCTAAATTTGGATCGGGAGCATACAAATTATCTACCTTAGATGGTAAAGAACTTAAAGAACCTATGAACATTATGCATCTCAAACGCTACTATGCATAAAATTTGGTCATTTCATCATTGTATATATTTGTTTTGCATATTATTTCCTTTTAGTCACTTATATAAAAAGTTTCAAAAACAATCACATTGTATTTCTTTCAATTCATAACTTAAAATCAAAATACAAAAACATCAAAATCATCAAAATCTTCAAAAACATATTTTATTTTCATACCTGTCAATTCTTGAAGTGTTGCAGTTATATTTTCAATTATTGTGGATAAATTAGCATTTATTTGGAATCCCGCACTTTCACACTCACATGAATAAATATCTTGATTTTATTTGGTATGATTATTAATCTCTCTTATATCAAAGTCCACATTGGCATTAAATAAAGTTTTGAGCATAGAGAACTGATCTTGTTATTTACTTGAACCAAGTATATCTTTTCACATTAAAATGATTTCATTGCGAATTCGATATGATGCTACATAGTAGAAGTGGTTTCCTGAGCGAAAAGTTTCCCCGCTATCCTATCATGCACATGGTCTAGAATCTTTGAGAATTGACAAAAGGACAAGCTCACCCCTACCCGGAATAAAAATCCCTTGCTCTACAGCCAATCCGAGCAAGTATCCCTAGCATAGGAAGAAAAAGAAAAGTCAAAGAAAATGAGAAAAAGAAAAATATTATTTTGTACCATCGCAACAATATTTCAGCATTATCTCAGTTCCAAGCAAAAATACAAAAAAAAAAAAAGAGAAAGAAAAGCAAAAGTGAAAAGAAAAAGCAAAAAGCAATAAAATCCCTTTCCCTACCCCTTGAAAAGAAAAGAAGGGTGAATGAGCTTGAATCCCTGGAATTCTCAATTATTCGAAAACTGTGAGGTAAGCCCCATAACAGGTGGTTTGTGCCCAACCCGCTTGGCCTTGGGTAATTCCTAGCGTGGTGATATGTCTGTCACATTAGCGACCTTCTTTTGTATAGACCTATGTCAGCTTATGGATTAGCTAGCTCTTGATAACCCGACTTACATAGTAGTCTGGTACGGTTACATGCATATAAATCATGGTTAAGGAACACTCATTTGGTTAAGGCAAATTACTTGTATCAAATTATCTTGCTCAAAATTGGTGAATGAACAATACAATCGCACACACATTTGTATTTGAGAGATTTTGTATCATTATGATAAATCAAGATCGGTAATGAACTCACATTTGCACATGAGGATCCCTTATAAACCTACATTTGTCTTTGAGATAATTTAAAATATTTCTGTAATTCTTTTCGGAATAGTTTTATCCTCTTATTTCAGAATTTTTGTTTTGTATAAAAACAATTATATACATTGTTTCACAAAATCACAAAATGATTTCAAACAACATGTTCATATTATTATTTTTCTGTTTATCAAAAGTCAAAAATTAATCTTGCAATAAAACTAAAATATCCATTTCTTCTTTGGATTTCGCGATGATGGTATAAGTCTATACCTATAAGTCTATGCCTAGCGCAAACCATTGTTCTAATTTTATTTTCCCATTCATTTTAATAAAAACACATATGGCTTACATCATTATGTTACATAACTAAGCTTTAAAATGAACGCACACTTATCTTATTTCAGGTCATTATGTCAACATTCAATTTTGCAATGATGGTATAGTTCCTAGGAACTTATGCAAAATTTTTTATCACACTTAGGAATTTATGCCTAGCAAAAATCATATTTCTTTTATATGTCATGCATAATATTTTTATGAAAATCTGAAAACAAATCATCACCATCATCATTTTCATCATCACAACACAAAGTCTTAAGACAATCTCTTAAGCACTCTTTTACTTTTAACAATATTTCTATCCTGGGATTAGCTTGATGACCTAGTGAGCGGCGACTCCATGAAATGGTCTATAATAGCGACAATGTCCTTTGAAATTATTGTTAGAAGTCCTTTTTATTTTTTCAAATTACACCAAAACAACCAATTTATTTACATCAGATTATTTCATTTACAATTTTATGCCATGATATCAAAATATAATATTTCAAAATGACATAATTACATGAATATTCAATCACAAATTAAAGCATCATACAACATATACACAAGTCATATCATCAAAAACAAGACCATATATATATATATATATATATATATATATATATATATATAAAACAAATTATGTACATCATATCAAAACTGGATTGGTATGCCACAATCTATACCCTGGCATACTCAATCCTCTCAAAAATCTATACAATCTCTATGCAGTCTATAGCCAGCTAGTCTCGAGAAGCCCTCGAGCTCTCAGCCTCATCTCCTCCCCCACCTTGACGTGGAGGAGGTGGTCCCATAGTAGTCTGTGCTGTGTCTCGGGTCCTCACTGTCGATCGTGAGGATGTCCTCGCCGATCCCATCTAGATTGGTTTCGCAATGTTGGCTAGCAATGGTACCCTCTGACCCTCTGGAGCTAGCTGAAAGTATACTCCCTGGTAGAAAGTGGTCTACATCATAGACCGCACTAGCTCATCCCTGCTCGCCCCTCCGCTCCATGCCCTGAGCCGTGTAGTCTCATCCTGCAGTGTCTGTACCGAGCCCTGAGCTGAGTAGCCTCATCCTACAGTGGATCGCACTCCGAGCTCGAAGGTGGGCAACCTCAGCTCGGAGAGCCACCATCTCATTGCTCTCCCCTACCTCGACACCCTTGCCCTTATCAGGTGATGGTGGTCTCTCCCCCTGCTACGAAGGGAGTCTCTCCTCCCTCCACCCTATCTCCCACGGCCTCTATGGAGCCTGACCCATCTACTGGTGTCTCTCCTATGGGGACCATTGCTGCTCTCTCCCACTGTGACCCTATGCTGCCTCAATGGCATCCTGGCATCGCCTCCCCATCTATCGCACAACCATATGCATCGGACCCTGTGCCCTCATCATCCGAGGAGGGCGGATGCCTGTGTACTAGGCATCGTAGCCATCTACAACCCCTACATCATCACCATCCACTGGCTAGATGGGGGCATCATCTACATCCTGACTCTAGAACCACTACATATCTGGAGCCCCACTCAGTGTAGTACTATCCTGAATAGTTCGAGAGTACTTGTAATCCCTGAGAGAAGGGATCCCCTGTGGTAGACTGAACTATCATAGAATTTGGTCATAGCGATGGAGCTCTACCTCTCCCCACTCCATCCTCAGCCGCAGACTCTCCTCGATGCGAGCCAGCTCCTGCCCATCCTCTACCCACCTTGGGTGCTCTCGCCATGGCCTCTAGGTGATCTGGTTCGAGATGAGGTCATCTAGCAACCTCCATGACATCGATAGATCTATCCATCGCTATGACCCTCTCTGTAGCCACCAATAGTAAACCCGAGGCCTCTCCTGGTCAACCCTTATCAGTGGGAGCCCTATCGTCCTCCGCACCATGATGTGCTCCCAGCACCAAACCTGTAGTAGTGATGTCAAGACCAGACATCGACCTCCCTTGTATACGACCCCATGCAGGATCCTATACAAGTGACATAGTACAAAGCTACCCCATGCAAATTTGTAGTCATGGTCTCTCATGTCACAGACCACATCTGACAGGAGCTAGGGTAATCTGCACCCGCTCTGGTGGCACAGAAGTAAGCCACCTACTACTCCTACCAAAACCTGAGTCAACCTAGATGCCCTAGGCATCTGCCTCAGAGACTCGATGTTCACTCCGCCCTTCTCCAGGGTGAAGCTCGGGTCTCCGATTAGTCTCATCATCGCCTAGCCCTGATTGGCTATAGGCATCATGAGCCGTCCTTGTATGGGGATCCTCATGATCCTCCATACGTCCTCTAGTGTGGGAGCCATCTCCCCTATCGAGTAACTGAAGTAGGATGACCCCGGATACCATCTCTCTCGCTAGGGATGTCAGAAGCCCTATGTCCGTCGATACTTGTGGTATCTCCGCCACATGTCGTAGCCTGACCTGTGCTAGTCGGTCATGCTCGCCTGGTCGAGAGCGGCCAAGTCATCTCTCGACCCAGTCGTATTTCCATTCTCGGCTCTTTAGTAATCCCCTCTACAAAACAAACAATAAAACAACAAAAATTCATTAATCAACCAATCATTAAAATAAAATTAAAAACATTTTAATCAAGCTTAATTTCTTAAAAGTGATGATATCATCCACCATTGGATGATATCGTCCCAAATTGGGCAAAATCATCCTTTGTAGGATGAATTCATCTTCGATTTTGCAACTTGGGGATCGCCCCTAGTTCGCCAGCTTCACCCTCCGACGAAATCGACGATCTAGGGACGATTCCGACGAAATCGGGACGATTTCATCCCGACGTCGTCGATGGCCTAAAAATGGCCACGATGCCCCAAATAGTCAAAATTTAAAACAAAAAATTTGCACAAAGTACAATCAAACCTAATCTACTAGGATTAGATCCTTACCCGTAGCCCACACTGGACCTCTGTCGCTCTATGCGCTGTCTCCACCATTGTTTCTCTCTACAGAGCTCTGGAACAGTAAAATGAATAGTAAAAAAAAATGAATTAGGGTTTTCCCTATTTTTCTTAATTTTATTCAAAACCAACAACATTTTAATTTTTGCTTTTCCGTGTTTTTACCTCAAACGTTCGATTTGGGTAAAAACACGGAGGGGGCACCATAGTAAGCAGTTGTACGATTTGACCAAGAATCGTCGTCTAAAAAATTGAGTACATTTTTGCTTTCTCGTAAAATGGGAAAAACTCGTCTTTAACGCATTTTCTTTGAAAAATTCGCTAAAGAGGGGGCAAAATGTAGCACCCTAAAATTGGCGTAGTTAAACCCTTAGTAAAATATAAAAGATAAAAATTTAAATTTTAACCCCAAAACCGCTTGTTACCCGCTTCCCTTCTTTTTCGTGCCATTTTTAGGATTTGTTTTGACCGTTGGATGATATCGTCGCATATCAAATGAAATCATCCCCGATCTGACGAATTCGTCTAGAACAGAACGTCCAGATGATTTCATCCTAAAACTAAATTTTCATAATTAGCTTTTATTTCAACAGCCTCTCCAACTTGGGCAGAAGTGCATCTATGCAGTTGGAGATTCCCCCGTTGGAGATCTCCCAGATTGGGATGATCTCCAACCTCCTAGCCTCCCCCTAATCCTATATAAACTAGGATTTTTCTAGTTTATCCCCCTGAACCCCCTAGCTGACGGATTTCCCTACAGATTTAGTTCCTTATACACTAGAGCATCCTCGCACTATTGTCTACATTCTGTATTTCATGTTTTCTTGTAGGAACTCTACTATTTTTCAGTCGAAGCTAGCTCGGATCATCGCAAGCGATCTCGATTTTGGACGATCTTGTCGAGGAGCGCAGATGATCTCGTACGATTGGAGGCGATCCCGACTGTAGTCCAGATTGGGGGCAATCAGAGCCCGGAGTTTGCATTTTCTTAAACTGTTTCTATATTTTCCCATTGTAATTCTGCATTATCTTAAGTTATTATGTTTATGCATCTTGGAGTTCACCTCATTTAGCATAAGCGCATGATAAAGTTAAAATCAAACATTAAATCTACTGCATTTCTCTTGTTTGTTATTTGAATCCATTATTTAGGCACGTTTACTATTATTGCTATCATTCTCTGTTGCTTCTGCAGTTGCATATTTGGTATTTTGTATCTATTTTTGTGATTGCAGGTTTCTGACAAATTCGTCTGATGAATTCATCAGATTTTAGATGATTCTATCTGATCTCAGATGACCGACTATGATTTGCGATGATTATGTGAAATATCATATGATTACGTACGAGTTGAGACGATCTGGACTGCTACAAAACTCAGAATCTTCATCAGACATCCGAAATCAGGTATGTACTATTCTAGTTAGCATATTCTCTGTGTTTAACATGCATTTCTATTTTTTGTATTCATCTAAATCTGTATTGGCATATAGAATAGTTTAGATTCATCTTGGCCAAACCTAGGAATTGAATGATTAAAGTACAAAATAAACACATTAAACCCATTCCCAACCTAGGTGTGGAAACTGCCACTCAAAAGTTTCCTGGTGAACCCACCATCCATCGAAAATTCACCTTTATACTCCTCCCCCAAGAGGCGGGACCTTCAAAGGGCCTCTCAGTCCGAGGTATTGTCCCATCCTTCTCGCATCCCCCTTCTGCGTGGATCCTATAGCCTGAGGGTAAGGATGCAAAAAATTTGGAGCGATACATTTTGGTGAACCCAACATGAAAACTAAAAACCTTTTGAAAACAATCCAAAAAAAAACAAAACATAAATGCATTTAGAATCAAAGATTGCATATCATATTTAGATGGTAGATTATAATAAAAGACGAGCTATCACCATTAATGTTGAGAATCAATTAGCAGCTATAGAGGTTACTTATGTGCTTAGAGTACCTCAAACAAATAGGGTTCAACCTTTGTGGGGTGAACTTGATAGGAGATTGGGTATCATTGGATCTAGGGAAATAGAACTTAGGAAAATTAAGAGGTTTGTCCTAGATAGAATCCTAGATCCTGATCAAGTGACCTTATATCATGAACTTCAAAGAGCTTGCCATAGGTGGTTAGTAGATAAGAGAGCCCATGTGTCTTCAGAGTTGTACACCTTTGAGGAATACCTCGAGAATGCAGCTATAGTATATCAGTTTCTAGCTCATATAGAGGATCAAGAAGCTGATCTTATGGATAGAAAAATATGGTATAGAGTTCCTAGAGCTGTGTTATATCGAGAGTATTGCCATGAAATCTATTTTTACAAATCAGAGTCAGAAGTAGATAACATCACTATAGCACATTTTATCAAGTTCTTGAAAAATCATTTCCAATTTGAAGAGGAGCATTTCATGACTCCTGATGAACTTGATCCTATCAATGACATCTATAAACTATTTATAGAAAACTAAGCCATTCATTTATTATTGTGCATTCAGTGTGCTATTTTTTGTCTTTGTAAGCATAAAAACAAAAATATATATATATATATATATAAATAAATAAAAAATAAAAACAAAACAAAATCATAACAAAAATAAAAATATTTTCTTTTAAGCATTATAGTAGGTATATAATTAAAATATATACCTCCCAAATTTGTTGCAAATATATTAATATATATTTTCTAAAATATAAATTTAGACATAATGACTAAACTCGGGAATGTAAAACAAATGGAAGTAGAAGAATATTGGTTAAGAAAACCAAAAAATAACCCGGATGTCCTTCCTGAAGACCCAATTCAGGAAGAAGGAATCTTCGACCAACAAGAAGAATAATTTGCTGTAGGAAATGAACAAAAAGAAAATGATAGAGAGGAAGGATCCTCATCCCCTAAAATATCTCCAGAAGGAGTTGTTACTTTTGAGAACATGGAACATTTTTGGAAGTTCCTCCATAATAATATGGGCACCCTTAATAGAGTTATCCATATGGACAAAGATCAAATTAGTGACACTCAAGCAACCCTAGAAGAAGTATACCACACATGCACTAATCCTTTATCCTTTGTTGATCAAGAAAGTGATCAAGCTGGACCATCCGATTTGGATATGGCTGCTATGATCCATAACATGCAACAACAACAGGTTACCCAACCACCTAGAGTTCCTGTTATCAAGCCTAGGTTTATTCCCACACAAAAGAAACCTTCATTCACTACTCTTTTTCGCCAAGCTATTGATCAATATACCTCAAATCAAAAAAAGCCTAAAACAAAACCAAATACCAATTTCCAACAATCTGGGATACAACATAATACTACAACAAATCTTCTTCATAATACTCTTCCTACCAACCATTTACATAACAACAATATAGCATCTAATCCTTATGTCACGCATTCCTATGCTCACAAATCCCATACTCATGTACCACCAAACCAATATGGTGGACAAACTGGTAATCTGGAAGCCATGGTGAAACAGTTAGCCTTCCGCATGGACCAAATAGATCCCTACCATCCCTCGTACAATTATCGAGAGATGTGTAGTCAACCTCTAGATCCTATAATTGTAGCACAACCATATCCTAAACACTTTTCCATGCATGTCGTACCTATATATAAAGGAACTAAAGATCCCATAGAGCATCTTCATATGTTTAGGATAGCATGTCATGATATATCACATGATGACTTGTTATTACTAAATATGTTCCCAAAAAGTTTAGGAGGGATGGCATTGGAGTGGTATTATCAATTGCCCACTCATTCTTTGAGAAATTTCGAAGAGACCACCGAGTATTTTGTGCATCAATTTAGTGCCTATATTGAAATGCATGTAACCATTAAAGATTTGTACAACCTAAAACAAGACAAAGATGAGTGTTTTTATGATTTCTTAGCTCGATGGAGGCAGTTGATAGGAAAATTACACTTTGTGTTACCTTATCGAGAAATGTTGGATATCTTTATCAATAATTTACAAGAACAACTATCCTATGAATTATCAACTACTACCTTGACCACCTTCGATCAAGCTATAGACTTAGCCCGAAGAGTGGAAGATGCTCTCATTAGAAGAGGTCAGCTCAAAAAGAAAGATGATGAGAAAACATCCAGAAATCAATATAAAAATAAACAAGTTGTGGGTGATGGAGTCATTGATAGCATAAACATTGCCAATGTTAATACTACAAAAAAAACAAAAAAGTTCATATTGAAACCTCCTGATAAACCATCCTGAGAATTTACTAGGTTAAATCAACCATTCTCTCACAAGTGCTAGCATGAGGATTGATCCAATTACCAACTATCCGAGAACCTGATCCAACTATACCCGGATATAGAGCTGATTTACATTGTGATTTCCATAGAGGACTTGGACATGCTACCAACTCTTGTAAAATGTTAAAACATAAAATACAATATTTAATTGATAACAATGAGATGGAGGTGCAAGCCTTTCAACCTAAACAAAATCCTTCAAATAATGCTCAAAATAACATCCCTCAAAGTCAGAATCAGAATTCCAATCAATCATTGGACATATTTCAACATCCTTTACCAAAGCATGGTAAAGAGGTGGCTAATCAAATTGAACATCATAATGTTCCCCCTCCTACCCGATATGTAGGAGCCATTAGTGGGCATTTACCTATTCATTATTTAGAAATATTTGACACAACTTTATCCATGGTTACGACTAGACCTCTATATAATATTCGAACACATGATCTTAGTGATGTAGAATATGATACTGAAAGTGACATGGAAATCACCTCAAATCAATCGAATAGTTTTGAAGATGACTCAGATCCTATTCAACCCATCACAAATTCTATGGTTTCGGAAGAACCATTTCCTAGAAGAGTTACTACTCGACCATCTTCTCATTAGTTACTTTCTAATCAACAAGCCATAAATGCTATACCGAGACCAATTCATCATCCTCAAACTAATATTGTAGGTACCATCGGAGTCGTTACTCGACAATAGGCTCAAAACTTTCAATAGGATCAAACTCAGAATGATGGATCAGCTCCATTTGTTTTGAAAAATCCCAATAAAGGGAATCATGCGCCTAATGTTCAACCTAAGCGTCCTTATAATATTAATGAAAAATTATCCAATACTACAGCTAGAATTTCCCTTTTGGACCTTTTAATATCTTCTCCTACCCATAGGGATGAATTAATGCTCACATTAATCCAAATGATGGTACCACAAAATATTCAACCTAAAGCCATGTCCAATACTATCATAACTCGAGAAGTCGATTGTATTGACTTTTGAGATAGAGATATAACACAACATAGTTTACATAAGGATAACCCCTTATATATTATTACCCTAATTGGGGATGTAGTTGTTAAACGTGTCTTGATTGATAATGGTTCATCTTTAAACATATGCACTTTTGACTTCTACCAAATATTTGGCTTTAGAAGTGACAAAATGAAAAGAACTGATATGATCATAAAAGCCTTTAATGATGAAACACAAGAAACATGTGGAGTTATTACTATTCCATTGCAAGTTGGTCCTAGAACCTTAGACACGACCGTGTTTATTGTACATTGCCCTGCATCATACAATATACTTTTGGGTCGCCCTTGGATCAACGCAATGCGAGATGTTCCCTCAAATTTACATAAATGTGTTAAATTCAAATTTAAAAATTAGTTGGTTACCATTCATGGTGATCCTAGACCCTTTGATATGTGTGCTTTGAAAAAACCGGTTGGAGTTCAATTTTGCCCTGCTCTGTCATCCACACATCCTAATTCTCATCAACCATCTAAACGTGTGAAACACTCACCCATAACATCATCTACTTTTCCCCCATCAACTACACCTCTACATATAGCTCAACCATCTTCCGAACAAACCACATTAGGACCTCAAACGGATCCTAAACCCACAACCAATACTTCTTGTTTTACTCCTATAACTTCCATACCTTTAGATCCTTCCATCGACATCTCTACAATGTCTACGCCTATCAAAGACATGATTTATGCATCTAAAAACATAGGAAATGATCCTTCTACCTCTTACGCTCTTACTGATGAGCTCTTACCCAATTTATCTAAAATTCTTATATCAGAAAAAACAAACACTGCCATGCAAGATGCCCTTATTTTAAATAAACTCCCACCATCTCCTCGTACCTTGGGCCTCCCACAGCTTATGGGAAGTATTTACCAAGTCAATATTTGTGCTTTTATGGGAATTATTTACCCCATCCTTGTGATTTATCATGTGATTGAAGGTACTATTCAATACATCCTTCTAGGGAGGCCTTGGATAAGAGAAATGCATTGTGTCCATTCCATTCTCCATCAATGTATTAAATATATTTATGAGAGATAGGTTCACATGGTATCTTCAGATGAGGAACCATTCAAATACATGATTTTAGCATATTTTACAAGAGACTTTGTAATCCCCTCAATGCACCTGGACATATGGCTAGCATCATTGATCAAAGAGCCAGGAGGCAAAATGAAAGAAGTGTGTGCTAAACCTACAACGTTCTCATCTCAACGATTAGGGCACACGATAGTTTCTTCCACCATACCGATGGCATCCACAATGCCTCATGATGATAGGAAGCTAAAATCAAAGGTGGGCAAAAAAGAGATAAAATGAGTGCCCAAACCATCTACTATCAAGGTTCCTACTACCATGGAAGTAGAGGATTCTCAAGAAGAATTTCAAGAGGTACCTCAGCATGCTTTTCCTGCATCTTTAGTAGGGTCATCTACACCGCAGGTGACCATTCATTTGTTCAATCCCATATTAGAGGATTATATCATGTAGAATGTGACATTTATGTCGATCATCGAGACTACATAGGATATAGGCCAACCACAAGCCCATTGCATTTTCATAGGGACAGTGGTACCACTGGGAGTGCCTCCTAACCAAACTAATTTCATCTATGTAGGGCTCGACCAGCTTACATCTCGCACTCCCATGGATGAGGATGATGATGAACCATTCACTATGAATGTTCATTATCTCTCTAACCTGGAATATGCCTTATGATATTTTAAGCGTTACCATTGGCATGGTTACGATCTTGGATTATTCGAGTAGGGGCATAGGAGGTCATACAAACTACAATATCAATTACCAACTGATAGGTTTGGGTTAGTATATTATATTAGATAATAGGATGAGCTCCTCGTGGCATCTTTAGACCACTTGTACCTCATTCTGGGGGGTGAAGTAGATTTTAATCCTTATCATCCCAATCTCTTCTCTTTTTGAAGGGATAATCAGTTAGTGTCTTACATCACTATAAAACCACCTAAGATATATCATGAGAACATATTGGTGGAGACCATTTCAGAACACATACCAAGAAACAACTTGGATGAACAAATCCATGGGGTATCCAATGATACAGGCCTGTAGGTTCATAACGCTAGTGTAACAGAATATTCTAAGTCAAAGGATCATTCATACGAGGATAAAGTAGAGTCTATCTCTGAGAGAGAGGGACCAATTTGTGAGTATGATAGTGATGATGATGGTGAGTCCTTTAAAAATGAGCAATCTAAGGATGAAACTAAGTTGGCTTACCTGGTACCTCTAAATTTATGTCATATGTTACCCTTGGAGATAGTCATAGAGGATGAGCAATCCTCCATTAATGATGGCAGATATCAAGAGTGGGCTTACATGGGGCCCCATATTCCTAATCTCCCAAATCCAATAGGTAGCGATGAGGGTTTTTATTACAATAGTGATGATGAAGATGAAATAGAGAGATCCTATTTGGGGCCTTCCTACTTGTAGCATCGTAATGCACCATACACTATAGAGGATATGTATAGAGATATCAATATCCATCCTCTTATTAGGGGAATACCACCGAATCTCGATGTGATTTATCATATGGTGAATCTCAATCCATCGACATACATGGAGCTCCTTGAGCCCAGTGATCCTATTTTCAAGTTTGTCCATAGATCCCCATACCCCTAGAACCATATCTTAGGGATGGAATTTATAACAATGTAGAGTCACATGCATGTGGTCCTAGAGACATAATCCATTCCATCAATATGATCTCCATTTATTTGACCACTTCACTTTGTAATCCAATCGACTCCTTCAAACCATTGTATCTTAATGTAGATTTTGTTTATTGGGATCACGTTGACTCACCACTAGAGCCTGAATATTTCTTCCCCAATGAAGAAATGCTACAACCTTTTCATTTTGCACCAGACTGTGCACATGATTTTTATCATACTGAAGATTCTTCCAATGTGAAACCTATAAACCTAGTAGATAACATTCACTTGATCCCTACACCTCACCAGGTTGAGGAGGGATTCCACATGTCAGTATAGGAAACCTTTGAAGTGGATATCAGTAGTGATCCCACAATTCCTAAGGAGGTTAGATTCAGAGAAATTTTATCTTCTAATGAGCATGCCAACCTCACCCCTCTACTAAAAGAGAGACCTGATCTCTTTTCTTGGACTTATAAAGTCATGCCTGGTCTAGATCCGAAATTGGTTACTCATAATATTTCTATAGATCTCTTGAAAAATCCAATCAAGAAAAAACTCAAGAAAATACATCCAACAGTAGCCTTAATGGTTAAATATGAATTGCAAAAGCTACTGGATGTAGAGTTTGTCATTTCCATAGACTATCCAAAATGGGTATCAAATATGGTGCCTATAGGAAAACCTAATGGAAGGATCCGTATCTGTATAGATTTTAGAGACCTCAATAGGGTAACACCAAAGGATTCATTTTCATTGCCAAATATAGATGCTCTCATATATACAACTACGGGTCATGAAATGCTCTCTCTAATGGATGGTTTTTTTGGTTACAACCAAATTTGAATTAAGCCCAAAGACCAACATAAAACCATGTTCATAATGCCATGGAGGACATTTTGTTATAAGGTTATGCCATTTGGCCTTAAGAATGTTGGTGCTACATATCAGCGGGATATGACATACATATTTCATGACTACATGCATAATATCTTGGAATATTATATCGATGACTTGTTGGCAAAGTCATTGTTGCATTTAGAGCATGTAGAGGTCTTGAGAAAGGTCTTTGATCACCTGATAGAGCATAATGTCATGTTGAATCCTAAGAAGTGCATATTTAGCGTAACTTTAGGAAAGCTCTTGGGATTCATTGTTTCAAAATGAGGGATTGAAGTAGATCCAATGAAGATCAAGATAATTTTAGAGATGCATTCTCCCATAAACATCAAGGAATTAATGAGCCTCCTGGGCAAAGTAGCACCCATAAAGTGATTTATCACACAATTATCAGATAAATTTTGACCCATGAATTGACTTCTACATAAAGGGGTCCCATTCAGTTGGGGTGAGGACTATCAAGTTACCTTTACTAAGATTAAGCACTAACTGATGATGCCACTAGTTCTAGCTCCATCAAGACCAGACGTACTATTCTTGCTATATATCAACAATCAACTTTGCATTCGGAACCATGTTAGCCCAAAATATTATGCAGGACAAATAGCAAGTCATATATTACATTAGTCGAACCTTGGTGAGTTACAAGCTAGGATATGCCTACATGGAAAAGTTATGTTTAGTAGTAGTGTTTGCAACAAAGAAATTGTGGCATTATATGTTAAGTCATATGACGTATGTCATATTAAAACAAAATACTTTGTAGTATATGATGATCAAGACGTATCATAATACACGTACGATAAAGTGGATCATGCTATTGATAGAATTTGACTTGGAATTCATTAGTTAAAATTCCATCAAGGGATAGGTCATAGCTAATCAACTGGCTAAGGTGCCTCTCATGAATAGTGGGCCTCTCACCATTGAGTTTCCTGATGATGCAGTATTTGCATTATCATAAGCACTTGAACCTAAAGAGTTGGATAATAAAGCTAATATGACATTTTTCTTTGATGGTTTGAAGTGTGAACAAGGTGGTGGTGCAAGAATAGTGTTTTTCACACTGCAAGGTGCTCCTATGCCCTTGTCATTTAAGTTGAACTTTCCTTGCACTAAAAATAATACTAAATATGAATCCCTAATCTTGGGACTCCAAATAGCTATTTCCATGAAGATCAAAAGGTTAAATATATTTTGTGATTCCCTTCTCATTATCAACCAAGTGAAGGGACTTTTTCAATGTAGGTATCCTATCTTGAAGGCCTAAAATATCTTGTTGACTCTTATCTAGCTCATTTGGAGTGGTACGACATCGAGGCAATCCATCATTCATCAAATAAATTTGCAAAAACTATGGCATATTTGGGATCCTTAATTATTTATAATCCATCTACTGGTTTTACTACCATCCATGTAAAAATGCTATCACACTCTATCGTGCAGAGTGAGGCTTTGTATAACAAATAATCAATCATCATGATTCATATAGAACTAAACCATGAATGGTTCTATAGAGCCAAATACTTTCTCAAGAGGGTGCCCTAGGGGTCACTAATCTTGCAAGGTCTTATAGGGAATGGTACTACCATTCACCATAAGGTTGTTTTCCAGTCTGGATTTATAAATGTTAAAACATAGGGGGAATAAGTTGTCTTGTTAGTTGAGCCTGAGGTCTATTAGAAATGGATGTCACAAATACATGACTTCCTAAAACATGGTGTAATCCCCTAGGGATTTTTGTGTGCTACAAAATATATATTTAAATAGAAAACAACAAAGTATGTCTTGTTAGAAGACATTTTGTATCGTCAAAGCTATGATGGAGTGCTCCTTCATTGTCTTGAGCCCCAAGAATCAGCTTGGGTAATTTTGCAAGCTCACAATAGTACATGCGATGGTCATTTTAGCAACATGGCTATCATCAAGCACATCCTTTGCATGGGCTATTATTGGTCTACTATGGAGAATTATTTTAATGTTTATGTCAAGAAATGCGTTAAATGTTAGCATCATGTTAATCTTGCACACTTGCCATCATAGGTCTTATAGCCCATTCAAGTGGTTTGGCTATTTGCTCAGTGGGGCTTGGATCTCATCGAAAAGAAATCTCCTCCATCATCAGGCCAACATGCAATCATTATTATGGCTACTAAGTACTTTACTAAGTGGGTGTAAGCAATCCCGTTAACAATGACAATTGGAGTACGTATTGTGGAGTTCATACTCACCAATATCATAAGTTGTTTTGGGATGCCATCCAAGATAATTTTTAATAATGGAACGTCATTCAAGAAAAAAAATGTGAGGGCTTTAACATCCAAGTATGAGATTAAACATAGTTTTGTGACTTCATATTATCTACAAGTAAATAGGTAAGTTGAGGCTTCAAACAAGATAGTGGTATCCATATTGAAAAATAGGGTACAAGAACACCACAAGGATTGGCACATCCAATTACCCCTTGCATTATGGGCTTATAGGACTAGCATTCATATGCCCACTAGGGCAACATCATTTTAATTGGTATATGGTACGGAGGCCATTATACCTTTATATTTGGATATTCCAACACTGCGCATCACATTGAAAGAGTTCATTGATGATGAAACTACGTGGCAAGTTCACCTAGATCAATTGATGCTACTTGATGAACATTGCATGAATGCCTTTGAGCATCTTTACATTTATTAGGAGTGCTTAAAACAAGCTTACAATAACAAAGTCCATATGAGAGACTTTGAGGTTGGTGATCTTGTACTGAAAGAGAACCAACAAAACTCAAATCTACAGTCAAAACTATGAGACAAATTTGCAACTAACTGGTTAGGTCCTTATATCATCTCTGAGAAGATTGGACCTGGGACATATCACTTAACATCTCTTGAAGGTTTTGAATAGACTAATCCTCTCAACATCCTTCATCTTAAAGTGTTCTATGCCTAAAACCATAAAAAGGCTTCAAAGGCATCTAGAAGCCCTTTGGTCACCCCATAAAATGTGGCAAAGGAATCTAAATCCTTTGGTCAAATCAAAATTTCAAAAATCCATAAAAATTAAAAAGCAATAAAATATAAAAATATTGCATTGCATTTTACATTATTGCATTTCATTTGCATCATGCATTTCACTTAGCACTTGCATTCATTTAATTGCATTGCATTAGGCATTTCCATCTGTCACACTTGCATTAGAATATGTTGTGTTTATAATCTTACAAATGATACCACGTTTGTATTTCAATCATGCATCTATGAATTATCATCATCATCCATCACCCTTGTGAGTAATTATGTTTCTCAACACAACCCTTCCTATTGCTATGAAAATATACTAGGGTTTTCCAACCATTCAACCATACCTAGTGGTCTTCTAAATATTTTGGTAGAAATTTTGCTTTGCTTTTGTAGATGAGGTCTAGTTTTGATAGCACTTAGCATATCATAATCCTATCACTAATCAACACATCTAAATAATCTTACTTAGGATAAGGAAGGACAAACACTACAAAGTGGTTTGGGTCACCTTAGATGAAAGGTTTTATTACTTGCTCATCTATGAGGAGCAGTGGTCTAGAGTAGAGGTTATTGGAAAAAGGATAAGTTCACACCCTACCCGAAGATATCCATTGCTTACATCAAAAGAGAAAAATCCTAGAGTCAACTCCTATACCTTGATAAAAAAAAAAGAAAAAAAAAAAGATAAAAGAGTATATACAAAATAAACAATGATTTTTATCACTATCTATGAGCAAGTATCCCAATAAATTGAAGAAAAAAAGAGGGTGAGCTTGAATCCCTAGAATGATCACTATTCGAAAGCCATGGAGTTATCCCCAGTATAGTAATGGGTTGAATGAATCTTGCCTAACATTGGGATAGGTCTAGCAAGTCACAGATGAGATAGCTTTAGGTGGCCTAGATTGCCTAGTGGTCTAGTCTAACTAAATCCAAACCTAGGATCGGATAGACATTTGAGGATCCCCAATACAACAATGGGTTGAATGAATCCCACCTAGCACTGGGGTATGCTTATGCCTTATCTAATATATTCATTTGCACACACAGGGGTAATGAATAACTTGATCTTTCATAGAGAAAATTTTATTTTTCATATGTCTAGTATAGTTATTATACAACTTTATTGGCAATTTTGGGTTTGAGATCCTAGCTTCTTGTCTATGAATTGTCATTGATGTCAAAAGGAAATGACATTAATGTTAAGAGGATGTGTTGGCTTCAAAGGTGGAAGATTCCAAGAGAATATTTATAAGAGAATCCGGAGAGATTCCATTGGCAATGGTTTTTATTAAAACCAATGGAGGTTCTCTTTATTATTTATTTAATTATTATTTAAAACCCTTCAAGGTTTTAATTAATTAATTATTTAATTAATTAAGGGAGAAATTATTTTTAATTTATTAAAAATACTTTAAGGGTTTTTAAACCCTTTAGAAAGCAAATTTTGATTAAATTCGAAATTACTTTTCTTTGTAGCCGACGTGTTCTAAAGTCCACGTATGGACTATAAATATGAGAAGGTTCCTAAGGTTAAACCCTCTTGGAAAATTGAAGGCAATTAATTGGTTTGGCTACGATCGAATGTTCTGTTTATGCTGCGAAAGAGGAGAGCTCGTGGTTTGAAAAGCTTTTGGAAAGCTTGACCGTTTATGTGGAAGGAAGTCCATCTTGGACTTCGTAAGCCCCTTGTGGGCTAGTGGCAGCGAAGGCTGCGTTTGGGCCTTGCGTAGGCAGAGGTCTGTGTTTCAATGCCTGCGGAGGGAGTTGTGCATGGATTAGTCACGTTTTTATTAAAACGTGTTTTGTGCCACGAATTTCGGATTCTTCAAGGGCAGCCATTATAAGGTGTGATTATTTTCTTGATATGATTTTTGGCATTGTTTAAAAGACATAGGAGAAATAAGGGGATATTTCTTTGGTTGTATTTTTGAGATTAGTCTTTTGCTATGCTAAATTTAAAAATGGAGATATAAGGTGTAAGTTTTGGTTGTTGTGTTTTTGGTTTCTTTGGTGGTTGTTTTTAAAGAAGAGGAGCTAAAATATGTATTAAGGAAAGTTTTTATATATGCTCATTTATCTTGGTTCTAACCCTAACTTGGTTGGAAGTTTGAGGGTTGTGTTTGGTGACAGCTTTAAGGATCAATTTTCTTCTACTCAAAAAAGGTATGGGCACATTTTCCTTATGAGTATGATTGGTGTATGTTTTTCTTAAATAAGATTGGAGTGAAAAGTTTTTCAACTAGGTTTCCTTTGGTTGGGTGTAAATCCTACTTTATGGTTTGTTGAAGACTTCTTATGCATTGTTATCCTTGATGAGAGTTTTGGTGAATGCATAATTCTGGTTTGAGGTAGTGGAAGCATTGTGCACTAGGGTTTATGTTTGTGAATCTTTCGACTTACTTTGAGTTGGTGAAACCCTTGGTTCGTTGTTTTGAGTTTGATGGTTGAGTTGCTTCCATAGAGGTTGTTTGATCAAGTTATTGCTTTACTTGATTCATGATATTGGGCTTACTCCATTGAGTTGATTTGAGCAAGTTATTCTTTGCATTTGGTGATATTGTGTTGGTGGTTGTTTTGTTCAAATATCTTTGGAGGGAAAAGGATTTCTACTTGTTTCCTTTTCTTGTGATGATTGGTTGAATGCTTCAAGGTTGATGTTGAGTTGAATGGTGTTGATTGACTAAACCTTGTTTGATGATCATTGTTGTTGAAACCCTAATTGATGGTGAAAATAACATGAGTATCATTGTTATGTGATTCTTTGCATAGTTGGCAATTGTTGGGGTTTCATGTTCTTGAAAGAAAACATTCTATCCTATCCATTTCAGATATTGAGTTGAGTTTTCAGATTTGAGATTGAGATTGAGCTAAGTTGATTTGAGTTGAGTTTTGAGATTGAGATTTGAGTATAGAATATATTGAGTCTCTAAAAATTCTCTTTATGCTTCTATGAGTTTGAAAAATCACATTGGGTCTCTAACAATTCACTTTGTGATTTCCTACTAAGAAAGTTTTTCTTGGTGAGCTTGCTAAGTTTTTGGACAGGTTTCGGTGGGGACTTGTGAGTAGTTTTTGGATAGGTTCCGATGGGGACTTGTGAGAAATTTTGGACAGGTTCCGGTGGGGACTTGTGAGCAGTTTTTGGATAGGTTTCGGTGGGGACTTGTGAGCAGATTTGGACAGGTCCTAGTAGAGGACTTGTGAGCTGAGTTTGATAGTTCTATCAGAGAACTTGAGGATAGAGGTGAATTGGTTCTATGAGAAGAACCTGAGGATAGATTTGGCAAGTCTTTGAGAAGGCTTGTATGCAGAGGATTGATTTGTTCAAGATTTGGACATATATGACAGAAAAAGGAAGACTTGTACTAGAACGACTGACTATGTTTGGTACAGATTGCTGAGCTACTGTGGACATGATCATAGAAGGCAGAGGTCTCTTAGGCTAAGCATTAAGGACAAGAGGTCTTCGGTGGAAAGGAGTTCCACGTGCTGGCAAGAGGTAGAGGTAGTTGATCTTTTGAGGGATCATTTCTAGAGCATAGGGGAAGGTATCTCCTTTGATCAGAGGCTCATAAATTATGATTGGGGGAAGGTATATCTTTTGAGCAGAGGCTCATAAATCTGATTGGGGGAAGGTATCTCCTTTGGGCCAAGGCTCATAAACATTGTAATTGGGAAGTATTCCCAAAGAACTTTGAGATAACTTTTAGAGAAAAGTTTTGTGGACGTAGCCCAGCCATTCTGGGTGAACCACGTTAAAATTGGTGTCACTTTGTGGATGTTATTATGCATTGATTTGGGTATATTACTTTACTATTTTTAAGTATAAAGGAAAAAGTAAAAAGAGGTCTTATACTATTCACCCCCCCTCTCAATATAAGCTTGTGTTCTTCAATTGGTATCAGAGCCGATGCCTTCGAAAAGTTTAACAACTTGAAGGAAAAGCTAGTAAAGAACACAATGGATAATTCAAAAGCAATGAATGCAATCCTGAAAGGCTTACAGAAATCAAATCTCACCAAAGTGATTCACTGCAAGACAACTAGTGAAATGTGGAATCAGTTGAAGGTGGTTCATACAGGTGATACAAATGTTAGAAAGGCCAAGTTGAGACACTTCAAAGGTATGTTTGAACAACTCAAGATGAATGATGATGAAAATATTAGTGACTACATGCTTCGTATGGATGAGGTTGTTAACTCCATGAAAGACTTAGGTCTTGAGCTTGCTAAAAATGATGTTTGTGATAAGATTTTAAGATCTCTTCCCAATAGATTTAGTGAAAATATTTCTGCTATTGAGGAAGCTAAAGATTTGGATAAGTTGAAAAAGGATGAGCTCCATAGTATACTTGCAGCATTTGAGTTGAGAACTCAAGTGAAGGTTGATGTCAAGAAAGATGCAACTTTCAAGGCTACCAAGGAATCCAAGGGTAAACAGCTTCAAGATAGTGATGAGTCTTCTAGTGATGAAGAGGCATATTACAACAAGAAAGGCAAGTTCTCTAGAAAGCACAAAAGTATGAAAAATATAAGATGTTTCAATTATGGAAAGTTTGGTCATTATGCTACTAACTGTACTATTCCCAAGAATGAAAGTGATGAAGATAAACAGGATTCTAAAAGGCACAAGCATCACAGGAAAAACAAATATGAGCACAACAATCAAGGAAAGAGGTATTCTCACAAGCACAAGAAGATTTTCTACCTAGACAAAGCAAGTAAGTGTTCTAGTAGTGATAGTGAAAGTTCTTCAAGTGATGATGAAAATGAGATGTTGTTCATATTAGAAAAAGAGGAAGAACCGAAACATAGATTCATTATCATGAAATGTCTTAAATGTGGAAATTTTGGTCACCTTGAGGATGATTGCACAAATAATGATTTGGTTTCTAGTATGTATGAGGATGCTTCAGAAAACTATAAGGAAGATGCATGTATGGTTTTTGAAAAGGGTAGCACCTCTAGTGATAAGAAATCTAGAAAAGGCTTTGATAATTAAAAAGGAAATCAAATAAAGGATCTTGAAAGTGAACTTATTAGTGCTCTTAGTGTTTTGTAAAAGGAAAGAAAGAAGAATGCTAGACTCAAGGATAAGTTAGATGAATGTTGTATGGAGAGATGATTTTATAGAAAGTTGTGACTTCTCTATAGCTAAGACACAAGAACTCAAGGATGAGTTAGAGTCTAAGGTTCTTGAGTATAATGAGTTAGAACAGAAAATGGCTTCTTTGAAAGAGGAAACTAAAGAGTACAAGGATAAGCTTTACAGGTTTCAAGATAGCTCCAAAAAGGTTAAGTCACTCATCAAAGGTCAAAGAAAGACAAAAGATAAAACAGGCCTTGGTTTTGTTAAGCCACACAAGGAACAAGTTGGAGAGTCTAGTAAGAGACTCCAAAAAGAAGAGAGTTCTAATGAGGAAAGCATTTCAAAAAAGGAGTCCTTGAGTGATAGATGCATAGAAACAGAAAATAGGAAACAGAAAAAGGGGAGAAATTTTACAGGACCTAGAAGGTCATTTATAAGAAAGTTTAATGGCAGATGTTTTGCTTGTCACAGGTTTGGTCACATGGCTTCACATTGCATGACTCAAGTAAGGAAGGTAAATGACAGTTTCAGAGGTGGTAATTTCTTTCAAGGGTATTTCTACTCTTGTAAACAGTTTGGGCATAAGGCAATTTTTTGCAAGGCTAATAACAGGAACAGGGTTAGTTAGAACAGGTGGATTCAAAGAATAGGTATGCCTAAAAGAAATAACATTGTTACTTGTTATAAGTGCAACAATGAAGGTCACATAGCTAGACAGTGTAGAGCTAAACTTCCAAGGTACAAAAACAGGAACAGTGGTATGAATAGGTCCAAGGATCAAGGCATGGATAAGAATAGGAATGATAACAGGAACAGGAATAGTGACAGGAATAGGAACAGGAATATGGACAAGGAGAACAAGAGAAGACATGGTAAGGCAGCTATAGACACTGATGATGATCAGTGCCTGTTGGGAGTTTTACTCCCACCTCGGAATTAAACACCTCAATAGGAGGTGGGGGAGGGACTAAGCTAAGAGGCTCATTCTTAGTCCCAAGCCCCAAAGGTGACCCTTTGCCATTGATGACAAAGGGGGAGAGATATGAGTAAGGGGGAGAGCCTCAAGACAGGGGGAGTTGTTTATGTTGAGTTTTTGTGTTGTTGAGAAGCATGGTTTGCCATCAATGACAAAGGGGGAGATTGTTGGCAATTTTGGGTTTGAGATCCTAGCTTCTTGTCTATGAGTTGTCATTGATGTCAAAATGAAATGACATTAATGTTAAGAGGATGTGTTGGCTTCAAAGGTGGAATATTCCAAGAGAATATTTTTAAGAGAATCCGAAGAGATTCCATTGGCAATGGTTTTTATTAAAACCAATGGAGGTTCTCTTTATTATTTATTTAATTATTATTTAAAACCCTTCAAGGTTTTAATTAATTAATTATTTAATTAATTAAGGGAGAAATTATTTTTAATTTATTAAAAATACTTTAAGGGTTTTTAAACCCTTTAGAAAGCAAATTTCGATTAAATTTGAAATTACTTTTCTTTGCAACCGACGTGTTCTAAAGTCCACGTATGGACTATAAATATGAGAAGGTTCCTAAGGTTAAACCCTCTTGGAAAATTGAAGGCAATTAATTGGTTTGGCTGTGATCGAATGTTCTGTTTACGTTGCAAAAGAGGAGAGCTCATGGTTTGAAAAGCTTTCGAAAAGCTTGACCGTTTATGTGGAAGGAAGTCCGTCTTGGACTTCGTAAGCCCCTTGTGGGCTAGTGGCAGCTAAGGCTGCATTTGGGCCTTGCGTAGGCAGAGGTCTACGTTTCGATCCCCATGGAGGAAGCTTTGCATGGATTAATCACGTTTTTATTAAAACGTGTTTTGTGTCACGAATTTTGGATTCTTCAAGGGCAGCCATTATAAGGTGTGATTATTTTCTTGATATAATTTTCGGCATTGTTTAGCATTGTTTAAAATACATAGGAGAAATAAGGGGATAGTTCTTTGGTTGTATTTTTGAGATTAGTCTTTTGCTATGCTAAATTTAAATTTGGAGATATAAGGTGTAAGTTTTGGTTGTTGTGTTTTTGGCTTCTTTGGTGGTTGTTTTTAAATAAGAGGAGCTAAAATGTGTATTAAGGAAAGTTTTTATATATGCTCATTTATCTTGGTTCTAACCCTAACTTGGTTGGAAGTTTGAGGGTTGTGTGTGGTGACAGCTTTAAGGATCAATTTTCTTCTACTCCAAAAAGGTATGGGCACATTTTCCTTATGAGTATGATTGGTGTATGTTTTTCTGAAATAATATTGGAGTGAAAAGGTTTTCAACTAGGTTTCCTTTGGTTGGGTGTAAATCCTACTTTCTGGTTTGTTGAAGACTTCTTATGCATTGTTATCCTTGATGAGAGTTTTGGTGAATGCATAATTCTGGTTTGAGGTAGTGGAAGCATTGTGCACTAGGGTTTATGTTTGTGAGTCTTGCTACTTGCTTTGAGTTGGTGAAACCCTTGGTTGGTTGTTTTGAGTTTGATGGTTGAGTTGCTTCCATAGAGGTTGTTTGATCAAGTTATTGCTTTACTTGATTCATGATATTGGGCTTACTCCATTGAGTTGATTTGAGCAAGTTATTCTTTGCATTTGGTGATATTGTGTTGGTGGTTATTTTGTTCAAATATCTTTGGAGGGAAAAGGATTTCTACTTGTTTCCTTTTCTTGTGATGATTGGTTGAATGCTTCAAGGTTGATGTTGAGTTGAATGGTGTTGGTTGACTAAACCTTGTTTGATGAGCATTGTTGTTGAAACCCTAATTGATGGTGAAAATAACATGAGTATCATTGTTATGTGATTCTTTGCATAGTTGGCAATTGTTGGGGTTTCATGTTCTTGAAATAAAACATTCTATCCTATCCATTTTAGATATTGAGTTGAGTTTTCAGATTTGAGATTGATATTGAGCTGAGTTGATTTGAGTTGAGTTTTGAGATTGGGATTTGAGTATAGAACATATTGAGTCTCTAAAAATTCTCTTTATGCTTCTATGAGTTTGACAAATCACATTGGGTCTCTAACAATTCACTTTGTGATTTCCTACTAAGAAATTTTTTCTTGGTGAGCTTGCTGAGTTTTTGGACAAGTTTCGGTGGGGACTTGTGAGCAGTTTTTGGACAGGTTCTGATGGGGACTTGTGAGCAATTTTTGGACAGGTTCCGGTGGGGACTTGTGAGTAGTTTTGGATAGGTTTCGGTGGGGACTTGTGAGTAGATTTGGACAGGTCCTAGTAGAGGACTTGTGAGCTGAGTTTGATAGTTCTATCAGAGAACTTGAGGATAGAGGTGCATTGGTTCTATGAGAAGAACCCGAGGATAGATTTGGCAAGTCTTTGAGAAGGCTTGTATGCAGAGGATTGATTTGTTCAAGAGTTGGATAGATCTGACAGACAGAGGAAGACTTGTACTAGACTGACTGACTGTGTTTGGTACAGGTTGCTGAGCTACTATGGACGTGATCATAGAAGGCAGAGGTCTCTTAGGCTAAGCATTGAGGACAAGAGGTCTTCGGTGGAAAGGAGTTCCACGTGCTAGAAAGAGGTAGAGGTAGTTGATCTTCTGAGGGATCATTTCCAGAGCATAGGGGAAGGTATCTCCTTTGATCAGAGGCTCATAAATTTTGATTGGGGGAAGGTATCTCCTTTGAGTAGAGGCTCATAAATTCTTATTGGGGGAAGGTATCTCCTTTGGGCCGAGGCTCATAAACATTGTAATTGGGAAGGATTCCCAAAGAACTTTGAGATAACTTTTAGAGAAAATTTTTGTGGACGTAGCCTAGCCATTCTGGGTGAACCACGTTAAAATTGGTGTCACTTTGTGGATGTTATTATGCATTGCTTTGATATTGCTTTGGGTATATTGCTTTACTGTTTTGAAGTATAAAGGAAAAATTAAAAAGAGGTCTTATACTGTTCACCCCCCCCTCTCAGTATAATATTGTGTTCTTCAAACTTTTGATAAGTCAACTAGGGTGTTTGAGTCTCATGGAAAACCTCAAAAATTCCTAAATAGCAACAATCAAATCACAATCATCAATGATCAATTTCTTTTTATAAGATTTTTTTTATTAAAGACTATTCATAATATAGGTTAGATACCATATGGATATTAGAAATGATATTTAAATGACCATTGACTATGTTATGCATATTATTTTAACTTACAAGAGATTATGAATAGAAATAATATATCATGGCATAGCATACATGGGGTTTAATTGATTAATTATTATGATAAGATATATCAATTACAGTTCATGATTGTTATACATTCTATGGTGTCATCCATTAGATTGTTAAACTCATAATTACATCCATACATTATGTTTTAAGTGATTAAAGCATACATGTCCATTTACAATAAATCATCATCATGAAAATTATGCAGTACATACATGGCATGAATCATGTCATAACATCATAAATTAAATGCATACAAGTATAGTAAATTAAACATGCATTTACAAATCAAACATTGCATTCATATGCATCCATCATAAGTAGTCCATATACATATATATCATTGCATCTAATCATACATCACATAGATATCTAGTGCATGTCATCTATACATCACACCATATAGCATAAAATAATCATAATATATCAGCATTTCATCCATATGCATCTCATAAACATAAATCAAATAAATTACACATATAATGAGTCTCAAATTCCAGATCATATATATATATATATATATATATATATATATATGCGTGTGTGTGTGTATCCAAAAAGAAGTACATTGGCATATGTCCAAAATACTCGTAGGCTACAACTATGTAGGTCCTCAATATTACACTCAAAAATGGTATAGCAACATCTGATATAGATTCATAATAAGTAGTGCCTGCACCCCCAGTCTGTGAGACTCCACCATCATCTCCACCCTCCCTATGAGTCCACCTGGAACTAGAACCTGAGGTCCTCTCAATCCTATGTGTCCTATGGATAGAACAAGCTGAAGACTACCCTGTCTCCTGAGTATGAGTCCTCTAAGATCCTACATCTATGGTCCTCTCAGGAACCTCACCCTCAAGTAGATCAATCTCTCCATTCAAGAGAGATATGTAAGTAGCATCTGATGATCGCTTGCTGATATGACACTACAGTAGAGCCCACAGCCTCTTGATCTCTACCATCGGGTCCATCCCTACTAGTCCCTATACTATTGGAGTAATTGGATCCATAGTAATAGCCTGTGAAGATGAGGGATATCCCATAATAGACTTGAGCAAGTCACGCTCTATGGTCATAGTATATAGCTAAGCTTGTAGGAGACTACGCTACCTTATGATCCTTTGGATATTCGTATCCACCATGGTGAGCTATGTCCAAAGAGCTATCCTATCCTCCTCATAGTTGCACCACTGATTCTACCCTGCTATGAGTTGTGACTATAGGGAACTAACCCATGCTTGCAAGGTAGCTATAGATATATCTCTCCCTAGGATCTGCATCTAGAGTGTGCCCACCTAAGTCTATAAGCTAACCACTTGAGCCATGAGCTACCCAATCTTGTTGTCAGGTGTTGCCTCACCCTCTGCTAGTGCCTTGCCCTCCTCCTCAACTTGTAGGGTCTCCTCTACAGCTCCTCACTCACCCCATCCACCCTAAGTCCTCTAACAGACTCAGAATCCATAAGGATCAACCTCTACTCCCTTTGCACCCTCTGCTACTATGTCATCTTCTAGTCTACCCAGTTGGCCAACTAAGCCTAGCCATAGCTTGATCATCCACCAAGTATCATAGTCAGTCGTTGTCCCTATTTTTTTCAAGCCTGACTCTCGAAATTCATCATCCTCATCACCCAAAGGATTCACCTGAGGCCATGTGAGATCTCTCTCCATAGTGATATGTGATGAGCACCAAAAATGCTCATTTTATATACACGGTTAAGGAGAATTATCACTGGTTCAATTAGGATATGAGATATATTTTATATAACTTATGCATATAATTGATAGAAAATTTGGTATTATGCTTGATTGGTTTTTTTAGTGGGAAATATGTATAAATGCAGGTTTTATTACTAATATGGTGTTTTCTAGTCTACATCCACTTGGACCTGACATACTTCTACTTTCAAAGACTAAGGCATGAGAGTAGGTGCCTTCCTCTTCAAGGAAGGTGCCCAATAGAAGTATGCACCTTCCTCTTCAAGGAAGGTACCAAGCAGAAGTAGGTGCCTTCCTCTTCAAGGAAGGTGCCCAACAGAAGTATGTGCCTTCCTCTTCAAGGAAGGTACCAAGTAGAAGTAGGTGCCTTCCTCTTCAAGGAAGGTGCCCAACAAAAGTAGGCACCTTCCTTATAAGGAAGGTGCCCCCAACAGAAGTAGGCACCTTCCTTATAAGGAAGGCACCCAACAAAAGTAGGTGCCTTCCTCATACGGAAGGCACCTCCATGCCTTCATACTTTGCAAGATTTACCAAGTCAACTTTTACTGGTTGACCAAGGACTATGGAGGAGGTTGCACGTGAAGACAAAGGAGATCTATTTTAATCATGCATTTATTAAATAGAATAAAGTATTTGTTATTATTATCAACCGATTGGCCGGTTGACCTTGTAAAGCTCTTAAAGCATATTATTATTTTTAGGATGCATTAGTTTAGGATTTGTTGTTACGTACACCTAAGGATGTTTATATTTATCCTTCTAGTGAATGAACATACTTTAAAATAGAAGAATAAAATATGTGTAGAATCAATTGTAACTAAATCACATCACGTGATTAAAATAGATTGATTTGTTATTGTAATGAGATCTGGCTGCGCTTTATATAAAGACGTAGGCCAAATGAAAAAAAGGGGGATGAATGATTAATTTTACACAACTTATTTTATTTTATTGTTTAATTAATTAAGAGTGCAACTCCTCTTATTTGAGAAAGCTCTACGTAGCTAGCCGAGCGGACTATCTGTGGGAGCTTGGGCCCACTCCCTGCAGTAGTCCTCCCCTGTTTAATTTGTGCATTTGCTTTATGTAGATTAGTTTATTTCTTTATTTAATTTCAGTTGTGTGTGTTTATTTCCTCGCATTTTATTTCCACATTTTATTTCCAGCACTTTACTTTTTGTTTATAATTTATTTATTTCATTTCCCACACTTAGTTTATTTGGTTTGGCTGGAATCCAATTACACAAACCTCCCCACCAAACTAAATAAGGTACAACCATATTTGTTCCCCAAAACCGCAGGAATATACTATGCATGACACTCGTAAGTTTACGGACTTACCGGATTGATAATTTATGGAAGAGAAATGAATGCTTTTCGGGACATGAATTTTTTCTCACCATTTTGGCGCCATTGTCGGGGAGTGTCTAAACTGTAGTGTTCTAATTTACAGGTCAGATAAAAAGCCTGTTTAAAATTACTTGTAGATCTTTTACCTGAGAAGTGTGAGTCCACCAAGGGCATTTTTATAAGGCCAAAAAAATAGTTGTCGGCACAGTCAGAGCCAAATCCCATAGGCAATTATTTATATTTTTTTTAGCTTCTCAGGTAAACGTGGGAATGAACCTGATGTACCAAATTAAGTGTAGAAGTAGGAATAAAACATGTTGTTGAAAAAAAAAACAAAATTAGAAAAAATCTGGCATTGAAGGATTTCCATCATGTTCTAAATGGTTTCAAGAAATCAAAATAAAAAGCACAACCCAAGTCTGATTGAAAATTTTTAGGGACATGTTTTTATACAGAAACCATTGAAAAATTGTGCCTCTAGAAGCTTGGTTTTAAATTAAAAAATTTTACAGGCTTGAAATTTTTGCAACGTATTGGTAAATGTTTTTTATGATGAAAATAATAATGCAGGAAAAATTACAGAACATAATTTAAAGAGAACGTCTTGTTATGGAGTATGCTCTTCACTTGCGCTTAAGGCGACCTGGTGAATCATAAACTAGCATGTGTTTTTAACAGACTGCTATGCCATTTTTTCTTCAGGTTTATAGCTCACGGATAGTCATTGGCATGCCTGCACACTTTGCCTTTACGTTGAAAGAAGTTTGGTTGTGAGGCCATGAAGGAAAATACTCTTCTCATGCTACAACATATCAGACTATTTGAAATTTTTTTTTTTTTTTTTGAGAAGACTAGTTTAGATGTAGGCATGGGGGAGACCCCACCTTCATCAATGCCGCCAACAACACAATGAATGCTATTTATAGTGTTCGTGAAAAAAAAAAAAAAAAAAGAGAGAAAAAAATAAATCATCTATTGAAAAGGCTCCAAGTTAATGAGCAAATAAAAAATAGAGTTTTATTTTGCTACTTGTTGAAAGAGAGTATCCTATTTCCCGAGGACCAGCTTGGTCCAGAAGGGAAATGAGAAATATCCAACCGGTAGCTAAATAAAATAGGGAAAGACCTTGGAAGAGATCATATTTCAAATGTCTGCACAAAGGCCACATGGTGCTTGAGCACAAAAAAAAAAAAAAAGGTGTGAATGGAGCTCAAGGTGGCTAGAAAAATAATAGCACATAAATATCATTGAGACATTTTATGAAGGCATCACACTTGAACACCCGACACATGTTGTATATAATGGAAAATATTTGTTTTTATCCTCACTTTGAGAAATAGAGGATCGTAGGGCCACTCTAACTCCACCTGTGATGTAAATAATTGAAAGTGGGAGATTATTCAGAGGCACACGATGAGAAAATAGTGCACGAAGATTAATCCATGCAATGCATACGGAGAGTCCAATACTTTAGATATGCATTAAAGCAGGATTAACATTTTTTTATGTGCTAATTGAGGAGGAGCTTGGTTGTTCAAAAATGTGAGTTGTTGGTTGTCATAAAATCCTTTCATAATGGTACATGGAATGTAACTTTCACATAGTAGGCTGCGTAGTTACCTGACTCACATGGCCTCCACTTTTGAATGCATAGTGCCAACATTGTAGTTTTTATGGTAGCATTCTCATTCTGTTAAAATATGTGAAAAAAATATACAAAAGAGAGGTAGAGTCTCACTATGGTGGAAGATAACATCAACTTTGAGAGGATCTAAAACCATGGAGAAATCTGCTTTTCACAAAAAAGTGTGAGGGCAAAGATGTTTCAGTACATGGCACATTTTGCCAAATTCTTAGGATGGATCATTGACAAACCTCCATATGTAAAAATCACCAGCTCAAATGGTTGAAGTTGACATTCTGTTCTTTGATGCAGATGATGGAAAAAAAAAATGATAATCCAAGATCTGTTCTGGTCAAGACAAAATAGACCAAAAAAAAATAGGGAAAAAAAATTAGTTAGAATTTTATTTTAATGCCTTTAGTTTAGATTTTTCTTTTATGTTTTGCAGGACAATGTGAAGTGTGAAGTAGAAAAATAAGGAGGTGTCTATGAAGATTTCATGAATTGAGAATTATATGTGGAGTTTGTAATAACACTATACAAACTATCTCATGTACCTGATCGTGTAGCATCCAATCTAGTAGGTGAAAGCTAGCAGAGTTTTACCTTGGCAACATTAGCGCCTGAAGGCAGGCTAAGTAACCCTGATCAAGCGAAAGGCTTCCAACCCAAGGTGCTTGTGAAACTTTGGGAATGTTTTGTAGCAAGGTGTGTGACTGTTACAACCTGAGTAAATGATGAGCAGAGTCAAAGATGCTACACCACGTATAAAGTAGAGTGTTGAGACAATGTTTAAGTAATGGTCAACAAGCTCTATTAACAATCACCTCACATTTACGAGAGTGGATCAGACATCGGCATGGGGGATACCCCATACCATACCAGTAGCTTGGACGAATGTTCAATCATTCATTGAAAAAAAAAAAGAGAGAGAGAGAAAGAAAAGAAAAAAAAAAGGAAAAAAAAAGGAGGATTCGTGAAAAATAAATAAATAAATAAATAAAAATAAAATAAAAGTGAAAGATGCCTTGATCATCAATAAGGTGCCTTCCACATGAATAAGGTGCCATACAATGGAGGCACCTTTTGCATGAGGAAGGTGCCATACAACGGAGGCGCCTTCCGCATAAGGAAGGCACCATACATTGGAGGCGCCTTCCACATCAGGAAGGCACCATACATTGGAGGCACCTTCCGCATCAGGAAGGCACCATACATTGGAGGTGCCTTCCGCATCAAGAAGATGTCATACATTGGAGGTTCATTTCGTATGAATAAGGTGCCATACATTAGAGGCGCCTTCCACATCAGGAAGGTGCCATACATTGGAGGTGCTTTCTGCATCAAGAAGGTGCCATACATTGGAGGCACCTTTTGTATGAAGAAGGTGCCATACATTGGAGGCACCTTCCACATCAGGAAGGCACCATACATTGGAGGCACCTTCCACATAAAGAAGGTGCCATACATTGAAGGCACCTTCCACAACAAGCAGGCTCCTTCCACAACAAGCAGGTGCCTTCCACAGCTAGCATGCGCCTTGACATCTAGGGTTCCTTGATCCATTTCTTGCACCTAGGTGATTCGATGGCACAAAGAAAAAAAAAAGAGGAATAAGTGATGAGGCACCTTGATGGCATACAGTAGAGGTGCCTTGATATAAAAAAAAAAAAAAAAAATTATGTGAATCCTCCCAATGAAAAATAAAAGGCATAGAACATGTCCTGCTTAGCATAAAAATTTCTTTTTATTTGCTTTGTAGGAAACCATGAACCAAATTGCAAGTTGTAGGTATCTTGAGAGCTAGGGCCTAACAGGAATGGATTCATGACTCCTATTTTATTGCTTTCGTGTGTGCAGGTAATCGTGCCCAATGAGTGCAATCTAAAGGCATCCTAAGAGCTAGGTCCTCAAGCACAGGCCATGATTCTTGTTTTCTAGTTTTTGTAGGTGTAGTTTCATAGTACACAACCATGAGCATGATCTGTAGGTGGAGCCGGCTTAAACTAGGCCTAACAGATGTGACATTTTGTGCCCTACAATTAGGAGTGCGGTGAAGCAAAAAAGACACTTACTTCCCACCAAGAAGAGAGTGCCTACAATAAGTCCAATACAACAGTAACTTTTTCCACCTGGATGAAGGCACCAATAAGCAATTTTCTTCTCCCTTCGATGGGGGTACCTATTGTTCAGTGTGGGACCTGACATTTTGAGGGCTGCAGACCTATTGCATAGAGGGACCTATTCTTGGCGATAAGGGCATAACCAATTTAAGCGGGGGAATATGCGGGTGAACCAGAACCTCCCATAAAAAAAAAATGGGGAGTTCGGAAGGCTGTTGTCATGAGGACGTGACAATTTTTAGACATGGGTGGAAATATGCCTTAGTGTCGACACCTAAATTACTCCTATGAAGAAAAAAAATAGCTAAATAAAATGGGGGAGGAGTTTGAAAAAAATAGATGTCAAATATTTGTTTCCTTCGAAATCAACGCATGGTAAGTAGGCACCTTACTCTTCAAGAAAGGTACCTAAAGAAGGTAGGTGCCTTCCTCTTCCAAGAAGGCACCAAGAAAATATAAGCACCTTCCTCTTCCAGGAAGACACCAATAGAAGGCCAGTGCCTTCCTATTCTAGGAAGGCACCAAAAGAATGCAAGCACCTTCCTCTCTATAGGAAGGCACCACAGAAAGGCACCCATAGGAAGGCACCCACAGGAAGGCATCATAGGAAGGCACCCACAAGAAGGCACCCACAGGAAGGCACCACAGGAAGGTGCCATAGGAAGGCGCCACAGGAAGGTGCCACTAGAAGGCAAGTGCCTTCCTCTCATAGGAAGGCGCCATAGGAAGGTACCGATAGGAAGGTGCCACAGGAAGGCACCAACAGGAAGGCACCACAAGAAGGTGCCACTAGAAGGCAAGCACCTTCCTCTCATAGGAAGGTGTCCACAGGAATGCACCCACAGGAAGGTGCCACAAGAAGGCGCCAACAAGAAGGCACCACAGGAAGGCACCAAAAGAATACAAGCACCTTCCTCTCATAGGAAGGCACTGACAGGAAGGTGCCACTAGAAGGCAAGTGCCTTTCTCATAGGCAAGGCACCCCTGTTCTTCGCTCATTGACTAGACAAGCATGACATGGGCAACAAAGATTGGTGCAATTCTAACACTATGTCATGTAGGTTAATTTTGGGATTGCACCAACATATGAGAACATCCTACCAACACCAGCACATATAGCACATACATCTTAGCAATGCACCTGACATATGTCATGAATGATGAAAGAAATATTGTTTTTCCTCACTCCAAAAAACAAAGGAATGCAGTGTTGTTCCAATTATGCATGCAAAAGAAATAATTCAGAGGGGAGATCATTTTGGATGCACACGTGTCAGGTATAAATTTTAATATTCATCCTGTAAATGCATTCAGAGAGAGATACGTCAATGCAGGATTAAAATATTTTTTGTGCTATTGAGAAAAAGCTAGATATTTCAAAGTTTAGAGTCACCAGCTCAGTTGTTGCAGATTGACTCTGTTCTTTGATGCAGAGGATGAAAAAAAAATCGAAAAAAGAAAGAAAAAAAAAGGGAGAGTCAAGATCTGTTTTTTTCATGGTAGAACAGATAAAGATACATATAAATAAATAAATAAAATCTCCAGGAGCACCAACGTGAAGACGTCTCACACCACCAGCATCATATATATCAAATTCTATGAAATTCACCCAGGTATATACTAATTTTCTTTTTAATTATGTGTATAGTTATTTTAAAATCATTTCTATGTTAAAACCAGTCGATGCCTCCATAGTTTTTCAAAACCTCCCATTAGAATTCAAACACATGATGTGCCTTGAAAAAAATATAATTAAAAAAAAAAGGAGAGGCTATGGCATCTACATGAATAAATTTGGCATCATTTTCATTGCCGCCTCCTGACAATGGTAGTCATCTTGAGCGAACACATATAAATGATGCTATTCTCTACCACAAAGGAGGTTCTAAAGATGCCAAATATGTTTCAGATGTGGGTAAAATTAGTAGCTGGTGATTGCACTTGTTTTAAACAAATTTGGTCTCACCAAATTTGACTAATGTGCAACACTGGAAAATTCTAGCATTAGTGCAGTGGTAATTTTCCCTAAATAGTGTGGTCACGATTTAACTATTTATCCGCAATGATTAGTCAGGATGTGTTTCTGACTTCTTCTAGTGCCGCATCACTCTATGGATGAAGAATAGCAACACTCAATGAAAAAAACACAGTTCTGAATAAAATAATAGTACTAAAAAAAAGCAGTAGTGCTGAATGGAAAAAAAATAGCAGCACTCAGCGGCAGAGAAACAAAGATGTTGAAGGCCATTAAAATAAATTAAAAAAAAAAGAGGAAAAAAATATATATATCCCAGGTGTTGTTGTCACGAAGACATGACAATTTTTTGCATGGTCAGCCTACGAGAGGGATAACTTCACCTTTTGGTGCCACAAGGGCGTGGCACATGTTAGGCATAGGGGGATTATGAGCACCAAAAATGCTCATTTTATATACACGGTTAAGAAGAATTATCACTAGTTCAATTAGCATATGAGATGTATTTTATATAACTTATGCATATATAATTGATAGAAAATTCGGTATTATGCTTGATTGGTGTTTTTAGTGGGAAATATATATAAATGTAGGTTTTATTACTAATATGGTGTTTTCCAGTCTACATCCACTTGGACCTAACATACTTCTGCTTTCAGAGACTAAGGCATGAGAGCAGGTGCCTTCCTCTTCAAGGAAGGTGCCCAGCAGAAGTATGTGCCTTCCTCTTCAAGGAAGGTACCAAGCAGAAGTAGATGCCTTCCTCTTCAAGGAAGGTGCCCAGCAAAAGTATGCGCCTTCCTCTTCAATGAATGTACTAAGCAGAAGTAGGTGCCTTCCTCTTCAAGGAAGGCGCCCAGCAGAAGTGGGTGCATTCCTTATAATGAATGCGCCCCCAACAGAAGTAGGCACCTTCCTTATAAGGAAGACGCCCAACAAAAGTAGGCACCTTCCTCATACGAAAGGTGCCTCAATGCCTTCATAATTTGCAAGATTTACCAAGTCAACTATGATTGGTTGACCAAGGACTATGGAGGAGGTTGCACGTGAAGATATAGGAGATCTATTTTAATCATGCATTTATTAAATAGAATAAAGTATTTTTTATTATTATCAACCGATTGGCCGGTTGACCTTATAAAGCTCTTAAAGCATATTATTATTTTTAGGATGCATTAGTTTAGGATTTGTTGTTACGTACACCTAAGGATGTTTATATTTATCCTTCTAGTGAACGAACATACTTTAAAATAGAAGAATAAAATATGTGTAGAATCAATTGTAACTAAATCACATCACGTGATTAAAATAGACTGATTTGTTATTGTAATTAGACCTGGTTGCGCTTTATATAAAGATGCAGGCCAGATGAACAAAATGGGGATGAATGATTAATTTTACACAACTTATTTTATTTTATTGTTTAATTAATTAAGAGTGCAACTCCTCTTATTCAAGCAAGCTCTACGCATCTATCCGAGCAGACTATTTGTGGGAGCTTGGGCCCACTCCCTACAGTAGTCCTCCCCTGTTTAATTTATGTATTTGCTTTCTGTAGATTATTTTACTTCTTTATTTAATTTTAGTTGTGTGTTTTTATTTCCTCGCATTTTATTTCCACATTTTATTTCCAGCACTTTACTTTTTGTTTATAATTTATTTATTTCATTTCCCGCACTTAGTTTATTTGGTTTGGCTGGAATCCAATTACATAAACCTCCCTACAAAACTAAATAAGGTACAACCATATTTGTTCCCAACACCGTAGGCATATACTGTGCATGACACTCATAAGTTTACGGACTTACCGGATTGATAATTTATGGAAGAGAAATAAATGTTTTTTGGGACATGAATTTTTGCTCACCAATATGGTGATAGATGATGGGCAACTCAGGGACATCCTATCAGATACCAAACCACCTGGTGACATAGGAGAAGTAGAAGAACTCTCATACGTTAGTCTTGCACTCGAGGAGCCATCTATCTTTATGTGTCCATCATAGGTAGTCATCAGCCTCTACCCATGTAGGGTAGTCTAGGTATAGCCACCACTCAACCTAGCCTGATTGCAATCATACAAACTATTCAATGTAGTAGCTTAGGTCCCCTATGCGAGACCTGATCTTGAAGCCCTCATGCTCTTGAGGTCAGCATGTTGTATTTTACTACCACTTCATAGTAATATCTATGATCTCTATAGGTAGTCCTATGGGGTGCTCTATGGTGATGTGCTACCAATCCTAGATCTATAGTAGAAGGCTATAGTCAATGCCCACTCTGCTTTGCTATGTAATCTAATACATCTCATTATAGAGCTATGCAAGTAAAGCACTCCCCCAAGACAAGATAAGTAGACTATGGGAAGTGCTGGTGAGGACATCACACATACTATCTAGGAGGATCCAAGGGAATGTCACTCCTAAAGTTTTGGGGAGCACGATCTGGATGATCATGTGCATAAATATGATAGCTTACTAAGAAAATACCTGCTTATTGTACCAATGCTCTATGTGGACTGCTTCATGGTCCGAGTGTAGTTATGCCTCATAAATATGGATTCCAAAGACCCTGGTGAATACTACATCCTTCATCTCTGTCGATAAAAATATGATGGCCTCACCATCCATAGGAAGTCTAAAGATGCAATACACATCCTCAAGGGTCACTATCATATCACTTGTTGGTAGGTGAAAGGTGTTGATCCACATATTCCAACATCAGGCCAATGCATTCATGTAGGCCTGGTCAACCCAGATGGTGGGTAATCTCAAGACATAGATGAATCCCACCATTTTCAACCAGTCTCACTCTACCAGTAGGAGGACACCACACAGGTTTTGAAGGATCTCAGATTCCTTCGCTCGCACAGTAAGAGTCTAGTCAAAAGCATAAAAATAACAAAATCAATAAAAAATAGTAAAAATGACCTAAAAATATTAACAAAATCACAAAGTCTTTAAAAAACACAAAAACATTGAAAAATGTACTCAAAAATTGCAAAACAATTGAAAAAAGCACTTTAAAAGATCAAAAAAATCAATTAAATTTGGGAAAAAAATTATAAAATTTGAAAAAATTCAAAAATTTCCTAAAGTTGCCTAACCGCATATGGGACCCACGGTCGGTGCCAACGATCAATTTTATGATCGTTGGAATTTTATTCTAGCCATGTTTGATAGTCGTGGCCCCCAATTTTCCAATTGGAAGCCATGTCTGCCACCCGCAACTAAGCATAGTAACATTTTTAGGGTCACATGCCATCCCAAAAATCCCCCAAAATTAAACCCACCCATCTACTCTAACCTATGCTAAATCCTAGACTAGGGTGAGGTTTATTATTGGTAGTTTAATATGGTTCATTTAGCTCATTAATTAATGAGTTCATTTTAAACTAGTAAGTGTTAATAATGGTCATGGTTTTGTGTGCTACCTTCGAAGCACCAGTGCCTCCATTGGTGGATACCTCAGGCTGGTCCACCATTGATTAGGTTGGTAGAGAAGTTGATTTTACGATAGCGTTCCGTATAAAATGTTATTACTCACCTCTCAGAGCTCTTATGTTTGTAGTTGGCAGTTGGAAAATAATGATGTCAAAAATGATAGATTTTTCTTAAATATTTTCCATTTTGCCTCCGACCGTGGTTGACACCCATGGGTGTAGAATTAGGGTTTGTCAACCATGTGTTTGAGCCGCGGCTAAGAAAAATGTAAAAATTAGTTGTGTCTGATAAACACGGCTAGAAACCTACAATAAATGCTTCAAAATCCCACCGTGATGAGTTTCAAAATTCCAAATTAAAAATATCCACCTGACCAAAATTTTCAAAAATATTAAAAATAACAAAAAAATTAGATAATTCACAAGCCAAATGTACCTCGTATCTAGTTATTTACCCTATACACTTGGCGGTTGTAGTGAATGGTTCCCCATGCAATCTGGCAATATGAGTAAATTACAATAAGGATATTTGGGGCAAATTCATCATCGCAAAATTTATATGCTTCATTTCAATCCCAAAGAATGCCTTGGAGGCTAGACTGCCCCATGGGAACGAAGCAATCATGTCAATTCTTCTATGACATTTTTAGTAGATCATCGAACAATATGATTCAACACATGCCTAATTGGAATTGTTATCACCTTGATTCCCTAAGAAGGCCTTCATGTCTAGACCACTCCACAGGATATAGATATACAATTACTATTAATAGTTATAATCATAGCTAATTAGGCCTAGCCAAGTATCAAAGTGCTAAACCTTAAATCATTTAGATCAATCATCATGGTCAAGCGACTCATCGCTTTACTAATTTTCATTACCCTCATCGACTCATCGCTTGAGGGGGTAGTCATAATATCATAATCATAATCAAAGTCAACAGAATATCCCTTGATCTTATCAAAATTGCATTCGTCTTACGAATCATTGCCAACAACTATCATAAGCTTACCCTTTGTTGGGGCAAAAAGCAAATATGACAGTTGAGTTTGTGCTCTCTGCATTTCGTATCTATAGGTTCAAACAACTTGTAGCAGTGATAAAATCTACCCGATTGAGATAGGACAAGTATAATTTCTTTTAATTTAAGCCTTCCATCTAGTTGGAAGCAATAATTCTAGGATGCGTATCCTTTTGCAGGACCTCGGGCATCTAATGTTGATTAGATTAATGATCATCATGCAACCTACGATATTTTTTTAGGTCTATTTTTGCTTAGCATTGTTTGATCTCACAACGCATCTCAAAATGGGAATCTATAGACACCTAAAACACATCATGTCGAGGTGACTACTCATATGGGTTATGCTAACAGACCATATGAAAGATCTTGGATAGATTCCAATGTGAGGCAGTGCTTCTAGCCACTCAATTTAGGTATTTTGGCCTAGTCAGTTTTGGTCATGGCTGACACCCATGGTTAACAGGTTTGATCATGCCTCAGAGCCATGGTTAGACTTTAGAATAATTTTGATCTCAACTAACCCAAATCGATTACAACGACCAAGTTGTTTGAGTTTCAAATGGTTTGTATACGAAATCTTCTAGAAGTTTCCATTCAACTACCCTAACTAAAGTTTCTTGATCTTGGCTTCTCCATGAATCCAATACAAGGCCTTCCTAAGAGCTATAAGACCCCCTCAAAATTGGGGAAGGAGAGAGATAATTTTATAATTATGAGTAGTGAAGCCTTGGTGAAGTGCATACTCACTTGCATCCATTGAGAGGAACACTTTTGTTGCCCAATTGGAGATCAAAATGGTACTTGAAGCCATGAAGGTCCTAGGAACCTAGGAGAATCAAGAAACCCAATTGAGGGCCTTCAAGCATGAATCTGAGCAATTCAACCATCAAATCCATATGAGGACACCGAGGCGACCCTTGGTCATCAATTTATCAAGGGGAATTTAAGATCTAAGCCCTGCAATGGAGAGCAAAAACATTTTTAGCTCAGCCATGGCTGTCAACCGTGGTTAACAATACTAACTATGCCATAGACCCAAATTTAGGTTTAATATTAATTTTTTTCTTGGTTTAGCAGTAGGTTTGTTTTCCATTATATTAGATTAGATGAATATATCCTATATCGGTTTTCTTAGAGACAATTATATGGTTGAATCAATGATGTAGGACACTCTTCCTTTGTTTCTTGTCATTGGGAAACTATATTAGCTATGGCTATATTTCATGCATTTTAGGATCCTAAATGCTTAATTAGGATATCAAATGAATAGATCTAAGTTTTATTTACATTCTAGATGGCAGATTTATCAAGTTTAAGATAGATTTCTATGCTTTTCATGCTTTCTTGATTTTATGTTTCATATGGCATCTTTTATACAATATTTTGATTAAAGGCCTCATCAAGAGAGGCTACCTTTGCTTCTAATGTGTTTCTTGTTGTTTCTTGATCATAGAGTTTTTAGGACTCCTTTGTTAATGCAATCAAGGCAACAAATGCCTCTTCAAAGGTGATAAGAAGGTCATACTTGACCTGGAGCAGTTCGTGTCATTTTGAAAGACTTACGAATTACACCTACCCTTGTGAGGGATTTCTTATGATTGTAACATTATATCACATTGGGTATCCCTAAGAGGGATGAACTTGTAGCCATGAATTGATTCAATTTTAATAAAAGACACCTTTATTTTGGTTATCTCAATTTTGTCAATTTATGTATGTGTTTTATGTGATTTTCAATTGTTACTAGATTAGGTGTATGTTTTTTTAAGACAATGGGATGATGAACCTATCTATGACTTTGGAAATTGTTGGAGGGTATTCATTACAAAATTTCCATTCTCCCTCCCAATGGATGAAATCATCAAATTATTTAGCAAGAGTTTCTTAAAACCCATCTCTTGGATGCTTCAACTTCATAACTATCATTCATTTGAAGAAGCCTATCATTCATTGAGGAGATAAAAATCTAAGAGGGCATAATTAATCCAAAAAATAAAGAATGGCAGAACAAGGGCCAATTTAGAAGTAATCAATCAGGCCAAAATAATTCATCATAAGCCTCTTCGTCTAGTCCATCTAATCAAGTAAATCAAGTAGTGATAAGCCAGCCCATAATGGCTCAACAAACCATGCAAGAACCGCAACAAATTGCTTATCATGCGGTCCCCTTAGTAACTCAAGAACCCATAGTGTAAAACACGACGTCAATTGTAGAAAACCCCTCCCATCGACAATACGCTCGACCCCAAAACTAATACACTCCTTTAATAGAGTTATATGTTGCCCTCTTTCGAAGGTTGTATGACACAAACAAGTTGGCTTTACCCGAAATCAAGCCCGATGACCCTACCAAACGTAGTAGACATTATAAGGAATATTTATTTTACCCATACCATAGGCAAAATGGTCATGACATCAACACCTACAACATTTTTAAGAACATCATTCAAGATCTCATAGACTTGGGGTCCATTAAAGTGGATAATCCCCTAGCTCCAAAAAATCAAAACATGGGAATTTTTCAAAAACCTCTTCCCAATCGTGAAGATACCTAAACTAATGTAGGAGGTAACAGTCATCACACACCTCCTAACCAAGTTAATCATGTCCAACATTACTAAAAAAATTTAGGAGTGGTCCATGTGGTCACAAGATTTTAAAGACAAAATCAACAAATTTCCAACAACCAAACGTGTCACAGCCTTCAAATCCACCATCCATTCAAACCTCTCCAAATACATCCCTACCAATCCATATTTCTAGTCTTCCCAATCAACCCATCCATCATCCTATAAGGCTAGTGGTATCCCTAAGCAACTTATTAACTACAAGTTTGAAAATAACTTCAGCAAAATTATCCATATATGATCTCATCCAACAAACCCCCAGGAATAGAGAATCCCTAATGGAAATTCTTAAATCTATTGAGTTTGAAACTCAAGACTCTAATGCCTTCAATAATTTTGTAGGGAGCATTATAAAATGCATGGAGCCATCCATCACCTTCTATGACTTTGAAATGAAGTCAATGACCTCAAAATCCATAGATCCCCCATTGCATATCATGGCCCTGATAGACAAAAAGCCATTTAAGAGAGTCCTAATTGATACTGGCTCATCCATAAACATTATCACTACCACTGCCCTTAGCCACCTCAACCTTCCACCTTCCCATATCTCCAAGTCCTCATTCACCTCAAAGCATTTAATGATACTTTGTGTACCATAATTGGCACTAATGTTTTACCCATTGAAGTAGGGGTCAAAATGTTTCATACTATGTTCCACATATTGGAATGGGCCATGGCATACAATGTACTCCTTGGTAGACCTTGGATGAGGGAGATGAAATGTGTTCCATAAATTCTCCACCAATGCTTGAAATATGTTCATGATGGTCAAGTCCATTGCATCCTCGCAGATGTAGAACCTTTCAAGTATTGTAATTTCATTTCAAACCCCTATGAATACATGTTGCCTTCCAACCACCTATTATTATACCCATCATATTCAAATACATCAATTTCATCTTCTAATCCATCCACATCTTCTTCCAAATATCCTATTTTTGAGGAGTTACCCATCACTAAACCCCCTAAATCATCCATTTCTTCTTATATATGTTGTCAAGGTCAATCCACTTTTTCCACCTCAACCACTCCCTCTTCTAAAACATTTTCTTCTTCATCATCATTGCCTCATCCACCTTCTTCTAATTCCAAGACATCACCCAATATTTCTCCATAAGTTGATGTTTCACAAGTCAAACTTTCATATTGTAAAATATTCAACTCCTCGTAACCTTCCATGGTCCCCTCCAATCCTGAGCCATGCATTTCCACATCATCCACCACCTCATCCCAAGTTGAGGTCTGTTGAGTGGTGTTTTCACCCGATTGTGAAAGCACACTCTCCGGTAGGATCTGAGTCCCAAAATCCTCTGCTTGCAAAGAAATTATAACAGAATAATTTCTCCAAGGTTCTCGTTATCGTTGTCTCTTTGTTTACCAATGATGTTGTTCAATTTAAATGCTGGGAATACCTTAGGGTTGCAAGTGGATGTTAACAAGGGGCACTATGGTTTATTTTAATTTGAATTTGCAATGGACTCAAAGTGAATAAATCTAAGAAATGAATCTATTTCGATCTTGAGCTTTGATGGATTTTTAGTTATTTATTTAAATGACGGTAATAAAAATGCAGGAAATAAAATAAAGGATTGAAAATAAAGAAATGCAAATAAAAAATGAAACTAAACTACGTCCAGAGTGCTACCATCTTGATTTGACAAAATCGAAGATAATGAGGTTTTTGCATGCAACCTAACCTATTGAACCTGCAAATTCGCACAATCCAGATAAGCTAGGTGCGGGTTTCGGGGTTTTTACTCGTAATTTCAGATTTAGACATTCGCATGAAGCAACCAAGAACACTTGCATTAAACTTCACCTAAAAGCCTAGAAATCTGAAAGGGAAAGATAAAACATTAAATCTTGCATGCAAAAATGACTCCTTCTTTCTTATCAATGAGATGCCAACTCTCTGTATTTTTGTATTAAAATGATATATCGATTACAATGACAGAATGTTCCAGGTTTAACAAATCCAGAACAAATGAAGGAAATTGCTCCAAGTGCAGGCCCAAAATGGCTTGCAGCCCTTGTCTCTGCAACTCTGCTAGCAGCAATTTCCAACCCTCGTATCAATCTGCGCTTCTGATTTTATACTGTCTAGCATGGCTCTCGGTTTCTCCCTTCGTCGCTTCGTTTCACCTCCCAGAATGCATCGTTTCGTATTCCCACCTTTTCGTTGCTTTGAATTCATGCTTGATGCCGAAACGTTCGATATTTTTTGTTTTCATGTAACGCTTCTACAACCCGACACCCGTATGCCATGTGTTTCGCGCTTCCTATGCACGTTTCGTAACTGGCCCCATGTAAATCATGACATCGTGATTTTTATGCATGCAGCTTGTTCCTCTGCCAACACAGCGAAAATGAGACAGGTAGCGAAATCGTGACGTTTTTTGGCCAACAGCCTTGTCTGCCATCACGCCCAACGAAAACGTGACATGTCACGAAATCGCGACACTTTTCTTCTCCGTACGCCCTCGGTCGCAACCTATCGCGAAATCGCTACACCTTTTCGTTTCTTTCACTCTGGCAGCTTTCTATCGCGAAATCGTGACACTTTTCTGTTCCGTACCATTTGCCCGCTTTCCGTCGTGAAATCGTGACACTTTTCACTTTCGGGCTGCTTTTGCTGTATTTGGCCGTGAAAACGTGACATGTCGCGAAATCGCGACATATTTTTCCTCCGTACCACTTTGCTGCTTGGAGCCGCGAAAACGCGACATGTCGCGATATCGCGACGTTTTTTCGCTTCATGCTCCTTTGCTGCCTTTTGTCGCGAAATCGCTACGCTTTTTGTGCCTTGCCCTGTTTGACTGGTTTGACCCACGATTTTGCGACATGTCGCGATATCGTGACACTTTTCATTTTCTGCCAGCGACCATGCAACACGTCACGAAATCGCGACACTTTTCATTTTTTTCCAGTGACCACGCAACACGTCGCGAAATCGTGACACTTTTCATTTTCTGCCAGCGATCGCGCAACACGTCATGAAATCGTGACACTTTTCATTTTCTGCCAGCGACCGCGCAACACGTCGCGAAATCGTGACACTTTTCATTTTCTGCCAGCGACCGCACAACACGTCGCGAAATCGTGACACTTTTCATTTTCTGCCAGCGACCGCGCAACACGTCACGAAATCGTGACACTTTTCATTTTCTGCCAGCGACCGCGCAACACGTCGCGAAATCGTGACACTTTTCATTTTTTGGCAGCGATGGCGCGACATGTCGCGATATCGCGACAATTTTCATCCTTGTGCAATTTTGCCCCTTTTTCTTGATTTTTAGCATCTGGGTCACCGAGATTTTCTTTGAAAGCATGCAAAAAAGGTGGGTCCCCAATTTTGGGGTGTGTTGTGGATCAGCCACAACAAATGGCGACTCTGCTGTCAAATGCTCTTGAGCATTTTAGTGAGAACCCTACCTGAAAGTATACAACATGAAAACATGTGTTAGCACATAAGCAATATAAACAAATGCCCAAAGATCCGAAGTACATGAATCATCAGAATCATCAAGTATTAGCTCGGTGTGTGCAATGTATTTCATTCCCTATCGTTTGAAATTGATCAACATTCCATTGTCAGTTTTACATGAGTGCATATGTGAGATTGTGAATGATTTGTGTGGCCTGATAACTATGCTTAAAGATTTTGCTCTTGTAAAGGCCTAAACTTTCTAGTATCATGCACAAACATTCAAGATTGTCAAACCCTCTTAGGATCCACTAATGAATTGCTTTATTATATCCCAAAGTTGGTTATGAGTCCCTACTATCTTGAACCCATGTGCAAGTGAATGTGAAATCAGAACTTTGGGGAATCAGACTCCCAACCTAACCGAGATGGGAGTTTAACCCTATCCTTACTATTCTGATTTAGAATTCATTACCTCACTTTGAGAAAAATAATTTAACCAATTATGGAAGAAATGGTCATGCTAGTCTAACCCTTTGAACAATTAGTGGTCTTGTTTTTTAGACAAGACATGTTGCCATGCATGGGCATACTTAACCCCATAATCCAAGACTTATCTTCATTTCTTTGGACCTTGGGGATGACTACCCATCCTTTGCGAGAGGACAAGTAGTACGATCCTTCCAATCCAATATAAATATGAGATGGGAAAAATTAATTTTTTTACTTCTTGGACCTTGGGGATGACTACCCATCCTTGCTAGGGACATGTAGTACGATCCTTCCAATCCAAGCTCTGGAAACAAAATGGAAAATATTAATTTTATTGCTTAGACCTTGGGGATGACTACCCATCCTTTGCAGAGGACAAGTAGTACGATCCTTCCAATCCAAGATTTATCATGAAATGAGACATAAGAGCTTTGGGGAATCAGATTCTCAACCTAAGCGAGATGAGAATTTATGCCCTATCCTTACTACTCCATGTAGGTCAAATCAAAGCTTTGGGGAATTGGATCCTCAACCTAAGTTCGATGAGGATTTAGCCCTATCCTTACTACTCTGATTTTAGGCTTTAAGCTTTATGGAAGTGGTCAAAACCACTATTTTAAGGATCATGTTGCATAATAGGATAGACCTGAAATACTTCTTTCGCCCAACCTTTTCTTCCAAGTTAGGTTTTGATCATTTTGCTCAAGATCCTTTTTAATGTATAAGATGTGCTTGGTTCTAGATATCTCAAGACTCAGTTTCCAACCTTAGGATTTTTTTACATTTATGTTATAACACAACCCTAAGAGGATTTGACACACTTTAATGATTTGTACCTAAGATGCATATGCAACTAAGATGGAATGTATATGTAAAGTGAGATGTAACATGAATGCATTATCTCTTGAATTGCAGATGAAATATTTGCCATACAAAACTGACTACTTCATGCATCACAAGTTTCAAACGATATAACTTAAAATGTTTGTGTTACTTGTGGAGCTTTTACAAGACAATTCCAATATTTCATATTCTCCTAGTCTTAAGCATAAGTTGACATCTCAATTTTTTTTATTTTTTATTTTTTTATTTTATTTTTTTTTTATTATTTTTTTTTTTTTTATAAAAACAAACAAAGCATGTCAATTGAAATCAAACACACAACTTAAATCATGATTAAACTAAGAATCCAAAAAATGAAACTTGAAAAACACAAACCAAAACCAAAACCCAAAAACAATCCCAAAAACAAAAACTTGAAAGCCCACACCAAAAAACCAAAAATTATATACACTATTGTACAAGATGATGCCAAGCTTGGACTATTACTTTCCTGGATCCCAAACATGATTAGAACACATCAAAAAACATATGACACAATACACATGCCAAATTTTGTAGGAATCCAACAACAATAAGATCAAACCAAGCAATGCAACAAATTTCAACTTGCCACGCTCACCATTCCACTTTGATTTAGTTCTATTACCAACATCATAGGTGAGAATCAAATCAAATTGATTAGACAATGGTTGGTATTCAATTTTATCTTGTCTATTCTTTAAAGTGCAAGTTTCATCGTTCCATTCATGATTTAGAAGTAGGCTTTCCTTTTCAAATGTGAGATGTTGCAAACAAGAGCCTATTTCTAAAAATCTTGAATTCAAATCATTTTCCAGGATTTTAAAGCAATCAAAATCATTCAAAACTTGACAAGCATCAACAAAGTTTGGCATTTCCTCATTAATGATGTTAGCATCCAAAGGGACATCATGTAACCTATCACTTGAAATTTTTGTAGCTACTACCAAAGGTAAAGATTTCCCCTTGTCATCCATACTCAACCCATCATGATTAAAATTTATCATAACTTGATGAGTATTAGTAGCCTTTTCTTTTTTCTCGTTGTCTTCTTCATCGTCCAATACCTGTTCAAAAACACCAAAGTTAGGCACCCAATCAAACATGCGTCCATATTTTTCAAAACAAGAGCCTAATTTTTCAAGATATGTGTCACGTGACACCTTTCCATGATCAATGGCTTGAGTTGCCCCAAAATCCATATTTTCATTAAGATCATCAATAGCATCCAATCCACACCACTTAGGTTTTGTAATTTCATCATTTTGAGATGGCATAGACATTGTAGAAACAATAGGTGGATCAAGATTTTTGATTTCTTGCCCCCCAAGGGGAACAAAAACAATTGATTCTCCTTCTTCATCCATGGTAGTAGAATCATTATCCTTCTCCAACCTTTGATGAGATTCCAAGCCTTCTTCCAACCCTTGATGAGATTCCAAGCCTTCTTCCAAAACATTCTTAGATTGTACAGGACTTGTAATATCCTCATATGAAAGGGCAATTGTATTATCCTGCATATCAATAGGCACACAAATTTCATTAGAAGGTTTGGGGTGAGCATACTCTTCCCAAGAATCATAACAATCATCTTTCAAAATCAAATTGTGATGCTCAACTATTTCTTCATCATCTTTTAATTCATCAACATGTTTCTCATCAAATTTATCTTCTCCTTCCTTAGATGGTTCAATTACTTCCAAAATTGGGTTATTGCTTGCATTCAAATTGATAAGGCTATCATAATCCACATGTGTAACCCATGATTCACGTTTAACATGATTTGGAAGGTGTGAATTTCCTAGGCCATTACTTTCAACAATGTCATCCAATGTGTCATCCGAATCAGATTCATCCTCATAGAATTCATCTTTTGGTGAGTCAAGGGTTTCCAATCTGTCACATGTTTCCATACTAGTTGGATCTAGTACTCCTCCCTTGCCTAAAATCATATTCTTATGAAAATCATTGAAATTGATTTTAGCAACATCTTTTGAATCAAGATGAGTATTTTGAAGTTGATTCATACTTAAGAAAGATGGTTGATCTTGCATAGTAGGTTGAGGATTTTGAAATTGATTGAAGCTTGGGAATGATTGTTGATTCTGAAATTGATTCACACTTGAACTTGGTTGAGGTGGATAAATCATTGGGTGGGTAAAGGAGGTATTAAATGATTGAAGATTACATGATCCAAAACCCACACCATAATTTTGACAACTCAATTGTTGCTCAATTGCCATTGCTTGAGTATAGGCTTGTGACAAAGATGTGATTTGAGGCATCCCTCGCAAATATGTGGACATGGGTGAGTCAAGAGCATTGATGTATATTTGGAGAGCCACTTCTTCTTGAAGAACATAAAATGTCACTAATTGCGTATATAATCCAAAGAACCTTTCAGAAAATGACTTCACATTTTCACTTGGTCCTTTTCTAATATAGACCAACTGATTGTACATGAGGATTGGGTCAACTCGCTTTTTGTTGAATTGATTGAGAAATGTTGCCTCTAGCTGAGCCCAAGAAGTGATAGACCCTAAAGGCAGACTTGTAAACCAATCATATGCCACTTTGTCCAAGGTGTAAAGGAACATTTTACAAGCAACATCATCATACCAACTTGTTAAGTGATTCACAACAAATTTGAATGCTTGAATATGTTCTTCTGCAGTATTTGTCCCATTAGACAAAAATTGAGGAAGACATCTCTCAAAACCAACGGGCAAATAATGTTGAACTCCCGGTATATTCAATGGGCTACCTGTCATCCACGGTGTAAACATAGCCATTAGTGAATCTTAAAGAATATAACTTTAATACCCAAAAATTCCCTTTTTTTTTTTTATTTATTTATTTATTTTTATTATTTTATTTATTTATTTATTTATTTATTTTTATTTTTTAAATCAAACCAAATCATATTATTCCTGTATGAACAATCAAAGCGTTAAGAACAGTGCATAGCAATTCCTGTAGCACTTAAATCACAATAAAATAAACCGTTTCAGCCCTCCTTGACGAAACTCTCGATTATCACCAAGAAAACCTGCAACAGAAAAACAAATGCTGCAGTTTAGCCGTTTGTGAGATTTAAGAGATAATTTCAAAATCGAATCAAAAAGATATTACTTATGTATGAAAATCAAAATAAAGTAAACCAATTCGGCCCTCCTTCTAGCGCCAATCTGTTGAGTGGTGTTTTCACCCGATTGTGAAAGCACACTCTCCGAGTAGGATCTGAGTCCCAAAATCCTCTGCTTGCAAAGAAATTATAACAGAATAATTTCTCCAAGGTTCCTGTTATGCTGGATTTTTTGTTTACCAATGATGTTGTTCAATTTAAATGCTGGGAATACCTTAGGGTTGCAAGTGGATGTTAACAAGGGGCACTATGGTTTATTTTAATTTGAATTTGCAATGGACTCAAAGTGAATAAATCTAAGAAATGAATCTATTTTGATCTTGAGCTTTGATGGATTTTCAGTTATTTATTTAAATGACGGTAATAAAAATGCAGGAAATAAAATAAAGGATTGAAAATAAAAGAAATGCAAATAAAAATGAAACTAAACTACGTCCAGAGTGCTACCATCTTGATTCGACAAAACCAAAGATAATGAGGTTTTCTTCATGCAACCTAACCTATTGAACCCGCAAATTCGCACAATCCAGATAAGCTAGGTGCGGGTTTCTGGGGTTTTTACTGTAATTTCAGATTTAGACATTCGCATGAAGCAACCAAGAACACTTGCATTAAACTTCACCTAAAAGCCTAGAAATCTGAAAGGGAAAGATAAAACATTAAATCTTGCATGCAAAAATGACTCCTTTCTTATCAATGAGATGCCAACTCTCTGTATTTCTGTATTAAAATGATATATCAGTTACAATGACAGAATGTTCCAGGTTTAACAAATCCAGAACAAGTGAAGGAAATTGCTCCAAGTGCAGGTCCAGAATGGCCTGTTGCCCTTGTCTCTGCAACTCTGCTAGCAGCAATTTCCAACCCTCGTATCAATCTGCGCTTCTAATTTTATACTATCTAGCGTGGCTCTCTGTTTCTCCCTGCGTCACTTCGTTTCACCTCCTAGAATGCATCGTTTCGTATTCCTGCCTTTTCGTTGCTTTGAATTCATGCTCGATGCTGAAACGTTCGATATTTTTTGTTTTCATGTAACGCTTCTATAACCCTGACACCTGTATGCCACGTGTTTCGCGCTTTCTATGCACGTTTCGTAATGGCCCCATGTAAATCATGACAAAAATAACCTGTCATGATATCGCGACATTTTTATGCATGCAACTCTGTTCCTCTGCCAGCACAGTGAAAATGAGACAGGTAGCGAAATCGTGACGTTTTTTGGCCAACAGCCTTGTCTGCCATCACGCCTAGAAAAATGTGACATGTCACGAAATCGCGACGCTTTTCTTCTCCGTACGCCCTCGGCCGCAACCTGTCGCGAAATCGCTACGCCTTTTCGTTTCTTTCACTCTGGCAGCTTTCTGTCGCGAAATCGTGACACTTTTCTGTTTCGTACCATTTGCCCGCTTTTCGTCGCAAAATCGTGACACTTTTCACTTTTGGGCTGCTTTTGCTGTATTTGGCCGTGAAAACATGACATGTCACGAAATCGTGACATATTTTGCCTCCGTACCACTTTGCTGCTTGGAGCCGCGAAAACGCGACATGTCGCGATATCGCGACGTTTTTCCGCTTCATGCTCCTTTGCTGCCTTTTGTCGCGAAATCGCTACGCTTTTCGTGCCTTGCCCTGTTTGACTGGTTTGACCCACGATTTTGTGACATGTCGCGATATCGCGACACTTTTCATTTTCTGCCAACGACCGCGCAACACGTCACGAAATCGTGACACTTTTCATTTTCTGCCAGTGACCGCGCAACACGTCGCGAAATCGTGACACTTTTCATTTTCTGCCAGCGACCGTGCAACACGTCGCAAAATCGTGACACTTTTCATTTTCTACCAGCGACCACGCAACACGTCACGAAATCGTGACACTTTTCATTTTCTGCCAGCGACCATGCAACACGTCGTGAAATCGTGACACTTTTCATTTTCTATCAGCGACCGCACAACACGTCGTGAAATCGTGACACTTTTCATTTTCTGCCAGCGATCGCGCAACACGTCGCGAAATCACGACACTTTTCATTTTTCGGCAGCGATGGCACGACATGTCGCGATATCGCGACAATTTTCATCCTTGTGCAATTTTGCCCCTTTTTCTTGATTTTTAGCATCTGGGTCACCGAGATTTTCTTTGAAAGCATGCAAAAAAGGTGGGTCCCCAATTTTGGGGTGTGTTGTGGATCAGCCACAACAAGGTCCATATCACTAGTCCTATTATTGGTGAATACGTGGTCCAGGATGTTACCATTACCCCTATTTCCATCCCCATTGCCAAGGATTTCGATCGCCCACATGACCCTCATTTAACCATAGGTGTTGTCTATGATATGAGCTCCGCTCCTAATAGTATCAACTTTTTCTATGGAGGGTTGGATTCCTCAATTATAGAAAAACCACCCGAAGAACCAAAAGAGCCAAGATGTGCCAACATACAAAACATGACGGGATTTCCCTCTCTTTACTTCCATATAGTCAATTGGCAAGGTCAAGGTCTAGGTTTCCATGAACAAGGGATACATGACATAATTGATTTCCCATATCGAGGAGCACATGATCGTTCAATCTTGGGATATACCCCACTTTCCTCAACTGCTTCCCTTGAGCAAGCCTTCCAAAGGCTTAGCCTCAATGAAGAAGACAAAGCCCCCCTTCCATTTTCCTCAACCACTTCTCTTGAACAAGCTCTTCAAGAGCTTAGCTTCAATGAAGAAGAAGACCCACTAAATTTTTCCTACCCACTTCCATATTTTGATGATGAAATTTATGAAGAGTATGAACTTATGTCCAACGCTTCTGATGATTCTGAAGAGGAGTCTCAGCCCATTGTTCCCCTTACCCAACAGGATGAGTTTTACCTCAAACTGTTTCCCATCCATCAACCCATATTTCACTTGCTTCTTCCACAAGAACAAGCTGACCCACCTGGTGAACCACCCCCACCTGCGTTCCATTGAGCCATTCAGCCAAGCCAAAATTTGTAACATATGTATATAAAAAAAAATTCAAAAAAAAAAACTAAAACTAAAACATTCAAAACAAAAAAAAACAAAATATTTCTTTGCATGTACATAACATTTAATTTCATGTTTTCTTGTTTCTATCCAAGGTTAACAAGACTCAACATCAATTCCAATCCAATAATTCCACCCATCCATTCTTCCAATCCATCTCTTCTCCTACTAAGTCAGTATGAATCCTATTGACTTATTCACCCCACTCCACAATCCATACAATCTAGCTAAGCCAATTCCAATTGACATAAGCCTTGTTGACATGGACCAGATTTCTTTCCCACCCTCCTTTTTGGAGTTTGTCCTATCCAAGGAATTGTTAAGGGCTTCTACCAACTACATTCCTCCTTCCCCTCCACCTTCACCTCCATATTCTACCAAGAATCTCAAGGTCTTTCAGGCAGAGTTAGATGACGATAAGTAGGAAGAGTTGGATGACATCTTAGATGACATTCATCTGATCCCAACACCACATCAACTTGAGGAAGGTTCACATATGTCTATTGAAGATACCATCGAAGTGAACCTTAGTTCAGATCCTGACAATCCCCAAATTGTCAAGCTTGGAAAAAGCCTATCATCCGATGAACAAGAGCAATTCATTGCTCTCCTCAAGAAGAAGAAATATGTGTTTGCATGGTCCTATAAGGATATGCCTGGTCTTGACCCTAGTATTGTGGTCCACAACCTCACCTTACATCCCGATGCCAAATCGGTCAAACAAAATCTTAGAAGGATGCATCCTACCATGGCCCTCATAGTCAAGGAAGAGCTTCAAAAACTTCTAGATGTCAATTTCATTGTTCCTATTGACTATCTTGAGTGGCTTTCAAACATGGTACCCATTCGCAAGCCTAATGGGTCGATACGCATTTGCACTAATTTTTGAGATCTTAATAAGGCATGTCCTAAGGATGACTTTCCTCTTCCAAACATTGATACTCTTGTCGATACCTACGCTGGCCATGAAATGCTTTCCCTCATGGATGGTTTTTTAGGATACAACCAAATTCACATAAATCCTGATGACCAACACAAAACAACATTCACAACACCTTGGGGGACCTTTTGTTACAAGGTTATGCCCTTTGGCCTCAAAAATGTAGGAGCTACCTATCAACGAGCCATGACTTACATATTTCATGATTACATGCATAATATTATCGAAGACTATGTGGATGATCTCTTGGCTAAATCTAAAACTCAACAAGAGCACATTAGTGTATTGGAAAATATTTTTGATCGACTTCTAGAACATAAGGTGAGGTTAAATCCCAAAAAGTGTGTCTTTGGTGTTACCTCAGGTAAAATTTTAGGATTCATTATCTCCAAAAGAGGCATTGAAGTGGACCCAAACAAGGTCAAGGCCATCATGGAAATACCTCCCCCAAATAACATTAAGGAATTGCATAGTTTACAAGGAAATATTCAATCAATCTAATGTTTTATTGCACAACTTTCTGATAAATGCAGGCCATTCAATTACCTACTACAAAAGGGGGTGCCATTTGCATGGATAGATGAATGTCAAAAAGCCTTCGATGACATCAAGCAATACCTAGCTTCTCCACCAATCTTAGCTCCTCCTCATCCGGGGGTCCCTTTCTATCTTTATGTCTTAGCAATGGACTTTGCTTTAGGGACAATGCTTGCACAAAAAAATGAACAAAATCGAGAGCAAGTCATTTATTACATTAGTCAAACATTGGTAAGTTATGAAACCCGATACGCTTATGTAGAGAAGTTGTGCTTAGCAGTGGTTTTTACCACTAAGAAACTTTGACATTATATGCTTAGCCATACAACTTATGTCATAGCTAGAGAAAATCCTCTGCGTTATATGATGTCTCGCACTTACAATAACACTCGTACCGCTAAATGGATAATGCTCCTTATAGAATTTGATCTCAAATTTATCAACCAAAAATCCATTAAAGGTCAGGTTATAGCCGATCAACTTGCGAAAGCTCCACTACCTAGTGATCATCCTTTGATTATAGAGCTCCCAGATGATTTAGTATTTTCTATCACTAAATTAGAAGAAGATGTCATTCCGGAGGAAGACATTGATATCACCTTATTATTTGATGGATCTAAGTGCGAGAAAGGTCAAGGTGCTGGAGTTGTCTTTCATACACCTCATGGGATACCCATCCCTTTATCATTCAAGCTAGACTTTCCATGCACAAATAACACTACAGAATACGAAGCCTTAATATTAGGTCTTCAATCCACTATAGCTATGGGCATCAAGCATATTAGGATATTTGGGGATTCTCAACTTGTTTTCAAATAGGTAACCAGAGAATACCAATGCAAAGAACCTACCATTAAGCTTTATCATGAAGTAGCAATGAAATTGCTCTCAACATTTGAATGGTATGAAATCAGCAACTTGCCTCATTTGACTAATATATTTGTAGATGTGATGGCCTCTCTTGGATCATTGATTCCAAAATATGACTTAGGAGAGGTACAACCCCTAATAATCTCAACAATCTCTAAAGCAGCCATTGTCCATACTAATCCTAAGGATGGAAAAGACATTTGCTTTATCCATTCGAAACCATATGAGTCTTGGTCAAGCCAAATAGTGGCCTTTCTAAAATTTGGAACACTCCCATCTGATATGTCTCGGTCTACAAAATGCTCTTTCAAGCAAAAAGTAGCCCATTTTATTCTCTTGGGGGATGTGTTGTATAAACGTGGTTATGATGGAATCCTTCTTCGTTGTCTCAAAAAAAGTGAGGCTCAAAGAGCCATAACTGAAGCCCATGATGGTACTTGTGGTGGTCATTTTAGTGGGATGGCCATTGCAAAGCATATTTTATGCATGGGTTATTATTGGCCCACAATGGAATGCGATTGTTGCAACTATGTCAAAAATTGTAAGCAATGTCAAGCACATGCTAATTTAACTCATGTACCATCACAAGCTTTACAGCCTATCCAAAGCCTTTGGCCCTTTTCACAATGGGGCCTAGACCTAATTGGAAAAATTTTACCTCCTTCCTTGGGACAACATACATTCATCATCATGGCCATTGAATACTTCACAAAGTGGGTTGAGGCCATTCCTCTAACCAATACGATAGGACCTCGAATTGTGGACTTCATACTCCACCATATCATCTATCATTTTGGTATTCCCTCTAAAATCATTTTTGATAATGGTAAGTCTTTCAAGAACAAGGATGTTCGAGCACTTTGCGAGAAATATAATATCCAACATAGTTTCTCGACTCCTTATTACCCACAAGAAAATGGACAAGCCGAAGCTACCAATAAGACCTTGATTGCTATTCTCAAGAAACTTGTTAACAAAAATCATAGAGACTGGCATACAAAAATCCCTTTGGCACTATGGGCTTATCGAACAAGCATCCGAATGCCAACAGGAGCAACACCATTTTCCTTGGTCTATGGAGCTGAAGCTATCATGCCTCTTGAGCTCGAGATTCCCTCCTTGCGAATTTCTTTGCAGGAATTCATAGATGATGACACCGCTAGACAAGCACGTCTTGACCAACTCACTCTTCTTGATGAGAGGTGAGTCAATGCACTAGAACACTTACGAGTTTATCAAGACCGCCTAAAGCGTGCTTACAATGCCAAAGTCCATCTTCATGAATTTCAAGTAGGAGATCTTGTACTTAAAGAGAACCAACAAAACACCAATGCTTTGCCACACCTTCATGACAAATTCATGGCTAATTGGTTAGGTCCATACATAATTTCCCAAAAAGTGGGTAATGGTACATATAGACTTGTCGATTTAGAGGGAGTGGAGGAGCCCGAACCACTTAATGTTATCCATTTGAAGGTATTTTATTGTTAATATGATGTTTATATGTATATATACATGGCTAAAAAAAACAAACAAAACAAACAAAAATAGATCATTCACATAGGCATGTTCCCATTGCATACATCTTGCATTTACATATAGGCATCTTTACATGCATTTTTCACATTACATTCATACATACTGCATACATATTCCATTTGCATTCATTCCACATGCATTCCACTACATTCCTTCATTTTGCAAATTGCATTCATCCCATCCCACGTTCAATGATCTTTTATAGTAGTGATGATATGGCCAAATAAAAAAAAGTCAAGTTTCCACAATTGGGGGTACCTATTTTTTGGCATTTATGCAATTTTCTCCAATATCATAAGCCAACAATCCCATTTGTCAAAAATCATAAACCCCAAGTTTTCAGTCACTCAACCATTACTAGTGTGTCTAGCAACCTCCAAAAAGATGTCCAATTTTCTTTAGGACCAAAAGCACTTTTTCACATTAAGAAAATCTTGAGTCTTGTCAATTGATTCCAAAAACAATCTTGCACCAACCACACTTCTTCACATCTTAAAAAAATTTTGAGTCAAAGAGGGATAACACCATACTTGGGTGGCACCTTGAAGTGAAAAGGGTATTCCTCGCTTGTCCTATCATGCAACATAGTCCAAAATAAAAAATAGTGGTTTTCACCACTATCACAGTTGCTCTCCAAATATAAACACAAAATATAGAGTAGTAAGGATAGGGTCACATTCTCATCACACTTCGGTTGAGAATCCGATTCCCCAAAGCTCTATCCAAAATTAACAAATTCTATGCACACACCACAGATCCCTAAAGTTGTAAGGATCATACTACATTTCCCTCAGAAAGTTATGTAGTCATCCCCAAGGCCTAAATATCAGATCATTGGACTATGGAGTGAGTCTCCATCGGGGCTATAGATGCTTGACTGGCAGTGGAGTAAGCTCATGCGGGGTGACATGTCTCTCTTCCAAAAATGGAGACCTCTAACCACACATACGGACAAGCTAGCTTCTTGGTCCTCTCCATAATAGGTCATGCCTAATTTACTCATAATGGGTTAATGAACTTCACGTGCACACACATTGGTGCTTGATTGCCTAGGGTCATTGTCATGCTCAATATTTGGTACATGAACTTCACTTGCACACACATTGGTCCTAAAGAAAGTTAGACAACATTTAGTGAGTTTGGTTGATAACACTAGTATGTTTGAGTCTCTAAAAATCCTTCAGTATTCCATATCAACATCCATATCTTCTTCCATATCAACATCCATGTCTTCATCATGGATCAACCCGCATAACGCCACCAAGTTTGGTGCCCCCGATTGCAAAACAATGAACAAAAATGGCCAACAAAATTCTGAACTATAAATGATCATTCGAACATCATGCATTCCCCTCATATAGCTTGCATTAATCATCCATAAGATATTCATAAAACATCTTCATAAAACATGCATTGCATACACATAAAAACATTCACACAAAAGATAACACAAACATAAAAGCCATGTATATATATAATATCGCATGTACAATGAGTGCCAAAAAGGCTACAATGGAGCACCAAGGCTCATATACAAAAAGTGCATCTAAGCACTAAGCTAATGTCCATGAGAGGACCCTTGAGACCTAGTAGGAGCCCTAGACCTAGAACTCTACCTAGATTCAGTATGCCTCGATGACTCGGTCCTAGAGGATGATGGAGGATCTAGAAATGCAATATGATGAGTCATGCACAACTCCTCCAAAGAGTGTGCATATGTCTCACTAGCCTGTAGTCATCGCAAGTCAATCCAATGTCGATGCTCTCTCACCAACATCTCTGCTTGAAGCCTCATGACTGTCTCTTGATCACCTACACCAGCCTCACCTACCAGCCACTCTACCTCCATCTAGGCTATGGTAGCCCACAACCTAGCTATGACCACATCCTACCCTACCAAAGACTCCCTATGAGCCTCCATCATAGTCTCTCACTCCTCATAAAGCTGCTCCACCTCAGCCCATAGCCTAGCCACCTCGGAGATCTCCCCCATCCCCTCATCATCCTCCCCCTCATCCTCTGCTACCTCCACCTTAGGAGTCTACTGTGATGCTCCCCTCGATCTCCTCTGACTCATCGATCATCGAGACCTCATCCTCTTCGAAGTCATCCTCGACTCCACAACTACCGCATCCCCACCCATCACCACCTTTGGCACCCATACTGGTTGGGTACCAAACCATACTACATACTCAGGAGTCACTCCTACATCATCTAAATCTAGGACCTCCAGCTACTCATCATCCTCTATCTGCACCCTCCATGGCTCTACACATGGAAGCCCCACCTCATCCCACCAATGTTGGTACAACATCGGCTCATCAGGCACACCCTGAGGCAAACCAAACTACCTCAACACCCATGAGTACTGAAAGTACTCCACCTCATCATCTCTCCTCCCAACTAACCATCGTGCCTATCTCACCCACCATAGCTGCTCCTCATCACCCTCCCACATGGCTCCCCACCATGGCCTCCATATCACCTAAGCCAAAGTCAACCCTACCCACATATCCCTATACCACTGGCTGGTATGCTCCTCCCGACTCGGTTGCACCTCCTCAGCCACTACCCATATCCTAGCATAGGGCTCACCCATCTGCCATGCCTAGCAAGGTAACCCCTCTAGCCGAGCTACACTAAAGTGCTCCCATACCCAACACTGAAGAAGGAAGTTACATCCAATCCCCTTCCTCCCTCTCCGTGTAATCTCATATAGCTCCTGGTATAACTATGCCAATAATGTAGGAGCCCATGCATATGCTCTTGGATTGGTGAGTAAGTCACTCACCAATCCCAATAGGTTCCAAGGGAACCTACACCCCATGCTATTGGGGAGCACTATGTTCACTAACACGAACATGATCAAGGCTAGGAGTGCACCCAACTCCTTAGCCTTGTACATGCTCAAATAGCATATCCCCCTATCTCCCATCCTCACCTCCCACCATCGCTCATCGAACATATTCATCATCTCCACCTTCTTATCATGCCCAACCATCACCTTCACACCCTCCACTGGCACCTTGAGGATGTGATATACATCCTCAAGTGTGATAGTAGCCTCCCCAATCGATAGCTAAAAGGTCCCCCTATCCGAATCCCACCTCTCTATCAAAGATGAGAGGTACCCATCATCCACCCTCACCACATCCAATCGAGCCACTCCCTCCAAACCCACCTTCTTCAAAAGGTCCCAATCATCCTCCGTAAGCTTCTTCCTCATCCCGGGAATGGTAGGAGAGAACCGATGTCGAGGCTCTATCTCCCTCAACTGTAGCAACAAACATTTTTCAATTAGTATTAATTTAAAAAAAATAACTTCAAAATTTTTGCACAAAAGAAAAAATTGTTTTTCAACATTACCGAGGCAAATCGTGCCTTAGCTCCACCAGCAACATTCACTCCCTCTGCCACCATAGCTTCCACATAGATTTCCACTAGCCTCACTTCCCTCACCAATCCACTCCACTCCTCAGGCGCAGCTTCACAATCTCTCAAATGCATGAATGAGCCTCCAAATCCACCCTGCAAGCTATTTATAGCTATAGCAAGTGCACTCAGGTGTAGGGTGGCACCTATGGTCCATAGGCGTGCATGGGAACCTACAGGATACCATAGGCACAATAGGGCACCTGGCACCAAAATTGCATGAAGGCAAAAGTGATCAAAATAGTAGCTTGCCTCCTCAAAACTTCACCAAATTTCATCCACACATCATACACATCATAAAATCAGGTTTTGTGAAAACAAAAATCGTTTTGCACACATATTTTTTGAGCACGGTGCAAATTTGTCAAATGCACAAATCGAGTTACAAAACACATCAAACGAATCTAAATTTTCACAAAACTAACACTCAACTCTTCTACTTCATATTCTTCATCATCCCACAAAATTTCACAAAAATTGGAGTTGATTTGACCATTGAATCAATTGTTTCCATCCAAAAAAGTGCAAAATCAACCACTAAAAGCTCTAACATTTACAAATCGACTCCAACTTTGGTGACATCATCACATTTCTTCTGTCACATTTTTCCATCAGCATTCTTCCACTATCATAATCTACCATCAGTTCTTCCAACACATGTCAAAATTACAAGTGAATCTCGTATATAGTGGTTTATTCTATATACTTGGTGATTGCAACGATTTGCATCCATGCAATTCGGTAAGATGAATAAATTACCATAAGAACACTTGGTCATCATCATCATTCCATATCTCCTAGTTAGAAAAGCACAATCAAATTTGGTTCCTCACATTTCAAGTGAAACCTTTGACAAAGATGAATCTTGCTAAAAAGTTATCATTGATGGCCTAGTTCATGGGGCTTGAAACATGGACAAAATTACATCACATCATTCCCAATTTCCTTGACAGTCATCATAGCGATTGGCTCTAGCTAGGGTGATTGGTTCCATTTGAAAGGAATTATCCTACAGTCACTAGCAGGCCCTCCAAATTTGACTCCTTTTATTTTTTTGCATCTTCATATTGCATATCAATGATGCCATACGACAAAATTTATTCCAAATCATGGAATCACCCCAAATTTGGGGTAACCAAAATTTGATTATGATTTTCCCACGATGGGATACATCTTACATGATCATGACATCTACACTTGACAAAACCCCCTTCCCACTATTGGGGCAAAAATGGTATCACATTTTACATCATTCATATCATCCACATCACATCACATTTGCACAAAACCCTTCATCCGTTAGGGCAAACACAAACACATCATATCACATTTTACACCAACCCCCTTCGCACCGTTGGGGAAAAAATGGTATCACATCATTCATCATTTGCACAAATTTTTCAATTGGCTCGTGCGATTCATCCGTAATCTCATTCGCCAATTGAGGGGGTAAGCTACGCAAATTCCAAAATTCTTTATTCTTTCATCTTCAACATTGTTGCTCAAAAATCCAACGAGAGAGAGAAGTTGCTTCTGCACCCAAAGCCCAACCAGGTGTCTCGTATTTTTGCACCATATTGTGTTTCACACAACATGGTACAAAAATGGGCATCTGTAGACACCAAATCCTAGCCACTTGTCCTTCATCCTGGTCATTCTACCACCCACTTGTCCACCATCCTCCTTTCCCACCATTCAATTGGCCATTCCATGCCTTTCCCACCATCCAATGGCCCACTTTACCCCTTTCCCACCATTTTTTGACCCCTATTTGACTTATTTATATTTATTTTATATTATTTATATTTAAATATAATATTTTATATTATATTTTAATATATTTATTATAAAACATATATTTATAAGCCAAATTAACCTCAACCATCCGATCCGATCTAATCTCAGCCGTTCATCTTCCTTAATCCGTGTCACACCTAAAGTTTAATATCAGCCTTTGGATCCGCTTTAATATTAGCCACACGATCAAAAGTGTTAAGCTAAAACCCTAAGAAAACCCTAGGCTTGATAATAAATAGGAGCATTCTCAATGCTCAACCCCTGGAAAACTTGAATGCTGGAGCTTTAATTTACTTGTGAGATCTAACCTTACCTAGAGCTAGTTTCTTGTGAGTAGATTGTGCCCTAGCCTAGCCTTCCCCAAAAACCCTAGTTTGCCCTAGGATTTCCTCATTCCTGCCATCTTCGCAGCTCATTCCCACCAGCTACCATCATCTTCCATTTGTTGAACCCTTCACAACCCCTCGATCTGCTTCTGTAGATCTAACCCTAATCTGTAGGCACTCCTGGGTGCCTAGTGCATCCCACAGGCGTAGCAGTGCACCTGCTGCATTCTGTAGGCATAGCATAGAGCCTACCATCCCCATAGCCACAGACCAAAACCTACAGCGTAAGATCATCAGGTGCCATCGGGGCACCCTGCCATCAATCTGCAATGGAGCAATGGAATAACATCATCAACAACAAAGTAAGTATTTTATGCATTTTTATTTGATGTTATTTGGATTTTGCATGTTTTGTTTACTTAGATCTAGGGTTTTTAGTTTGCATTTCTGAGGGTTCACACTGTGGAACCCTCATTTTGTTTGCTAATGACTCTATGTTTGTTGTATGTGCAGGATCAGGTAGCATCAACCAAGGATTTTTGAGTAGTTATTGAAGCTAGAGTGGTCCGATTATGGATAACCAGAAGCCCACTCATCCTGTTGGAAGCAAGATACATCGGAGACACTACTTGCTTTGTAGCTAGGGTTTCAGAGAACCCTAGCACCTGTATTTATTGTATCAAAATAAGTTCTTTTGAACAAATAGATTGTAACAAAGGAGTTTCTTAGCTCCCCCCCATTTATTGAATAAAATCATCTTTTGTGTAGTCTCTTGTTCATTGGAATTATTTTACTTTCATATTTGCTTTAGTGTCGTATTTTCACTTCACAACTATCAAAAGAGTTGTTGGTACAAATAGGGGGACACATGGAATGGTAACATGCTTATATGACTATTCCTTGCATTTAAGAAATGGTCCAAATTCATGCTAAAAATATCCATCCTTATCATATTGGGAGATATGAAGAATAAAAGGCATATATGGAGGCAAAAATTATGGAGCATTCCTAGGTGGAGATAACATATTCGTAAAAAAATAGTAGTATCCATAATTTATTAAAATAAGAGGAGTCATCAAGATCTATAGATCACTATGATATGTCATAATACTTGGCCAATCACATGTCCTATAAAATAAATCCAAAAATTATGAGCCAACTACCAGAAGAACTGCACTTGACCAAAGAATATTCTAAGATATATCTCAAGATTGAGGTTCTCGTGCACCTTGGAAATCTTAAGCTATTGCTTAATGATCTAACACATAAACCAATTTACATAGGGAATGTTATTAGTGACACATGCTCAAGAAGAGTTGTTAGTGGTAATTTCCAATATTGCTTCTCATATAAGCTTAAAATTTGATCTAGGATCAAATTCAATCTCATGGCATAGTTTTGGTAGTACAAGCTACATGCTCCAAGAAATAAAAATAGGAGAAGCACAAATTTAACACTATATAGTCAAGCACTACAAATTTAAGTGAAAAATCTAAAATCAAGCACCTCTAGCATGAGGGGACATGCCACAATTTTGTGTATATAAGCCAACATGTAAATACAAATCTAGTTATAGGAAAATTCAATTGAAATAAGGAAATTAGCCAAATAAGGTAGCTAAAGGGTAGGAGCAAGGTCTTGAAAGGGTGATAACTAGATCACATGCTCCACATAGGGAAAAATAAGATGGTATAGCAACACGTAGTTTGAAGAAAAAGAGGATAGACTTGATAGTTGATCACTGATTTATCTCAATCAAGGAATCTATATAAAGAGGCTTCTTCCTTCAGTGTTGCATCATTGTTGATTATTCTACTAATAATTATGCTCTTTTGGCATAATTTGGGTACCTCCTATTGAATTCCAACAAGAATGGATACATTATTCCTATAATGGGATGCAATTTTCTTAAGAGAATATGAGAATTATTGAAATAATAAAGTCTAGTAGTCAATAGAGGCAACCATACAGTGAGAGGAAGTTATTTTTGTGGATTTTTCCTGCTTACCCCTTAAATATTTATCACATCATAGGAAACTCAAAAATCACAATGAGTATTGTGGATTCTGGCTAATCCACCTCTTTAACCTAGGAATAAATTACTTAGAAAGCTCTAGATAGACTAGGTTGGGTAAGGAAACCCCAAATGTGGGTTTATCTATTTGATTTTATGGTGCAATCACCCACTTTTTCCAGACAAAATGATTCTATATTGTTTTGATTATTTTATGACCAAACCTATCATAAACAAATCTTATCATACTAATGCCTTATCCATTGAGTAGTCATAGTAGGTTTATATTTATGATCCAAAGTGAAAAATAAAGGAGAACTATTTGTTTTAAGTCATTCGCATAACGTAATGCAAGACAATTATTAAAAAAGTGAAAAGAAAGCATCATCTATATATTTTTATTGCAATAACACACAGATGAGCATGACACAAACCATAAAACATAGAATATATGCTAGGAATCGAGTTGGATTTGTATTAATATGAATAATATTTACATAAAACTGGCCCAACAGAGTGCTTGGGTCATATATGCCAATGGTTACAATAAACCCCCATTCAAATGATGTAACGAGAGGTTGTTCCTCCCTCTTATGACTGCAATGATGTAGGAGTATCCAACTCTGGTACGTTCTACAAAAAATGATCTTAGTGAACAACGCTCCCTAGCAATCCCTAGAAATGGTATAAAGAAGGGCGATATAAGAAAAATAGGAGAAACACATAGGAAAATATGACTAATGCTGGACAAGGTTATGCCTAGACTTTTCTCTCTCAGAGGTTTGATAAAAACTCCTATTTTAGTAGTCTTCCTTATATAGTGCAAGTTTCCCAAGCGAGGATGTAACCATCTTCTCTAGCTGGACAAATCATGTTGTCTTCAAAAACCAAATATAATAAAAAATGGGCATGTAGCCTACACCTCTTGTTCACACAGGTGGCGGCTGTGCATCCTCTCATGTACTACCCTGGGGTGGTGGCTGCATATCTCCTGGTACATTTGTTCTGGGTGGACTGGGCTCCACTCCCTCTTCCAAGTTCTAAATGGCCTAATTGATGAACTCCCATGCCTCTTTAAGGAATGCTAATGAAAAAAATAAAAAATTCATGTCATGCATGACCTTGTTCACCCTTTCTCTTACCCATTCCAAAGTGTTCTCAGCAAAAATATATAGGTGGTCTATCATTTGTACTAGGGCTGTAAACCATTTGGATAGCTTGCCACTGGAGTCCAAGTCAAAATATTGGACTTTTTGGAGCACTAACTCCTTGATGTTAGGAGCCTGCATAAACTCCTCAAGTTTGAAGTTGTAATCCTCTAGCTCATCATTGACCTCCTATTCGGCATCGACTACTTCTTGATTCCACTAGAGCCAATTTTGTCTATTCTATAAGAATACAAAGACTTTGGCATATTCCTTAGTGAAGAAATAGTGGGAGTCATCTGATAATGTAGTTGTCATCCTGACAATTGGTACATAATTCTCCTTGAACTTCTTATACACAGGAATTATGGCGTTCACCCTCTAATCCCCTTGCTACAGATGATCTTGTAAGAGACCAACAGTATGCCTAGTGGCATAGATATCTATAAAAATGGACTCTAGGTCTTTCATATTTTTTGCTATTTTCTCCTTCATTTCTTGCTTAAGTTCTTCTACCGACCCGAGTTGGATGTTGGCCTACGTGGTATGAGCAGGTATCTTCAACTTATCAACTTCACTTTGAAGTTTTTTTTACCTTGATCTATAATTTTCCTACTTCTGTAGCCTTTGCCTTCCACTCTTCTAATTCTCTCTCTATTGCTTCTGCCACCTATGTTTGGGAATCCAGCTATGATTTCATCATTTCTACAGGTGCAACTATAGTCCTTATGACACCCTTTCTTACATCGATGGTGGATTCTGTCATGCTATGTGTCAATGGTATTTCAAAGGTGGCAATGCATGCATCAACTACCTCTTGACCAACTATCCTTCGGGGCCTGACTATTCCCTTACTGGGAGACCTTTGCTCTTCCATATCCTGTATTTGATCTTCTTCATCAATAGTGAATTGGAAGGTGTCTCTCACCCTTGTTAGTGTAAGGTTCTCAGTGTCCTCTATAGAAGGTTTTGTCCTGGCCCTTTTGCTAGCAAGATACCATGAGGGGCTTCTTTCCTACACCTCATACTCTCTCAATATATTATAAATCCCCCTAGCTTCTACAATTTTCCTTAAAACCTTGGGGGCAACAAGATGTTTTTCTTGATTGACAACTAGGGTGGTAGAAAATAAGGAAGGTTGGCCCACTTCTAGGTCAGTATTTTTTGAAGGAAACATCAATGTCAAATCTAATGAAACTGTACTTTGGGATGAGGAGAATACCAATTCCTTTCCTTTTGAGGTGGCGGTAGGAGAACTAGAAGAAGAAGGGAGTTTTGCTTTCTCCTACTGCGCCTCATTGATAATTTTCATCATGACCTCAAAGAGGTTAGTGTCCTGCTGGACAACTTGGAAGGTGGGGTCCTCAAATTCTTTTGAGGGAGTATCTGGGACCAGTGGGACCACCTTATCCACCAATAGCCCTCGGTGCAACTTCAATTGAGAGCTATAATCACCAACTATTTCAAGCCTACTATAAGGCCTCTCCTTCATCCTCCAAACCAGATCCAATGACTAGTTATTTTTGAAAGCCTTCTGTATTTCATCTTCAAAATTATCCTTACTATGAGTGACTTGCAGAAGGGCAAGCTTACCAACAACACTCTTCCTGTGATGGCCATCTGGATCATAGGCCCTCCAAGTAACCTCTGGGAAACAGTATGTATCCTTGTTCCAAATAGACCGCAGCACGAAAAAATAGCCTAGGTATGTGTAGGGGCCCATTGAACAAGGTATGGGCAGCCATGGCATAGATCCTTTCTTCCTCAGGTACCTAATTTTAACCTCCTCAACCATTTGCCAAGTAATTTCCAATATAGCAATTGAAGTTGGGCAGTGTACAGGGAGTGCCTTCGAAGGTAGTTTTGAACCATACAACCTGATATAGGAAAATTATTCTACGTAGAAGAAATCTCCTACTTGTGCTTTGTGTAGAAACTCCCTTACTCCAACCCCAATTCTGTCTGGCTCTTCCCCACATAATTGTAACTGTACCATGGGAAGAATTTTTCAAAGAAGGTCTTGTAGCTGGAGTACCCCTCCTAGATGCACAATAACTGATATTGAATAGTGGGAGCTATCACCCGTCCCATCCAAGTCCCTAAATACTTGTCTAATTTAGCTACAAAAAAATGTATCAAAAAAAAATAATAATAGAAAGGAGGCATATCCTCTTTATCAGCCAATATAGCCTCTTGTAGATTCTGTAATTCCTAGTCAATGTTATCACTGATCACATTTTCCCACAAGTAGAGGGGGGTCTTATCCATTCTATTGCACTATAGGATTAGAAACATGACCTCCTTTGTAATTGGCTCTAAATATTTCATGCCCAATGCCAAGTTGATCATGTCTATGTAATCCTACGCCGAGGTCCGAAGCAGAAATTTCTTGATAGGAAAGCCCGATGGTTTGCATTTCCCCCTCTTTAGGAGTGTCTCTAGGAATGAGGTGTTTATCATATAATTGGCCTAGAGGGCCAATGTTTTAAATTCCAACACCCGAGATGTCATAGCAAGGCTGAATACCCACCTAATTCTATCTACTATCACTCTAGCCATCGCGTAATTTTTATAGTCACGAATGGTGCAACTTTTAGGATTGTACGCCACTACCAACCAAGCCAAGAGGTCTGAGGAGTGATAGACCCTTGTGTAGGTTAAATTTCCTAGATTGGTATTCCATTTTTTACACACAAGGGGAGGCTCGATGTTGTCTTTGTGTGCCCTCATATAGATACTTCTCAACAATGTAGGGTGGCACTAGTTATCCTCTTTGATGGGATCAAAATTGTAGATGGTCACTCCCTTGACCTAATTTTTCTACTCAGTAGTTTTAACCCTAATGGTATTTGGTAAGCTCACTAGGGCCTTGGGGTCTTGTTCTCTCCCCATCCTCCTCATCACCAATTGTGCCTCGATAATTTTGGTAATTTTTTCTTTAACAATCAATGCCTCTTTTATAGCTAAGCTAGTGGAAGCCATGGAAAGGATTAGTGAAAACAACGAAGGCTTTTCCTCTTTTATTCTATGCTCAACCTCATCAAAAATAGTACTTCATGCATGAATAGCATGGGAAGGAGTCCACCACCCTCTACTTAAATCCTATGCATTAAATTCTGTTAGGTAGGTACCATGCACTTTTTTGACTGATGAGGTAAGTTGATTGGTCGGACGCGTCACATCACCTATGCTTTTGGTAGCACATCATACTTGTGGAATGTAATTGCAGCTAGGAGGTAAGTTGTGGGATACATGGTGGTATTAGGTTGGTCAAGGCAGGGTGCACTTGAGCAAAGTGTATGCTAGGTCTATGACTTATTAACTTCTCCCATGCTCCATTGGGGAAAGGGAGTGCACGACCCTTAAGGTAAGTGCACAAATTTGTGTGCTCGCTTACTCTTCATATGACCCAAGGGAGTTGGGTGCATGGGACCCAATGGGGTGTATAGGATGTGCACCCTCAAGACTCTCATGCACTCCTTAGTGGAGCACACTAACTTGAAGGTGGGTGCATAGCCTGTGCACCCGACTAGACTTTTGCACGCTCCACAAAAATGGAGTGCGTAGGCTCTATTTGGGGTGCACAAGCTTGTACACCCTAAGGGATGTTGTGTGCTCCACCTAGGAGTGGATCAAATTGAATTGGAATGGAGTGCATGGTTTGTACACTCCAAATGTTTTTCATGCACTCCATTGGAATAAAGTGTGCAATGGGGTTTGGGGAGTGCACGAAGGCATACGCTCCTCACGTGAATTTTTGCACTCCTCTAAAGAGTGGAGCACATGAGGCAAAAGCAAGCGTGCAAGGTCACACACTCACAGGGACTTCGTGTGCTCCATCATAATGGAGTGCACAAGGCTACTTTGGGGTACACAACTTTATGTGCCCCTTAAGGACTTTGCATGCTCCACCTCCCCATGGAGCGCATAGACTCATCATGGGATGCATGGATCGTGTGCCCCTTAGGGGATTTGTGCACCCCATTCTCTAATGGGTTGCATGGGCTAGTAATGGGTGCACAACTTAGTGCATGCAATGTGGTCTTTTTGTACCTCAATAATGGAGCATGCGAGCCTAGCTTGGGATACGTGATTTGCACACCCAAGGGATTTTCAATGCACTCCACTGAGAGTGGAGTGCACGAGGCTAAGTAAGGGTGCACCACCTTGTGCACCCTTAAGGAAGGGGGACTTAGACTCTCAAAAGTCAGACTACCCTTTTGGAGTCAACAGTTCCATTTGGTCAAACCTAAGGAGTGTGCACAATACATACCTTGAATCATGCTTTCAAAACATGTAACTATGTACACTCTCTGAGCTTGACTAAATAGGGATTTCTCTTAATTTATGGTAGAAATAAAGGCCAATTTTAGGAAGAAAATATTGACAAAATAAGGGTTGCTTCACCTTTTTTAACTTTTTTCATTTGAAGTTTTAGAAATTCTAGAGGGAAAAAAGGAAGAAAGGTGAAATCTAAAGTCATGGTAGAGCAATAAATACCATCAAAATTACCCAAACATTCGATGTTTAGATGCCCTCATTTCCCACCCTCCAAATATTTTGTTTTTTGTTTTTTTTCATCCTCTATATCCCAATTCATTCTCCTTTCTTCTAATCATTTCATATCCCCTTCTACTTCTCCATTGCTTCTTTCCAACTCTATAGCCCAATGGATAGGTTGGATAAATTTTTCCTTTGCAAGCAATTGAAGGTGTTCTACCTAATTAAGAAGTTGTGTGAAGATGATACACAATTATAAATAAAATACATGAAGCCTAAAATAGACACCTCAATACCTTAATAATGAAATCAAATGCAAGGTATCATCATGAAAAATAAAACGTTGGTGCAAGGCTATTGGATGTAGAAAAGAAAGTGTCACAATAAAAATATTAAGAAATGGGAAGATCGATATTACTAATATGAATAAATTATAGGTGGTATAAAAGAACGAGAAGAAACAATAAATATGTTGCGACAAGTCATTATCTATATGCCTCGGTACTTAAATCATAAATATAAGCATATGAATCTAGAAATGAAAAATAATATCTACATCATGCATGAAGTACAACTCCCATTCGATGGTGACAACTCTAAAAAAATCTAAATTAAAACACCAACTATTTCTACCATCCAAAAAGCTATAAGAGGATATATAAGGTAATTATCATGCATTAATATTTCCTTTAAACCAAGCAACCATGCATATCTCAGAAGCTCTAGGATGCTACACAAGGGTCTATAATCCAAAGAAAGAGTACTTACATGACTTCATTAATAATAAGGTAGTGAAGAGTAATAAAGTACTCATACCATTGAGTGCTTGGAATATTTTACCTAAGGCATCTTGTCTGGTTAAAGTAGCTTTCAGTTATGGTAGACTATACTCATGTAGAATTTAGTTTTTCTAGAGGTACTTGTATCCAGATATCTCTCTGTCATTTCATTTCTCTTCCTCTTCTCATATTTCCCTCCTCTTTCTATTTCTACTTCCTATTTTCCTACACCCTTCACCTATCCAATCATATCCTTGCCCTCCATTATTCCTTCAATTACCATATTCTATATTTATTAGTACTCCCACTCCTTGTTATATAATTTTTATTTTTATTTCCCACCAACCTTCACTTCTTCTAGAATATTTCCTCCTAATTTTATAGATAATCCCATAATTTGGGTAAATGGGATGGATTTACAATAGTTTTCCTTTCTACTACATGTTTTAAAATCTTTTTTATAGATAAATAATCCATTTCCCCCATTTATATATTTGCATTCTCCTCCTCAATTCCATATTCTAAAATTCTTTTATTTCCTATAGCTTTAAGCTTTGCTACCTTCCATACCATTTATAAAGGCAAACACAAGTGTGTTGTCTTAGTCAAATTTGACTAAGACAACACACTTGGCATAAAATATGGGATAAAATTATGAAGTAATTGATTTCACCATATGATCAAATATTATTAGGCATCTGACACACTATCAAACACAAAATTTGGCTAAGTATGGAAATCAAGCTAGAAAGTGATCAAAATTTTGGAAGCATTAACATCACCTAGATAGATGAAAATTTTGGTATTTGGTATTTAAGGCTACTTTTATTAGATTCAAAGTTTTATTAAGTGTTAAGATATGTTCATACTTATATGAAAGCTAACATCATTAAGAGAGCTAGAAAAGTATGTTGTTGATATACTATGCTAGAATTAAAATTATACTAAGGCATATAACTAGCACAAAAGTTTAGATCCATTTAGCACAAAATTAAGAGTTTTCAAACTTATCCTTGTCAATAGGATTTGCATATGTCAACCATCCACTCAAATTAAAGTTGTCAAAAGGAGTCATAAGCTGGCACTGCAACAAAATATAGTGGTTAAAAGTGAACCTATCAGAGTATGTTGACATATAATAAAGGCATGTGGACACCAACTTCATGGAGAAAATATAGACCAAACACCTTAGCATAAGGTGGTTATATTAGGTTAATATATAAAGTGATGCCCACTCCTTGCACTCACCCTAATGGGATTGTAGGGGGCTTCCATGTATGAGCTAACTAAAAGGATTAAAAATTCTATAAATAGCTAAATGTACCTCAATAAGGGGGTTAGATCTTTAGATTTTATAATTTTAATAATTTGTAAGTTGATTGTACTTTATGCATATCAATATAGATTGAAGCGTTGTTTGGCCTTTATTAGAAGATATTGTAGGACAACTATGTGTAGCCAAAATAATTGGACATAAATAAAGATAGACAAAAAAAAGAGAGGTTGCAACAAATAATTCTTTGTATTGATATTTGATACAATTTTACAATGAATTTTGAATTACCCCAAACATGTTGGGGGTAATATTACAATGTCTTTTTGCTATCTTCTGATTACAATGCTTTGATTATGGAAATTTGGGGGGGGGATCTTCCAAGTCTTCAATGAACTCTGTGTTCTCCATTTTTCAACTATAGCTTCAAAGGGATGAGTGGACTTCTAAATATCCAATGAGGAGACCACTCTAGATTTAGCAGCTCTCCAAGATACCTATTTCCTGCACACATGTGAGAATGCAAACTAGGGTTTATTAGCACCTATATGCAAGGATAAAGAAACATGCAATAAAACCCTCAAATAAAAGTTGTAAAAAATAGAATAAATTAAACCAAATGCCTTGCTAAAATAAAACCTACTCATCATGTTTGTCATGCTTTTTTAAATCTAAGAAACCATGTACATGTAGTGTGGACTGGTAAACCATGGATAGGTAGTGGAGAAACTATGCAAGGTTAGTTTCTATAGGTGGTTTTTACTGAATGGCAGAAGACTCCAAAATGGGGCTCTAAGGCTTCAGATATATATCCTCCTTGGGATGCGTATGAGCTCCTAGTGTTATTTTGATAGCCTAATAGTATGTTTGTTTAGCCTCCTTTGGTTGGTGGGGTAAAGGTGCCTTTATAGGCCCCTTAAGTAATTGGAGGTAAATGGGAGGTGGCAAGCTAGGATTTCCAAGTGGCAATTCAGGGCTGCCAAATGGAGGGGGAAGCAAGAGTGAGTCACCCAGGATGTCTTACTTAATTGGAGTGATGTGGCTACAAGTGGAGTGAGGTGTGAGGGTTTTACCATGTTAAGGGATAAATGGGACATGATTGTGTGATATGTGGCAAGGGATAATGGTGAGGCGGCTAGGACACATGTCTAGTGGGTAGATAGGGTATCCTAGGCTGATTTTCCAGATGTAATAAATCTGGAAAATATATTAATGTGTAGGATTTTATATGCCTAAGTTCATACTTAGGCATATAAATTTAGTATAAAATATTTGTGATGTGGGATGCAAATGATGATTTTGTGAATGCCTAGATTTTTGTGTCTACACTATGAATGTGAGTTGAATTACTATGCATTTCTATTTATGTTAAATGGATGGTAAATTCTATTAAGTATTTTTCTACTAAATTGGATAATTGTCTAGATTTTATTTAACCTCTAGAATTCTTAGATGTGTATGTTTTTATTTGAATAATTCTTTGTAATATTGTAAGGTAGATAGTCTATTAGAACTTGAATTGAATTGAGAGTGTAAGACTCTTATACCTTGTGCTTATTTCTATTGTTGAAACCTGACCAGTTTAATTTCTACTTTCTATTCCTTCTTATTTCTTTCTTTAGTATTCAGTTCCAAATTTAGTTTAGCTATCATTACATGAATCGATCTTCTCTAGAGATTGACTAAGAGCATATTTTTAGTTATCCAGTATTGGACACAGTCTAGGGCACATATCATAAACTAGGCATTTTTTGGACCATGAGTTACAAATGTGGGGTCTCCTTGTCATTTAAACCTGAGAACATCTAGGAAATCATCCTAGATAATGGATACTACATACAGATCATCTCATGTTTTTGGAGTCTAGAAAGAGCATCTATTACCACATTCTATTTTCCTTTGTAGTAGATATCTATCTCATAGTCATACCCTAAGATTTTAATGACCCTTTTTCTACTCTAGTGAGGAAATTCTCTATTCCAAGATATACTTGAGGCTATGATGATTTTTTTTAGTGATGAAATGTTACCCTAACAAGTATGGTCACAAATAGAGGATAGAAAATATGATAGCCATAATTTCCTTCTCATAATTTTATTTTACTATATTTTTCCTTGATAATTGTTTGATTATGAATTCAAGGGGCCTTCTTTCTTGCATGAGTACAACAACCAACCCCACTCATGATGCATTACTTTATATTATAAAGGTGTTGGAAAAATTAGGTATTGCCAAAACTGGTGTATGGCACATACCATTCTTTAGAGTTAGAAAGACCTATTCTATGTTATAGTTCCAAGTTAATGCATAATTTCAAATCATAGTTGTCAAGGGGACTACAATATTACCATAATCCTTGACAAATTTACTATAGTAACCTATGAGTCTGAGGAATCCCTAGAGGCTCTTTAATATTTTTGGGTTTTTGCCATTCCTTCATGACCTTAATCTTTGTGGGGTCTACATGCATACCATATTTGGACATAATGTTTCCCAATTATTCTACCTTTGTTTCCACAAAGTTGCACTTATATTTCTTCACATACAACTAATTTATTATAGAGATTCCAATACATAGTCAACATATTGAAGGTGTTCTCATATCTTATTGTACACTAGAATATCATAAAAAAATGCCAATGTAAAATTTCATAGATATTTCTTGAGAACCCTATTAATCAGACCTTAGAAAAGTGGATGGTTATTTGGTGGACCAAAAGGAATAACTAAGAACTCATAGTTCCCCTCATGAGTCATGGAAGCCATTTTGACTATATCCTCCTAAACATTAATTTGATGATACCCTAAGCTTAGGTCTAATTTGATGAATTATTGAGAACCATGCATCTTTTCCAACAAGTCATAAATCGTTAGAATTAGGAACTTATCTTTGATGGTGATATTGTTGAGATCTCAAAATTCCATACACATTATCCATGACCTATAATGTTTCTATACCAATAGGACTAGAGCTAAAAAATGGCTTGCACTTAGGATAAGTAGTCCTACATCCAACAATTTCTTCACCATATTTCCAATATTATTCTTCTAATGATATGGGTACCCATATGGTCGTATTTTTTGAGGTCAACTCCCTAGTACCAAGTTGATGGTATGTTCTTCTAGTTGACTAGGAGGTAGTTGTTTAGGCTCATTAAAAATCTTCTGATTCATGGTTATAATGGTTGACATATTTGAAGGAACATTTTCATCCTATATAGCACATAACTACATCTATAAAAATCTACAAACTACCACCTTATGACCCTTCTTAATCAGTTGTTGTATTTGATGAGATATGTCAACCTTGTATTTTATCTCATTTATAACCCAAATGGTGTGTGTTTTATTATTGATCATGAACTACATCCAAAGCTTTGAGAAGTATTAAAATATTAGTGCCAAAGTTCTCAGCTAGGGGTAGCTCAACACAATGTCCATACCTCCTAATGGAATTACATAAATAATCAATTTTAAACTTATATATTCTTATGGGTAAGTGAGCATCTTGAAACTACCCATTACAAGTCATGATATTCTCATCAGCAATTTTAATACTAATTTGATCATGATCATAGATGAAATAATCCACTTTTTAGTCTACACTATGGTCAATAAAGTTATCTTTGTTTCCAGAGTCTAATAGTACTAAAACCTTGGACTATCATGCATTGGGGTGTTGATATTCTTGTAAGAGCTTTCAAATAAAATGTAAGAGTTTCTTCTAGTCATGTGTTGGGTTTAAGTTCTTGCTCCACTAATTCTGATTTCTCTTCTATTGAATCCACAAATTTATCCCTTATGTTTGTCAAAAAATATGAATTACTTACCATATCTAGAAGGAAGAGACTGTGTTTTACATTTGTGCCCATTGTTGGATTTTTAGCTAGATTTATTTTTTAGATCCTAATATTCTAGATCTTGAGTAGTCTCAAATATAAAAGTAATTAATATATTAAATGGCCAAAATAAATGAACATAACATTCATGAAAATAAAAATAATATGAATAAAATGGCCAATATCATTCATGCAATAACATGAAGAAAAATTATAGTAGAATTGCTCAAAATATGCATACAAGGTTCAATATTATCAATGCTTGAATGTGATATTCAATGATTATGATGATGATACATTACATGGATCTTTATCTCCAATATATAACCTTAGAAAATTGACTCTTGGAATCTTTATCTATTGCTCTTCTCACACATCTAAGAGATGCAACCTTTCCTACTTCATGTATAAGACAACTCTCACATATACTTTTGCTTCACATATTCCACTTGTATACATTACTCTTGAATTTCTATTTACTTGCATACTTTACTCTATGACACTTGCACACTCTTACATGTACACTTGCACACTTTACTATATGACAATTGCACACGTTATCACTCTACACATTTACACACATAATTACATGACACTTGTGCATATCCTGCACATAGACACATACATAAAGGGAAATATAAATCACACTCCTAAACTATAGACTCAAACCCTATTCTAATATTTATATTGTACCATAGGTACCATGGGGGTACATTAGCATGTACCAAATAATGTAATATTCTCCAACACTCACCTACATTATATTATTTGGTTACTGGAAACTTTATTTTTCAATCTATTCATGTTAGGAAATTTTACATTGTCCATGTTCTTCTTCTTTCTTTAGTTCTTCTATATTTGGCTCTTGAATTTGTTCTTCTAAAAATTGGTTTTCTTGAGATTCTTCTTTGTCTTTATATTTTTGTTCATGTGCTTTCTTTTTCTCATTGTAGTCTTGAATTTGATGTTGTCTTACAATATCTGAATATTCACTTGGAGTATCATAATAAAATTTTAAATTTGATGAACTTTTACTGATACATGTTGAATGTATTTCATTACCTTCTTTTGCATCCTGAAATATATGGCATAACTCACTTGAATTTTTACCAATATCCTTTATGATTGATTTTTATTTTAAAACTTTAATCAACTCTTCTTGCTTTTGAATTTTGTCTTTATAGATTTCAAGTGTTAGTAATGTCATATACATTGCATTAAATATATCTATAGGTATTAGAATATTATCTCTATAATTTTCATGTGCTTCAACAAGCTTTAAGTGTAGATAATACATAAATATTAGAAAAAAAATTTCCATAGCTTATCTGTAGATAAATATCATTGCTATGTCTTGTTTCTTATCAAGTTTTTTAATCAATTCTTAAATGCTAATTTTCAATACTTCTAATTTTTCCTTTATTTCTATATACTTCATATTATTTTCTTCCATTATAATTCCTTTGAAGTAGAAATCCTCATTACTCCAAAGTTTATTTTCAAACGAATCAATATCTTCAAATAGACAATAATTTACAAAATGTCAATTCCCTTTGGAGTAGAATTCCTTATGGATCCAAAGTTAAATTTCAATCAATCAACAAATTTTTCAATATGCAAAATGTTTGGTTTGCACTCAATATTCAATATTTGCAATTTAAATTCTTTATGCAAAAACATTTTTTTCAAATTCTTCAATCAAATTTGAAATTAAATTTAATTTGAAGTAGAAAACATTGTCACCCAAATTGTAATTAAAATTTATCATATTTTCAATTTTTTTTAATTTCTTCATTTAATTAGCTTTGCAAAATCAAATCTTTCAAATTTAATTTTTTTGAATTTTAAATTTCTTTTTGGATTAGAAATCATTTTCTCTCCAAAATCTAATTAATATTTCAAAAATCAAATTGCCAATATCAAGTTCTAATTCTTTAATAACCTTATCACTCCAATGTCAATATTAACTTTAGTATAAACCAAGTAATTAAATTACTAAAGTTTAAAAATATGTGCATTTGCCCTAATGAATTTGAAATGTAAATACAATATATTCTTTGTACCTTGGCACATGTAGAGTTCCACATGGCAATTGTGGATATTAGCAATGGGATTTGACAATGGATGTTACCCATTGATTTTGTTGATTCCTTGGACAAGCACAAACTCCAACAATAATTATGCTTAAGCCTTAGACCTAACGTCTTCTATAGCTAGACTTGATATTCAAGGGAAATTGCTTATAGGGTTATAGGCACAAAAATAATATATACCTATATCAATTAGTCACTGAAAATGGTGTGAGTCTTTTTGCTACTTCATGTGATTCTAGGCTTGGACCATATTATCTTTATGGAGATGAATCACATGCCATTGTTATTATAGAAATCATCTACCTAGGTAACCTTGGAGGATCATGGAACATAGTCTAGAATCAATGGAGGTCTCTCATCATACAATGCTTAAATTGGATATATCTTGGGGGAAGAATGATGAGAATTATTATACCATCATTTAGCTAATGAGAGCCAATGAACATAATGTTGTTGCTTGTGCTAGTAAAAATAGAGGTAAATAACCAAATATTTATTAGCAATATCTATCTATAAATTCAACTAAGGGTGATAATAAGAGGACATATTCAACTCAGTACCACTAAGATGAAATAAATATTTCCAAATATTACTAGTGAATATAGGGTAATGGTCACTCAAAATGAACTTGGATATTCTATGTAATTTAAAAATAGAATCAAGAAGTACCCTGGTCACTATACTTGTTTAATATGGATGTTTCAATACAAAAAAATTAATTTACTTGTAAAGGTGTTCTACTACCACAAATATCATTATTTTTTCCTTATATTTGGTAAGGCGACCAATTACATCCATGGATATGTGCTTTCATTGGTAGTTAGGGATAGACAAGGGTTGTAACAATCTAAAAGATTTAACTATTTTTCATTTGTTACACTAACACACTTCAAATTTGGCCACAAAAGTCTTAACATCTACTTTTAATCCTTTCCATGAAAAATATTTATTTACCCACTAATATATTTTTAATATTTTAAAGGAGATGCATGTAAGTATTGGAGGACACTTGTATTAATATGCAAGTACTAAGAAATATAAATGTGATTATTCTTTCAAAGCACTCCATAAACATATGAGAAATAAAAATTCAATGATGATACAACCTCCATTTATGGAATTATTTGAGTAGTCTCTAATTCAAAAATTCAATCCTCTTGAAGTTGATAAAATCATTATGGAAGAGCACTAGAGATGGCATTGATAGTAACAACATACCCATAAAATAAATGCACACACATATATATAAATCATACAAAGCACATTCATAATTCATCTAGCAACTCCACTCAAAGTAGAAGGTCCCAAAGCTTTATGAGTGCAATACTCACTACTAGATATTTTATAGTTGTAAATTATCAAGCACTAGTACAACCCCTCAACCCAATTTTGAGGAAAAGAAGAAGAGATCAAAACTAGAATATGGCAACACATTAGAACTAGCCCATGAGGATATTTTTAGCCTAAAATGATAGATGTCCCTTTAAACCACCTCTTATACATACTATTTGGGACCTAATCTTAGCCTCAACCCTGATATCATTACCCTACTACACTAGGTAAGATGCAACTACACCAATGGAATACCTACATTACATGGTAAACCTATTTGCAATACACAATATTGATGAAAAAATGTGGTGCTAAAACTATTGGCAACATACTTTAGAGGAAAATAAATGGAATGATATAAAACATTCACCTCATGTTTGATTGAAATTTGATATCAAGTGGCTAATCAATTGGTGAATAATATCAGGGACAAGGTTGATGGAGTGTCTCTCCTAGAGTAGTTGAAAACTATCAAAGGGGTACCTATGGAGATGATATATTAATGTATAGTTTCATAAAACCTGGTATAGAATTTAAATTAAAATCTGACCCCCCTAGGTATGGCATGCATATACTATCTAAAAGCTTTCAATATATAGATTGTCATGATGATTAAGTCTAAGGGAGTAAAATCCTTGTCAGTGACCTATGGGATAGCCATTCAAGCCAAAAATAACCTCAATAAAATAGGAATGCTAGCTTCTAAGGTCCTCATGCCCTATTTTCTTAACCCCCTATTAGCCTCATTTGGTTGTGCAACCCACCACTTTTTAGCCCACTTCAATTGTGAATCTAGTTTTGGTCCTAACTCCTCTTGTCATACCAAATCATTCAACTTCAAACTTCTAGTCCTCATCCAAGCTAGATGAAATAAAAAGTATGCTCAGGATTCTATTGAACAAATTATTGGCTTTGAGAAGGAAAAAAAATACCTAAAGGTTTTAATATCAAAATGATCCAAGACCTTCATTCCAACAAAATAACCAATATTATATACCTCCTTCAAAGGGGTACCAATAATCCTAGTTTTAGATCAACAAGAATGCAAACTAATCCCAAAACCATAATTAGCATAGTGATTTTCCCAACCCCATTACAACAAATTTCTCCTAACCCTATTAGAGAGATAACCCCCATGCAAAAAAGTTATGTGGAGGAATCTACAACATGATACTACTAATACCTATACTCTTAGCCCTTAAATGTTTATTCTAAAGGAAACTCTTTGTAATCCATAATAGTACCAAATGAGTTGGTGCTTTTCTAGTCATTTATTCCTCATTTTGGGATGGAAACACAATTAGAAAGCTAGCCTTACCCTATCTTGGCCCTCCATAATTCAAATTTTTCTACTTTGGAGTAGATCCTAGTCACATAGGATGAGGGAAAAACATATGTTGTATCTAATAGAGTGATTATTTCAATGCCCAACAAGCCACAAGTCCAACTAGACTATATGATGTGGACCAAAATTGGAGCAACTAGATGGTATGAGGAGAATGAACAAGTGACCCATCTATATAAGGTAATCCAATTGATCCAATAGGGAATGCTCCCACCATAGCCTCACCAAACTAGAATACCCCAAAACTTTCAATGGTCATTAAGCAAAATATCTCACAAATACCAAAGTAATGCATGCTCTTGTTAGAACTTGTAAAAATTACTTAATTAACCATAGATAATCCTAGACCTCATCTTCCATCAAGTATCCCTTGAAATACCAAACTCCTTAGGTTATTCAACATGGTGGATCATTTAAAGAGATTTATGGTGGTTATGGTTGTATGGGATGCATTATCCATTCTTGATTAGAAGGAGATCCTAAAGGAAGCTCTAGAGGAATGGAAAGATTTGAAATATAATAAGGTACTAATAATATTATAATTCTCTAGTCCAGTAATCATCCAAGTTAGGCCCATGCCTTTCTACTTTACCTTGGTTTATGGTGATAATCTAAAACATAATTGCATGATGGACTTCAAAACATGTACTTTAGTTATTACAAGAGTAATGGAAGACACATTAGGACTAGCTTATCATCCAATCAACAAAATGGTGGTGGAACTAGACAAGAGCTCAGTCTATATCCTTAGGATAGCCAAAGATCTTTTGCTCACACTATATGTCTATCCCATCCTCACGATGACACAAGATATAATAGTGTTTGATCTTTTGAATTCATTTGGAATTTTTCTATATAGATATTTCATCACTAAAATAGGAGGATATATGTACAAGTATTGTAAAAAATGGTTTGAAGACTAGATATAGAACCAGAATCAAAATTCCACTCAAACCACTCCATAAGAGTCATGTTGAACACCTACCTACAATTGAGTTGATCAATTATCAGACTTCCATGGCTAAGGAGGAGTTGTTTGAGTAAAAAATATCTATGTTTGGGATATATTTTTTTATTTCCTAATGACTGGAAGCACCAACGGGTTATTAAATTTTAGGATTTTCATCCCAACAAAACTTTTGAGCCAAGTATGGGTTGAACTATAACATATGTTCAAAAGAATAAGAAGAAGAATCTATGTACAAGAAACAAGAGACTTCATGTGTGAGGTTTTGGATAAGGTACACTCAAATGAATGAGTGCATACCATGTTTAGATATTAGATAAATCAGGTGTAGCAATCATGTAGGTGAGAGAAGCCACATACAAAGGTTGACCTATGAATTCATGCCTCGATGTTATGCAGGTAGCTTTTTGAGCCTACGATTTTATGAATGGAGTACATTGTTACCAACCTCTAGAAAACCATTTTTAGCTATCCCATACACCCCTAAGGTGTGTAAATTCAATCAAATAGAGATAAATCTCTTCAAACCAGACAACCTCTTTTATAGAAAGGCTAGAAATTTTTCCATATATTTTGGGAAGTTTCTAAAATGACATAAACTTAGCAAGACAAGTATGGATGGTATATCACAATAGCTAAGTTTCACAAGAAAATTTATGAAAAATAAGCATTATGCCAATGTTGCATACCAAGCTTCATTGATTAAAGCTATGATACCAATACACCAACTAGTGCTACATGCTCATGTGGCTATGGAAAGAAAACTATGGACCAAATTCAATAGGATTGAAATATACTTTTGGATGGAATATTAATGGAAGAAGTAATAACATAAACCACTAGGTTCTCTAATCCTCCTTACCCTCCTAAAACCTCCATAGTAAATACCTCAAGGTGAAATAGGTGACACTTGGAACCTAGCTCATTCCATAAAAGTAGGTAAAACTCATATCATCTAATCAAACTCAGATAGACAAGATGAAAAGCTTAAAAAAAATGTAAGTAAAGGAAATGAGTGTTTAAGTATCAAAATTAAAATTGGCTAATTGTGAGTGGCACATGAACCAATTAGCCTTGCTAGCCAAGGAAGGATCTTAGATACTTATTTTAATGAAAAAGAGACTAAAGCTCTGCATGTGCATTAATTATATAACATGGGGTGATAGACCTATGAATAACTTTCTCTTCCCATGTCCTTCCTATTTCACATCAATCAACTAAAGTCTCTATAAGACCTAAAACTTAAAGGTAAAATAAAAAGATAGCAAATCTTCAAAGGATAATATAATTTACAATGACCATGGAGTCCATGAGAAATAATAAGACCACTACCCTATTGCAAAAAGCTACCTCAACTCCTCAACTTCAAAAATACAAATTCATGCTCAAGCTACACAAATGGAGCCCCTAAGACTCATTCAAGATGTAACAAAAGGATGAAAAAACCTAAATTTATAAAAAGACCCAAGAAGTTTGAGGGAAGATGCTTATCAAAGGTACCTCAAAAGTGAAGACAAATCCTTCACCACAAGGATTTGGACTATTTTTTCCAATTACTTGGTTCCATAATTACATTTTTGTTATGAGATAGTGGAAGCATGTGCCTTTTTTTATGACCCTTAGTACAGGATAGTTAGGACTCATGATACCCACTTTGAACTAATCATCTCAAGAGAGGTTGTGCAATAGATGTTTTTGGTGCCAGAGGGACTTAGATTGAAACCAAAAATTACAAGAGTGTACTATATAAAAATAAAATATAAAGTAAATACTTGAACATACAACTACAAAATTTTAAGGAGTCCATATCAATATTCTCTATAATTCAACAAATGTTCAATGAAGATGCCAATGATGATTTGACAATAGTGGTATTAATTTTTTATGTTGTTGATGATAGAGAGGTTTCATAGGAAGAGTTGGGCACCATACACATGTTGAGGGGTATCCTAAAAAAAAGAACCATAATCCTAGACTACAACAATTTCATAGCCCATCAAATTCATGAAGGGCTATATAAATTTAGGGATACTCACACCTTTGAGTTTGGCTCATTCTTAGACCATTTAGTACCATTTCATAATATATGGTTGTTTGGAAATTTGAGCCTAAATATATAATTTGAATATGGTCAAGGGTGGTCTATCCCCTTTTGGATGGAATTCCTCTCCTGGAAGTTCTCCTATTATCATTTTTTGGATAAGTTCTTGCTACGAACCTTGAGCACAATTAAAGGAGGAAGACTATAGCACATCCTAGAAGTAAACACTAAGGACCTATAGTTCTATATCAAATAATACTAGTATCTCTTGGAGGATTCCACCATTATACACCTTCTCAAGTTCAATGAACCCATATATCTACTACCAAGGTACACAAAAGAAAGGGTGGTCTATCTAAAAATATTAAGATATGTAGACTCAATTGATACAACCTACAAGAGTGGGTAGAGTAAAATAGCATTTTATAAGGCCCTAGTACATCTAGGAAGTGTATCTCTACTAAAAAGTAAGGAAACACTTAAATTAGAATCAAAGCTAAAAGAATTGGATTTGAAACTTTGAATGATGCGTAAAATTATGATCAACAAGGCTAACAAGTGAAAAGGTTTCCAAAAAATCCATCCATGAACGTAGACCTAAAATTAAGATATGCTAGAGTATATAGGAAGGATTTTACCCACCACACTACAAAGAGAACAATTATTATCATTAGATACCTAGAGGAAGTTGTATGAGAGCTTGTATACAAAGGTGAATATTGCCAACTTCAAGTCTTGATCAACCCAATCAAGAAGAAGCTTCTACAAAAACTAGGATGGAGCAATAACAAGATCAGATCCTGGTGGAAATTCCATCAAGAAATAAGTGATATTAAAATTCCTTTTATAGGTTTAGATTTTAATGAGGATGAAACCTTTAGTTGATGCTACAACATAGATCACCCAAAATATTTTCCTTGTAATGCAAAAATAAGTAATGAAGAAGCAATGAGCATCCAATCACTCCAATCAGCTTTAAAAAAGGGATTTTGACTACAATATCAATTTTAGTACCTCTAAACATGGCCACATTAGTATATTCAATGCCTTTAGAGAGTCAAGAAAAAAAAAAAGGTCAAGAAGAGGTGAAACCTCTCCAAGGAAATGGAGGTTGATCCTTTAACCAAAATCATTGAATATAGGAAAGAAGATAGTGGATCCATATTAGGGTACCCCTCTACCATATCTGATAATAGTTATTGAAGTTATCATCTCAATGCAAAACAAATTCATTTCATTAGCAAAAAATACAACCATGACATCACCTACCACTTTCATCCCAATTGTATCATCCTATGACCTCATCCTCATTGTCATACCCATCTCTACCACTTTCTCCACTATACCACAACTTATCACCTCCCAACCAATACTATCCATAGCCCCTACTATATCATAAACCTCCATTGAACCTTATCCCGCAACCCTCACTAATGTAGATCAACCAATTTTTATTTCCTTTTTGAGGCCTTTGACCATCACCTAAGATGACAAGAAACAATCACTTAGAACTCGAATTATCACATCCATAGAAGAATTATTGCCTTAGTTCCAATAAATCCAAGATCAAGCATGATAGTATAAGTCATAGGAGGATAGTGAGAGGGAAAAGTAGCCTATGATAATTTGGGTGAGGACCATTCACAACCTAAAAAAATTTCTCTATGTCTAGACCACCTAAAACACACCATCTCTAAGGTAGTAGAGATGCCAAATCAATACTAACAAGTGTTCATTAAATAGTTAAGCCTTAAAGATACCCATTTGAAAGGTAAATTTAAATTTGCAAAGCAATATAGTAAAATTGTAATCCATGAATACCTACTCATACAAGAAGCCTAGTAACTAAGGACGGTCTAGAGAATAACATATGTACCCTTAGAGATTCTCGATATGAATTTTGGGTATTAAAATCCTAGATGGATAATATCATACCAAAAAAGATAGGAGTTGTAAGAACAAAAAAGATAGATTGTTAGGATAAAGAAAAAGGTAGGTGGTATAGAGAAAATATCTAAAATAAAGTAGGTCTTTTGGGATGACATTAGCAAATTAGTTGATGATTTGATTCTAGTGTTGGAGTTCATATAGGATACTACCTCATGAAGCAATAAAATCAACAAAATCATGGGGTATATTTTGGTAGAAAATAGACCTAAGATCACTAAGAAATGAGAGTATAATGTTAAAATAACCAACCTCGCTAATTAGCAAAGGATGGCAGTGGAAATTATTTGTTAGGAATAAGCAAGCATTCCAATTATGGATATCCTTGAATTAGATCAGATCACATACCAATGCAAGACCCAAGTCAATGCTCTAACATGGCTAGTGAGGGGATGGAAAAGGCATGTTACCTATTTTATTTATAAATGCCTCCCCCCTTAACTATAGAAGTCAAAATCCTACCAAAATAAGAGTTTCACTAACTTCTAAAATAAAGGAGGAATGTTAAAATTTGAGAAGGAGCAAATAAATGGTTAAAAAGCACCAAATAGACTATGGAATATACAAAAGATCAAAAACCAAAACTCTAAATAAATCTTGAAGAAGTATTACACATAAAATAGTGCTAACTATATTTACAGTAAGGAGAAAAAATGACCACATGCAAAAGGGTGATAACCAAAACCTAAGCAAACCACCTTCACCACCTAGGCATAGTCTCCCAAGAAAGTGGTTGGTGCATTAAAGACGTCAACATAAATGCTTCTAAGAAGCGATCTTGAGCCTAACAATATTAATTTTAGATCTTTGCATCTAATCTCTAGAGATTTCTAGCATGGGTATTTGGTGTAGGTGATAGGGAATTCACATCCAAAGACCCAAAACTATATAGCATTAATGGCTCTATATCCAGAGACCTCAATATTATTTACAATTAATGTGATGGATCCTAGAAAAAAAATTGAATCTAGAATTTTGAATTTTGGGAGGGAAAATTTTCTCAAATTTTTTGATAAGTAGTCATCTTTTTTCCATTGTAAAAGATCAAAAGTTGTTTATTCATGCCTAGTATTTGATTTTGTATATAATATTTTGTTTAATTTTTTTTTGTGTAATAGTCTAGCTCAATCCTTGAGTCATTTTATCAATTAATATTTGAGCCTTTTTATCTGGCATGATTGTAAGCACACCATGATATATATGAGAATTTTTGGCTATTCATTCTATCCAAATTATTATCTATATACATTATGTTTGAATATTCATGTGGGATGAGATCATGTTCACTTTGAGATGTTTATGAATGACACGTGTTCATTAATCCTAATATTTTAAAAAATACCCTTAGGGTCTTGGTGCATCACCTAACATAGCATAGGTTTTGCTTTTTTTATTATTTTCTTTCTGCTTGTCTCTCTCTTTCTCCCTATGAAAATGTAATTGGATTATGTGAGTTTAGGAAGGTGATCTTCAATATTGCTTCGTGACAAAGAGTTATCCTTAAAAAATACCAAAGGTTATCCTCTGAGCTACATCTTGATCTCTTAAGACTTGTAGATTGTTGTACTCCATGCAAGGCATGAGTGTTGGATGCAATTGGCTACCACAATAGGTGACCATGTCATCTGGAGACAACAATAAAATGTACAGTGATTATAACACTTCCCTTTCACTTTTGGCAGTCCTTCCTTTCTATTATTTTTAATTTCATATGTAGTATAGCACCATTAATGTTCATAAATTTCTTCCTATGCATTGATTAATTGCATGTTAATCCTAATAAACTCATGGCTATATTTTATATTTATATATTTTTGTCTTAATCACTTGCATTCTATGCTTTTTAAATTTATTTTTAAATATCTATATTTGTTTAATTTAGCATTATTAGTGGGGAATAATCCTAAATTTAAATTTCAAAGGAGGCACAATTCTTCTTCTTCCAATTGTTGAAATAGAATTATGAGCACAAGTAGATTTAGATCCTTCTAAAATTTGATATATTTTTGGCATTCCTCATGGGAATAACAACTTAATCTCAATGTTGAAATCTAGCTTGATCCCTTTTTTCTTAATTTGAGATCTATGTAAGCCTATTTTCTAGAATTGTTTTGTGAAATTGTATGTACTTCATCGAATGGTATCTACATACCAAATTCACAATAGCAAATCAATATTTCATGAATCAAGCCTACAAAATCAATTGTCATTGATATCTTTCTAAAGGAAGACAATAGTGATTCATTGTTGTTGGAAAAGATCATGATTTTCTATTGGAAAAAAGTGGCTTGCCAATTTTTGGAGATTTTTATAATATTTTGAAATGAATAATTGGCAAACAATGATTAATTTTAACCCCATCATACATTATTTCTTGAAAATATATTTATTTTAATTTTAAATGATTGTTATTTTTAAAAGTAGTGATTTTGTAGTTTTCAAAAAAAAAAACTATGCCAAACAATTTATGGGTGCAAGAATGAATATAACATGATATAGGCTTGTGAATATGAAATCAAAGTCTCAATAGTATAGTAAAGGACTCATACCACTTGAAGGCATTCCTTATCAAAGAAAAAATACAAAAGGAAAAGAACCAATAACTATTGTATAGACATGAGAATCAAACAAAAAAATTGATCAAATATCATTAGTAACTTGAGAGAAGAATTGACGACAGAAGAAGCAAAAAATAGTTGCTAGCTTGGTAGGTTTAGTGGTGCGAAAGTCTTATCTTCTATATTAACGTCGCCCTAAGGTGGTGTTAGTTTACCCTTTTTAATGGCTTCCACTCATACATTCGGCTTAGTTTTTTTTGAGTTTGCTTCAGATATCAATGGTACCGGGGAAGCGTCTGCACAAGGTCATTCTGAAAGTGTATCATGAGGTAAAGGCCCTATCCTTGAAGTTATTCCTTTGCATGAATATCATATGACTTGTGAATGGTTTGAAATTCATACCTTGGTTGGTTTTTTTTGGGTTGTATCCCATATGATACCCTTATTTGTTCCTGGGTCCAGCAATTTTGGGGCCCATATGGAGTTAAAGTGGAGAATGTACAAAACACTACCAAAGGGTATTTTCTTTTTCACTTTTTAGATCCAGTTTAAGCACAAAAGGTTATGTCTAGGGGACCATGGACTGTTCGTAATTCTCTGTTGATTCTATAACCCTACTCTAGGTATTTCCAAGTCAGTGACCAAGCTGCATTGGAAGTCTTGGTATGGGTTGAGTTCCCCAGTATTCTTGTTCCCCTTTGGGGTTTTTTGCAGAATTTATCTACCCCCTTAGGTAATTTTTTTTTCTTGATCCAAAAAATTTCTTCTCTGCTCGACCCACTAGAAGGATTTGTATCAAATTTGACCTTACCAAGGATTTACAACAGTTTATTGATATCAAGATCGAGGACCAATCCTTTAGGAAAATATTTGCCTATATAAATTTTCCCAATATCTATTACCACTGTCAATATGTAGCTCAAAAAAATTGGGAGTGTCCTCTGATGGAGTGGAAATATAAGGTAAATCCCTCGTCCACTCCTGCGGCTTTAGCTAATGGCTTACATGAAAACACTGAAGAATGGACTACTGTTTCTAGCAAGAAAACTTATGGAGCTAAGCAACAGAAAGCTTCAGTTTCCACTACACAACCTGCCCCTACTCCTTCTTAGGACATGCAAGCTTCTACTAAATATGTTTTGGCTCCTATTGATATGACCCCTCTAATTGTTGGCATGCAACCCCCAATTCTATCGGTGTCTCAATATCTTTGGCCAGGCCCTTCTTTTGCCTCAGTGGTGGTAGCTTCATATAATTCTTCAGTGGAGGAGGATCAGGTCTTTAAGGTCCACCACTCTCATAGCCTTGTTTGGAATGACAAACATTAGTAGCTAATCAGTGATGTTTTCCCCATGACCTCCAACTCTTATGGCTCACTTGAATTTTTGGGTGATGTAGATAATGTCATGGAGATCATGCATCTTGACAAATCCCAATGATTTTCTTCTCATGGAATGTTCGAGGACTGATGGACCCAATCAAAAAATATTTGGTCTAAAATGAGATGTCAAATGTTTCTCTAGTGCATGGAAGCCTCGATTTTTTTTTGTAAGAAGTTAATATTTCTGATTTCAATCTGCGGTGTGCATGTGAATTTTTGTGGCCATGAAGTGCCTCTTTTGCCACAAAGCATTCCTTAGGAAAAGTGGGAGCCATCACTATCCTTGCACCTTGATTACAGAAGAATATTTTGACCTGGGATGTTGACCCATCCAATCAAGTTGTTTGGATTTTTTTCAAGATCTGTGGAAAACCATTTGGGGTGGTTAATGTGTATGCCTCAAACATCACTTCTCATCGATGTGAGTTGTAGATATGGCTTACCATGAATCTACCATTTGCCACTTGGGTGCTCTGTGGAGATTTTAATATGGTGGAGAAAGCTTTTGACAAGGTCAGTCATGTTCTGATTTGATGGTATTTAGGTGAAAGGGAAGCTTGGTTTTTTATGAAAAACAAGCTTCACCTTTGTGACCCTAATTCTCTCTTCTTGCCTTCTGACTTCCCTCTGGATATTTGGTACACCAGGTCTAATTTCCAAGCTACTTCTACCAAGGTTTTGAAAATATTATACAGAGCCATGATTTTTTAGTGTGACAAATTTCAGTTCTTCCATTTTTTGCCTTCTTCATTGTATGTTTTGACTTTCCTTGGTACTACACTATTTTATCATTCACCTATTTTATTCTCGGTGGCAAAGTTAAACTTTCAACCTAGAGTGCATTCTTCACAATTTTACCTGAATGTTTCTTTTTTGTATAGCTTTAGCATGAAAGCTCATATATGTCACATTTGGAATTTGATTCTTAGACCTGATGGTCTTTCTAGAAGGATTGAGTGGTGGAATGTTGCCATTCAATAAACCACTAAGCTACTACGAACTCTAGGTTTTGAAGTTGCAAAGTGGTAGAAATAAGATAATTTTACCTTGTAGAGTGAGCTATCCAACACCTGTCTCGGGCTTGAAGCCTCTCCTTTCAGCTCTCTTGATCAGTCCCAAGTTTCTTCCATTTGACATGAGCTACAAAAATCTAATTTATATGAAGCCAAGGGTGCTCAATTACGTGCTTTAATGCATTGGCTCAAATTGGGGGACCTCCTACCCAATATTCTTAGTTTTAGGCCATTCAATTTGATGGGCAGAGATTCATAGATCTTCCAGACATTTTCAAAGCTTTTGTTTCACATTATCAAGGTGTTTTTTCTTCTCAACCCCTTTATGATGCTAAAAGGCAAGCTCTTGCTTATTGTACCATTTTTGTCCCCAACAATCTTTCTCCTGAGCAAATGATATTTTGTGACACTCCTCTTTCTCTGGAAGATCTAAAAAATGCCTTGTCACTCATGGCAAATGATAAGGCACTTGGTATTGATGGCTTCCCATGTGAATTCTACAAATAATTCTGGGATATCTTGGTTCTAATCTCCACAAAGTGTATCTTGAAGCCCTGCAATGTGGTTCACTGGGTTCCATTATTAACAAAGGCAATGCTAAATTTATTCCTAAGTCTATAGATATTGAGCTCATTACTAATTGGAGGTCGACCACCCTGCTTAATGTGAGCTATAATATTATTTCCAAAGCCCTTGCACTTAAGCTTAAATCTCTCTTGTCTTTGATTGTTAGACCTAAACAAACTGGCTTTGTTCAGGGAAGATACATTCTTGATAATGTTCTTGCTATTTGGGAAGGTATGGAGTGGGCAAGAAATTCTAAACAAGATGCTTTATTCATTAAGATTGACTTTGAGAAATCCTATGATAATATGGAGTGGTACTTCATCACTGCCATGCTTCAATATTTGGGCTTTGGACCAGTTTTTGTGAGCACTGTTCTTATATTATTTCAAGATGCTTTAGCTATTATTACATTGAATAATAGTCAATATCAATAAATTTCTCTTGGTCATTCTGTAAGATAGGGGTGCCCTCTTGCTCCATCTCTTTTCATTCTTGTTGCAGAGGCTTTTGGCTATTTGTTGGCCCATAAGGTGGATCAAGCTACCATGCTAGCTCCATCATTTCCAATGGACTTGGATTCAGTCAAGTGAGGTGTTTAAATTTCTTGGAATTCCTTTTGCATTTCATGGTTCCTCTACTCAATTGTGGTAGTTTGCTATTGAGAAAGTGTACAAGAAGCTTTCTTACTGGACTAGTAAAAAAATTTCTTTGGTAGGAAAATTTCAAATTTGTTCTAAGGTTTTAGCCACTACCCATGTCTATTATTCATCTTGTTGGGTTCCATCCAAATCTTGTTATAGAAATTTGTATAAGCTTATGAGATATTTCTTATGGGCCAAAGACTCTATCAAATGAGGTTTTCATTAGGTACACCTAGAAAATTTGTTGTTTGCCCAAATATTGTGGAGGCATGGGTTTTTTTTATTGTCATCGACAAGGTTTTGCCCTTTGTGCTAAATGGATCACCCAAACTTTAATTGGGGATGAATCTTGGAAAGTGTTGGTCAGGCATTATATTTCTTCTGGTTTGCTTCAGGGGAAAAAAAATTGTAAAGGGGTGGGATTGCAATCCATTCTTACTGCCCCTATCCCTATTAAATTTAAATTTTATTTTGTCATTCTAAGTATTTGGAAAGCATGAAAGGCCTTCAAACCCTGGCTCAGTTGGAAAGAATTTTTTCACAAAGCATGTGCCTCTTTGCCTTCCATGAAAATTTGGTGGTCTCTAGTTATCACTTGGCAGGGCTCTCCCCTAGCTCTGGTGCAGTGGGTCAGAGCGTAGAGGTTCTATATACATGGTATTGCTTCCATTTTTTATTTCTTATCCTGACATACCAGAATTTGGATACCCTGGGAAAGTTGTCTTCAAATTCACAATTTAAATCCTGGTGATAGAGATACTTATGAGGTGGTTATTGATAGTATTCTATTTTCTATTTGGTGCAAACTACATAAGCATTTTCAAAAACCCTGGTGGTCATATTGGTGTTTGCTTGGGGAGCTTCCTATTTTGCAATATAAAGTTCATCTAGGTTACAAATGGCTCACCCTACAAGTTCCAATGGTTGATACACTCACTATGAGATGGAACTTAGTCTCTCTTCCCTCCCAATGGAATAAGAGGTTTTAGATTGTTTGGGCTACTTATATTGAACCTAAACAGAGTTTTTTTTCTTAGAGTCTCTTACACCAAGGGTTGCCTATTGGAAATAGGCTCAAGCATCTAGGTTTTCATAATCCCATTTTCTTCATTTATGAACAGACATAAGATTTATTGCATGTTTTTTGGTTTTGTGATCGGGCTCAGTCGGTCTGGGAGTGGCTTATTGAATTTTTCAGACCTTTTATGCAAGAGGATTTTACCTGGGTGCATGCTATTTTGGGTGACCCTATTGCTTTTTCCTTCAAATTGGGTGTTTTTTGGAATATTTTTAGAATTGGTACCCTATTTTATCTTTGGAAGTCTCGGAATAGAGCTATTTTTTCTTTGTAAAATTTCAAGCATGTCTTCTTTGTTGCTAATAAATATGCTATTTTATTTGATTGCTAGTTACATATTCAAGTACAGGTTGAAAAATTACATGTGGAGCTACAGTACTTACGTACCCTCATGGAGCATTGGGGGAATGTGCCTTGCGCTATGAGTTGGCATATTTGACACTATTTTGGTGGTTGTTATTTGGATTTTTATGGATTGTTTCTAACACTCTTGTGTACTCCTAACCATGGTGGTTAGTGTGTTGGTTTACGGGGTGTGCTAATCCCACCCACCCTTTTTGTATGATTAGACATTATTTTATTAATATAATGGTTTTTTCATCCAAAAACAAAAACAAAAAAATCCAACTCTACCAAAAGGAAAATGACCAATGCAAACTCCAACTAATCATAGTCTAAATCCTTCTCATTACCTTTTTAGTCAACTAAAATAGTCTATGTTAGTGATCTTATAATATATGATCTTAATCTATCTAGTTCCACTTGAGTTTGGGACTCATTTAGCACTACGTTCTAAACCATAATTACAAACCCTCTATATGATATGCCTTAAATATCACAAGTATTTTCCATTATATAATATCCTATCAACCAAATCATGGGTTTTAGTTAGCCAATATAATAATATGACTACCTTCTAAAACAATCACACTTTGCAAATAAGGACTATCCCAAAATTAGTCATAAATAATTCTAGGTTCCCAATGGAACCCTCAAGTAAGAACTAACTAATCACAACCTAGATCTAGCCAATAGGTAGGGCATATAGGTTAGCCTATGAATCATATACAATTAAAAATATACAATCCATATGTTAGCACCATTAACCCTACTAATGCTAAGCTAGGGATTGAGAAAAATCAGTAAGCTTCTCCTAGCTAGTTGGACACACAAAAGGATTTATAGTATTAACCCAATCACTTAGTACCTCTAACTAGTCAATACCAAAAATATATACAAATCCAAGGATTACAATATTTTTCAGACTATTGAGTGAAATCTATAAAATTACCATGGCTTACAAAATGAGTTCACTTGGATGAAAATGTTTACCAAACTATTGACCCTTTGACCTCACGTGGTTTACAAAATTTATCAAATATATAAATATTTCCTAGAAAAATATCTCCTACCTCTATTGTCTTCCATTTTCAATTTTCTCCCTCAATTCCATTGTAACATGCCAATATAGATGGTGATCTTCTTTTTATTCCCTTGTAGGTTTTAGTGCTCTATCTGGTGGTGGTTTTGGGTGTCTGAATGGTTTTGTTTTGGTTTTTTGTTGTTTTAGTTGGGTTAGATATTTGAGTTAAAGTCTCTTCGGATATGCCTTGAGCTCTTTCTATTTCTTCTTGTAATAATTTTCATGGATCCTTTCAAAACTCCTTCTTTGATCTAATCAAAAAAATAAAATAAGAACAATTGGATAAAGGTTCAAGTAAATTAATTAAGATTTTTTATGAAGATGTTAGCGAGTCATACCAATATGAAGAAGAGGTAAATTAATGGTTAGAAATAAAATAGTGTATGAAAACAATCAAGTAATTAGAAGCAAAAAAAAACCACATACCTCATAAAGTATTAGGTTCATTATAAAACTAGAAATCAAGTACAAGCTAATATGGTTAACATTTTTTAAAATAAATACTTTATGGTATTTTTTTACAAAACTAGATATAATATATTTAAATATGTAGTGGTTATAAGAAATTATTAGATAAAAAAATACAGTTAGTAATGCCAAGCACATAAAATTATAGCAATAAGCTAAGTGGCCAGTATCACTTATTAACCATCCATAGTAAATCAACCAGTATAATAGTCACCCATTATGGTAGATTTAATGAAGTTAATATAACAATCAATTTAAGCTTTATCTAATTTAAATAATGAAAAATTTGTCAATGATGGCATTTATGAAGAGGATGATGATTTTCCTTTTGAAAATTAGACAATATTCATTAATATAGAATAAGAGGTTAAAAACAAAGAGTAAGTGAAAGTTAGTTACTAAACAATCAATGTTCCCATTATAAGCATCAAAAAATGAACATCATAGAAAAACTATAGTTCTAATAAGAGAATGAACATCTTCGCATCTAAAGGAATAACATATGGTCAATTTTCTACACAAAAGGAGGGTAAAGAGAGTATGTTGACTATAAATCTACCAACTAACACTCCTTAGGAAAATATTCTAAAACTTAGAAAAGTATGACCATAGATAAGAATTTGTAGAAGGAATATAAGAACCACATAAGGCATCCTTCCTTTGACTACTGAAGATTATGTAGTTACAACATGATAATACAAGAAGTTTACCATATATAGTGAGAGTAGTATGACTATGTTTAGGTTAAATATTACTAAGAAATGAAGAAAAAATCATGTAATGTAGTAGGTTAGAAGCATCAACCTTGCTAATCCAAAACATCTACTCCAAAAAGCTATCAAATACTAAGAGATAATTTATGCCAAAGAAAAGTAGTCGTATAGTAGTAGGTCAATAGGATATTAGTAGAGGACTCATCTAACACTCAAACAAATATATTAGATACATTAAAACATCCTAAATCTAGAACATTGAAATCATCATTATATGTCATCCTCAAAATGAATAATTATGTATTATGAAGTGTTATTATAGATTTAAGGGTTTCTATGAATGTGATGTCAAAATATCTATGTGTAGAAATGGTATTGCCTTATGTAAATATTACTATAAACCATTCAAATAAAAAAACTAGGGTAAATTCTAGAGTGCTAAAATATCTAATAATGATAGTGGTAGAAAATCATGAGTTGGTTATCATCCAAGAATTTATTACAATGAACCTTCTTCCATATTTTGGGATGTTATATTCATAAGAGTGGATTAAAAAAGTTGTTAGGATATAAGTACTTAGACATGGATTACACAAAAGTGAAGGTATCCAAATATTGTAATATCATTATAATTGAGAAAAAACCATAATAAAACTACCTCTAACATAAATTAGATGATGATATAGTTGTTAACTTGAAAAAAAAAACTTCTATTGTTTATGGATTAAGAACTAAAAAAATAAGTGTTGATTTCTAAATTAGAATTGATCATTAGGATCCTACAAGAAGACTAAGTTGTGTAGTCATCTAATAGTTGAAGGACCTAATACAATTCCAACCTTAACTAGAAAATGGACTCAAGGCTTAAAGGATATTTGGAAGTTGTATTTTGATGGGTCAAAAATAAGGAATGGAGGAAGAACTAACATATGGATGAAAAATCCTCTAGGTACACAAACAAGTAATACCTATAGATTATTATTCAATTATATGAATAATATTTTTTAATATGAACCATTACAAATTGTATAGAGAAAATCTAAAATGATAGGTTTCAAATACATATATATCTTTGGAAACATAGGGTATGGGATCTATTAAAAATATTTTATCCTTATGACCTCAAAGAAATACCCATGGAATTGAATATAAAGTAAAATGAACTAGCCTATCTAGAAACTATATTTAAACCTACCACTATCATATGATCTAATCCTAAAAACCTCGAAGTGGGTTTTAGGCCTATTCAACCCTAATGATAATATAAATAAGGTAAGGATTACATTTTCTACATCTTATTCTAATCCAATTGATATTTTAAAAGACAAAAACCTTCTCATAGGAAAAAATGTACTAGAGAATAAATTTATTTATTTAAGGAATTATCCAAGAAATACAGAGATGTCATTGCCTAGACATATAAAGATTTGAAGATCTATGACTACAGTATCACTAATCACACAATTGAGCATGAACATAAAGATATTTATTTCCATAGAAGTGGCTTGTTAGATATTAATATTGAGTTCTAGTGAAGAAGGAAATTTTGACATTGTTATAGGCTCAAATCATTTTTTCAATTAAGTATTCTACATTGGTAGCAAATATGGTCATAATACATAAGAAAAATGGATATATTTGACTATGCTTAAATATTAGAAATATAAATAGTGTGTCTCTAAAATACCACTACCCACTACCATTAATTTATTTAGATATAATAAAAGTTGACAAGATCATAAATACTATAATTGCTTGATGGTTTCTCTAGGTACAATTGGATCTAGATCAAGTATGATGATGAACATAAGACAACATTCACCATAAAATTAAGGATATTTTCTTACCAAAATATGCCTTTCAAATTATCCAACATAGAGGATACTTTACAAGAGATATGGATATTGTATTTATTGGATCTCCTAAAAAAAATAAAATAGATTGAATACCTAGATTTTATTTTAAAAAGATCTAGGGACTAGAGGATTTTGTTAGACCCTAAAAAATCAATCTTTATGGTCCAATAATTAAATCTCCTAGGACATGTAGTATCTAAATAAGTACTTAAAATAAACCTTAGTCATATTCAGTGAATCCAAGAAAAGCCACCGCCCTCATCTATTTAAGGCATGAAAAATCTAATTTATGGCCAAATTTATAACTAATATTTTGAAACTATTTTGCTCCATCACCAATATGTTATAAAAGTTCCACTTTAATGTAGACTAAAGAGGTAAAATAAACCTTCCAAAGGATCAATAATTCAATTATAAAAGCTCAATTTCTAATCAATCCATATTTTTCCAATAATTTTAGACTATCTATCTTTGGCATTGATGAAAGTACTACAATTGTATTAACCCAAAAGTAAATATAAAAATAGTAGCACTCAATATCCTTCATGAGCCAAAATATTTATAATTATGAATAATGGTATTACTTCATAGAGAAACAAACATTTACCATTATAAAGGCCCTTAAAAAACTTAGGTACTATTTGTCTCAAAGCAAGACTATTGTATTTGTGGTTTATCTTGATGTGAGATCCATAAATAGTTGGCTAGATACTTAAAATTTAGGATTTATATATAGAGATGAATCCAACTAAATTGATAAGAGGATTAATACTTTATGATAACCTTGTTATGTCTATCCCAAAAGAATAGGTGAAACTTGTGGATGAAGTTGAATCATATGACATATAGGATGGATAGGTGATATAAAGAGATAAATGTTGATAGGTCAAGTACTAGGAGGCTTGACACCAAACGAGAGGTCCAAGTTTAAAAAAACTACTTCACTTGGACTAGAAAATTTTATTTTCCACCAAGGATGCAATGGGGTATTATTGAGATGCATAGAACAAAAAATAAAAACCTTCATAAAATAATGTGGTGGACACTATTCAACACAAACCATGGATAATAAGATCTTAAAAGTAGGATATTATTGGCCTATCATTTTCTCTACCTATTTTCAATGGTGTAAATATTATAAAGCCTATTACATATCTATAGGTAAAATAAGAAAAGCTCCAACACTTATACAACCTATAATTGTCATATAATCCTTCCAATAATAAGGTTTAGATTTCATTGGGAAGATTAGTACCTTACCAAGTAGAATATGGATGGACTTTTACTACCAAAGATTACTTCACTAGATGGAATGAAATAGTTCTAGTTAAATCAACAAACCAAGAAGTTTTCATTCAACTCTTAGAGGACATTATCACCAGATATAAGACTCTTTCAATAGTAGTCATAGGTAATGTTGCATTATTTATAGGGTCCAAATTAATGAGTTTTATACTTGAATTTGTAAAAATCCTCTTCCAATTAGTATCCATCAATAAGAACATTGTTAAGATCCTAAAGAAAATAATTTTCAAATCATATAAATATCGGTACATAATGTTAAAGACAACACTATAGGTCGATAGAGAAACTCACTAGATCATCAGCTTACAAACTTATTTTCATCAAGGAGGTAATATTAATGATAAATTTAGAGCTCCCTTACAGCCAAATGTCCCAATAACTAGAGATTTAATGTTATGACATCACCTTAATACAAGCATTCCTAAATGCACTATTTTTGTCAAAAGATGATAGGGAAAATTCTTGTAAAAGGTTTATTTAACACTTATTTAGTAGTTAAGATATATTTTGATAAAATAAAATGGATATAGATTTCAATGGAGGACACTTAATTTTCAAAAGGGATAAATATAGAGCAAATCTTGGGAAATGTGAGAAATTTGACTTATCATGGAGTGGGTCATATCAAATTGACAAGTCAAAGGAGCTAATGCCTACGAACTGGTGATACTTGATAGAATAATACTACCAACATTAGTGAAAGAGTAGCACCTAAGACCCCTATACATGCCTAAAATAGGCAATAGTAAATATGTACATAATATAATATTTTTTACTTGTTTTTACCCTTCTTTATTTCTTAGTTTTGTCTTCTTTTTCTAGAGAAATATACCAAAAAATTGAAATAATTTTTTAAAAAAATTAAAATTTTGAGAAAATACACAAAAAACCAAAGTCCTTATCAATAAAATCAAAATTCTTGAAAAGTGCACCCAAACATTCCTCTTCTTTCTTCCATCTCTCGAAATTTATGTACATTTATAAAATTTGCCAAGTACAAAATTTTGTATTCACTAAAGAAAATAATGAATTGTTGTTTTTAGGAATGGCAATTTGTCAAAATGAGCAAATCATAGCTCTTTCTTGTGAATCCTAAATGTTCTCCTAAAGATGACATCCAAGCAAAAGTAAATGGAAAATGAGCAATTCAACACTTTTTAAAAGTAGTAAATCACTACATGCACACCATTAGTGCTCCGAAGGAATTACTTGTCATGCATGAGGATGGTTTTTAATCTTCCTTCATTTTTACCATCATATATAGTAAATAAAAACCACTTAGAGCAAGAGAAAAATATCTTTCAGCATATCTAGAAGGGAGGTCTTGAGTATTTTTAAAATAAAATAAGACTTGAACATTCCAAAAAAGGAGTTGCCTACTTTTATTATGGCTTCATTGATTTGGTCAGGGCCACTTAATTCAACAAATTAATGCTCTATATTTTTTTTACACTCGTCATCACACCTATGAAGCCTACATCCTATGATTTGTGTCTATAAGGAGCATGTTGTAAAATCCTTATTAAAGTATTTACTAATACTGGAACTTGTGATTCTAATTGTGTGAATTATTATTTTTAGCCAAAACAAAGAAAATTCACCCATGTTTCGAAGTAGAAAATTCCTACTTTATAATTTGCAATTCACTCCTTCAGTAGTGGATCCAAACTAGTGAATCACAACTTTTACCAAGGCTTAGAAATTCGAGGTCATTTTCTTGGAAATCAAATGGAATCAATGTAGGTATTAGTAGTAGTATAATGAAAGCAACCCTTATGAGCCCTTTGGCCTCTACCATGACTATTCTAATAGGAACACAAGCATAGGTAGAACAAGTGGACCCCTTTAGAACCAAGAAGACACTTAGGATAATTCTTAACAAATTGTGGCCAATGGACAATTTAGACACTCCCCAATAATGTCTTAAAGAAGCAATCAAATATTTTAAAATGAGTAAAGAAATGGACTTCATAAACCTAAGAAAAAAGTAGACATCTAATTTGGCCATGAATCAAGTTTCTCAAGTATAGTATTGGAAAAAAATAGTGGGCAAGTGTGTGGAAAATGATGAGAGATACCATTGCATTGTATTTTTTCATTTTTGGGATGATACTACCACCCTAATCATCAATTATGAGATCAATAATATGTTGGGCATAGAATACAATTGGACACACTAGGTCACCTAAAACACACATGCCCAAACTTATTCTTTCAACAATATTTATTACAATAAGTGGAGGAACTTCTTCGAAACCTAGATCAAGAAAAATCAAGATGCATAGAACTTTAAGCTACCATTCAAAATTGAGCAATTCAAAGATGTATTATTTTATTTTGTATAGTATTTTTGTTTGTATAAATAATAGATGAACTAGTCAAGGACGAATACATTGCCTCATTATATGAGATGGAGTATAATCCAATGCATTCCTAATTGGTTGACTACATCAAATACATAGCTATCCAAATGAACAAATAGCTTAAAAATGTCAACCAAATGAGGTAATTCAACTATGCATCTTATCCCATATGGTTAATACTAAACTAGAAGAAGCATTAGCTCCTAAAGTTGCAATTGAACCATACTAGGCCTAACAACATACCACTAACAATTTATGATTGTTTGGATGTGACCTACATGGCAAATGGTAAAGTGGCCTACAATTTCTATGATGTGATATACCATATAATAATGAAAGGGTTGAAATAAAATTTATCTAGATTATATAAAAAGTACTACAACCTACTTGGATCTAGGAATATATCTAATCGTGACTTCTACCTAGGTAAAAATAGATCCTCTAATAGGATATGCAGAGTTTTTGGTATACCTTATAAGTTTCCTATGTTTGTATCTAACTACTTGTTCAACTTTGAGTATGTGTGACAATTGGACATTGTGGACCAAAAGTATTTTAAAAAGTATAAAAATGCCACATTCTATGAGACTAGGAAGGTAATCATAGCAATCACATAAAATACGATGAATTAACACTTATTTATTAGTTATAAGTTAAAGATCTTAGGGATGATACTGCTAAAATATTTTTGGTCCTACAAATTTAAATTTCTCTTTATCAATGAACTTTGAGTGCAAAGAATCACTAAATTCTATACCCATGAAAGAAGACATGGTATGGAAAAGGAGATCAACCTATATGAATAAAAATAAATGGAGAAGTTAAATGTCCCATAAAGGTATAAATATAAGTTATAGCAATGGTATGACCACCCTCCTCCATGATACACACTCTAGGCTAGTATGAAGAAGAATAATGACTTTGACCCTAATGATAACATAAATTATCAAATGAGGAAATTCTTCAAGAATTAATGATACTCAACAAGGAATATTTTGGCCTAGCAAAAATTATGATATGAAATAAGTACCATAGGGGATCTCATGCACTAAGGGCACTTTAATATAGAATTTTAAGTTCATGGGATAAAGCACATCAAAAAAAGAATTAGAAGATCATGAATATAGATTGATGCACCTAGGGGATCAAACATCACTATCATAGTTGTTGCTTTCTCAATAATTATATTGGTTAGAAATACTATATAGTAAATAACTCAAAAGAAATTTTATCCTAAGGATTCAATCCTCGATAATATGGGGGTAGGAAAAAAACTAGTCCCAATTAAATATGTACCTACACTAAAAGAAGGATAAATAATGGAAGAGGTTTCCATAAAAGATATTATCTCACTAGCAAAGGATGAAGTCATGGTAACTATTGAAATAGGATTGTGAGTGCATAATAAAGTAGACCTACCCCTTTCAACCTCCAAATTTAGGTCAACTCCCCATTATCCTTGATAAAATATAACTAATTTAATCTAATTGCATGAAATTAAATACAAAATATAAAATGTAGATATTAGAATGTATAAAAAGTAAATTTGGACACTTAGGGAATGAGAGATTAAAATTAAATATGGCCATAACCATAGCAAGGAGAGTGTGTGACCAATTAACTCATGAGGAAATCAAATAACAATAATAGAATCTCATGTGTATGAAATGTGATTAATAATGAATGATAAGAGGACAAAAGGGTAGTTCAACAATCATCAAAAGTTCCATGATCCAAGAGGGTAGTTCTAGTGATGGAAGAAAAAAGTCTCATCAATTTCTTATTAGTATTAGGAAGGAGCAATTATAATGTAGGTATCAAAAAGTTTATATCTAACTTCCTCAAGGCCAAAATACATAATGGTTCCTATTTATAGGAAGAAATTTTAATACCCATCCCTAGGTGATTTTGAATAATTATATTTTTCTCACCTTATAATGAGAAAGTAAGTTTTGATTAGTTAAAGATCACTTGCATTTAGTTAAGTGAGATTAATTTAAAATTTTATCTTAGAGGAACAAGGTGGCTTTGTTTAGGGTAAATAAATTCTTGATGGTATAATTATTGCACAAGAGGCCATACATTCTCTTAATTCTATGAAAAACTAGGCATGCTTTTGAAATTAGATATGAACAAAGCATGTGATAGGGTTTCCTGGAATTTTCTACATGTTATTCTTAGAAAGTTTTGCTTTGATTATAGTTGGCATGAGTAAGTTAAATGTTGTTATAGCACTGATTATAGTTGGTGTGAGTGGGTTAAATGTTGTTATAGCACTGCAAAATTTTCTATTTTGATCAATGGTTCTCCTATTGGGTACTTCAATTCATCTTGTGGACTTCATCAAGGTGATATTCTTTCTCCTTATATATTCATTATTCTAGCAGAAGCATTAGGGAGAACCTTTTCAAAGGCAAAAATGAAAGAAAAAATCAAGGGTATTCAAGTTGCAAAAAATGGTCCCTTTGAATCTCATCTCCAATTTGTTGATGATACTTTTATTTTAGGCCATCCCTCAGTTAGTGAGGCCATGGAGTTCAAATCAATATTATCATGTTATGACAAGGCTACTGGAAAGTTGGTAAATACTTCAAAATCCAATATATTCTTCATTAATATTGCCTTATATTTACAACAAATTATTGTGAATATTTTAGGGTTCAAAATTAAAAATTTTCCATCAACCTACTTGGGTATTCCTTCGTCTAATGAAGGGAATAAAAAAGAGCTTTGGATATATTTTTTGGATAGAATGAAATCTTTCTTGGAAGGTTGTAAAGGTAAGTTCTTATCCATGACAAGAAGGTTACAACTCATAAATACTACTTTACAATCCATTCCTATTTATATGATGTCACTTTCAAAACTGCCAAAAGGTATTACATCAAAAATGGATAAAATTCAAAGAGGCTTTCTATGGAAAGGTTGTGAGGAAAAATTTAGGTTTCCTCTTTGTAATTGGGATAGGTTTTGCAAAGGAAATAATATTGAAGGAGCAAGCTTGCAAAATTGTAGACTTATGAATTTGGCATAGGAGCAAAGCTTGGGCGGAGACTATTCAGAGATCAAAGAAAGAATTGGGTAAAAATATTATTTCAAAAATATATAGGTTCTCTTGATGAAATGAAATTATTTAGGAAAATAACTCTACCCAAAGGATCATCAACATGTAACTTCATATCAGAGAGTTTGCATTTGATAAAGAAACATATTAGATGGTCAATCAATAAGATAAGTTATGCAAATTTTTGGTATGATGCTTAATTGAAGCCTTATCCTCTTATCTATGACTCAAAATGGAAACCATTGGCTCAAGCGTGTGTAGCATGTAAAGTTCCAAAGGTCAAATATTATATTATTATGAGAAAAAACTCCAGAATATGGATTTCTTTTAGTAACCTGATTGAAGGAGAGGAACTCAAAAAAATTGTAGATGAACTTCAAAATATACTTTGAGAGTTTTATTTGCCAATTTTTACATGAAAGGATGAGTTGGTTTATAATTTATCAAAGGATGGGGGATACTCAATCAAGTTGAGATATGAGGATTTAGAACAATCAAATTTTCTTCTCCCAATGATTTTCCTTAGAAGAACATTTGGTCATTAGAGGCTCTCCCTAAGGCCTCAACATTTCTTTGGTTAGCAGTTCAATGTAAGATTATTACTGAAGAGAGTCTACAAAGAAGAGGATAGTATGGACCCTTCAGATGTGCCTTTTGATTCTTACCCAAGAGAGTCTACATAGAAGAAGATATTATGGACCCTTTAGATGTGCCTTTTGTGAGAAGGATTTAGAAACATCAGACCATTTACTTCTTCATTTTCTGTTTGCTCTCACCATTTAGGGTTATTTTTTTTAAATATGAAATTATATTGGGTAGCTCCAACATTGAAAGAGTTGATAAAATGATGGATAAATTATAATAAAGCTAAAGCATTATGTATTCTTTGGAGGATTGGTCTTGCCATTATTTGTTGGAATTTATGGCTTGAAAGGAATACTAGAATTTTTAAAAATAAATATCAAAATCATGCCCAATTTTGGAATCGTATTAGTGCCTCTCTTGCAGAATGCCTAAAAATATGGTGCTCATCATAGGAAGTTTCAATTGCAACAAAAAAAAAGAAAAAATGTGCCAATAACTTGGCTATAGGATTTGAACATATATGAAAGATTCATCTACGACAATAAAATTAAAACAAAGGATCTACTTCGATCTATGGTAAAATGGAAATGTCCAAAAATTGGGTTAATCAAAATAAATTTTGATGGTGCTTCTAAAGGAAATCCAGGAAAAGTTGGTGGAGGTGGTGTTTTTAGAAATAGTGAAGGCAAAATTCTCCTCACTTATTCAGAATCATATGGAACTTCAACTAACAACTATGCAGAGGCTAGGGCCTTACAGAGATTAAAATTGCAACAAAAAAAAGGATGGAAATATATTTTAATTGAGGGGGACTCACAAATTATCATCAATGTTATTAACAAAAATGGATATGGAGACTGGATAAAAAATAATATTATTGTTGATGTTCATTGTCTATTACTACAGGCAATCTCCTGGCAGTGTGAGCATATTTATAGAGAAGGATATCGAGTAGTAGATAAATTAGAGAATTCTATTGTTGATATTCATCCTAGTGAGATTCAAATTTTAGAAGGCAATTGGCAAGTGAGATTTTATGTCTTAATCAAAATGATTTCAAGGAGTTGATTGTGGAAACAACTCTTTGAGGAAGTTCAAGAATATATTTAAGAGAAAAAAGAAATAAAAAAGTCGTGATAAAAATGTATGCTACAACAAATGTAATATTTTGGTATTGTGATGGGAGTGGCCCCAATAGAAGCCACATATAACCTATTAAAAAAAATTATATATATAATATTACATTTATGGATTTAATTTAATAAGACAATAAAATTATGATTAAATATTTTTTATTATGTAAGTGTTGGTTCAAAATAGTGGAAATAATTGTGTATAATAATCATAAGTTAAATTAAAAACAATGATAATAATTAAAATATTCAAAGACCATAACAACCAAACCATTAAAAAAATCAGCATTGATAATAACAAAAAAGATAGATAAAAAAGAAACATGAGGGAAGAAAGGAACAAGCACAAAGGAGGAAGAAAATTCATATTTTAGAAGAAGACCTTCAACTCAATAAATTTAAAGACTTTGTAAAATAGGTATGTAATTAAACAATTTATATTACTAAAAAAATATAAAGAAAAATGTCCAATTGTAGCCAATGGGTCCTTTGTTCAATGGTTGGAACAAATAGTTGATGTAGCCTACACCAAGGTTCAAATATCAATGGCACCAAATAGCTCAATATGACTAAATTGATGTAAAATGGAAATGGCAACCCTTCCAAAACCCTAATTTTTTTTTTGTAAAAAAAAAGTCCAATTGTAGAAAATATTCGTATTTTGAATTATTGAATTGTATGTTGTTACATTGCTTGCTTGAAAATTTGAAGTATTTGTATTTTAAATTGTTGAATTGTATATTTTTCTTTGTATGAAACTTATTTCAATAATATGGTTTCTCATTTAGTTGTTGCTACCCGTAAAAAAAGGTTAGCCCAAAGTTTAGTTCAAACTATATAGGAAATGAGCTAGCTCCAATTGGTGTTGTCTGGAAGATTGGATTTGAGAGGGTCCACAAAGTTTCAAATGTTTGATTTTTTTTTTTGGTAAATAAAAGTCTTCATTAATTATCGGGTTTTGCAGGTTGACCCAAAACCTATTACAATATCCAGCCTTCTGCTGATATTGTAGATCCTAGTCATCCTTGAAACTTTATTACCAGAACTTGTGTTGAATCCCCTACAACACCTTACTAACAAGGCACACCCATACCTAAACATAACTGTAAACATTACTTACATTGACAGGAAATTGAAGTTTGGAACTTTGCACTTGTGAAACCTGTTGCTTGCCCATTTCCTATTCTCTATCGGAATCCTCCAAGGCTTACACCCTATTACCTTCATTTCCAATTTGGTATGATTTAGAGGGAAACCCCATAGTTATTACTAGCTCCATGGGGAAAGAACACCCATTCATCTTTCTCCTTAATGGGTAGGTTTCTTTTCATGACTAATAATGTTTTCCACTTCACGTGGCACACCTTGTGTCCATATCACCAAACTACCAACATCAACACCTATGTTGGCTAATTTGTCAGCTAACCTATTGGCCTCATGGTACACGTGACGAGCCCTCCTGTTCTGTCTTGCCGCAAAAAGGATTTAAATGTTTGATTTGAATCTGTATAGTTTTACTTGTTTAGGAGTTTGCATGTTAATAAATCTAGGAAAGAGTTTTCCCCATCATAGTTATGCAAGAAAGCAATTTCATTAGAGAATTCACCATTCTATATTCAACAATAAATTACTTTTGTAAATATTATTGAAGGTTTGATTTTATTTTACAAAAATCTCTATAATTTTTTTTACAAATACATTTGGTTTTATAAAGGTATTTTGAATTTGTGAATTGATAAGATGAATTATTACTTCCTATGTGAGAATGCTACTCTTTTGCACATGTTCTCAAATTCTACAAATGTAAATGAAATGCAATTTATTGTTTAAAATAAAAATAATATTTATGTTTGCAACCTGAAAATATTGGGATCAACCTCTATCTCCTCCCAAGAATTGGCTATAGCTAAACCCATAGCCATTGTTGTGTTTGGTTCTAAGGTGGTTGATTATATGCAAATTCAAAAAGGGGTTAAAAGTTGGAAATCACTTAGAATGTGTAATCTGAATATGTTGTAACAGAGGAGAGGAGTTTCAACCTCATTGAAGATTTATTAAGGCTTCAAGTTATAAAGAACATGAAATATGAAGATAGCTTAATTTGGAAGAATGAAAGTGATGGGTTATTTTCAGTTAAGTTAGCCTATAAGATTACTTATGATGCCTTGGAGGAAGACCCTATTTTCAGGAGAATCTGGGTTAAAGGTCTTATGCCAAAAGTGAATTTTTATTTTGGTTGGCATCTTAGGATAAAATTATTATGGTGGAAAATATGTAAAGAAGAGGTATGATAATTACAAATTGGTTTTCCCTTTGTAAAAATTATGATGAATCCACTAGTCATTTTTTTTCCAATGCCCTTTTTCGAGGGAAGTCTTTTCTCTCCTAATGGATTATTTGGGATTTTTGTCAGTGTCTCCTAGTTCATTATAGGATGTTGTTGAGTAGTGGGCCTCTCTATTTTTCAACCTTATCTTATGCTCCTTTTGGTCCTTTAGCATCCCACATCTTATTTGGGGTGTTTGTAAGGAGATAAATAGAAGATTTTTCAAAAGTATAGAGAGAAATGTTGAATCAATCTAGCTTAGAGCGTTAATGATAATTGTTGAAAATGTGGGAAATTTGGCTTATGTTCCTAGCCATGGAGGGGTAGTAGAGTTTTCTCTCTTGAAAAATTAGACTTTTAAATCAACACCATAATATTAGATCTACTAGATAATATCAGAACCTCCATTAAATGGTAACCCCCACCTCAAGATTGGACTAAAATTAATTTTGGAGCATCAAAAAGGAATCTGGGGCCTAAAGGGGTAGGTGGCATATTTAGAAATCATAATGGGGAGATTCTCCTTACCTTTATGAAAAATATGGGGCCTCAAACTTGTCATTTTGTGGAAGCAAGGGTGTTGTATCAAGGCACTGCATTAATGGAATCTTTGAATTGTAAAAAATTCATTATTGAAGGGGACTCCTTAAATGTGGTTAAGGCCTTTTTCGATGATCAAAATCCTAGTTGGAACATATTCAACCTAATTAAGGAAGCTAAGAGATTCTATCATAATTTGGAGGGAATTCAAGTCAAGCACATCTTTAGAGAAGGTAACAAGAGTGTTGACTTATTAGCTAATTTAGGGCTAAGCCAGGATAATCTCTCTATTTGGAGGGAGAATTTTCCCATAGAATCTGAATAGTTTATTTGATGTTTCTCACTGGTAATTGTGAGAATTTTCTATTGGGGGTCTTCACATTCTTCTAGTTAGATTGATGATTTGTTTCTAGGTTGTTCATGTTATGCCCTGGTGGATTGGCTGGTCTTAAGTATCTGCATGGACTACTTTTTTTTCTTGCCCATTTTGACAATATTGTAGGCTTGGATTTGTTCTCACTGTAAAAGGTTTGGGGACCTTTCAACACCCCTTATATAATTATCAAAAAAAAATTTGAAAATATTTTCATTTATTTTTTCAAAATGAATAATATGTTGTTCTAAAAAACTAATATTTACACATAAAATAATCTAAAAACAACATATCTTATTTTGTTAAAAAAATCCTAACATTAATATATAGGTCGTTTAACATTGGTTAAATTAGTTTTGGAAGCCATTCCAATATTGTGGTACCCTATGGCTTATATTCCTATTAAAATAGTAGAAAAAATAAGGAAGAAATTCTTCCATTTTCTTTGGACAAGAAGAAGGGATAAGGATTCAATGCCTTTGGTTAAATGGAGTAATATGGGATTTTCTACAAAAGAGGTCTTGGAAGGGTCCAATTCAATGCAATTTGTGTAAAATAGAAGAAGAAACAATAGATCATTTACTAGTTCACTATGATTTTTTGAGAGATGTGTGGAGGTATATTCTACCCATGACTAAGGGGTCCAAGTCAAAGCATTTTGTGTAAAATGGAAGAAGAAACAATAGATCACTTACTAATTCACTTTGATTTTTTGAGAGAAGTGAACCTCCATTAAATGGCAACCCCCGCCTCAGGATTGGATTAAATTTAATTTTTATGGAGCATCGAAAGGGAATCTGGGGCCTGTAGGGGCAGGTGGCCTCTTAAGAAATCACAATGGGGAGATTCTCCTTGCCTTTAAAAAAAATTTGGGACCCCAAACTTGTCATTTTATGAAAGAAAGGGCATTGTATCAAGGCACTGCTTTAATGAAATCTTTGAATAGTAAAAAAATATGTATTGAAGGGGGCTCCTTGAATATTGTTAAGGTCTTTTTTGATGATCAAAATCCTAGTTGGAACATCTTCAACCTAATTAAGGAAGCTAAGAGATTCTATCAGAATTTGGAGGGAATTCAAGTCAAGCACATCTTTAGAGAAGGTAACAAGAGTGCTGACTTATTAGCTAATTTAGGGCTAAGCCAGGATAATCTCTCTATTTGGAGGGAGAATTTTCCCATAGAAGCTGAATAGTTTATTTGATGTTTCTCACTGATAATTGTGAGACTTTTCTATTGGGGGTCTTCACATTCTTCTAGCTAGATTCATGATTTTGTTTTGGGTTGTTCTTGTTATGCCCCGGTGTATTGAATGGTCTATAGTCCCTACGTGGACTGCTTTCTTTTCCTATCCCTTTTGATAATATTGTAGTCTTGGCTTTGTTCTCATTGTAAAAGGTTTGGGGACCTTTCAAGACCCCTTCTATAATTATAAAAAAAAAAACTTGAAAATATTATCATTTGGTTTTTTTTTCAAAATGAATAATATGTTGTTCTAAAAAAATAATATTTACACATTAAATAATCTAAAAACAACATATTTTATTTTTTTAAAGAAATTCTAAATTATATATATATTCATTGGGAGGTCGTTTAACATTGGTTAAATTAGTTTTGGAAGCCATTCCAATATTGTGGTACCCTATCACTTATATTCCTATTAAAATAGTAGAAACAATAAGGAATAAATGATTCCATTTCCTTTGGACAAGAAGAAGGGATAAGGGTTCAATGCCTTTGGTTAAATGGAGTAAGATGAAATGTTCTACAAAAGAGGTCTTGGCAGGGTCCAAGTCAATGCAATTTGTGTAAAATAGAAGAAGAAACAATAGATCATTTACTAGTTCACTATGATTTTTTGAGAGATGTGTGGAGGTATATTCTACCCATGACTAAGGGGTCCAAGTCAAAGCATTTTGTGTAAAATGGAAGAAGAAACAATAGATCACTTACTAATTCACTTTGATTTTTTGAGAGAAGTGAACCTCCATTAAATGGCAACCCCCGCCTCGAGATTGGATTAAATTTAATTTTTATGGAGCATCGAAAGGGAATCTGGGGCTGTAGGGGCAGGTGGCCTCTTTAGAAATCACAATGGGGAGATTCTCCTTGCCTTTACAAAAAATTTGGGACCTCAAACTTGTCATTTTATGAAAGAAAGGGCATTGTATCAAGGCACTGCTTTAATGAAATCTTTGAATAGTAAAAAAATATGTATTGAAGGGGGCTCCTTGAATATTGTTAAGGTCTTTTTTGATGATCAAAATCCTAGTTGGAACATCTTCAACCTAATTAAGGAAGCTAAGAGATTCTATCAGAATTTGGAGGAATTCAAGTCAAGCACATCTTTAGAGAAGGTAACAAGAGTGTTGACTTATTAGCTAATTTAGGGCTAAGCCAGGATAATCTCTCTATTTGGAGGGAGAATTTTCCCATAGAAGTTGAATAGTTTATTTGATGTTTCTCACTGATAATTGTGAGCCTTTTTCTATTGGGGGTCTGCACATTCTTCTAGCTAGATTCATGATTTGTTTTTGGGTTGTTCTTGTTATGCCCCGATGTATTGAATGGTCTATAGTCCCTACGTGGACTGCTTTCTTTTCCTATCCCTTTTGATAATATTGTAGGCTTGGCTTTGTTCTCATTGTAAAAGGGTTGGGGACATTTCAAGACCCCTTCTATAATTATAAAAAAAAAAAACTTGAAAATATTATCATTTGGTTTTTTTTTCAAAATGAATAATATGTTGTTCTAAAAAAATAATATTTACACATTAAATAATCTAAAAACAACATATTTTATTTTTTTAAAGAAATTCTAAATTATATATATATTCATTGGGAGGTCGTTTAACATTGGTTAAATTAGTTTTGGAAGCCATTCCAATATTGTGGTACCCTATCACTTATATTCCTATTAAAATAGTAGAAACAATAAGGAATAAATGATTCCATTTCCTTTGGACAAGAAGAAGGGATAAGGGTTCAATGCCTTTGGTTAAATGGAGTAAGATGAAATGTTCTACAAAAGAGGTCTTGGCAGGGTCCAAGTCAGTGCAATTTGTGTAAAATAGAAGAAGAAACAATAGATCATTTACTAGTTCACTATGATTTTTTGAGAGATGTGTGGAGGTATATTCTACTCATGACTAAGGGGTCCAAGTCAAATCATTTTGTGTAAAATGGAAGAAGAAACAATAGATCACTTACTAATTCACTTTGATATTTCGAGAGAAGTGAACCTCCATTAAATGGCAACCCCCGCCTCAGGATTGGATTAAATTTAATTTTTATGGAGCATTGAAAGGGAATCTGGGGCTTGCAAGGGTAGGTGGCCTCTTAAGAAATCACAATGGGGAGATTCTCTTTGCCTTTACAAAAAATTTGGGACCTCAAACTTGTCATTTTGCTGAAGAAAGGGCATTGTAATGGAATATTTGAATTATAAAAAAATATTATTGAAGGGGACTCCTTGAAAGTGGTTAAGGCCTTTTTGGATGATTAAAATCCTAGTTTGAATATCTTTAACCTAATTAATGAAGCTAAGAGATTCTGTCAAAATTTGAAGGGAATTCAAGTCAAGCACATCTTTAGAGAAGGTAACAAAAGTGTTGACTTATTAGCTAATTTAGAACTAAGCCAGGATAATCTCTCTATTTGGAGTGAGAATTTTTCCATAGAAGTTAAATATTTTATTGATGTTTCTCACTAGTAATTGTAATACTTTTCTACTGGGGGTCTTTACATTCTTCTAGATAGATTCATGATTTATTTTTGGGTTGTTCTTGTTATGCCCTAGTGGGTTGGCTGGTCTTAAGTCCTTGCATGGACTACTTTATTTTCTTACCCCTTTTGATAATATTGTAGGCTTGGCTTTTTCTCACTGCAAAAGGTTTGGGGACCTTTCAACACCCCTTATATAATTATAAAAAAAAAAACTTGAAAAATATTGTCATTTGAATGTTTTTTCAAAATGAATAATATGTTGTTCTAAAAAAAATAATATTTACACATAAAATAATCTAAAAACAACATATTTTATTTTGTTAAAGAAAATCTAACTTTAATATATATATATATATATATATATATATATATATATATATATATATATATTCATTGGGAGGTTGTTTAACATTGGTTAAATTAGTTTTGGAAGCCATTCCAATATTGTGGTACCCTATGGCTTAATTCTTATTAAAATAGTGGAAAAAATAAGGAAGAAATGCTTCCATTTCCTTTGGACAAGAAGAAGGGATAAGGAATTAATGCCTTTGGTTAAATGGAGTAAGATGGGATTTTATACAATAGAGGTCTTGGCAGGGTCCAAGTCAGTGCAATTTGTGTAAAATAGGAGAAGAAACAATAGATCACTTACTAGTCCACTATGATTTTTTGAGAGATGTGTGGAGGTATATTCTACCCATGACTAAGGGGTCCAAGTCAATGTTTTTGTGTAAAATGGAAGAAGAAACAATAGATCACATACTAATTCACTTTGATTTTTTGAGAGAAGTGAACCTCCATTAAATGGCAACCCCCACGTCAAGATTGGATTAAATTTAATTTTGATGGAGCATCGAAAGGGAATCTAGAGGCTTGTAGGGGCAGGTGGCCTCTTTAGAAATCACAATGGGGAGATTCTCCTTGCCTTTGCGAAAAACTTGGGACCTCAAACTTGTCATTTTGCAGAAGCAAGGGCATTGTATCAAGGCACTGCATTAATGGAATCTTTGAATTGTAAAAAAATCATTATTGAAGGGGACTCCTTAAATGTGGTTAAGGCCTTTTTGGATGATCAAAATCCTAGTTGGAACATTTTCAACCTAATTAAGGAAGCTGAGAGATTCTTTCAGATTTTGGAGGGAATTCAAGTCAAGCACATCTTTAGAGAAGGTAACAAGAGTGCTGACTTATTAGCTAATTTATGGCTTAGACTAAGCTAGGATAATCTCTCTATTTGGAGGGAGAATTTCTCCATAAAATCTGAATAATTTATTTGATGTTTCTTACTAGTAATTGTGAGACTTTTCTATTGGGGGTCTTCACATTCTTCTAGCTAGATTCATGATTTGTTTACGGGTTGTTCTTGTTATGCCCTGGTGGATTGGATGGTCTTAATTACCTGCATGGACTGCTTTCTTTTATTACCCATTTTGATAATATTGTAGGCTTGGTTTTGTTGTAAAAGGTTTGGGGATCTTTCAAAACCCCTTCTATAATTATAAAAAAAAAAACTTGAAAATATTGTCATTTGAATGTTTTTTCAAAATGAATAATATGTTGTTCTAAAAAAATAATATTTACACATTAAATAATCTAAAAATAACATATTTTATTTTTCTAAAGAAATTCTAACTTATATATATATATATATATATTGGTAAATAAAAGTCTTCATTAATTACCGAGTTTTGCAGGTTAACCCAAAACCTATTACAATATCTAGCCTTCTACTGAGATTGTAGATCCTAGTCATCCTTGAAACTTTCTTACCAGAAATTGTGTTGAATCCCCTACAACACCTTACTAACAAAGCACACCCATACCTAAACATAATCGTAAAAATTACTTACATTGACAGGAATTGAAGTTTGGAACTTTGCACTTGTGAAACCTGTTGCTTGCCCATTTCCTATTCTCTGTCGGAATCTTCCAAGGCTTACACCCTGTTACCTTCATTTTCAATTTGGTATGATTTAGAGGGAAACCCCGTAGTTATTACCAGCTCCATGGGGAAAGAACACCCATTCATCTTTCTCCTTAACGGGTAGGTTTCTTTTCATGACTAATAATGTTAATATATATTAACATTGGTTAAATTAGTTTTGGAAGCCATTCCAATATTGTGGTACCCTATGGCTTATATTCATATTAAAATAGTAGAAAAAATAAGGAAGAAATGCTTATATTTCCTTTGGACAAGAAGAAGGGAGAAGGATTCAATGCCTTTGGTTAAATGGAGTAAGATGGGATGTTCTACAAAAGAGGTATTGGCGGGTTCAATTCAGTGCAATTTGTATAAAATAGAAGAAGAAACAATAGATCACTTACTAGTTCACTATGATTTTTTGAGAGATGTGTGGAGGTATATTCTACCCATGGCTAAGGGGTCCAAGTCAATGCATTTTGTGTAAAATGGAAGAAGAAACAATAGATCACTTAATAATTTACTTTGATTTTTCGAGAGAAGTGTGGAGGTATATTCTACCCATGACTAAGGTGAAAAGGGACAGTGGCCAGCAAGGAATCTGTTGGATAATATGCAACAATGGTTCAAAGACAAATATTTAAAGGAATATAGGTGCATTCCATTAATAGTGACATGAGGTTTGTGGTTGGCAAGAATTCTTTGTTGTTTTAGAGCAAGGAAATTCTACCTATACAAGTTCAAGCTCAGATCAAATATACTTATGAAGGTATAAAAAATCCCTAAAATTAAATGTTATAAGATAGGTTGGAAGTTTAACAATGGATATTACAAAGTCTTGGACTTTTTTTTGATGGAGTTTGTCAAGACAATCCAAATATATGTGGGGCAAGAGGAGTGTTATATCAAGATGAAAACCACAAATTCGCTTTCAAAGCAGGTCTTGGTGAAGGTACCAATAATGTGGTGGAGTGAAAGGCTTTGATCTTTTTGTTAAGGAATAACAAAACTTCAAGTATTCGGTGACTCAAAATTGATGGTGGATTGGGCTTTAGGTTTAATAGAGATGCAAAATTTGATACTTAGGCCTTATTATGAGCAAATGAAATTATTAGAAGCATCATGTACAAATATCTTATAAACATATTTACAAAGAATTAAATGAGGAAGAAAATGATCTATCTAAAGCTATCTTGGTAATCCAATTGGTACTTGATTAAAGGAAGGAGTAGTGTATGGGACTATGGTGGAGTCTGTACCCTTTTGATACTTTTTTCCTTTTGGTAGAAGTTGTGGTTTATGATATCTTTCATGTTTCTTTTTTGTCTTTGGATAAGTAAAGTTATATTTGAAAGATGACTGATAGCTACAGGGTTGCAATACCAAAATAACACTCTATAAGATAACTGAAGGCTTACAATAGACTAACACATTTGATTTAATAAAGCTAATAAAACTTATATAAAAGTATAAAATACCCATCTCATTGTAATTTTTTTCAAACTCTTAAATAAAAATTATAAAAATACGTTATCCCAACTTTTTAAGAAAATAAAACAACCTAGATTTAAATAAATCATTAATACAAAAAAAATTATAAATAAATTGTATTAAATAAATTCTTATTAATATATTTTTTAAACTCTCAAATAAAAATTATAAAAATACATAATCACATAAAACGACCTATATTGAATGAATTCTTACTAAGGGCTAAAACTTGTCAAATTTACACCTATACTAGTGTTCTCTCTCTTCCATTGTCCACTTATTAACATTTTTTTTATGATTCCCGGTTTTTATAAAATCTAAAAAAAATCAATAATAAATTGGACCTTCGTAAATGTGCGAAGATAATTTTATTATTATTATTTGGTTAGTGCAAGAAACCTTTACAAATTTCAATTCTCATGGTGGATGGGTATAAAAAGTATTATTTAAAAATAAAAAAAAACTTTGCAACTAATGTATAGGACACAACAGGCTCCCTCAACTATGACCCCTGACTCCTCCTAAAGTCAAGAGCTATGCTTATCAATAGGGAATTTAATACACAGCCACCACACATTCACCCCCTCACATACTCGTCCATGCCACAATTTGAACCTTGAACCTCCCAAAAAAGAACCAAAGCTACCCTCACACACTCGCCCACGCCACATTTTGAACCTTGAACCTCCCAAAAAAGAACCAAAGCCCCCCTCTGACACACTCCCACGCCACAATTTAAACCTTGAACCTTCCGAAAAATAACCAAAGCCCGAACGTTGCGCTATCCCCTAGGACATGTGCAAAAATAAATTTGATTCGAACCTTTTAAGGTGTTGTTTTATACTTATTGTTTTTTGTGGTTTTCAATATCAATGTTCTCTCATGTATTAGATTTAATAAAATATATTATTAGATTATTAGGTTTTGATAGAATGGTTAGTGGGAATATTGATTTTGAAGAGGAAAATTTTTGTTTGGAGGATGTTTACTCTGAGAAGGTTAAAAGTTTAATTATATATATAATATTATTCCCGTTAGTGTGAGTGTGGTCTACTGCAAGGATGCCACTTGCATTATTGGTGATGTGACCCGGGTTCAATCGTAAATGTGTATAAGAAGTATTTACAAAAAAAAATATATATATTATATTTTAAAAACTATATTTTTTAATATTAAATTATGAATTTTAAAAACTATTTTTTAATACACAGCCACCACACATTCACCCCCTCGCATACTCGTCCATGCCACAATTTGAACCTTGAACCCCTGAAAAAGAACCAAAGCTCCCCTCACACACTCGCCCACATCACATTTTGAACCTTGAACCTCCCAAAAAAGAACCAAAGGCCCCCTCTGACACACTCGCCCATGCCACAATTTGAACCTTGAACCTTCCAAAAAATAACCAAATCCCGAAAGTTGCGCTATCCCTAGGACATGTGCAAAAATAAATTTGATTCCAACCTTTTAAGGTGTTGTTTTATACTTATTGTCTTTTGTGGTTTTCAATATCAATGTTCTCTCATGTATTACATTTAATAAAATATATTATTAGATTATTAGGTTTTGATAGAATGGTTAGTGGGAATATTGATTTTGAAGAGGAAAATTTTTGTTTGGAGGATGTTTATTCTGAGAAGGTTAAAAGTTTAATTATATATTTATAATATTATTCTCGTGAGTGTGGTCTACCGACAAGGATGCCACTTGCATTATCGGTGATGTGACCCGGGTTTAATCGTGGATGTGTATAAGAAGTATTTACAAAAAAAATTATATATATTATATTTTAAAAACTATATTTTTTAATATTAAATTATGAATTTTAAAAACTATTTTTTAATACATAGCCACCACACATGCACCCCTTCGCATACTCGTCCATGCCACAATTTGAACCTTGAATCTCCCGAAAAAGAACCAAAGCTCGCCTCACACACTCGCACACGCCACATTTTGAACCTTGAACCTCCTAAAAAAGAACTAAAGCCCCCCTCTGACACACTCGCCCATGCCACAATTTGAACCTTGAACCTTCCGAAAAAGAACCAAAGCCCAAATGTTGCGCTATCCCCTAGGACATGTGCAAAAATAAATTTGATTCGAACCTTTTAAGGTGTTGTTTTATACTTATTGTCTTTTGTGGTTTTCAATATCATTGTTCTCTCATGTATTAGATTTAATAAAATATATTATTAGATTATTAGGTTTTGATAGAATGGTTAGTAGGAATATTGATTTTGAAGAGGAACATTTTTGTTTGGAGGATGTTTATTCTGAGAAGGTTAAAAGTTTAATTATATATATATAATATTATTCCCGTGAGTGTGAATGTGGTCTACCGGCAATGATGCCACTTGCATTGTCGGTGATGTGATCCGGGTTCAATCGTGGATGTGTATAAAAAGTATTTACAAAAAAAAATTATATATATTATATTTTAAAAACTATATTTTTTAATATTAAATTATAAATTTTTAGTAGAATGACGAATGCATATGTATATTTAAAAATATATATATTTTTGTTTATATACATGAAAAAGTATTATTTAATTATAAATATATTTATTATTATTATTTTAAATAAAATTAAATATATAATTAAAAACATATCTTTGAACTTAAATTTTCATTATAAAATAAAAAAAACATATTAATTTAAATATTCTAAAATATAGATTAAATCTTAATTTAAAAAACCAAAGTTTGAATTCTTTGAACAATTTCTCTCCAGCCTCAAGTCATTTTTAATATTATATATAATAATTTTAATATTAAATATACACACGACATCCTTCGTGAATCAGACTACTAGACCAACGATGATGGTATGAATCTCAATGATCCTCTTCAAACAAGGTCAACAAAAATAAAGCAAAATAAATTTAATAAAAACAACCTTTATAATTTGAACCTTCATTTATCAATTATTAAAAATAATATAATTATAATAAACTTTCGAATATAACCCAAAAAAATATTACATTTTCACGACATCCTCGTGAATATCTTGACATGACATGAAGCAAAGCCTATTAAGGACGCCGTATTCACACAACATTATCTTATCTGTTTTTACCATATTCACATAACATGAAGCAAGCCTACTAAGGACGCCGTATTCACACAACATTATCTTATCTTTTTTGACCTTGTGCAATGACATTTAAAACAGTGTAGGATTCTCTTGAAAGTAACCGAAAGCAACCGAGGCCAGCTAAAAGAACATTATTAACATGAGATTTGTTTGGTGTGTTTTTTTTATTTGAATTTGAATTTGTATTAATGTTCATCAGGGATCAAAAGAGGTCAATAAGATTGTAAAGTAAGATATATACAAAGTAACGGGAGTGCTTAATGCAGTTCCAAATAAAATAAAGTAAGAAAACCAGTAAATAGAATGACATATGATATACAAGATCTATGGATCAAGGATTACTCCCAACATTCAAGGTTGAAGAGAAGTGAGTGATATAAGAGTTGGATGTCATTGTAGATGTTCTTTGTTGGAGTCGACGACGAGTTGATCTTGTATATGAGTTGTTCTTTCAAAAATTCAAATTCAAATATAAATTTAAATAAATTTATTTTTGTATAGGAGTAATATGTCTAAGAATGTTATTATTTGTTTTTTATTTGGTTGGTGTGAGGAATTTTTATGATCAACTTTTAAGGTTGAGCATTTTCATTTCAATCATGACTTTAGTAAGGTCGAGAGCTAAACTTATCGAGAAGTTTGAGCAAGTTTACTATAGTGGTAAGGGCTTTGGGCTTTTCTTTGAAAGATTTAAAGTTAAAATCCCACTCAATATGAGGGGACCGAGACCTCTCAAAAGCAACTTGTGTAAACTTGGGGACCTTTCATAAGGGTTTTGACCTCTTTTTAAGAGGATTAAGGTTCAAACCCCACTTAGTATGAGGGGACTGTGACCTCTCATAAAAGCCTATGTAAACTCATTAAGAAGTTGTAAGCTTACCACAATGGTAAAAGCCATTGGGTTTTCATTCAGGATACCCAAGTTCAAACCCCACTCGGTACAAGAGGATCGGGACCCTCATGAAAACCCATGTAAACTTAAATTCTTGTCAGCAAGGATGGTATAGTGGTTAGGGTTTTGGCCTCTCTTTGGGGAGGTTCAAGGTTCAAACCAATGCATACTCAAAAGGGGATAGGTTGGATGGTAGCAACCAAGTGTATATCGGTTGGTTACCCAATTCGATGTCCTAGAGGGTCGGGAGCTTTACCCAATAGGCTTAGGGTTTATAAAGGTAGCCCATTCATGACATTACCGATTTTCCTAAGAATTAAAAAAAAAAACACAACCCAAAGAATTTCTCTAAGAATTGAAAAAAAAGCGTTGGAAATTTTTTTATATTCCAAATGGTAATGGCCAAAATCTTTGATGCTTCAACTGTTTTCAAAACCATCCTAAATGTAACAATCATCTCCACTAATAATTCCCTTGACTCCCCTTTTTGGAAAGAGTCTGATTCTAGGTTGTTCACGGTTAAATCTGCTCATGGTGTGACTATTGATTATCAAGTGGTTCAAACACCTTATGATCAAGTGTGGATTAAATATCTCATTATGAAAGTTGCTCATTTCAGTTGGTTGGCCATCCAAAATAAGATTCTAACAATTGATAATATTATGAAAAGGGGCATGATTGTCCCTAACAGATGCTATTTGTGCATGAATGCCTGGGAATCTATTAATTACCTCTTTTTGGAGTGCTCTTTCTCCAAGACAGCTTTGGATCACCTTATGTCCACTTTTCATATCTCATGGGTTCCTCCTAATTCGTTGAGTCACCTTTTCATCCAATGGCCAACTCCTTTCAAAAACCTGAGATAATAGTCTTTATGGAAAGTGACCCTTCATCATATCTTATGGCAGGTGTGGCTTGAAAGAAACAATAGGGTTTTTTCTTCCTCCTCTAAGGATTTCATCTATGTTGCCAATAAAGCTATTGCCTTTGTTGTAGAAAATTCTTAGCTCTTCCCTTGTCCCAAATCTCCTGATTCTAGATTGGAGTCTATTTTGTTCTCTTCCTTAAACATTCCCCACAACTCCAGTTCTAGTTTTCCAACCCCCCATCCCAGAGTGGATGCCATTGGATTCCTCCCCCAAGTGAGTGGTTGAAAATTAACTTTGATGGTGCCTCCAAAGGAAATCTAGGGATGCAAGTGCAGGTGGTCTTGTCAGAGATCACAGTGGTCAAGTTATTATGGCTTATGCTAAGTATCTAGGGTGTCAAACTAATCATTTTGCTGAAGGTAGTGCACTGTGGAGAGGGCTAGATCTTCTCAAGTATTATAAATGCAACCTTTTTATTGAGGGATATTATTTGAATATTATAAATGCTCTAAAAAACAACACGGTGTCCTCTTGGAATGTCAGAACCATTGTTCAGGAAGCTAAGAAGTTGTCCTAAAATTTCACTGATATCTCTATCAATCATGTGTACTGCGAAGCTAACAGACCTGCAGATATTCTTGCCAATTGGGGAGTTATCCATAAATCACTGTCCATTTGGAAAGAAAGCTTTCCCCAAGAAGTTTTAAATGCTACTAATAATGATTTGGTTTGAAAGATGTGGTCATAGGTTTTTGCGGGTCAACTTCTCCAATGATGACTAGCTTTTTCAGCATGATTTGTTTCTTTGGTTCCAATTCTTATGGTGGAAGTTTTATGATTAACATGAATTTCAATCTTGCTATTAGTACTGGTGGTTGGTTCTCCCGTTTCCTTTTCGTGAAGTATGCTATGTCCCAAGGTAGGCCCTGTTAGTGGGTTTGTCTCGTGGTGGTCTTATCCAAGCATGTCAAGTCCCTTAGTAGGTCTAGGCAGTGTAATTAGATGTTGTCAAACAAGGTCAATATGCGTCAAGTCTCGAGATCCTCTTTTTTGCATCTTACAAATTTTGACAATCATTTTTTTAGTCAATTGACACTCCCAATATTATCCCAGTACTATCATTTGCATAGTCTGTCTTGTGCCATGTATGTATTTTCTAGTGTTTATTCCCTATGGAGAATTACTGAGTGGTCTGCCAATCACTCCAACTCAGCTTTCGAAAAGGTCATTTATTGTGCCAAAAATTTCTATATCTACAACCCTGGTATGTATTAATCCATTGTCGTTTGGTTTTGTCTGCTATTGTGTGTCCTAGGTAGTAAGAAGCATAGTATCTGGTTTATGTGGTCTTCCTTTTCCCCTAGTCTTATCAACATGGCCTTGCTTGATCCATCTAGCCTTCAGCTTGATCCCCTATCTCAGACCTTCCTCGAAGCTCATGGTCTCATTCCTTTCCTCAGCAAGTTCAAAGGGGTTGAGCAAGATATCACTGAAGCCTTTGTCAATTTATGGAATAATGGTTATGTTGTTGTGTGTAACCTTCGTTTCATAGTTACTGTTAAGCTGATGGTCTAGGTGACAGGACTTTCAACGAAAGAGTGAGCAGTGCGAAGAGATCGTCATAACTGGGAACCTGAGCTCCAGGTCTTCCCATTACTGTTTCTAAGTTCTTTATTGCTCCTGCGTGGGCCTTTTTTAATACTATGTTTCTTCTTGTTCATGTATCTATTATAGTTTTTGTTGATCTTTTACGAGCATCCCCTGCGTGGGTTCTTGTTATAGCTCCTTTACAATGTTTACAAGTAGTTACTTCTCTTAAGCAACCCCTACGTGGGTATTTCTTGGGCTATATTTTTGTGTTTATGATGTCAAGTGTCCACTCAGCCTTCTCTATTGTTGTTTGGTCGTTTTCGTTCAAGTTGCAACTGACCAATATGCAGGCCTGTGTCATATTATGCTATTGTTTTAATTGTACTTGGATTTGGGGCCATTTAAACCCGCACTTAAGCAATTTTACCTACAAAAAAAATACATAACCACACATGATGAAATTTTAACCTTGAACCTTCCAAAGAAGAGTCAAACCTTGAAATGTTGGGCTCCTTCCAAAGAAGAGTCAAACCCCAAAACATTGCGTTGTCCCTTTGGACAAACTCTAGTTTTAACCTTGAACCTTCCAAAGAAGAGAAATGTTGTGCTCCTTCCAAAGAAGAGTCAAACCCCAAAACATTGTGTTGTCCTTCTGGACAAACTCTAGTTTTAACCTTGAACCTTCCAAAGAAGAGAAATGTTGCGCTCCTTCCAAAGAAGAGTCAAACCCCAAAACATTGTGTTGTCCTTCTGGACAAACTCTAGTTTTAACCTTGAACCTTCCAAAGAAGAGTCAAACCCCGAAATGTTACAGTCCTTCAAAAGAAGAGTCAAACCCCAAAACAGTGTGTTGTCCCTCTAGACAAACTCTAGTTTTAACCTTAAACCTTCCAAAAAAAAGTCAAACCCCGAAATATTGAGCTCCTTCCAAAGAAGAGTCAAACCAAAAAACATTACGATGTCCCTTGGACAAACTCTTACGTAAAGAGAAAACATCCAGAACTGCTCTTAAATGGCCGACAATACCATCCCATCTAAATATACCACTATCTAAAAAAAACCATAATTTTTTTTAATGTATTTTAAAAAACAATAGAAAAAGAGATAGTTCCAACCGTGAACTTTCCATTTATTAACGTGGGGTCCTATTCCAAAAACCAACTACTACATAAAGCAATGATTCGAATCTCCCATTTCTTAGTTTTGAGGTATGTCCTCGCACGCGATATTCATGACAGATATTGACAACGCAACTTCGTTGTTAAAGTTTAAATCGTCTTGAGGACGAGGACCCTAAATCAAACTTAAACATTAAACATCTGTGGTGTACACTTGTGGACTACCATAGAAAAAATTAATTCTTTGAAAGAAAATTTCAACTCTATCTCTACAGTTTTCTTCACACGCTAACATGGTGAGCACAAATAAAAAATAAAAAATTCCAATACTGAACATTGCTAGGTACACTAACATTTTATGAGAATTTTATTTATTAATTTAATTTATTTAATTAAAAATATTATACACATCAAATCAAAAACCATATTTAAATTTCTCATTTCATTCACTTAACACCATCAAAATCTTAAATGATCTATCAATTATTCTTCTGGCAAAAAATAAAAATAAAAAATAAAAAATTCCAATACTAAACATTCCTATGTACACCTAACATTTTATAAAAATTTTATTTATCAATTTAATTTATATAATTAAAAATATTATACACATCAAATCTAAAACCATATTTAAATTTCTCATTTCACCCACTTAACACCACCAAAATCTTAAATGATCTATCAATTCTTCTTCTACCTCATTATTTTAAAATTATTGAAAAATTAAAATAGTTTTAATGATTTATCAAATAATATTTGATATAAAAAAATATTTTATTTGATATATAATTATTTTTAATGTGTATTTTAATTATTAAAATATAATAAACAATCTTTAAAATTTAAATCTCAAACTTTTATTAGAGTATTAAAATTTCTATATTTATAAATTATTAATTAAAATTTGGATATACAATTTTTATTTTATTTTTATAAATTAAAGTATCTAAATTTTTACATTTATAAATTATTATAAAAATTATTAGTTAAAAACTGGAGATATATTTTTTTAAAATTTATTTTAAGTAATGTGAAATACAACTGGTGACACAACTAAGGCCACATTTCCAAGGATATAATAATAAGGTCTTCCTCCCCGTAATTTAAACTCAGATCTTAAGGCGTCCCCACAAAAAGCAATTTTTTAAGGCGTTCCCACAAAAAGCAATTTTTTTAGATTTGGGTAATGTGATAAACCTTTTAGACCGATGTATAGGGCTAAGTAGTCTCCTCCCAACCATGACCCCTAGTGAGAGCTATTATCAAGAATTTAATACACAGAATTTAACACAATCATCACACACCCACCCTCACAGTGACCCACAAAAAGCAAAGTTATTTTATAAAAAATCTGATAAAAAAAAAAGTAATTTATTTTAATCAATTAAAAAAATATTGTGCATTGGATTGAATGTTTCACACCGTAGATAGTGACTCATTGTCTTATTCCCTTTATGAAAGAGAGGACATTTATCAATGATTCGAGAATAAAATGTCTAAATTGATTTGCACATCATGAATGCCAAGTTGACAAAAGATACTTGAGACAATAAATGCACAATGCAAAGAAAAAATAGCTCTTAAAAAATAAAAAAATTAAGTGAAATAATAATAATAGAAATTATTTAATTTAATTATAGATAAAAATAATATAAATAAGTTTAGTTGGTTTTTATTTTTAAAAAGATTTATGTTTAATTTTTTTTTTTGGATGTGGAAAGTGTGAAAAATCTTATCATAGGAGTCAAAGCCTGAATTATTGTGTTGTCTTTGAAGATATTTATTGTTAAATTTTACCAGATAATAAATGTATAATTGTCAAGTAGTTGTTATACCACTATGCCATCACAATATAATATGGGCGGACAATATTTCAATCCCATATTATCAATTAAAAAAATATAAGTTCATTTAATTAAGGATAATATTTGAATTGTTTTCAAGCAATGTTAATGAAAAGTTCTTAACATAGATTTACGGGTTTCATAGAATTTCTTGTGCATATCTCTTGGATGGTTTTTAGGCTATGGATTTTGTTGGTCAGTATTTCTAGTGTTGTTTGCTTAAACCGACTATTTTCATGAAGAGTTCTCTTGTTATGTGCTTTGTTGGATAGATTTGATGATTGTGATGACAAAATTTCTTTGTTCTCCTTTCATGTTAGGCATTAAATGTTTCGGTTTGGGCAGTTTTTATTTGTAAATTTATTTTTAACTAGTAGCATTTTCATTATTTTGTTGTTTTTCTCTGTTGCTTTAGATTCAAAGCACACGGTGGTTTGACCATGAGACAATCTCTTGTATTTTCTTGATAAAAATTTGTGGCTTATTTGTTAAGAGGTTGTTTCATTGTATTTTTGGGTTTGATTCGTGGAATCCAACTCAATCTTTCTTGATGTCTTATTGGTAGATCTAAGGTTTGGGGGTGCCTTTCAAAACCCTACTTGTAATAGGTTTGGGGACCCTGTTAAAACCCCTTCTACTATCAATAAAAAAAATTCCTTAACATTGTATTAGGAGAATTTATCTTTTACATAAGCATAATAAAATTGTTAAAGATAAAACTAGGATGCATTTAATTGAGCTCTAAGAAAAGGTGTAGTTATGTGTGAATTAGCACAATATGTATATGTAATCACTGAAGATTCCCAATGTATGTAGAGTTAGTAAATCATATAATTTGACATCACCAAATATAGTCTTATCTAACACTTTACATAATATCACTTAACAAACACCATAGATGAGAATTGGGCTCTTTAATGTGAAGTTCTTGCATTTGTGATTGTTCTTTCTAGTAAATTTAAGAGGTTTGGTGTTTGGTCATGAAATATTTATTCTCTGGAATTGAATCCTTTTCTAATATTTTTATGACATTGATTTCAACAACCATGTATTATTATACTTGAGAATCTTCAACTTCTCTCCAAGAATAATTTTGGATTCCAATATCAACTTTCTTTCCTCATTTGTCATGGTATATTTATTTGAGAAACTATGTATGTTTCTATATTCTTCTTCAAAAGTAACACATGAAAGATGTCATGTATCTTCTCTTTGTTTAAGATGTCCAAGGCATAATACACTTCTTCAATCTTTTCCTCATCCTACAAAGTTCATAGTTGTAATTTTAATTTTCCCTTATCCTTTAATATTAATTGCTTGTATGGTGGTAAATGAATAAATGCCATATTCATAACATCAAACCTCTTGTTCTTCTAATGCTTATCTACTTATTGCTTTATTTTATTTATAGATGTGGACATTATCCTTCAATTTTATTCGAAGGTTTTATATATCCTATATAGTGTATCCACCACTACAAAAAACTTCTCTCTTGATTATCCAATCCATTGATAATGCTAGGTTCATTATTATGCAATATCATTACCATTATTATCTTGATGTTTTACTTATATGCATTACAATATCAATACTCTACAAGATGAATTCATTTCAGTAACCTAAATTTCTTATGTCCTATGTTCATCATTAAGTACCCTTAACATTTGTTGACCATATTTGTTTTCCTATTTTTTTAAAGGTAACTCAAGGTTAGAAATTTTTCTATAAATAGCAGTTATGGGTTCTACTGTAAGCATATTTTGGCCTTGATAAAGTCATAGCTACAAGTCTTTATTTATATAATGTGGGCTCTTGCAATTGTCTTGGAGAAGCAGAGTTGTAGGAGTTCCCTGGTTTCCTAGATCAAATATGGTGATGGTGTGGCAACTCTTGTCGACTTTGCGGTTCTTTGGGTGGTCATGGGTGGTTTCCAAGTAAGTTTGTGGAGGGGGTCCCAATTTTGGTTCATTAGTCCCTCTAAAAATTCTTTGATCCTGGCACCCATTCGTATATTGCGTTGGCCTCGAATAGTGTTGGGAGTAGTGATTCAAGTGTTATTTTTTACCTTACTTTTGTCTAAAATAAGATGTGCATTCTAGGGGACCTACTAAAAGTAACTGAGTCAGGGGACCTAGAACCTAGTGGGCAGGGTGGCCAAACCTAGACTCCATCGGGAGATGGCTCTCACTAAGTGGAAGCCTCAGGGTTTGCTGGAAATTGTGGTTGTGCCCAAAGTGTTCTTTATCATTAAGCTAAATTATGAGGAGGATTCTAAACACATCTTGGGAGGTGGTCCCTAGTTTTTTGGTAGGAGAGGGTTCTTTCTTTGAAAATGGGGGCCTGATTTCAATTTGTGCATCCAGAAAGTTAACATGGTTCCCCTCTGGATCTAGTTTTTGGGGTTGCCTTTCCACCTATGACATGATGATATTCTAAGGGGAACTGATTGATTCGACGACAAGAACAAAATCAAGGATGAATTTCACAAGAATGTATATTTCGACAAATTTGGATTCTAAATTCCCTTCATCTATTGAGCTCATATTAGATTTAGGATCGTGGGTCCAACACATTGAATACAAGAATAGACCAATTTTTTAATCAGTTGCAAGAGTGTTGGTCATAGCTTAGAGTTTTGCTCTTCCAAGAAAAAATCAAAGGAAATCAAGGAAAATACTTCTAAAAGTGGTTGAATATATCCTCTGTTGGTAACTCTACTCAAGAAGCTCCCAAGGCAAAAGAAAATAATTCTCTATCCGTAGTGAGATATCGACAAAGGAATTTGGTAATAGTAATTGGGTGGTTGTTGATTCAGAAGCTAATAAGCTTCTATAGAAGTTAGGAATAGGTGCAACTAGCACCCTGCAAGTTGAAAGTGGCCCAATTCTCCATTTTGTAGAAGCTTTGGAGGTCATATAGAATTAAGTTCCTCAGGTTAGCCCCACCCACATTCTAAATGAGATTTTGGTTTCAAATGATATCCTTCAGAATTCCTTTGGATGCTTAGATTTTGTTGGAAATATTGAGTTGTCATTGATGTCAAAGGGTGCATGATATTCAAGGCAAAAATTATTCTTCTAAGGTTGGAAAATTATTCAAGGGAAGGTATATCTCAAAGTGAAGAATTTTTTTTTAAGAAAAGGATTATAATATTTAATTTAAATATTATAAAGAAGGACAAAATTTTAAGAGTTATTTGGGACAAATGTTTAAAAAAGAAGGTAAGGTTTAAATATTAAATGAGAAGGCCAAAGGTTTAAAAGCTATTATTATAATATTTTTAAAATATTATAATATAAAATAAGTGTATAAGGTTTGGTGCCAACATTTTTGGAAAGCATGAATTAAATCAAAAATAAAATCATGGGTCGACTTCTCAAAGGACAAAGGAAGGCATATAAATATGGAGCAAAAGATTTCATTATATCATCCACGAATATGCAATGCTATATTTGAAAATATTTCAATGCGAGTAATGATTTGAATATTCATGTGCAAAATTTGAAATATCTCCAGTGCAAATGATTGAAGAATGAGGAAAGAGGAAAGCATGTGATTGCATGGCAGAACTCTGGGGTAGAGAGTTTGAACAATGAATTCCCAACAGGTTCCATCCATTGGTGTATGCCAATCAGATGTCTAGCCTTGTGTGAGGGCACTGCGAAGTAGAGTGTGTAGAGTTTGAAACCCTGCGCCGCCATTTTGGTTTGTGATATTTTTGTGAAGGTGTGGAGGTTAAGAGCCAGTTGTTTATTATTTGTTATCAATTTGTGGTGTAGCCCAACCAGTTGGCTAGTCCACAATAAGTTGCTACTGAGCGTGAGATCTGAGGGTCGAATCCCATCGGGCACATTTTATTTGTAAAAGTGAGCAGTTTTGGCTATTTGGAAGCGCACACAGGTTTATGAGAAGAGAAACCCTTTTTGGTTCTAACTAGTAGGCTAGTCCATTTTGTCAAGGAGGATGTGAGCAAGACATTGTGCTTGGAAGATTTAGGGGTCAAATCCCGTTCGTGACAGTTAGAGTTTTGGTGCAAGGTAAAGTAAATTAAATTTATTTTAATTGAAGTAGGAGTTATAATGTGCTATCTGTTTATTATAAAAGTGGAAATCTGTATGTGTTAAATTGGAGTTATAAGGTGTGTTTTTGACTGTTATAAAATTGCAATATATATGGTTTAAGTTGGAGTTATCAGGTGTGATTTTGACTGTTATAAAATTGTATTATATATGGTTTAGGTTGGAATTATAAGGTGTGATAGAAGATGCTCCTATGGTTGAAATAAACAAGAGAGATCCAAAAAATGAAGAAGAAACCATGGTTAACATAGAGGAGGAACTTATTGCTACTCTTAGAGAATTAAAAAGGGTTAGAAAGAAGAATTCAAGATTGGAGGCTCAAGTTCAAGAGGATGAGGAAACAAAGAAAAAGCTTCTACAAGATCTCATAGACTTAAAAGTGAAGGTTGAAGAGACAAAGAGAATTGAAGAAGTTATGGTTGATAAATTAAAGGGAAAAGAATTGGAATGTGAAAAATTGGAACAGGAAGTTGTCTCCCTAAGAAAGGAAAATTCTAAGGATAAGTTACAACAGAATATAAAGTTAGAGAAATAGAAAAAGGATCCAAGCTCAAAAGAAACAAAGACATCAAAGAATGTAAGTAAATAAAATCCCATGACCTATGTTGATGTATTGAAGGAGGAAGAAAACAGAGAATCATCATGGACAGAAGTCAATCACAGAAACATAAATGAAAGAATCATGCGACCATATCATCCAAGGTAATCAAATAGGTTTCAATATTTCTTCCATGGTTATTGTTTTTCATGTAATAAATATGGTCATAAAGTTGTACATTGCATGGTTTATGAAAAAAATAATGTTGGCATCATCAATAGAAATTACAATTCTTTTGCACCTCTCATGAATAACAATGTCATGTGTTACAAGTGTAATAATTTTGGGCACAAAGCTAGATGGTGTAAAATAGTGTTTCCTGAACTTCCTAAAACTAGCAAGAAAGAGGTAGGTCAAATAGTTCAGAAGGAGATGACCTCAAAAGTTTGGAAAGAGAAAAAAGAACAAGAAAAGAAAAAGTCCATGTTGGTACAAACAACTCTTCATGTGCAAAATGAAGGAAATCAGTGGTATATTGACAGTGGTTGTTCAAGCCATATGATAGGTGACAAAAGTAAATTTTTTTCTCTCAAGAAAATAAATGGAGGATCAATAAAATTTGGTGATAATGCTTCTACCAAAATTGTTGGAAAAGGGACTTTGAGTTTGGATAATGGAAGATCAAGGATATAAAATGTGTTATATGTTGAAGGATTGAAGCACAATTTACTAAGTGTAAGTCAACTATGTGATCAAGGGCACACAATCACATTTCACCCAAATGGATGTGAGATCAGGAAATCCAAAATAGGAAATCTTATTGCAGATGTCGGTAGAACTGCAAAAAATCTCTACATGTTGTGCAAGATTAAAGGAGAAAAATATTTTCTATCACAGGAGGATGAGAGTTGGTTATGGCATAGAAGAATGGGTCACCTAAAATTTGACAACATAGTAAAAATAAGCAACAAATAGGTAGTTAGATATTTTTCCAAGATAGCAAAACCCCCAAACACGGTTTGTGCACAATGCCAACATGGTAAGCAAACAAGAACAAGTTTTAAATCAAAAGAGTTTTATTCATCCAAGCCTTTGGAGCTAGTTCACATTGATCTATGTGGGCCTACAAGGACAAAGAGTTTACAAGGTGAGAGTTACTTCATGTTATTTATTGATGATTTCTCTAGAATGACTTGGGTAACATTCTTAAAGGAAAAATCAGAAGCATTTGAAAAGTTCAAGGTATTCAAGGTACTAGTAGAAAATGAAATAGAAAAAAATATCGAGTGTCTAATATCATATAGAGGAGGAGAATTCACTTCAGGTGAATTTATAGAATTCTATGAACAGTATGGAATCAAGAGACAATACTCAGTAGCAAGAACTCCATAACAAAATGGAGTAGTTGAAAGGAAAAATAGAACTATTTAGGGTATGGCCAAGGCTATGTTAAATGAGTCTAATATTTTTGATGCGTTTTGGAAAGAGACAATTCATACAACTATTTATATCATCAATAGAGCTCAAATAAAAGTAAATCACCACAAAACCCCATATGAGCTTTGGAAGGGAAGACCAACTACTATGAAGTACTTCAAAATTTTTGGAAGCAAATGCTACATTAGATGAGAAGAGAAAAATTTGGGCAAGTTTGATTCCAGGTGTGATGAGGGTATCTTCCTTGGTTATTCCACTAAGAGCAAAGCCTATAGATGCTACAATAAAAGATCACATACAATTGTGGAAAGTGCAAATGTAAGAGTTGATGAAGAAATAGATCTAAGAGAACCAACTCAGGAGATTATGTATCAAGAAGGAGATAGTTGCAAAGAAGAAGAAGGTGAAGAAACTAAAAAATATGAGACACAAAGGGCACCACCTAAGACACCATCTAGATATGTGCAAAAAAATCATTCAAGAGAACTGATTAAGGAGGAAGATAATAGGAATAGGTGAACATGCAAATTTTTCTTTGCTATATAAATTTGAGCCCAAGGATTTCAATGAAGCAAGTGAAGATAAATATTGGATTAAGGCAATGGAAGAAGAGTTAGACCAAATAGAAAAGAGTGAGACTTGGTAACTTGTCCCACATCCAAAATATAAGAATGTAATTGGTACCAAATGGGTCTATAGAAATAAGTTGAATGAAGATGGTCAGGTTGTCAGAAATAAAGCAAGACTTGTGTGCAAAGGCTACGCACAATTTGAGGGGATTGAATTTGAAGAGAAATTTTCTCCCATTGCATGTATTGAAGCCATAAGAATGTTCCTAGCTTTCTCAAGTTTTAGAAACTTCAAGGTGTATCAAATGGATGTAAAATCAGCATTTCTCAATGGTTACTTAGAGGAAGAGGTCTACATAGAGCAACCAAATGGTTTCAGCTTGACAGATAAGTCGGACTATGTATGCAAATTAAAGAAGGTTCTCTATGGACTAAAGCAAGCCCCTAGGGCTTGGTACTCAAGGTTGGATAAGTATCTCCAAGAACAGGGTTTCAGAAAAGGTATAGCCGATAGCAATCTATACATCAAAAATGAAGGAGATGACTTGTTGATTGTAGTGGTCTATGTGGATGATATCATTTTTGGAGGCAGTAATGATAAGATGTGTCAAAAATTTACAAAATGTATGCAAAATGAGTTTGAGATGTCAATGCTTGGTGAGTTGTATTTCTTTCTTGGTTTACAAATTTCACAATCAGACAAAGGTATATTTCTCTCTTAGACCAAGTATGTAAAATAAATGTTGAGAAAATTTAGGATGGAGGATTGCAATCCGATGAGCACCCCCATGGTTATAGGATGTAAGTTAAGTAAATATGATGAGTCTCTTGAGGTAAATCAGACATTGTATAGATCCATGATTGGGAGTTTACTGTATGTCACAGCTACAAGGCCAGATATAATGCAAGCAATTAGAGTAGTGGTAAGATTTCAAGCTACACCAAAAGAAACACATGTACAGACAATAAAGAGAATCTTTAAGTATTTGAAAGGAACCATGGGTTTTGGACTATGGTACCCTAGATGCAATAATTTTACTCTCACTGTATATACATATGCAGATTAGGTAGGCAATGTTGATGATAGAAAAAGCACAAGTGGAGGATCATTCTTTCTTGGAGATTGTTTAGTCTCTTGGCTAAGTAAGAAATAAGCATCAGTATCCCTATCCATTGTAGAGGCAGAGTACATTGTAGTAGTTGCTTGTTGTACACAGGTTTTATGGATGAAGTAAACTTTAAGAGATTTCAAAATAGAGCATGATCATCCCATCTCCATACTTTGTGATAATACAAGTGCCATAAATATTTCAAAGAATCTAGTGATGCATTCAAGGACCAAGCACATTCCAATAAAATATAATTTTTTGAGAGAGCAGGTGACGGATCAACAAGTTAAATTGGAATATGTTGCTACAAAGGAACAAATTGTTGACATATTTACCAAGCCACTTCCAAAGGAAACTTTTGAGTATCTCAGAGGTAAGTTGGGAGTAGTTTTACTCCCATCCCAAAATTGATCACCTCAAGAAAAGGAGGTGGTGAGGGGGCTATGCTAAGTGTCTCATTTTTATCCCCAAGGAACCCTTTGCCATTGATGTCAAAGGGGGAGAATTTCAGTGAGGGGGAGCAGATTGGAAATCCAATTGTAGTAAAAGAAATTATTTTGTAGGGTTGCCATCAATGACAAAGGGGGAGATTGTTGGAAATATTGAGTTGTCATTGATGTCAAAGGGTGCATGATATTCAAGGCATAAAATATTCTTCTAAGGTTGGACAATTATTCAAGGCAAGGTATATCTCAAAGCAAGGAAATTTGTTTTAAGAAAAGGATTATAATATTTAATTTAAATATTATAAAGAATGACAGAAAGGTTTAAGAGTTATTTGGGACAAAGGTTTAAAAGAGAAGGCAAGGTTTAAATATTAAATGAGAAGGCCAAGGTTTAAAAGAGAAGGCAAGGTTTAAATATTAAAAGAGAAGGCCAAAGGTTTAAAAGCTATTATTATAATATTTTTTAAAATATTATAATATAAAATAAGTGTATAAGGTTTGGCGCCAATGTTTTTGGAAAGCATGAATTAAATAAAAAATAAAATTGTGGGTCGACTTCTCAAAGGACAAAGGAAGGCATATAAATATGGAGCAAAATATTTCATTATATCATCCATGAATATGCAATGCTATATTTGAAAATATTTCAATGCGAGTAATGATTTGAATATTTGTGTGCAAAATTTGAAATATCTCCAATGCAAACAATTGACGAATGAGGAAAGAGGAAAGTGTGTGATTGCATGGTAGAACTCTAGGGTAGAGAGTTTGAACAATGAATTCCCAATAGGTTCCATCCGTTGGTGTATCCCAGCCGGACATCTAGCCCTGTGTGAGGGCGCTATGAAGCAGAGTGTGCAGAGTTTGAAACCCTATGCCACCATTTTGGTTTATGATATTTTTGTGAAGGTGTGGAGGTTAAGATCCAGTTGTTTCTTCTTTGTTCTTGAGTTGTGGTGCAGCCCAACTAGTTGGCTAGGCCATGGTAAGTTGCTGTTGAGCATGAGATCCAAGGGTCGAATCCCGTCGGGTGCATTTTGTTTGGAAAAGTGATAGCAGTTATGGCTGTTTGGAAGTGCACAAAGGTTTATGAGAAGAGAAACCCTTTTTGGTTCTAACCAGTGGGCTAGTCTAGCTGGTCAAGGAGGATGTGAGCAAGACTTTGCGCTTGGAAGGTCTAGGGGTCAAATCCCCTCCGTGATAGTTAGAATTTTGGTGCAAGGTAAGGTAAATTAAATTTATTTTAATTCAAGTAGGAGTTATAAGGTGCTACCTGTTTATTATAAAAGTGGGAATCTGTATGTGTTAAGTTGGAGTTATAAGGTGTGATTTTGATTGTTATAAAATTGTATTATATATGGTTTAAGTTGGAGTTATAAGGTGTGATTTTGACTGTTATAAAATTGTATTATATATGGTTTAAGTTGGAATTATAAGGTGTGATTTTGAATGTTATTAGTTGGAGTTATAAGGTGTAACCTTGGAATTTTAATGTTGTATTTTTACATGACATAAAAGGATAAAATAAGAAATGGTTTTATTGGTTTAAAAGCTTCATTGTTTATATCTCTTGATAAGGGTTTTTGAGTGGATGATTTGATATTTGATTAAGAAAGAAAAAGAGATTTGCTAACCTGTTTATGAAGTGGCAAAAGAAAGGAAAATTATTTGTCAAGACAGGTTTGGGAAGCTCATAGAGGATCATCATTATTGAGGCAGATTTAGAGGTATGGTGATTTAATTTCTTTCACAAGGTGGTTGTTGTTAAGGAAAATATTTTTGTTGTCATAAGGTTGGAGGTATAAGGAATTATTGGGTGTACATTGGTTTTGCTTGAAGTTGAAAATAAATATGCAAGGTTTTAGGTCAGATTTATGAATAAATTTGTACATTGATTTTGATTAATATTGGGAGTAAATATGCAAGGATTATAGATCAGATTTGAAAGTAAATTTATGCATTGTATATGATTGGTTTGGATATAGATGAGCATTGTTTATATGCAAGATTTTGGATCAGATTTGAGCAGAGTTGTGAGTAGTTTTTTAGCAGAGTTGTGAGCAGTTTTAGAGCAAAGTTGTGAGCATATTTTGAGCAGGTTTTGTGAGTATATTTGAGCAGAGTTGAGCAAATTTTGTGAGCAAAGTTGAACAGGTTTTGGAGTATATTAGAGTAGAGGGTATTTTTATCTCCTGTGGATAGAGGTCCATGAACTAGAGCAATAGGAGATTGGTGTCTCCTGTGGATTGAGGTCCATAAACATTGTAATAGGGAATTGATTTCCAAGAAACTTGTTGAGAAATTTATAAGAAATATTTCTCTGTGGATGTAGCCCACATTGGGTGAACCACGTTAAATCTATATCTCTTATGTGTGTGGTAATTTGTATATTGTTTCATTATTACAATTGATAATATTGGATAATATTACTTTGTAAAGAAAAGTAAAAAGTTTTATCTTATACTGTTCACCCCCCCTCTCAGTATAATCTTGTGTTCTTTAGATTTTTCCTTTGATATTCTTGAGGAAGTGCCTTTGAAATTTGGACACTATGGGGTGGATGATTCCCATACCCTAGAAGCTCTTTTGGGAACCCTGAAGTCTAGCCTAGAGAGGGGGTCTCCTATCCCTAAAGTGAGAAGCCACAAAAATGGATCTATTGATGTTAGGATAGATCATAAAGTTGGGAAGATACCAATTAAAACTTTGAGAAAGAGGGATACAAAGTCAGTAGTTGCTTATAGCACTTAGTATTTATTGAAGCTGGATGATGGAAAGGACTATGGGGTCAAGCAACTAAGGCTTGACTTCTTTTGTCAAACTTCTCTACCTCTCACTAAGGAAAGAGATCCAATTCCAAACCTTGTAAATAAATATTATTTCCTAGAACTTTAGAGGCCTTTATGGGCATTCAAAGTAGAGTTTCTTAGTTTTCATTATCCTCCAAGAAACTAAATATTTAGTTTAAAAAGCATTTTGAAAAGATGCAAGTTTTATTGGTAGCCTGATATATGACACCTTTGGTGGGCTCTTATGTCTTTGGGATTCTAGGAAGTTAGATGGATCAATTATTTTGACCTTGGATAGGGTTTCTAGTATATTGTTCTTCTTTTTGATCTAGAATATGGGAGGTCTTTGTGGTTCCTAGTTCAAGGGATTCTTTATTTAGTTGTTGTTGATTCTATTTTGGCTCCTTTCAACAGTTTTTATTTTTGCTTCAGCCCCAAGTTTGCAGATTATAGGTTCCTACATTTGGTGTTTTTTTGAACCCATTTCAAATTTTAATTTTACCTCGATGGGTGATAATTATTGGTTCATTTATCTAGGATTTCACTTGGGTGAGAATTGCTTTTTTTGGAATTCCCACTTCAGTTTTGGTTTTTCATGTTTCAAATTGCTCAACCCATTTTTTTTGAGATGGTTTGGGTAAGAATCATATTTCCTGGATCTGTTGGTTTTCTTGATTGTCCTAGATCTATTGGATCTTTTTTATCTCCATCTTATCGTTTATTTCTTAGTTTTATTTGGTGCTTGGTTTCTTGATCCCTTAGGAGGGACAAATCCTTTTATGTTTCTCTTTTGTCTCTCCTTGGAAGCTCATGATTTTGTTTGTATTAGGTTTGGGGATCCTTTCAAAACCTCTTCTGTTACCTAATCAAAAAATAAATAAAGTCATAACTAGACTTTATGAGACCCACATTCTACTTGCTCCCTAGAATTAATGAGAAATTGATGAAACTTTTTGTTTTCCATTAGTGGCACCACCCTCTTAGATTGTGGAATATATGATGATTGTGCCACTACCATTTTATTGTTCATACACTCTCCTAGCTACAAGTATGGTCGTATTTACTCTTAATCCCTTGCACCCAAAACTTCCAAATATACTTATGCAATTTAATTTTTGCACTTTACTATTCACACTTTTATTTTATGAATTTAATTTCATCTAATTAGATTAGATTAGTTAGATTTTAGCAATGATAGTTGGGATTCGACCTAAATATAGAGGGCAAGAGGAGCATTGTCCCTTCATTCCAATATTGTTGAAATATAATTAATTCTTTTTTGGTAAGTAAAAAGCTTCATTATCTTTCGGGTTTTTCAGGTTGACCCAAAACCTATTACAAAAATTAGCCTTATGCTGAAGCTGTAGATCCTTGAAATCCTAAGGACTTTTTGTCCTTTACTACTTCTAGCTAGTCTATACCGTCTATCTATTAAAGAAAAGCAAGCCTTAATCCTACCACCTATCAGAATAGACAAAGATAAGCAAAACTCCCATATACGTAAAACAAAAACTAAAAATAGGCATTCACCTTGAGAGGAAGACTTCCTCTGAACATTACGTAAACCAAAAAGGGAAACAACCAGAGCTTGAGGACCCTTAGGCCTCATCTTTGACATCCTCTTCGAGCTCCTCATCCTTCTCTTCCTCCTCATCTTCATCAACATCATTGACCTCCACTTTCGGCATGTAACCATCGTTGAAGAAGACCTGAGTCAGAGTGTCATGGGTTTCCTACATCTGATGGATGATGTTGGCATAGGATTTAAGGACGAAGCATTTTAGGACCATAATTGTAGGTCCTTCATCCTCCAGGTCACTCGCACTCACTTTGGAGCTGCCTTGAATTTGCTTGTTTTTTAGCCTTAAGGAGGATCTCGTCATGGGTTCCTCAATCCTTAACCTCTTCCTTGCCATCCCTCCTTTAATTGTAGGCTCCCCCATGCATTTCTTTTTTGGAGACACTGAAGCAGGCTTGATGCTTCTAGGGCTAGCCTTAGCCCCTAAACTCTCTACATGGTGGTTGGGCTGAACTTCCTCGATGACTGGGGTTCAGGGTTGGGAGCCATGGCCAACACCCACTTATAGATCACTTTAAACAACCCCTGGTGCAGTAGCATAGTAGATCCCCTCTTACTATGACAAGTGTTGATTGTATAGTTCATTGAATTCATCAGGAATTATGGTATACTGATCGGGTTGACATCCCGAAAGAAGTTCACGAAGGCATAATGGAAGCTAAGCAGGGTCTTGTTGGGATCCTCCATCGTAACAAATTCCATTACATTTTTCATGACCCCATTCCAAGGGGTGGGCAAATCCATTCTGGTCAGACCATTTTTAGCCTCCTTAAATATTTTGGGATTATCTTTAAATTCCTTCAATTCAACTTCCCAATGGTGCTTCTAATGGTGGATGGAGCGTCCTCTCACCGTTTGCCCTATCACAATAGTGAGAAAATTGACGTCAATGATAATATCTCTACCATGAATCTCCACCTTCCCATATTCCCATGTTTCCATCATCGCCTGAGTGATATCCTCATCCGCTCCTAAAAAAAGATCAAAAAATTGGGTGAACCTATGCTCAGTCAAGATGGCCTAGGCCACAGGTTCCATGATAACCATTATGGGTTCCACATACGTCATTTTTCTATTCTCAATCCTTTCACTCGTAGCACTCTCAGTCTCGATTATGCTCCACTCCTTTCCACCTTTTCCTGAGTTGAAAAGGTGGTGGGACTTATAGCCTTTTTGGCATGTAACGAAAACTTCCTTGTTACGAGTGCCAAACCTAGGAAAGTACCACCCAACGTCTTCCATGTGGATTTGTTGCCATCTGGTGGTGCCTATAATTATTTTTAGTGTCCCGACGAGCACCAAGTCCTTGTGATGCGGCTCCACAATTGTTGCACATTCATCGATGCCTTCTTTGTTTGGAGTGCCATGCAAAGGAGATGACCACCCATCTTCCTCCACTCGGATCTCCTACCAGCTGGCCTTATCTGGCAGCCTCGTCATTAGCCCAACAAGATCCAAGTCATCCTTCTGATCCACTATCTTAACACTTGTAGCACACATGCCGACACTTCCCTTGTTACTCGTACCCCCACACTGTGTACTCGTGGCTAGGTTTGACATTCTCTCCTTGGTTGGGATACTCATGCCATAGCTATCCACGTAATCACCTGGACTCTGGCCAATGATTTTCATCCTTTTGCAATGGGGCCGATTACGGTCATGATTATTGTGCATTGGGTATGAGTTAGTTCTATCATGCCTTGGATACTCAACAATTTGTATCCCGACTCTGGCCTCATTCATAATTTCTATCAGATTTGCCCTAAAATTTAAGGCTCTCAGATTAAGAAGTGTTGTTGAAAACACCTCGTGACCATCATGGGCCACGTGGGACTTGTACTCCTCACCCCTATCCACCTCAAGCAATGGATCACCTATCATTACAAAGGATTTCTTCCACATCACGTGGCACGCCCCGCGTCCACATTGTCAGGTTCCCAACATCAACTCCAAGGTTGGCAAGTTTGTCTGTGGTTCTGTTGGCCTCACGAAAAACATGTTGAGCCATCTTATCGTGTCTGTCCTCGAAGAGGATCCTCGCCTCATGGATGATGGCCTCTATCCTCCAGGGAGGTTTTTTTCTATTAGTAAGGAGGTTAATGATGACCATTGAATCCCCTTCAATGATCAACTTGCCCTGCATCTCCTGAACCACCTGCAATCCCCTCCACAGTGCTCTTGCTTCAGCCTCATTATTGGTTCTGATTCCTAATGGTTCAACAAAGGCCATCACCAGGTTTCCTTGATGATCCCTAACCACACCTCCTACCCCTGCCCATCTAGAATTCTCCTTAGCCGCACCATCAAAATTTAGCTTGATCCAATCACTAGGGGGTGGCTTCCAAATGATACCAATTCTGGGATTGGGCTTATGAACCAGGGCCACCTCATCCTCAGGAATACCTAGGGATTGAGAGAGTTGCTTTTCAAAAGGAGGAACAACCTGGTTCTCAACAGACATGATGCTAACATTTTCAATCGCAAAGCCAAGGATCTTGTTGAGGATAGTCCTAGTATTATGCTTGGATTCGTTAAAGGCTCTATGGTTCCTTTCTAGCCAGATTTTCCAAAGGAAGTGGTGCCAAAAAATTTTCCAAAGAAACTTGAGTTTCGGGCTCACAAAAGGTTGAGGCCATTGTTGAAAAAAATCAATGATTGTAGCTGGTCTAGCCCAAGAGATCCTAAAGGCCTGGAATAATTCATCTAGGATTGTTGTTGACACCAGATATTCTATTAAGAGGTGTTGGACCGATTCCCACCCTACCCTGCACATGTAACACCAGTTAGCAATAGTCATACCTTTCTTAAGCATATTGTCAATGGTAAGGATCTTTCCTTGTATCACAAGCCAGGAGAAAAAGGATATTTTGGGAATCAGACATTTGACCCAAGCCATCTGTGGCTGAGACTGGCGGTCCTCAGGATTTAAGAGCAGATTGTAGGTGGTTTTGACCATGAATTCTCCACTTTCAGTTTCGGTCCAGGCCAGATGATCTTCTGCTTCCCTCCTGGGGATGAACTGCTGACCTAAAATATTTTGGAGCTCTTCACTTCTTTCTTGCCTTAAAAATTCTACCACCCTTTGTCCTATGGTTTGTTTCATCTGCTCTTTGATCCTTGCTAGGTTAGGTTTCTAGGATAAGGTCTCTGGACTAACCCACATGTCCTCCCAAAAGTTGATCTTTTGCCCATTGCCTAAAATCCATCTAAGCCCTCTCTTGACCAAATCTCTGTTGGTTAAGATTGCTTTCCAGAAGGTCGATCCCCTATTTGGAATATTCTCATTCATGAAGCTTGTTCCTTGAAGGTATTTCCTCTTCACTATGACTGTCCACTCATTCTCCACATTTGTCATCAATCGCCAGGCTTGTTTGGCTAATAGTGCTGTATTGAGATGGACCAGTCTTCGTAGTCCAAGCCCCCCATTAGCTTTGGAATTGCACACTTTGCTCCATCCTACCAAATGGATCCTCTTTTTAACTTTCATCCCTGACCATAGGAAATTTTTTTGAAGTTGCTCAATCTTGTGATAAACCTTACTAGGAGCACGAAAGACAGATAAGAAATTAACCGGTATGCTTTGAAGTGATGCCATAGTCAGCGTAGCCTTGCCTGCTTGTGATAAAATATGTCCCTTCCAACCAGCCAATTTTTTTTGGATCCTCTCCAGCACATTGTTCCACATGGTTGCATTCGAGTTCCCAAAAAATAGGGGTAAGCCTAAGTAGGAGGTGGGAAGATTTGCTATCGAACACCCCAAGATCCTCGTAATCTTGGTTTACCTAGGAATAGGAGTGTTAAGGAAGTATAGTTTGCTCTTATTAAAATTTACTTTTTTCCCAGCTGCTTCCTCGTACATCTTGAGAATAAGTTTGATCCTTCTTGCCTCCACCACTGAAGCCAGGGTTAGCATCAACGTATCATCCACAAACTGTTGATGAGTGATAGGGCTAGTTGAGGAAGTCACCTTTATCCCAGATATGAGTCCTACTGTAGAGGCAACTTTGATAGTTCTCCCTAAAGCCTTCGCCATAATAATGAAAAGCATTGGGCTTATAGGGTCTCCTTGCCTTAAACCTCTCCTGCTTTGAAAATATCCTGCAGTCGACCCATTCACCAAGATAGAAAACCAAGGCTTCGCTATACACCCTTTGATAAGTCTGACCCATTGAGGATGAAAACCAAACTTCAAAAGAATTGCATCCAAGAACTCCCAATTGATCCTATCATAAGCTTTATTCATGTCCAATTTTAATGCCATGGTTGCCTTCTTGGTTTGTGTTGTAGTGTGGAGAGCTTCATGAACAGTAATCACTCCATATAGAATTGATCTACCTTGAACTGAACTTCCCTGGCTAGCATCAATGATAACAGGTAAGATTTCCTTCATTCGGTTAGCAATAGCTTTTGTAAGGATTTTGTAGGACACATTACACAAACTTACCGGTCTGAAATCTGCCATAGTATTTGGGGCTGTGCTTTTGGGAATCAGAGCTATGAAGGTGGAATTGAAGCCCCTAGGAATATGAGTAGAAGTTTGGAACTCCCTAATTGCTGCCCTCACCTCAGCACCCACAATATCCCAAAACTCTTGATAGAAACGAGGTGGAAATCCATCTAGGCCAGGAGCCTTATCGGCTTCCATACTGAACAGAGCCTCTTTGATCTCCTCATCAGAAAAAGGTGCCATGAGTGAATCATTGGTGGCATTGTCTATAAGGTGGGGTATGAATTGGAGGAGTGACTCCTTGGCTTCTACTTGACAGTGAGTTTCTTCACCCAGTAGGGAACTAAAGTAGTCAACTGCTTCATTCCTTATGTCCTGAATGTCTTGAGTTAAAGAACCATCAAATTTGGTTAGGTTCCTAATATTGTTATTGCTCCTATTCCTCAAGGTGGTTATGTGGAAATTTTTTGAATTGGCATCACCTTCCTTCAGCCAAAGGGCTCTGGATTTTTACCTCCAGTACATCTCCTCGCAGGCCAGGATGTTGTGAAATTCACAAAGAGTTTCCTTTTCTTCAGACCTGGTAGCCTCATCATATATTCCATTTTGGATCTTGCTCTCTATCACCTTTAGTTTCTCACAAACCACTTTTTTGTTCTCAAAAATATTTCTAAAAACTTCTTTGTTCCAGATTCTAAGGTTATCTTTTACTTTCTTCAGTTTTTGAGCCAATTTGAAGGAAGAACTTCCTTGAATAGGTTGCTACCACCATCCTTTAACCTGATCCCTCAAATCTGGATGTTTTGTCCACATTGATTGAAACCTAAAAGGTTTTTTGAAAGGGTTGCCTTGAATAACTTCAAACATGATGGGACTATGGTCTGATGCACTTTTGGGAAGGGCCTGCAACATAGAATCACCAAAGGTTGGAATAGCCTCCTTGGAAAGGAGGACTCTATCCAGCCTCTCTTGAATCAACTGGGTCCCTATCCTTCGATTGCTCCAAGTAAATTTGGCCCCTTTTAGCTTGACATCCATCAACTCATTTATGTTAATGAATTCGTTGAATTCTTCCATACTCCTAGATGGTAACCTTGATCCTCTCTTTTTATCAGAAGGATATAATGGCGTATTGAAATCACCCGCAATCACCCAAGGAATGTTATTGAAAGCTTCATTCAGATGGCTTAGGTACTCCCATAGCTCTAAACATCCCTAAGCTGAGGTTGGAGCATACACATTTGACATGATCCAAGATTTGTTATTGTCAATATCATGGAATAGCAAACTAAGGACTCTATCATCAGCCTGGATGACACTGCCTTCTAATTTGTGTGGATCCCACATAGCCATGAGACCTCCTGATGCTCCTCTCGCCTATTGGAAGGCCACTTCCCCTTGCTTCCAAATCCTTCTGGCTATTAACTCTGATTGTACTACATCAGTTTTTGTTTCTTGAAGAAAAATTATAGTTGGATTGTACTCTTTCCTTATTGATTTTACCACCCTTTGCTTTGGTGGGCCATTCAGGCCTCTCACATTCCATGAGAGTACCTTCATCTAGACTGCTTGGTGTTTTTCCCTCCCCCCCTTCCTTAGGTTGGAGGGGTTTTGTCGGTTTTGCTATCATCATGACTGGGGATAGCTTGTTGTAATAGTGTTCTCTGTTTCCCATTAGCAATTTCATTGTTAATCCTGAGTCTGTAGTGCTCTGCAACTGACATTCTCCCTCTCTTTTTTTCACTTCCATAGTCAATTGGAGACTTAGTTGTGCTTCTAGTCTATTTTGGGCTAAAATGGGGAGGTATGTATTGTTGTAGACTTGGACTCGAACCCCTTTCCTTTTGAAGGGTTTCGTATCTATCCTCATCCTCCTCTAAGTTCTGGTTGATCTCACCTAACTCCGGATCCTTATCCGTTGGACTTCTCATTGTGGATCCCATTTGCCTTGGGCTGTCTTGATATGGAATAATTTGTTGCAAAATAGGGGTGGAAGATCCTCTCAGACCGATTGATTCTATGAAATCAATTCTTGACTCCACACCCTCGATATTATGACTAAAGAATCTAGGATTCTCATTTTTCTTTTGAAAGGGTTTTTTGGGATTTTTTGGAGTAGTCGTGGATGGACCTGACTTGGATGGGGACTCAAGGGTTACAGGAAGCACAATATGGGGATCCTCTTCAACACTAGTTCCCTTTTATATCTCTAAATTAGCTAATATTTCAAATTTGTTAAAGCTAAGCCCCTTAGGACATACCTGGTGTTCCTAGATTTCTTCGCATTATTGTTTTCCTTTCTCCTTGAGCTTGGATTGGGTTGTTGGATCTTGATTCCCTTGACTATTTTTGGTTGGCCTGTATCCTCCAAATTTTGGGGGTCCTCGCCTTCCTTGGTTTCTGGGAAACCCTCTACCATTTACCTTTCCATCTTGATCTTTATCCATGGTATCTTTGTTGACTGCTAGAGTTGGGCATTGATTTCTGAAATGGCCTTGAGTTCTACACTCGATACAGAAAGTTGGCTTATTCTCATATTCCATCGGTTGCTTTCTTAGGAGTTTGCCATACCCCAGTTCTACAAAGGAAGGAAGTTCAGAGTCCAAATTTGCATTTACATAGATTTTGGCATGCGTCATTCTGGTCCTCGCCCTGGTTGGGTGATCTATGACTACTAGTTCCCCTATGGCTCTAGCTATTCCTTGGAGCCAATATTCATTGAAAAACTAAAAAGGAAGGTTAGGTAAGCGAACCCATATGGGTGCCATGTTGATGTTTTTCTTCTCAGGGTCAAAATCCTCTCCCCATTACCTCAAAAATAGGCTACGTTTCCCTAGAAACCAGGGTCCTCCTATAAGTATGCATTGTGCATCCTCTTTGTTGTTGAGCCTTATGGTAAAGAAACCCCTAGATAGGGCCACTATCTCTAAGCTTCCTATAATTTTCCATTTGTTCAAATCCCAGGACCGAATAGTCTCTATGTTCGACCTTCCGCCCAGGAATTTTCCCACTAAGGAGAAAGATTCCACTTCCAGAAAACTCTTCATGACTTCCATAGGAGCTATTATCCTATTGTTGACTGGTATTAGGGGTGGTAGAAGTTCAAAGGGCACCCTTATTTTCCCGTTTAAAGTCTCCAAAAAGGACGGTCGCATCCTAGGATCCCCCGCCCCCTGCTGGGACCCTTTGTCAGGGTATTTTTCGGGAGGGTCGGTCCCCCTGACCTTTTCAACTTGCTCAGAAAGGGAATCTTGTCCCTTACCTTCTACCGCATTTTTACCCACCTCTGGATCCTCGCCTTCACCCTATTCAAGGTTCCCACCAACCACTTTTGAACCTCCTCTGCTTCCTCCATTGCTGCTCCACTCACTTGCTCCGCTCATTGTTCCAATCGATAAGGACATTTTCCAATTTGGATATTTTCACAACTCATCATTCATTTTTGGTACATACAATGGGCCCAAGGACTTGATCTCCAAGATGAGATTGAGTATATTTCCAAATTGAACTTTAATATTGCAAATCTCTCATTTTTTATGTTTACTTTTATGGGTGTTTTGTGAATTATGACTCCATTATGAACTTTAGAATCTAAAATTTTCACTAGGCCAATAAATAAGGTGATCCCTAATTGATTGAGTTTCTCATATTTTGCTTTAAATTTGCATTTTTCACTAGAAAGAAGTAGTTGGATTGATTTTGGAAAATTTTTGCTACGTTCTCACTATAGAAGCAATTCACTTAATTTAAGGCTAATAACTTGGAAGAAGCAAATAATTTTTTGACTTGGGAAGTGATTTACTCTACTCGGGTAGCCACTCTAAAAGATTAAAATTTCTTCAAATCAAATCTAGAGAGTGATTTGCCTTAATATTCTAAGGATTTTTTTTCTCAAGAAAGTAAGAAATCTTCCTAGAAATCATCCAAAGGCAATGATTTAGTCTACCTCTCTTTTAGCATTCTTTTCCAATTTGTATTCATTGAAGCAATTTGCTCCAATTAGGGGGCAATCTACTCCAATTTGTAAAAAAAATAAATTGTTCAAATTTAACCCTAAAACTTTGTCCATGTAAGTATGTATGTGAGGAAGCCCAAGCTTATGAATAAATGCTTAAAAATACAAATATTATGTAAATAATTTTGACCTATGGAATTGATAGTATACCAATGAGAAGAAAAAAAACAAAATAAATTATTGTAAGGATGTAGAAAGATGATTAGATCAAAGATGGTCCTATGCCAAATTCCACTCTATCAAAAGGAAAAGGCCTAATGGCTTATCAAGAAATTCAAAACCCCATATCCCAAAAGTGTTGTTATCTAATTTCCCATCACCATACAATAATGCCTAGGCTAATACAAGGCTCAACATTACTCACACTAATTTTTATACGGGGTTTCATTGATTGATGTAAACAATCCTTTTATATGGGGTGTCCTTTAATAACTAGAACAATGTGAGTCAACCTCCATTATATAATGCTCAAATAAATCCTTGTATAAGTATACTTTTATCTCAAATTCTACCTAGGTCTAGTCAATAAAATAACACATCTAACATAGCAACCTTGTTATCTAGACACATAGTCCTACCAAATGTAAATACCTTAGGATAAATTCATATTCCTACTCAAATCCAAGGTGTTGCATAGAAATTGCAAGTTCCAAATACTCAAATGAGGGCATAAGGATATGAAGGAAACCTTTTGATCCAATCATTGAATCCATCTAGTTAGCCACCATAAAATCTATAACAATACCCATCTCCTCAAAACCAACAATTCGCTCAACATGGCTTGCAATATTATCCTCCTATTCAAAATTTGTAGTCCCCTATGAATAAATAATTAGCTTATCCCTATTCAACACCTTTTAAAAATTTAAACCCTTAATTTTTTCCATAATGTTATATTGTGCATTAATATCCTCAAGGATTTTACCAATAAAAATTCTCTCAAATTTACTCCATATACAACATATGCGACTCAACCTCAAGGCTATGTAGTGTACCCCTATCCAATACACTATGGTCAACCTCCCTAGAATAATATAATGCTTCAACCACCTAGGCTCCAAAATAAAATTTTAGATTGGAGTTATCAAGGACATCTAAACCTAAGAGCCTATTATACCATTCTTATCATTTCTATGAAAGCCTTACCTACCTTCAATGGGAATGGGACAAAAACATTATTGGATCATGTAAACGAGATTACCGCACTTAAGTCAATTAACAAAATTTAGGAGGAGTATATAATGGTATGATTGCTTATATATTTATTGTAAAATAAATAAAATTTATGGTATTGGGGATTATAGATAATTTTATCACTACTTGGGATTCGATTGTAGAATTGTTCATACATAGATTGGGTATCATGGGTAAAAAGTATTCTATTTTGTTTCAATTAACCTCAAGAAAATATTCATAATTATAACATTGGATTCATGATGACCTTATATTTAATTCCTCCAAATATTATACCTAAGTATGAATAGGAATTTCCATATTACATCAAAGGCTTATAAACTAATTTATTGTTAAGGGTTTATAATTCTAACCATGTTACTTTAGCTATAACTTTTGAAGAGGTGGCCCATGAAAAAGATATTCTAATTATATTATAAAAACTACCACCCACCATGTTTATGGCTTATGCTACTCATATCACCAACTACCCTCATGTTATTAGATCCCTACCCACAATATCACCCATTTCAAATGCATGATCATCTACCAATTTAGCACATTCTCCATATATCATGACATACCTAGGAAAATGATTCATCATCAACTATAACTTTTGTTGGAGTATATGACATTATTTGGTACATGCTAATGTACCCCTATGGTAAATTTTCAAATATTAGATTAGGGTTGAGTAATTGTTTAGAGTGTGAGTTATATTTCCATTTTTATGTAAGTGTGAATGTGCAGGAAATGCACAAGTGTCATGTAAAGTTGTGATGTGTAGGAAACACACAAGTATCATGTAAAGTTGTGATGTGCAGGAAATGCACAAGTATCATGTAAAATTGTGATGTTCAAGAAATGCACAAGTGTCATGTGAGTTAGAGTGCAAGTGTAAGGTGATTCTATGTGCATAAGTGTCTTGTATGTATGATAACAAATTTGTAATATAAATATGTGCACAAGTATCTTAGATTAGAGTGTGTAAGTTATAGAAGTGTAAGAGTCATGTATAGGTGTGCATATGTTATAGAGTAAAGTGTTCATCAAGTATGCAAGTGTAAAGTAGATAATTCAACAATCATGAGCCTTGGTATATGGAGAGCAATAGTCTAGTAGTGGAAGAGTCATATTACTATGGCTATGGAGACAATGCTCCATAGAAAGAGGTATCAACTACAATTCATGTATCTCATTGTCTCATTGTAAGAGAAATAGGAGTAATAAATATTGTATACATTTTGAGAAATTAATATTATAAGTTATATTGCATGCTTAGTACATATTTTATTAAGGCTATTTACATTCATATTTCTGCATATTATTGAATGTTAGTTGATTTATTATAAGCCTTGATTTACATATCATTATCTTGACCTTATTATATTGTGGCTATATTAAACTTGATCCTATGACACATAACCTATGATATTTTTGGTAGTATTAAAGCTTAAAAATCCATAAGTGGTATATAAGTTGCCACCAAACTATCCAAATTGATAGAGTTCATTTTTAATCACTATTAGAAATTGATTTTATCTAGTTTGATAAAGTTAATTTAGAGTTTGTCTGCTTTGAAGGTAGCAAGACTTGGAATCTATTTTAAGGTCATATTGATTAGAAGAGGTTAGGTTCATTCCATTAGGTTGAAGGAAAACCAGTGAAGAATAAGGCTCATATATATTGAAGAATTAGGATAACCAACTAAAAATAAGATTGGTCATTCAGGAAACAAAAATTTTAACTTTAATATTGATATCGGATTCTCTAGTAAGGAGGAGAATCATATTGGGTTCTTAGGTTTGTCCTAGGATATTATTAATTTAGATTAATAAATAGAAGTGTGAGAAGCTTCCTACAATAGATAGAGAAGATTTTTAGCTTCTAAGAGTATAATATTGAAATATAGAAGAAAGAAAGCATATAGAAGAAAGAAAGATAGCAGTAGATTGAGAAGCATTCAGAGCTTCTTGATAAAAGAAAGAAAGTAGAACCGAACATAAAAGGCCAATATATTAATATTGAATAAAGATAAAGAAGCACCTATATTACTTTATATTGCTTCAAGCATTGGATTAGAATCTACAGTTTATAATAGCTACAAGTTAGTATAAAGAAAAGAGGCCCTTATAGATAAAATAAAAGAGGCCCTTATAGAGAAAATAAAAGAGTCCCTTATAATAGAAAAGAAAAAATGCCCTTATAATGAAAAGAAAATAGGCCCTTATAGAGAATAGAGAGAAGCCCTTTATAGACCAAAATCACTTGAGCTTGATAAATTTCTAACTCAAAAAAGAAGCAACAGAGCTTGGAAGAGATCAAGCATCATAGAAGCATTTTAGAAGTAGAGCATTCAAATATGATAGAAAGTGAAATAATTGAGTTAATGAATAACTTGATATATAGCAAGATAATTTTAGAAGCAACTTGATATACATGAATAAGAATGTTGGAAATAGAACAAAAATCAAAGGAGCATAATATAGGAAGCTTAGCCTATAGAAAACAATGTTAAAATAGTGCTCAATATATCACAAGTAAAGGAGGTTAGTCTAAAATAAACAATGTTGAAAAGTTCTCAAGATACTTAAGATAGAAAATGGTTAAATATTTTAGGCACTAAGGATAAGTGCTTGAATAGAAAAAGGAAAGTGAAGCACTTTAACAATGCTCACATAATAGTGAAATCACCTATGAGTGAAGCGCTCTAAACACTCATATAGTAGAGGTAGTTACCTAAGGGTGAAACACCCTAAATGCTCACAATAGAGAAGGAAGTAGTAATAAAAAAAGGAACATCAAGAAAGAGAATATCGTCCATCCAAAGAATAGTGTTCACCTTGAGAGCAAAATTCATCCTAAGAACAATGGAATAGCAGAGTAGTGAACATCCATTGGAGCATATCTCAACTCAAGTAGTGGAGAATATATATAAAGGAATAGCACTCATAGTTTAGGCAAGCACATAATTAGTAGTAGTAGAAGTTAAAGCCCTAATTGCACTAGGAATATTTGAACCTAAAAAAGTCCTTAATCACAGATGTTGGACCATCTAGAAGTCAAAGAAAAAAGGAAGACAAAGTGAAGGAAGTGTTTGAGGTAGTTGGAAAATTTTTGAAGCAAAAGTTTCCAAGAACTAATTTATCTGAAGTAACATTCAAGTGTAAAATGCTACATCATTTTGAGAGCCATTTGGAATATCATTTGAAGTGTTGTGTTTGGAGGAAATGAAACATATCACCATGTAAATATACATGTATCAATTACCTAATGCTTATTAAGAGCTATTCACATGAGTATCATAGTAGAAGCACTATAGAAAAGAGACATGTGCAAAGTGGAAGTAAGATTCCTTCTAAGGTATTTTTTAATTTTAGGGTTTTATAAAGCTAAAGTTTAATGCTAAGTTTGACTTAGGAGTTATAAGGGTTAATTATAAGTTTTTTGAATTATTTGATTTATTTATTTATTGGAGTGAAAATTTGAGTAGGATTAATATATTTTTAAAGTTCTTTAAATTTTTTTATTAGGTTGGAGTGATAAGGAATTCAACTAGTCTATTTAAAAGTTTTTTAAAAGATTTTTTTATAGTTTGAAATTTTTTGAAAAATATTTAATCTGGTTTTATTTTAAATTTTGAAATTCTTAATTTTTTTTTTAAATTTAAATATTTGGGAGGTAAAAGGTTTTCAACATCAAAGGATTAGGAAAAACAAAAATTTGCAAAATTCAATTTTTAGTTTCTATACTAGAGAGACATAAGGTTTACCACTCATTAGGAATTAAAATAGAAACTTTAAATTATTTAAACCTAGGTGGTATAAGATCTTCTATTTCATAAAAATAAAATAAGGTCCAAAAATGGATAAATTGCCAAGAGGAACTTTTCAACGTAGGAGACATTTTCAAAATACAAAACCATACTATATGAAAGGAAAAGTTTAAAATAAAAGTCTACATCAAAGACAATCAATTGAATTCAATGGGCAAGGTCATAGAAACTTTTTCACACCTCTTATCAAAGATGCAAGACATTATCAAGTGAATCTAATCAAACATAAAAAGATATTTGGTATTTAGATTTAGGATCTAGTCAAAATATGACTGGTCATTTACATTGGTTTGATTCTCTAGAAGTCAAGGATAATTTCTATTTAAATATTGTATATGATAAGATATATATAGTTTGTGGAACTAGTAGAGTAAAACTTAGTATACCTATAAACCAGGAAATTGCACCATAACAATTTAAATGAATCAAAATAGAAAGAAATTTGATATTGAAATATGAACTATATTTTTTATTATAAAACACTTCTTGGATTACAATAGGCCTCCCAGGATGGAGGGTTTTCTTTTCAAAGGAATTTTAATGGTGCAACAAGTATCTCCTTGGTCACACTCAAAAAGTGTTAGACATGTTTTGTAGCCTTGTTGCTTGATCGTCCTAGACCTCATGCTGCTCCAAAAACCTTCACACAAGCCCAAAAAAATTGTTAATGTAGACACCTAAAATGTGTCATGTTTAGGAGACTACCCATATGGATACATCCATAGACCATATGAACCCTCTTGGATCTCTCCAAGAGCAAGCAGTGGTCCTAACCACTCAAACAGGGTAGTTTTAGCCCATCCAGGCTTGGCCGCTCTCAAGCAGAGCGGCCAACACACCTGGCCATTGAAGACTATAGTGGCCAAGACCTGGCCGCTGAAGACTACAATGGCCACACCTGGCCGCTAAACCTAATAGCGGCCAACATCACACATAGTATGGCCATGAATACGGGCCCAGATCATGCAGTCTAACTACACCTTTGCATGGATAATGGGAAGATTTTGGTGAGGAACTCCCTGAGCTCCTCCTAACTACCCCTTCCATGCTAGTTTGTGACTGATGCTCCTCACCCGGGATGGTCAATCACATGCAATTTGGACTGAAGCTTCTCCAGGAAGCCAAAGTTCTAGATCTGAGAGGGAAGTCTACATATAGACTCTCCCACGAAAAGCAAAGGATCCACGAAGTTTCAGAGTTAAGCAGTGAAGCCCTATCGAAATGGAGGACCAATCTTCAGCACTTTGAGGAGCATTGGAGCACCATTCGGCTGAGCTACGCCCACGCATCAATTGTCAGATTCACCATTCTCAACCGCCAATCAGTGTAGGAGACACACTCGATGACCCTTGAACATCAATTTTGGCAAAGAGGATAGCACACAAATCCCTGAATCACAAGGAGGAGAGCTTCACATCATGGCCGCTATCTCGGATAGTGGCCCGTAGGCATATCTTAGGGCATAAGCATTATTTCCTCTTGTTGTTAGCTTAGCTTTATTATTGCTTAATTTATGGCTTGATCATAGTTTAGATATAGTTTCATTAACGCTTCTATTTTGTATTTCCTTAGCTTATCTATGCATTTATTATTCTGTTCATGTTCATATTTCATTATTAGTATCATGAGTATTCAGATCCGCTAACAAAGGCCTCATCTAGAGAGGTGGCCCATCCTATTGAGCATGCTTTGTTGTTTTCATGAGCGTAGGTACAGATCCTCAGGACCAGATTGAAGCAGTAAGAGCATAAATATCCCTCCAAGACTAGATCTAGAGAAGGGGGCATCTATAAGCCCCCATACAATTTCGTGTGTGGGACCAGGAGGCCTACGTAGATGCACCATTCCCTTATGGGGAATATATCTGATCGTTGCTCTATATTGTGTAAATATTTGTATCAAAATGATGGGTATCCCTCAGAGGGATGAACTTGTAACCGAGGATTCAAGATATCAATAAATAAAGCATCTTTATTTGTTTCTTATTTTTCATGTTGCATGTGCTTTCAGTATTTTCATTTTGTGCAAGTGGTAGCATATACAATAAATCAATATTGCAAGTAGGGTAGCCAGGGTGCACACTTCCTAGGGTCGCACAGATGGTGATCATGGTGGGACCCCCACCAGGTTTTTATTTTTGACCATTTTACTAATCATTCAGGCATGTTTTTGTGTGCAGGCTTGGCTACTCTGGTCGACAACGACCAGAAGATCTTAGCCGCTATAGCCTTCAACGACCAGAATCAGCCGCTCTGGTCGAAAGTGGCCAGCATCAGAGTGCAGTAGAGGATAGAATGTTCATCATCAGATGAGGAATTGAGGTTGGTACAAATTCTTGATTCTCTGTGATTTTCTATCTGCATTTATTTTCTAGAAATAACAAGCAAAAACATAGTCTAAGTAGGGAAAAGTGAAGAAAATAAAAAGAAAACTGCATTGTACATTTCTTAGATTTCTTTAGTTTCCTCTAGGCACTACTAGGAACAGTGGGCCTCTACTTGTAAGGTCTGCCCTAGTCTCCAACGTGCTAGGATTTTGTGTGATAAGTTTGCTTGCATGTGGCCCAATCAGTAGGCCACCCATTCACAAAGTAGGAGGTACATTGCATGGAAAATCATCTAGATTAAATTAGATATGCATCTCTCTGAAAGCAAAACATTCTTTTTAGGCATGTAGGGATGTAAAGCATGAATGTTGGTTGATGCATCACTTTATATTTCAAAATATAAAAAGAACCCCACACACTTGCACGTTCCACAATAACATTGGTAAGGTTGGATTTCATCACCGACCCCCAATTCAGACCGATGATGTTGGAATTCATCTCCTTCCACCGGCTTTCCCCCTAGATATCCTTAGATAGAATAGAGAACTCCTTTTTAGTTGGCTTGGTCACTTGTGTTCAAACTATCTCCCACTATTTTATAGTGGAAGAGCTAGGTGAACCCCCCACTGGGATTTAAGTGGTGTACCCTAGACTCTTTTGAGAAATCATGTTTGGCACTAGTGTTCCTAGTCTCCACTTTGATTGAGTTCCCTCATTCTAAGTCCAAAGTACAAACAAGAATTCAAGATCAACAACAAATCCAAACACACCAAACAGTTTAGGGAACACATTAATCCTTAAAAGAGATAAACACTTGCTTGTTTTGGTTGCGTAATTTGGAAACTAATTAACAAGATAACGCATAATCAGGATGGTGTACACATGTAGCAACCACCCTCGATCCAACATTGAGGGGGAAACTAATGATCCTCACATTCACAATCACACTAGCATTGAGCCGCCCACCCATAGTGTCATTGGATGAAGTTCAGCAAGTCTTAGGGGTGACAACTCAACCCTTGGGGGACTCCACGAGAAACCCCAACAAGAGAGCCACATCCTAGTTCCTCATCACATAGGCATGAGGAGGCCTCATGGCCTCTCTCATCACTCAGGCACATGGAGGCATCATGACCTCCTTCATCACATAGGTACGAGGAGACCTCAAGGTCTTCCTCATCGCATAGACAAGTGGAGGCATCATGACCTCCCTCTTCACACCAACATGTGGAGGCATCATGACCTCCCTCATCGCATAGACCTATGAAGGCTTCAAGACCTCCATACTCATGTCGGTATGAGGAGGCATCAAGACCCCCATCATTGCATAGGCATGCAAGGGTTACAAGACCCCAAGCTTCATAGGAAACACATAGGATAGATCCACCCACTAAGGGGTAAGACCATAGGGCTACACCTAGTCATAGACCCTAGACATCCTACAACCTCCCTATAGATGGGAGAGTACCTTTAGACCATCAGCTCATTGGTGCCAATGGGACTCCATGGGAGCAACCATGGAGAACCCGACAACTTGATAGGTTGGATCGAGTTCCCTCGAGACCAGCTCTAAGAAGCATCACTACCACATGTTCTACTTTAGGAAGTTCATGTAGTGTAGCCACTAGATACACCAATGAACTAAGGGAAGCTTCAGAGTGACCCCATAGCACATACACTACTTTAGATCATGAGTGTACTCAACCCTTAATGTAGTACATAGAGCAAGTTGCCCTAGAAGATAGGGGTAAGCACACAATAAGAGTCTCCTCAAGAGGCCATAATATTAGAACTCCTCATGTAGAGGTAGAAAGACATGAGCCCTCAATAGTAGGTCACTTTGACCGCCTATGTAGGTTGGAAGAAGAGCTACGCATTGAGTGGGAATGCATGGAAGATCTTGAGCAAGAAGAGTGTAGGAAAAGGTACCTACGCTTACAAGAGCAACTCTCAAGAGAAGAAAGAGAGGAGTATGAGGAGCTAGCAGAGAGGCTAGCTCGAATAGACGTGCACATAGCTGGTGAGAGGTATCAACATGGAAGGCATGTTGATTCTCCATAAGAGAGAGGCACTAGGAAAAGATATGAGCACACCCACCATGCTCCACAACATCAACAACACCTGGACCTCGAGCAAATACAATGCAATGAGGACCAAACAAGGATGGAGGATCAGGAACAAACCCATCCTGAACCTCCAAACATGGTCATGGGAGATGAGTACAGACACTCGATTGGGGCAAACATCGGGCTACCTCCTTTACCACCATGAGCAAACCTTTAGGAACATGAGATCATTTCCTCGAAGGCATACCAAACGCTCATCGAGAGATTCAAGTCTCTCAAGAAGGACACAAGTGGACAAAATCCAACATTAAACAAGATACACAACCAACCTCTATGCCCATCAGTCCCAAGTCCCACATATCCTAGGCACTTTGAGATGCCTAGATTAGATAAGTTTAAGGGAGAGGGAGACGCGCAAGAACACATGACCAACTTCATGAACGCATGCTTCCACCTTGACAAAAATGATGCCCTGATGTTGAGGACATTCATCATGACGTTCTTGGGCATGACAATGCAATGGTTCAACCAGTTGCCCAAGCATAGCATCACCGATTTTGAGCAGCTGGCGAATGCGTTCCTAGAATGGTTCTCCTTCGGAGCCAAGAAGAAAGTGAACCTATCTGATCTGGCCAATTTGAAACAATATGATGATGAGCCAGTGATGGACTATGGGGATAGATGGAGAAAAATCATGGCAAAACTATCATTCTCCATCCCCATAGAGGAACTTGTCCAGATGTTCATGAAGAGTTATGCAAAGCACATCTCTCTGCTATTGCAGCTATAGCAATATGAATCATTCGAAGAAGCCTTGGCTCAAGCCAAGCTCATTGAAGACATTAAGGTCGATGAGGGAGACCTTAAGCTCCATAACAAGAAAGAATGGAGCAAAAACAATCAGAACAACAAGAACAAGTATAAGCAAGCAAGCCAAGCCTACTCAAGTCAATCAAGTTGTATTGGCCACACCAAAGGAGGGGAATGGACAACAACCCTAGAATTATCAGGCTCACCCTCCATCGGCCAACTATGATCCGAAGAACAACCAAGGCTGGAACAAGGAAAGATGGCCACCTCATTATTACATGCCTCTGAATGAATCAATGCAATCGATGTTTAATCAATTGAATGAGGCATAGAGGATAAGGTTTCCTGATGTACAACTTCTTGACCCTAATCATCCCAAGCCAAGGGGATACAAGGAAGATCAATACTACCCCTATCATAGGATACAGGGGCATGATATCAAAAATTGCATCAGATTCAAGAATGTGGTACAAGATATGATTGAAAAGGGAGAGCTCAAAGTTGACAACCCACTAGCTCCCGATAATAGAGACATGGGGATATTCAGGAACCCATTGCCCAATCATGAGGTCCCTAGAGATCAGGGCCCCCAAGTTAACTAGGTCCGAGTCGAGCCACCCATTCAGGGGTGCATAGGAATGGTTGAGTTGGTTAATGTGGCAACCAAGAGTCAGAGATATGGGCAACCATAGCCTCCAACGACTCCCATCAATATCCTAGCTGCACCTCGATAGAGACAAGTGCATGACAACCCTCCTGGTCCATCGGTGAGACCTATGGTGACTGTTCGGAGTAGACTAGAACAAAATCTACAGATGACTCCAGCTAAGTTATCCATTTACGAGCTCATACAATAGTCCCCTAGGCACATGGAGACTTTAATGGAGATTTTGAGATCAATCGAGCTCTAGCCCTAGAACCTGGATGCATTCACACATTTTTTGGGGCAAGTACAATAGTGCCAAGAGCTCGTGATTCATTTTTATGATCACAAAATTAAAGTAGTCCCTACTACCTCAGTAGACCCACCTCTACACATTATTACATCAATCAATGATATTCCATTCAAGTGGGTCCTGATCGATATGGGCTCATCGATCAACATCATCACCACCAAGGCTATAGGGCACTTGAAGATCCCTAAGTCCAACATTGTCCCGACTTCCTACACACTCAGGGCTTTCAATGATGCATTGTGCTCCACCATGGGTATGGTCATTCTACTAGTAAAAGTAGGACATAAGACCATCCCCATGATGTGTCATGTGCTAGAAGGGGTGATGCAATATAACATCCTTCTAGGGCATCCCTGGATTAGAGACATGTAGTGCGTGCCCTCGATCCTGCACCAATGCATCAAGTATGTGCATGAGGGACAAGTTCACATGGTTCCATCCGATGAAGAGCCATTCAAGTACATGCATCAAGTCAATTTTCCAGGGGATTTTGTCCTTCCATCAATGCACTTGTACATAAGGCCTTCATCCCCAACCACGCATCCAGGTAGCAAAAGCAGATCAGTGCGAGGTGACCCATCCACATCGGCACCACCTCCTACATCCAAAGCTACTGGTGCTTCTAAAAAGCCTTCTACAGATAAGGCAAAGGACAAATAGAAGCTGAAGGTACCCCTAGTGGAGGAAGGACCCAAGGAACTTCTGACCATAGCAACTATAGGAGTCCCTACTCCCATGGAGGAGGAACACTCCTAAGAAATAGTTGAGGAGGTACCTCAACCTACCTCACCTACATCATCAACAACATCATCTACATCGTAGGTGACAATTCACCTAGCCAACATAACACTAGGTGAATATCTTGTGTAGAATATAACTTTCATACCAATCATTGAGTCTGCACAAGACATGGGATGGCCAAGAGTCCCAAGTCTTCTAGTAGGGATAGTGGTTCCCTTGGGGGTGCCACCCAACTAGACTAATTTCATATATGCTGGGCTAGATTACGCCCACACTACTCCTGATCTAGAAAGGGATGAGGATGAACCTTTCACCATGAATGTTCATTACTTGTCGAATTCAAAGTTCTCTCTAAAGTACTTTGAGTAGTGTCATTGGAAAGGCTATGGCCTAGGCCTATATGAGTAGGGGCATCGACTGCCATTCTAGCCATAGTACCAACTACCTACTGATAGGTGTGGTTTGGGCTATCAAATGTAGAGCCATGATGACTCTTTGGAAGTAGCCTTAGATAGGTTAAGCATTGGGTTTGAGGAGGACATCGATTGGAACCCCTATCACCCCCCACATAAAAACCTTTGGGGTGATGAATGGGTGTTGATGGTCAATATCACACCACCTGAGGTATATCACCTTGAATCCTCTCTTGAAGTACCCCCATCAGGAGCCATCCTATGGGAGGAGGAGCCAATGCATGGATATGAGTGAGAGGAGTATGATTATGTTACAAGTGAGGACGAATATGGAACTAGCCTGGCCTACCATGGGCCTCGATATGTGCAAAATCTTACTTGGATAGGCCACATAGAGAGTGGTTATATCTTATATGAGAGTGAATACATCTCGGATGAGGGTGGATACATGTCTGATGAAAGTGGCTATGAGTTAGAAGACTCAATAGAGATGGCCTACCTAAGACATACAAGCCATATTGTTGGGCCAATAGACAAATGCCAATGGGTTCTTCATAAGTGATGATGACTATGAAGATAAGACTAAGATGGCCTATCTTAGGCATCAACAAGAAAGTCATAGCCAACCCTAGGCTAGGCAAACAATGCCAATGGCTTCTCGATAAGCGATGATGACTTTGAGGATGAAGCTAAGATGGCTTATCTTGGACCTCGACACTTATGACCAGTCAATTTGCTTGTGGAGAGAGAAGCGGTACTTCATGCCATCGATCCTAATCTTCACTTCCTAGGAAGACCAATAAACCTAGATGCCATTCATCACATGGTCAACCCGAATCCACCCACCTTTAGAGAGTAGCTACTACCAAATGATCCCATCATCTTGTCTATCCATAGACTAGATCCTGAGATCCCCATGCCCCTAGAGCCTCATCATGAGTATGGAGGGCACACCTAGGATATAGAGTTTCACCCATGTGGTCCTAGAGATTCCATTCCATCCATCAACATGATCTCCATTGATTTGACCACTCCACTCCATAACCCAATAGATCCTGGAAAACCATTGTGTCTTAATTTAGATGCTATTGATTGGGATCATATTGATTCACCCCTAGAGCTTAAGGATTTCTTCCCTAATGAAGAGATGTTACAACCATTCCATTTTGCATCAGGTTGTGCTCATGATGTCTATCACGCTGGTTTCGACCTCGAGTCAGTGGGAACTATAAATCTAGCAGATGACATTCATTTAATCCCCACTCCTCACCAGCTTGAGGATGGGTCCCATATGGCAATAGAGGAGACTTTCGAGGTGGACATTAGCAATGATCCTTCTCAACCAAAGAAATTCAAGTTTGGAGAAAGCTTATCTCCAGAAGAACAGGCCATCATAATTCCTCTACTGAGAGAGAGACCAAATCTCTTTGCTTGGACCTACAAAGACATGTTAGGACTAGATCCAAAGTTGGTTGTCCACAACCTATCGCTAGACCCCACGAAGAAGTCGGTCAAGCAAAATCTTAGAAAGATGCATCCAACCATCGCTTTGATGGTTAAAAATGAGTTGCAAAAACTATTGGATGTAGTCTTTATTGTTCCCATCGACTATCCAGAGTGGGTATCAAACATGGTGCCCATAGGAAAACCTGATGGAAGAGTCCGCATTTGCATGGACTTCAAGGATCTCAACAAGGCAACCCCAAAGGATTCATTCCCATTGCCCAACATAGATGCTCTTGTAGATGCAACTGTAGGTCATGAGATGCTCTCCCTAATGGATGATTTTTTTGGTTACAATCAGATTCGGATTAAACCCAAAGACCAACATAAAACCATGTTCACCACTCCATGGGGGACATTCTGTTACAAAGTGATGCCATTTGGCCTTAAAAATGTTGGTGCCACTTATCAATGGGCTATGACATACATTTTCCATGACTACATGCACAAGATCTTGGAAGACTACATTGATGACTTACTAGCCAAGTCATTACTATGAGAAGAGCATGTTGAGACCCTCACAAAGGTCTTCGATCACTTGATTGAGCACAATGTCAGGTTGAACCCCAAGAAATGCATCTTTGGCATAACTTCTAGAAAACTCTTGGGATTCATCATTTCTAAATGAGGCATCGAGGTAGATCCAGCAAAGGTAAAGGCTATCTTGGAAATGGCCCCACCCACAAACATCAAGGAACTAAGAAGCTTACAGGGCAAAGTAGCATCCATAAAGTGATTTATCACACAACTATCAGACAAATGTCGACCCATGAATCGACTACTACACAAGGGAGTCCCATTCCAATGGGATGAAGAATATCAGCAAGCCTTTGCTGAGATCAAAGAGTACCTAGCAACACCACTAGTTCTAGCTCCACCAAGGCCAGATGTGCCATTCTTGTTATATATATCCACTACAAATTTTGCTTTGGGCACCATGTTGGCTCAAAAGAATGTGCAAGACAAAGAGCAAGTGATATATTACATTAGCCACACCCTGGTGAGCTACAAAATTGGATATGCATATGTAGAGAAGTTGTGCTTAGCGGTGGTCTTTGCAACCAAGAAATTGTGCCACTACATGCTGAGCCATACGACATATGTAATATCCAAGAAAAATCCTTTGTAGTATATGATGAGCAAGATATATCATAATACACGTACTGCAAAGTGGATCATGCTATTGATAGAATTTGATTTGGAATTCATAAGCCAAAATTCCATCAAGGGATAAGTCATAGTTGATCAGTTGGTTGAGGTGCCTCTTCAGAATAGTAGGCCCCTTACCATAGAGCTTCTTGATGATGTGGTCTTTGCACTATCAAAATCACCCAAACTCGAAGAACCAAAAAATGAAGTTGACATGACTTTGTTCTTTGATGGTTCAAAGTGTGAGCAAGGAGGCGGTGTAGGGATTATCTTTTTCATGCCACAAGGAGCTCCAATGCCCTTGTCATTCAAGCTAGACTTCCCTTGCACCAATAACAACACCGAATATGAAGCCCTAATATTGGGTCTCCAAATAACCATCACCATGAAAATCAAGAGGCTAAATATCTTTGGTGACTCCCTCCTCATAGTCAACTAGGTCAAAGGACTATTTCAATGTCAGGATCCAATCCTAAAATCTTACAAGGAGCTTGTTGACACATATCTAGCCAAATTAGAGTGGTACAACATCGAGGCAATCCCTCATTCATCAAATAGATTTGTAGACACCATGGCATCTTTGGGATCCTTGATCCCTCAAAATCCTTCTATCGATTTCACTACCATTCATGTCAAAACTCTCGCATTCAGCGATCCAACGTGAGGCCTTTGATAACAAGGAATCAGTCAACATGATCCATATAGAGCTAGACCATGACTGGTTCTGTAAAGCCAAAGACTTCTTAAAGAAGGCACCTTGGGGGTCCTTGATCTCTCAGGGTCCTATGGGGAATGGTACCACTATTCACCACAAGGTTGTTTCTCAATCTACATTTGTGCAAATCAAATTGTAGGAGGAACAAGTCATCTTAGCTATCGAGGTTATAGCCTATCAGGATTGGCTATCCCAATTACAAGATTTCCTTAGGCTTGGAGTTGTCCCATAGGGACTATCGCATGCTGAGAGATGAGCATTCAAGAAAAAAGTGACTAGATATGTCTTTCTAGGAGGCATATTGTATCATCGAAGCTATGATGGAGTTCTCCTACATTGCTTAGAGCCCCAAGAATCAGCTTGGGTGATTTCATAAGCTCACGATGGTACGTGCGGTGGCCACTTCAACGGCATGGCCATTGCCAAGTGCATTCTTTGAATGGGCTACTACTAGCCCACCATGGAGAAGGATTGTTGTGAGTATGTCAAGAAATGCATTAAATGTCAACATCATGCAAACTTGATGCACTTGCCATCTCAGGCCTTACAACCCATTCAGGTGGCTTGGCCATTTTCTCAGTGGGGTTTCGATCTGATTGGAAATATTTCTCCTCCATATTTGGGCTGACACACGTTCATCTTAATGACCATTGAGTACTTCACCAAATGGGTGGAAGCGATCCCCTTAACCTCGATAATTGGTCCTCGGATTATGGAGTTCATACTTCACAATATCATTTGTCATTTTGGGGTACCCTTCAAGATAATCTCGGATAATGGTCCATCATTCAAAAACAAAAATGTGCGAGCTCTGACAACCAAATACAACATTCAACATAGTTTTATGACACCATACTATCCGTAGGAAAATGGGCAAGTAGAAGCCTCAAACAAGACAATAATAGCCATCTTAAAGAAGATGATGAAAGAAAATCATAGGGATTGGCATCTGCAGTTACCCTTAGCATTATGGGCTTACAGGACTAGCGTATGGATGCCCACTAGGGCAACACCATTTTCACTTGTATATGGCATTGAGGCCATTATACCCTTAGAGTTGGAAATTCCAACATTGCACATCACATTGAAAGAGTTCATCAATGATGACACTGCATGGCAAGCTCACCTGGATCAATTGACCCTTTTGGATGAATGATGCATCAATGCCCTTGAGCACCTTCATATTTACCAGGATCATCTAACATGAGCTTATAACAATAGAGTCCATCTGAGAGACTTTAAAGTTGGGGATCTTGTGCTGAAAGAAAACCAACAGAACTCAAATCTACCATCGCATCTACGAGATAAATTTATGGCTAATTGGGTAGGTCCCTATATCATCTCAAAGAAGATTGGGATTGGGGCATATCACCTAGCAATGCTAGAAGGTGTTGAGGAGCTAGAGCCCCTCAATATCATTCATCTAAAGGCATTTCACACATAAATCAACAAAATATACAAAACATTCAAATAACTTCAAAATTCCAAAAATAATAGAAATCATAAAAATCCAAACAAATCAGAAAACATTAAAATAAAAAATAAAAATTCCAAAGGCATCTTAAATACCTTTGGTCAAATCATAAAAAGCTCCAAAGGCATCTTAAAGCTTTGGTCAAATCATAAAAAGCTCCAAAGGCATCTTAAAGCCCTTTGGTCAAATCAAAAAAGCTCCAAAGGCATCTCAAAGCTTTGGTCAAATCACAAAAAGCTCCAAAGGCATCTTAAAGCCATTTGGTCAAATCACAAAAGGCTCCAAAGGCATCTTAAAGCCATTTGGTCAAATCACAAAAGGCTCCAAAGGCATCTTCAAGCCCTTTGGTCAAATCACAAAAGCCCCAAAGGCACCATAAGCCCTTTGGTCAAAATCAAAATGCAAAAAGCACAAAAACAATTTAAAATCAAAATATCAAAAACATTCAAAATAATCAAAAGCTCAAAAACAATTGAAAGCATCAAAAGTACAAAAACATTTGCATTATGCATTCACATTTGCATCCATATAGTTGCATTGCATATAGGTATTGCATCCATTACATTTGCATTAGATACATTTATGTTTGCAATCTTACAAATGACACCACATTTGTACATCAATCATGCATCTTCAAAATCCATCATCATCCATCACCCATGTGTGTAACTATGTTTTTCAACACAACCCCTCCTGTTGCTATAAGGAATATACTAGGGTTTTTCGGTCACTCAGCCATACCTAGTGGTTTTATCAAACTTTGTAGAAAGTTATCTTAGCTTTTGATAGGTGAGGTTTAGTTTTGATAGCACCTGGTATATTTTAGAATCCTATCACTAATCAAAACACTAAAATCCTAGTTGAAACAAGGGAAATATGAACACTACGAAGTGGTATTAGGTATCCTAAGGTGAAAAGTTTATCTTGCTCATCCCCCTATGCGAATCGACTTGAAAATGTTGAGAATTGGCAAAAGGACAAGTTCACCCCTACCTAAAGAAATCCCTTGCTTTAATCAAAATAAGCAAAAATCTTAAACAAATTAAAATTCAAAAACAAAATAAACAAGTGATTATCATCACTACATAAATCCCTTGCTCAAAGGAAAAACAAAAATTCAAAATAAATAGTGATTTTCATCACTAAATCATGAGCAAGTATCCCAGATAAATATGAAGAAAATAAGGGAGTATGAACTTGAATCCTTGGAATTCTCAGCATGAATGAGCCTCACACACGATGATATGTCTGTCACATTAGCATCTCGCTTTTGTACAGACCAATGTTTGCATGTGGAAGAGCTAGCTTTAGGTGTCCTGTACCGCCTAGTGGTCTAGTCCAACTGAGTCCAACCTAGGATCAAGATAAACATTTGAGGATCCCCAATACAACAATGGGCTGAATGAATCCCGCCTGGCACTGGGGTATGCTTATGTTCTATCTAATATATTCATTTGCACACATAGGGATAATGAGTATCTAGGTCAGCATAACAAAGCTTTATCCTTTAAGGGCTCTGTATGATCAGTATACAACCATTTGATGATGCAACTAGGGTGTTTTGAGTCTCATGGAAAACCTCAAAAATCCTCTTATAGCAACAAATCATTCCACCAAGTCAAATCATACATACATATTACATCATCTCATCTCACATTTGGATGCTTAAATAATTAATTCTTATGCTAAGAGTTATTATTTACATTCATGATTGTTATACATCTTGTGGTGTCATTCATTAGATTGTAAAATTCATAACACATGCATTCCTTATGTTTTAAGTGATTAAAGCATGCAAGTTCATTTACAATTAGATCACCATCATCATATTGCAGTACACACATTGCATTTACCATACAATAACAATATAAGTTAAATGCATATCAGTAAATCAAGAACAAAATTAAACATGCAGACCAATCATTGCATCCATAATAACACATCATAAGCAATCCATCCACATCACATCAAAATCCAACATCTAGCATGAGGTATATCACTACATCATATCACATATAAATCAAATAAATATTGCATCCACATATGTATTTATTACCATCATCTACAACATGCCATCTAATCATCCACATCATAACATCTAAAGCATTAAATCACATCATATAAAATCATAACTGCATCCATAAACATGAAATCATAAATAACACACATGATGAGTCTCAAAGTCTAGATATCATATAAACATATGTGTCCAAAAGAGTACATGGAGTGTATAAAATACCATTAGGCTACAACTGTGTAGGTCATCTGACCTTACACTCAAAAATAGAGCCAAACAACCAGTGATCAAGCTCAGCCTGTGCCCCCTACCTCACCTCCACCCTCTGCTCTGTCCCTATGAGAATGATGGGAGCTAGTACCCATGGTCCTCTTTGTATGAGTCTTGGTCCTCTGGCTAGGTCAGATCAAAGACTAGCCTGAAGTGCTCTGCATGCTACTCTATGACCCTCCTACTATGGGCCTCTCCCAAGGAGTAGCACCTAGTAACCGAACCTATGACCTAAGGGTAATAATGTAGGTGGCATATGATGTCATCTACTCCTCATTCTCCTCTATAATCACCTGGAGTCATCATACCTCATTACTTGGATCTACACCTATAGGAGCCTATGCAATAGGAGCAGTTGGGGCAATCTAACTTTGAGCATCATCTCACTCGATAGTAACCTGGGCAAGCTATCTTTGAAGATCTATAATAGTGGCATCCCTCTGCTGCACCTGAATCTAGGATGTCTATAGCTCGGCCTCAACCTGGTGCAGCTGAGCCTAAAGAGGAGACTCCTGCTCCTCAGGAGCTAGCTCCTCCTCCTTTAGGGGCAACCTACTCCTCTATAGCCTACTCCTCTACCACCTACTCCTGCTACCCTTCCTACCCCTAATCATCTATCTGAGCTCGCACTCGATGCCCATCAGGATCCTTAGCCTCAACCTCCTCTAGAGACCATCCCTAGTGGCCTCCTCTATGCCATAATCATGTACCCCACTAGTGGGTGTACACCTCTATGACCCCAATATCAGCCACACTAGGATCAACTATAGGAGGGTCATCCTCCTCTAGCACTATTGTAACTCATGGTGGTGGAAGGTTCTTCTCTATGGTAATCCAATGATAGACAACTAGCTCAAGAGGAACATCCTACTGAATGCTAAACTATTAGAGCACCTTAGAGTAGTAGAATAACTCTCTAATGTCATCCTTGTGACCAATCAACCATCGGTCATGTTGAGTCCTCATTGTGAAGCTAGTAGGATCATCCCAGGTAGGGCACTCATGGTAAGGTCTCCAAATGATATCACCAGCTCTCAAACTAGTCAAGGATGTCATGTAGTGGGATAGCTCCCCTACAAAGGGCTGACTCTTGCACTCCTCGAGCACTCTAGGCCACCTAGATCCATAGCACTAAACATCCTTATCTAGCATAGTAATCTCCACTGGAAGTCCTATTGGGTGGTCAATATTAATATGCTCCCATCCCCAGATCTAGAGGAGCAAGCTGTAGGTAATACTGGCCCATCCATGGTGTTGGATGCGGTATAACTCATCATAGCACTGAGCCAATAGTGCACTCCCCCAAGCATAGAAAATAGGCTCCTCACTATCAATCAAATCTTGCACCATCACTAAGAGGTTCCATGGGAACCTCAATCTAGAGCAGTCGGGTATGAGGATGTTGTAGATGACCATCAGCAACATGATGTGCAACCAAGAAAAGACATCTACCTCGTACCATCAAGAAACTAAAATCCCACTAGAGCGAGTGTCCTTGAAGGTAGCAGTGGCGTGCCTCCCAAAGACCCTCATGAACACTGCCTCTCGAGCATTGGTAGGAGAAGAGACAATGGGCACTCCATCAAAGGGGATCCTGTAAATCTTGTAGACATCCTCCGACATGATGGTCATCTCACCGGTAGGAAGGTGGAAGGTGTTGGTCCTGGGATCCCACCGGTGGGCCAGGGCAGTCAAGTAAGCCTGATCTGACATGATCATCGGTAGGCCGGTGACATACTAGAGCCCTCAAGCCTTAAGCCAGGCCCACTCCATGTCATCCATCTCATGCAAGAGATCACAAAGCAGCTTTGGGTCCCGAGCCCGAGTAGATAAGATCTAAGAGTGCAAAATAAAGTCTAAATCAAATGCACTAACAACTAAATAGCTTAAATACAAAAAAGTGGTGCAAGCTAATCTAAGATGCACTTAAGACAACAAGCATGAGGAGTAAATGCACCTAAACATCCAAAAACATCAAAAACTATGTCTCAAAAGTTCAAAAAAATCAATTAAAAGACTTTAAAAATAAAAAAAATCAAGAAATAATCTAAGGTTGCCTGGCCACTCATGCCAAGAGCGGCCATTAATCGATCATTGAAGCTGACAATGGCCAGCTTCCAATGGTAAAAAATATGACCGTTGGAAATCAAACTGGTCACTAACAGTAGAAGTGGCCAACCATAGATAATACTGGCCACTCTGAGCGGTAGAGGCCAGCGGGTGACACGCCAACGATGTCTCCCTAGGGCCAAAAATAACAAAAAAATTGCAAAAACATGAATTTAAAAGCAAACCCACCTACCTAAACCCTAAATTGAGCCTAACTACGGGTTTGATTCATTGCCAATAGGGTTAATGAGGTTCCTTGACCAAATTATTTAATTTGGTTCATTTTACCATAAAAAGAGAGAAGGCTAGGGTTTAGAGAGGTACCCATGAAGCTTCGGCTCCTCCACTCATCGAAGCCTCACCTTGCTCAGCCATCATGTCTTCTCAGTAGCAAATCGGTAGTGCTTCACATGTCATAGTCGCACAAACACACCCTAGAGCTCCAAAAAGTACAAACTGACAACTGACAACAATGATAACTCAAACCCTAATTTTCCTTTTATTTTTCCAATTCATGGCTTGGCCACTATCGATGTCAGTGGCCCACACTTCTTGGCCACTGGACCTGACAGCGACCATGAAGCAACAATTGGGGGTCACTAGACCTGACAATGGCCAACAAATAAGGAGAAGTTTCATCAAATTTTCACCATAGAGCATTACAAAATGACCCATAAAGAGCACCTATTGGTCAGAGACATCCAAAATCTCAACCAATACCAAAAATTTGCATACATCAAAATCCAAAAACATCATAAAATTCAAAATCCAAAATCAAATAGCAACCAAATCCCAAATGAGCCTCGTAGTCAGTTATTTTCTCTATACACTTGGTGATTGCAGTGACTAGCACTCCATGCAATTCGACAAGATGAGTAGATTACCATAAGGCCACTTGGGGCAAAATAGTTATAGTAGAATTGAGATGCTTCCCTTCAAACCCGAAGAAGGTCATTGATGGCTAGACCACCCCATGGGAGCGAGGATGCATCTCAATTCTCCTATAGCAAAATAGTGAGTCAACACAAGCTAAATTAGAAGTGCTATCACCTTGATTCCCTAAGAAGGCCATTGCGGCTGGACCGCCCCATGGGATAAAGGTGTGCAATTACCAAATAGGGTTGAAGTCACACCTAGATGGGAACTACTCTATAACAATAGAGCAACCCTCTAAAGAGGTCCAAATATTTCATTTTGGTCAAGCGACTCATCGCTTCATTAATTGTCCTTTCCTCATCGACTCGTCGCTTGAGGGGGTAGTCAAAAATTTTCAACAATCATAATCAAAGTCAACAAAATATCATCTCGATCATGTCAGAGTTGCGTTCATCTTACGAATCATTGCCAACAACTATCATAAGCTTACCCTTTGTTGGGGCAAAAATCAAATATGATAGTTAGTTTGTAGCTCTCCTCCTTTCGGACCTATAGTAGTACTGAAGCTACCCGATCACCTGATGAACGAGTACAAACTTCCACAAATTTAAGCCTTCCATTCCATTGGAAGCAATGATTCTAGGATTCATGCCCTCCCGCATGACTGGGGCATCCTATGTTGATCAGATCAATGATCATCATCCAACCTACAATATGGCCCTAGGTGGTCTACTTTTTTGCTCCATGCTGTGTTTTGCTCATAGTGCATCCCAAAAAGGGGCATCTGTAGACACCTAAAATGCATCATGTTTAGGAGACTACCCATATGGACACATCCATAGACCATATGAACCCTCTTGGATCTCTCCAAGAGCAAGCAGTGGTCCTAACCACTCAAATAGGGTAGTTCTAGCCCATCCAAGCTTGGCCGCTCTCAAGAAGAGCGACCAACACACCTAGCCATTGAAGACTAAAGAAGACAAGGCGGCCACTAAAGACTACAACATCCAAACCTATCTACTGAACCTGATAGCGGCCAACATCACACATAGTCTAGCCATGAATACGGGCCCAGATCACACAGTCTGACTGCACCTTTGCATGGATAACGGGTAGATTTTGGTGAGGAACTCCCTGAGCTCCTCCTAACTACCCCTTCCATGCTAGTTTGTGACTGATGCTCCTCACCCGGGATGGTCAGTCACATGCAATTTGGACTGAAGCTTCTCCAGGAAGCCAAAGTTCTAGATCTGAGAGGGAAGTCTACATATAGACTCTCCCATGAAAAGCAAAGGATCCACGAAGTTTCAGAGTTAAGCAACGAAGCCCTATCAAAATGGAGGACCAATCTTCAACACTTTGAGGAGCATTGGAGCGTCGTTCGGCTGAGCTACGCCCATGCATCAGTTGTCAGATTCACCATTCCCAATCGCCAATCAGTGTAGGAGACACGCTCGATGACCCTTGAACATCAATTTTGGCAAAGAGGATAGCGCACAAATCCCTAAATCACAAGGAGGAGAGCTTCACATCATGGCTACTATCTCGGATAGTGGCCCATAGGCATATCTTAGGGCATAAGCATTATTTCCTCTTGTTGTTAGCTTAGCTTTATTATTGCTTAATTTATGGCTTGATCATAGTTTAGATCTGGTTTCATTAACGCTTTTATTTCATATTTCCTTAGCTTTCTATGCATCTATTATTCTGTTCATGTTCATATTTCATTATTAGTATCATGAGTATTCAGATCCACTAACAAAGGCCTCATCCGGAGAGGTGGCCCATCCTACTGAGCATGCTTTGTTGTTTTCATGAGCGTAGGTACAGATCTTCAGGACCAGATTGAAGCAGCAGGAGCATAAAGATCCCTCCAGGACTAGATCTGGAGAAGGGGGCATCTGTAAGCCCCCATACAGTTTCATGTGCGGGACCAGGAGGCCTACGTAGACGCACCATTCCCTTGCGGGGAATATATCCGATCGCTGCTCTATATTGTGTAAATATTTGTATCAAAATGATGGGTATCCCTCAGAGGGACGAACTTGTAACCGAGGATTCAAGATATCAATAAATAAAGCATCTTTATTTGTTTCTTATTTTTTGTGTTGCATGTGCTTTCAGTATTTTCATTTTGTGCAAGTGGTAGCATATACAATAAATCAATATTGCAAGTAGGGTAGCTAGGGTGCGTGCTTCTCGGGGTCGCACAGTTAATAGCATCTACGAGGTCTCTCAACAAGAGGTTCGAATTCATGAAAAGGATGTTACACAAATGCTACAAAAAGCATGTAATAAGTTAGAAAACCATGCAAGGATACTTGTCTCACCTTCTTACCTTACTGTTGTTGCTTCTAGATCTTTGTCTATATGTTGGTCTTAACCATAGGGGGTATTTGGCTCTATGTGGATATAGGGTGTGGTTGGCTCTATATGGCCACAGGGGGTGGTTGGATCTATGCAACCATAGGGAGTAGTTGGATTTATCTTATTACAAGAGGTTTGAGAATGGATGTGGGTTTTTCTAGAAGTGTCCTGAGCTTCTAGAGTAGATCTAGTGTAGTCTGGTTATTTGAGGTGTGAACAACTGCAAAATAAATATTATCAAGTATTCCATAAGTACTCCATTGTTGATATGGCCTTGAGATCTACAACGAGGGTATTTCCACTCACAAATTTAGGCATTCACAAAGGGAATTAATGAAATTTTAATAGATTTTTGGTATGATTTTTGTATGTCTCTCTCAATGGAGAAAAAAGGAGGATTTATTTATAGATCTTATGGATGGTTGGTGAGGGATATGGCTTGGCAATATAATGAAACCAAGTGGCAAAGGTAGGTGTGAGGGATAGTATGAAGTGTCCTAGTTAGGGGGAGATATGGCAAGTGAAGTGGTGGAGTGGTCTAGTTAGGATAGTTGTTATTTGAAGATATGGCAAGTGAAGTGGGGGAGTGGTGTCATAGTGATGTGTCCACATGTGGAAGATGTGGCAAGTGAAGTGGGGGAGTGGTGTCATAGTGATGTGTCCACATGTGGGAGATGTGGCAAGTGAAGTGGTGGAGTGGTGTGTGGACATGTGGTAAGTGGGGATGGGAGGTCACATGGTGGCTTAGAGTTGTAGAGAGGGGCTAGAGAATTTATTATTAATTTATGCATTTTTTATAATTTTTTATTGTGCAAGAAGGTGGGTTTTTATTTATTATTATTCTATATTATTATTTGGTTTTGGGGGATTTATGTGGGAGATTGGTGGAGATGAAATTGGAGAGGACATAGGAGAAATGAAAGGAATAAAATGAATTTAAGAGGAAATTAGAAGAATTGAAATAATTTAGGGTTTTTGACATATTTTAAGGATTTTGCACAATTAAAAAAAATGACTTTAGGTGATTACAAAATTAACACATTTTAGGTGTCTATAGATACCCCTTTTTGTACCGCATTGTGTATAAACATAATGTGGTGCAAAAATAAATGACATCAATCATTGTATTGATGATGGATGATAATGAATGGAGGAGGAAGGTTGGTGAGTGATGAAATTGACTTATATATTAAGGAGAGTGATGTAAGATTACCTCAAATAAAAGATAGTGTAAGATGCCTCAATCATAGAATGAACATATATCCTTGAATATTTTCTTTCAATAGATTGATGAGATTATTTGATGTGGTAAGCTAACCAACCAAAGGTAGGTGTTCTCACAATGCTCCAACTGATTGTAAGTAGTCTTACATTTGCCATCTTGATTTTAGCATAGGCATGTCAAACCCTACAAACATTGGCATGGTGTGTACCAAAGTAGTTGAGTCAGAGTTTTTATTGAAGGAGAGAAGTTATGCTATTTTCCCCAGTAAAGAGGGGTTTAATGATAGCCTCGAGTAAATATTATTGGACACATGCAACTCCATAATTGGGTGTTTGAATATTGGACTGATTTGAGACATAATTTTATGAATATTGTCTACCCCCTCAAGTGATGAGTTGATGGCTGAAGGAACAAAAAATGTTGACGAAATAGTTGAAAAAAGGTGGAATGGATCAAAGAGTCAAACTTGGCATGAGGGAAGGTGAAAATTGTAGGGTTTGGTGTCATTGTGCTTGTATTTTTTGGATACTAGTATCCTTATGATAATCTACTCATCCTACCAGATTGTATGGATAACCAATCATTGCATCCAACAGGTGTACTAGAGTATATCATTGGGTACAAGGTTCACTCAAGGATCTAAGCTAGGTAAACATGAATGTACATATAATATATGCATTGGCAACATGGAATTAAATCTAATATATGCATAGAAAATATGGACTTAAATCTAATAGATGCATAGAAAACATGAAATTAAATCTAATATATGTGTAGGCAACATGGAATTAAATCTACTCTATGCATTGAAATCATGGAATTAAATCTAATATATGCATAGGCAACATGGAATTAAATCTAGTCTTTGCAAAGGGAAAATGAAATTAATTCTAATTGATGCATAGACAACATGGAATTAAATCTAGTCTACGCATAGGCAACATGGAATTAAATCTCTATATGCAAGAAATATGTAATTAAATATAATCTATGCACATGCAACATAAAATTAAATCTAATATATGTGTAGGCAACATGAAATTAAATCTAATATATGAGCAAAAAACATGAAATTAAATATGATCTATGTGCAAGCAAAGAAATCTATTCTAATGCAAGAAAATAAATCTAATCTAATGTGCAAGAAAGCTAATCTAATGTAAAATTTAATTGATTGATTGATTGAGCCTTTTAATTGATTATTTATTGAGTTTTATTAATTGAGCTTAATTGATTTTATTGATGTGATTGAGTCTAGTTGATTAATTGAGCCTTTTGATTGAGTAGTTGAGGGCTGAGAGGCCTCCATTTGGTAGTCATTTTCATAATTTTGTATTTTTTATGAGGATGAGGTATGTAGGTGGATACATGAGGGATGTGTTGATTGATTCATGATAGAGATGTATGGATGGTTGAATGGGTAATATGATATGATGTGATGTATGGATGACATTATGCATGTGTTTAGGGTGTTTAGATTATGGATGGGATGGATGGTGATGTGTAGTGACTTATAGTTGCATGTTTGATCATGTTTTGGATAGGTGCATATGCATTTCCTAATCAAAATTAGGTTTAATTAATAAAGGACAAAGTAGTGATCACAACGACACATTAGGAGGATATGAGACATGATAATGATGATGAGGAGAAGATGTAAGAAATGGATGGTGATATATGAACTTAAGGAATGATAATAAATAATGTATGATACATGACACAATTGGAGACATTGAGACATATGTGTAACAAACAATGTAGATTTAACATGCTATGTTGCCTTGGATACCTTAGGGTTTTCATATCATAGAAGTATTTTAGCCAACTCAAACACCCTAATAGCACCAATCAAACTTATTTACTAGCCAATCGGTATCCCATGGAGATCTATACCATCCTAGAGAAAGTCAAGCCACTCATGGACCAATGTGTGTGCAATTAGGTTCATTTTTTATTTTAAGTGAGGTTAGATTGACCAATTGAAACTAAAGCCATTATAATATAGCTCATTCATGAGCGACCAAAGGTTTGTACAAAATAAGTTTGCTAATGTGATAAACATGTCACTACATAGAGGACACACTCCACTTCTAGTCAAGCATCTATAGCCCTAGTGGAGATAGCCCCAAAATCCTTTAATGTTGTTCCATTGCCATCTAGGCATCTATAGCCCCAATGGAGACATCTAAAATGGTCCAGGATCCATGATGAATGATGAAATTAATTTTGTGCTATTGATTTTTCTTATTGCTTACATTTTTTTTTGATCTATGGGATTGGATTATGCACCTAATAGGATGACTAAGAAAAATCATTTGCTTTATAGCTAAAGCTATGCATGGATTCATCCTCCCTAAACTCAAAATTTAATTAATATGTGATGTGTTTGGTCCAATAAGAGACTCAAGTTAACCAAGGGAGGCCCAAAATCTTCATAGGACATGACAAAATTTAATAGAGGTTGAGTGGAATACTAGGTATGGTTGAATAAATAAAATGACCTTCATGTCTAATTGACCTAATACATTAGGACAATAGAAACAAGTAGTGTGTATGATAAACAAATGAAAGAGATATAATGGGTGTACCTGATGAAGGAAAAAATTATAGGACATATGATTGAACAAGACATAGTGGACAAAAATAGGATTAATATCATGTGACATAGAAATGGATATGATATGTATAACTATTTGATGTCATTGATTAATTATACCATTCAAAATTAGGATATGTAGATATGCAAAACCAAAAAGGAGATTACATTAGCATACTAGAATCTATATGCAGTACTATAATGGATGACTGAGGTGGATAAATGCAATGAATGGTCATAGTGGAATGAAGTTGATGTGGTGGAGGGAGTGTAGAATACTTTAAGAACAAAATTATATGGAAGGGGGAGCAACTCATCCTAGTCAACAAGGGATGGTAATGAACATATTATTAGGAGTAAATCAATGTTGGATGAAAGGATGTTAAGGAATGATTGGATGAAAACATAGAATGATGAAGAAATAATAATGTGGTGAAGACATTGAGGGATATTGAAGAATGGTTGGATGAAAATGAAGAATGGTGAAGAGAGAAAAGGGAAATTTGAATGTCATACAATGTGATAAAATTAGATGTGGAGGGAGTTGTGACACCCCTCAGATCAAGGGGGAAGTAGGAGTACAAGCCAAAAAATAGACTTCCCTTAGTCATAGAATTAATTTTGAAGAATGGATGACTCCTCCAGACTAGAGGAGAGTTGTAGAGGTGAGGGAAATGAAAAGAAGGATGATAGAGAAGAGAAAGAAGATGGGGAAAATAAGAGAAGATGAAGGAGTGAGAGAAGGAACAATAAGGAGAAAAGAAAACAACCATAGGTATGTAGCTGCTCAAAGCGTGATTGTATAATAATGGCTTGGAAACTACAAGAGAAAGAGAGGGGAAGGAACTTAGAGAGGTGAGGAAGAATGGAAATATAGGATGGAATGGATACACAAAAGGATGATGATAGTGGTTTATGATGGATGCAAGGGGACTAGAGTGACACTTGATAAGGATACGTAATATTATATTAAATTGCGATTAATTTAGGATGGCCTAGTGATGGAAGGGGTAAATATTTTTGAACCTTGTTGTTGATAGATTATTGAGCACATTGGAGTTATAAAATAATATAGCCATGCGGTAGGCATTCTCATGATGATGCAATTGATCATAAATGGTCTTACGTGTCACCACCTTGATTATAGAATAGGCATGTAAACACGTACAAGCATGAACATGGTGTGTAGAAAATCGAATTTGATTAGAGTTTGTGTTTGGAAGAGAAATTTTGTATTTTTGACCTAGTAGAGTAGGGTTCATGATAGTATCAGACAAGGTTCTAGGATAGACGTAAATTCCAAAAATAGGTGTTGGATATTGATCAATATTTGTGATAGTATTGATAAGGTAGTGTCATCCAACTCAAGTGATAAGATGGTATGGGATGGGCATGATTTGGGTGGATGAATTTGATTGGTGGTTGTGTGTGATATGTAGATGGATAGAAGAGGAGGAAACCAAAGTAGAAAGGGGTCATTGGGAGGGGATTATGTGGATGAGGCAATTAATTCTATATGATCTAGTAGATCTTGTACTAGATGCTAAAAATGTCAACATTCCTCGATGTCATAACCATTTTGATGGTGGTAATTGCAGTAGTGATGTTCTTTATAGAATTTAGGTTTGGGCTTGTTGATTCACTCTAGATAGATTTTAGGTAATGAGATCACTTTTGTATTGTACAATATTTAGAAGATACTGGACAATAGCTCCAATACGGGTGTTCAAGAACAAGATAGGCGATGATGAGGCTAAGGTCAATTGGAGGGTTGGGGTGAAGAAGGTGGAGTGGAGAAGGATTGTATTGGGGAGGATTTGGAGTGTGGCATAGAGGCTCTTTGATGACTTAACTTGAGATTAAGGTTGGTGAGTTGGTCCAAGATTTGTTGTAAGATAACTAGTGGTGGACTTAGAGTAGGCAAGATAGGTGGGGATGGTTGGATGAGATGGTGAGGATTAAATTAGGGGGGATGAGAAAATGAAGTAAAGGTGTATGGAGATGATATGATTAGTGGTGAGGTTGGTTGGGTTGGACAATGTAAGGGGTATGAGTCAAATAATAAGATGGGAAAAAAGGTGGTGGAGGTTAGGCTACATGAGGGATATGAAGTAAAGTATGAGGTGGGTGACAAGGTTATGGGGGTTGGGTTGCAATAGGGGTATGAGACAAAGGATGAGGTGGATGATAAGGTTACGGGGGTTGGGTCACATGAGGAGTATGAGGAAAAGGATGAGGTGGCCAACAAGGTTGGGAAACATGAGGGGTATGAGGTAAAGGATGAGGTGGGTGATAAGGTTGTGAGGATTGGGCCACATGAGGGGTATGAGGCAAAGGATAATGTGGGTGACAAGGTTTCTAGGGTTGGGTTTCATGAGGAGTATGAGATAAAGGATAATGTGGGTGACAAGGTTACAAGGGATAGGCTACATAAGGGATAAGATGCAAAGTATGAGGTGGGTGACAAGGTTGCGGGGTTGGGTTGCATGAGGGGTATGAGGAAAAGGATAAGGTTGATGCCAAGGTTTCAAGGATTGTACTACATGAGGGCTATGAGGTAAAGGATGAGGTGGGTAACAAGGTTGTGAGGGTTGGGCCACAAGAAAGGTATAAGGAAAATGATGAGGTAGGAAATAAGGTTGTGGGGGTTGGGATACATGAGGGATATGAGGGAAATATTGGGTATTAGGAAAGAAAGGGGACAATATGGGGTTGTAAGGAGAGGTGGAAGAGGTAAGTCTAGAAGAATGGGTGGAAGACATGAGGTTGAAGAATGCAAGGAGGGAAAGGGGTTATCTTGGAAGGGGTTTGAGTTAGAGTGGTTTGTGACACTGGGTATTGGTTAGAATGTGGTGATAGAGAATGGGCTATGGTAGGTGGGCACGCGTTAGGATGGATAGTGGTGAGAGGATTTGGTAGGGAAAGAGGCATATCCTCCAAATGTGTATGAGGATTTACCAGGGGATGAGGGATCAACCTATCATGAGTCATGGGAGGGTGCACCTTGTTGGAAATTTTGAGTAATTATGTTGTCATTGATGTCAAGTGTTTTGTGCAAGGCAAAGTTCATTCTAATACAAGAAAATTGGTAAAAAGAAATGGTTATAATATTTTATATTATAATCCAAAGAGGTTGGTTAAAATGTTGAAGGCAAGATTTTATGCCCATGTTTTTAAAAAAAGAGAGAAAATATTATAATAATTAGACCAAAAGGGCTTATTAAAAGGAAAATGAAAAAGTGCTTTGGACAAAGGTCTTAAAATGAATCAAGTTGACGAAGGACTCCATGCAAAAGTATTTTTTAATACTAAATTTAAATAATATAATATTTAACACAAAGTTAAATATTATATTAAATATAAAATTAAATTTGAAATTGTTAAAAGGCACCAAACTTCAAATTTAAATGGAGAAAAATAAAGGTTTTTACCGATGTCATAGCAATGCTTCGAATGCATATAAAATGGAGGAGCTAAATAATTTTTAAGGTTACCAAGGTTAATGCACAAGTCTTAATTGATCATGGAGTGCAGAGTAAAGTATCCAAAATGTTTTTCATTGAGCAAGTGGTAGCGAATAAGGACAAGGAGGGACACGTTGTGTTTCAGTGAGGGCTTGTAGCCCAAGTGGTAGGTGGGTCCTACGTAAGGTGTGGCAGAGAAGAGGTTCATTGTTCAATTCTCCCTAGCACTAGTTTGAAGTATTTTATCCTTTTAGACAAACGTGGCAGGAGATAAAATGTGGAGGCCACATGTTAGGTCTCAACCACTTGGCTAGCGCAAGCAGTTGAGCACTACACTTAGAAGTTTGAGTTCAGAGGGTCGATTCTTGTCTACGCCAGCAAGGAATTTAATTTTTATAAGGTATGCTCCAAGTTGATTAATGTTGGCTATGCTTGGTGTTTTGCGGATGTGATTTGTGTATAGTTTTGTCATATAGGAGGTATAAGGGGAAATTAATTTTTGCATAATACTTTAAGGGTATTGCTGTTATTTATTTTATATATGCAAAGGTTAGAGTGATAAGGAGTAAATAGTTTATTTTAAATTGTAAATATTTTTCTTGGACATTAAAGTGGATTGGAAATTATTTTAAGAAAGTGGGATCTAAAAGGTGTAAAATATGATTTTATTGTTTGTAATTCTTGCTTTATGAAAAGGAAATTTTTGAGAGGGTTTTGTTGAGCTTTAATGCATTATCCTTGAGAACAAAAGAAGAGTCCTAGAACATTATTTTAGAATCTTGCTATCTAACCCTTGAAGTGGCACAAGGAGAATTGGTTGTTTGTGAGACAGGTTTTGAAGACATATCTCCATAAGAGTAAATTAAGAGGTATGGGCACATCATTCCTTGTTTAAAGTGTTTTTTTTGAAGTTAATGTTTTGGAACATAAGGTGGGGAGAAAATGATTGTTTGATAAGAATTGTTGGAAATATTGAGTTAGGTTTTGAGATCTACATTGTGCATCTTTGTTAAAAGAAAGTGGAAACACCTATGTTAGGGTTTATGAGTAAATTGTGCTTCATTGTTTGAATGATTGTGTGAAGCTTTTGGGCATTGGTTTTGAGTGATATTGAAAGTGAATTTCCAAACATTAGAAATCATATTTGTGAAAACAAGTGTGTGGATCAAAAAGATAGGTGTCATGTGCTAGACTAGATCTACCTTTAAAAAAGAAATAAATGTGAGACATGTGAAAGTGACAGACTTAATGATTGAGTAGAACATATTGAGCTATTTGCAAGTGCATATCATTATTTATATATTCCAGAGGTTAAATAAATTCTAAGTAGAATATATCTATTTGAATAAATAATTTCTTAAAAAGATATAAGCTTTGTTTGTGTGCAAGGTTTGGAAATATTTAAAGCAGGTTTTGTGAGCAACATTAAGGGTAGATTTGAGCAAGTTTTTTGAGAAGACTTGAAGGTAGATTTGAGCAAGCCTTTTGAGAAGGTTTGAGGATATATTTGAGCAAGTATTTTGATAAGGCTTGAAGGTAGATTTGAGCAACTCTTTGAGAAGGCCTGAGAACAATTTTGAGAAAGTATTGAGAAGGATTGAGGATAAATTTGAGCAAGTATTTGAGAAGAATTGAGAGTAGATTTATGAGTAGAGTTAGAGCAAATTTATGCTAAACTTGAGATAGAGTTTGGTGCAGATTTGTGAGAAAATTTAGAGCATATTTGTGATAAAATTGGAACAGATTTTGGTACATATTTGAGAAAGAGTTGAGAGTAGGCTTTGTAGGTAACAAAGCAAAGAGGACAGTAGTATCTAGTGGATAGATATCCATCAATAGTGTAGTGGAAACAAAGGTCTCCAATGGAGAGAGATCCATAAGCCAGAGTAGTGGGAGAAAAAGTCTTCTAGAAGATTATGAACCAGAGCAAGGGGAAAGAGTTCTCCTATGGAGAGAGATCCATAAACTAGAACAAGGGGAAAAATTTATCCTATTGAGAGAGATCCATGAACCAAAGCAAGGGAAATAGTTCTCCTATGGAGAGAGATCCATGAACCAGAGTAAGGGGAAAGAGTTCTCTTGTAGAGTGAGATCCATGAACCAACTGGGGAGATAAAATTCTTCTATGGAGAGAGATCCACAAACCAGTTGAGGAGATAGATTTCTCCTGGATCAATTTCCATGAACTAGAGAAAAGGAGAAAGAGTTCTCCTGTGGAGAGATATCCAAAAATTAGAGAATAGGGGATTGGTGTCTCCTTTGGACAAATGTCCATAAAAATTGTAATAGGGAATTGATTCCCAAGATATTTGTTAAGAAACTTTAGAGGAAATATTTTCTTCGCGGAGTAGCCTACATTGGGTGAACCACATTAAATTTGTGTCTCTGTTGTGTGTAATGATTTATGCATTGATTTAATTACTGCTATTGATATTTCCATTGATAATATTGGATAATATTGTTTGGTAAAGAAAAGAAAAATTTGGTCTTATACTATTCACCCCCCTTTTAGTATAAGCCTATGTTCTTCATGCTTGAGAATGGTTTAGGCTTCTAGTGGGTTCCATAGGCTGCTAAGGATAACATGGACTAGGATAGGGAAGTGGATTAGATGTAGAAGAGAAAAGGTGGATACCAGGGTGGTCATCTAGGGGCTATATGGTGATAGAGTTTAACCCTTTGAGGATCAAACGAGTAACTCTAAGGACTAAGTGTGGGGATGAAAAAGATAGGTATAAGAGATCGAAGGGTGGGGGGTAGGGTTTTTGTGGTTTTGATGTTTTTTGTGGTGGTTTAGATTATTTTTGTGAGGATTTTGATGGTTTTGGTGGATGACGGATGCTATCTAAAGAAACAACAATGTAAATAACCAATCAAATAGATAATGTTGGTTTTGAATTTTTTTTGTTTTGAAAGTTTTGTTTATTTTGTGGTTTTTTCTTTTTGGTTTTTATTGTGTTTGATTTTTGTATTTTTTGGAATGGTATGGTTGATATGGGAGATTTTTTATGGATTGTTTTTATTTTGTTTATTTTTTTTGGTTTTGTGTGTTTGATGTAACCTAAACCTAGGGACTACAAATTGGATGGATGGAGTGGAATATACAAGGACATGTTTATGCCCACCTCCATTATTAGGAGGTTAAAATATGGATAAATAGGCTTCCAAGGATGTGCATTGACTTTGGGCATCCAAGAATGATAGAGAAAATACCTATGCTAAAGCAAGAAGAGAAAAATTAATCTAATAGACATGAAAACAACAACAACTAAGATAATGAGTCAAGTCTTTGATCTTAACCTAATGAGTCATAAAAACAATAACAACTAAGCTAATGAGCCATGAGTCTTTGATATTAATCTAATGAGTCATAAAAACAATAACAACTAAGCTAATGAGCCATGAGTCTTTGTGCCAAGAATTATAAAACAACTATGCTAAGCTATTGAAAATCAACTAACCTAAGAAAGACAAAAACTACACTAGAAAAAGAAAAAATAACTATTCTATGGGAGTGGAAGCCAAACAGACTGTGAGCAATGACACAACTATTCTTAGGAAAATAAAGAAACTTAACCTAAAGAAAGGAGAAGATCTTGAACTATGAATAAGTGAAAATAAAGCTATCTTAAACAATGAAAACCTTCTAGACTATGAAAACTTGATAAACAACTAACCTAAAGAAGAAAAGCCTATGGGAGTGATAAAGAAGAATAAAGAACCAAGCTAAGGAGAGGAACACCTAAGGCAAGATAAATTATAAAAATATAAAATTAACTAAAATATGGAACCTGTAAACTATGTTAAAACTAAAAAGTAATTAAAGTTCAAACATGCAATAAAAAGGAAACTGATGATGATATGAGCCTTTGTGCTAACTTGAGTAATATGAGCCACTAAGCTATGATTTTGTGTTGGTAATAAAATGAACTAAGCCTATTGTGCTTCTATGAGTCTTCTTGAATACAATGGGTGGTTGCTTGGATCGATTGGCCACTAGGAGCGATTATGTCAGAGTTTGTTGACCGCTAGGGGTGGTTGTGTTTGTGTTTGGTGATCACCAAGGGTGGTTGTGTCTAAGTGCAAGTGGACAGATGTTGAAAAAGTGAGATTTTTTTTTAAATAAAGGGATAAAAATTTATTGATAAAAATTTTGGATTACAGAGTACAACTGAGCTTCCAACCAAGACTCAAATAAATAGCCAAACAGGCTAAAACCACCAGACTAGAATGACACCCGAAAAAGACAACAAGAATAAACCACATTAAGTTTGTACATCCTTGTGGATAAAATCCCACAAGCATTGAGAGTCCCTAGATGGGAGACTCTCCCAATTATAGATACTCCAAGGATACAGCAGCTTAGAAGCCCTTTTGGCCAGGTAATCAACAACCACATTCCATTCCCTTGGAATGTGCACAAAGGATATAAATTCAAACTCTTCACTCATTATGAGAATATGAATGGCTATAGAGGCCAACTACCAATTAAATTCCTCCACCCTTTTACTATTTAAAATATTAACCATAATTTGAGAGTCAGACTCACAGATAATCCTATGCCAGCCAAGAGAAAACCCCCTCTGCAAGGCCTCAAGAATTTCAAGAGCTTCCATAAAATTGTTGGAGTGAACACCCTTATAAATGGAAAAGAAAAAACTGACACCACCAGTAGAATCTCTCCCAACACCACTAATGCCAACATGTCCATGATTACCCCTAGATGATCCATCAGTATTAATTTTTAAAACTCCTCTAGGGGGTGGCCTCCACCTACCATATCTCCTAACCTTCTTGCTGAGCTAAGGAACCCTACTAGGGATAGAAGATTTCACACCATCCCCAAAGAGACCAAGGGCTTGTTGTACCTTCTCCTCCCTAGAATCTAAAAGAGGGTCCACATCACATTTGCTATGGATGGTTTCCTGAACCATATACATGATCCTTTGCTAGATCTATTGAACAGCCAAATAATTGCCCTAAAATATGTGTCGGTTCCATTTGAGCAAAATTTTCCAGATGATGCAAGAAGGTCCCAAATTCCAAACCACCCAAAGGAAGGGGACCTTGGATAGAGGTCTACGTAGACTACTCCAAAAATCCACTAGGGACAACACATGAAAAAATGGATGGTTCCAGGTGCTCCACCAATGGTGCCAAATTTCTATGGCAAAGGAGCATTGGAAAAATAAATGAGAAGAGTCATACTCATTCTTACTACAAAGGACACAAAAAGAGGGACCCTGAAATCCCCTCTTCCTCACATTATCCCAAGTGAGGCATTTATTATGAGATACCAACCAAATAAAGAAGTTACATTTTGGCCAGGAAATTTTTTTCCACACCTTTTTCCACCAAGTGACAGGAAGACTCCCATACTTTTGTTTATCAAGAACCTGATAACCATAGGCTACCGAGTAGGTTCCCTTAGGATCAAGGTTCCAAGCCAAAATATATTTACCCTCATTGAAGAACAAGGCCTCCCCATAAGAATAAAAGCAAACACCTCTCTATCCTTGGCCAGTCCCCCCTGGGACCATTATTGCAGATATTTCCACCTGTACATCTCTATATTTCCAAAATACTAGATTTTTTTAAAGTCCTCCACATGAGACCAACTTGCTTCCAAGAGAAAAACACTTAGGGAACATAACCTAGGATATTGGTTCAATATAGGAGGGTGGCCATCCCAAGAATCCTCCCAAAAAAAAGCATTTGATCCCCGATTGCAAATCTAGAACAAACCCTACTTGATTAAATTAGCTCCTCTTTTCAGAGTGTCCTAGATAATTGAACCTTTCCCAACCAAGCTGACTCTAGGGATTTCACCCTCAAAAATACCTCTCAAGTATTTACATGATAATATTTTAGCCCAAATTTGATATTGAGAGATACACCATCTCCAATAAAGTTTTGTAGCCAAAGCCTGCCCAAAAAGAGTTGTCTGTCACAACCCAAGGCCTCCCTCTTACACTGGCCTACATATAGAATCCCACCTAACCAAAATACATTTATATTGATCAAGTTTTATGGACCACAAAAACTAAAAACTATCTTGACAAAGCATCCATGTCCTTGATGAAGTGAGAGGGAGCTATTTGTACAAAACATCTATAAATGGGTAAAGCTTGAACAACAGATTTTAAAAGAAACATTCTACCTACAGTGGATATCCATTTGAAGGTCCAGTGATTCACCTTCCTTCTAAACTTATCAAGCATAGACTACCAAGAAGATCTAGGTAGAGGGTGAGATGAAATTGGAATACCAAGATAAATGAAGGGGGGAGTCCCAACCTAGAATCTTAGAATGCGAGAAATCCTAGCTTGAATAAGAGGAGGGGTATTGAAGAAGAAAATAGAAGACTTGTCCTCATTAATAAACTATCTAGAAGCACCAAGATATATGTCAAGATACTGTCTAATATTGCCAACTTCCTTGATAGTGGCAACTCCCAACAAAGTAGTATCATCAACAAATTGAAGGTGGGAAAGAGGTGGAAAACTACTATGCCACTTCCACCCGTGAATGAGACCCTGCATGACTTGAGACTTGAGAAATATTCCCAACCCTTCCGCCATAATGATAAACAAATAAGGATATAAAGGATTTAATTGCCTCAATCTCCTTGAGGCCTCAAACAGCTCTGATGGCTCGTTGTTGACAAGAACAGAGAATGAGGAAGAAGAAACACAGCTCATCACCCATCTAATCCATTCCAAAAATAGCAAGAACTTTATGAAGAAAGGACCATATGATCCGATCATAGGCTTTGGCCATGTCCAAATTAATGAACATAGTTTTGTCCTTAGAAGTTTCTATTGAGTGAATAGATTCTATAGCAATAACAACCCCATACAAGATTTGTCGGCCAACAACAAACCCTCCTTGCTCCTCAGAGATGATTTTGCCCAACCATATGCCTCTCAACAATAATTTTTGTGATGATATTATACACAACATTGTAGAGAGCAATAGGCCTAAACATATCCAAGGAATTTGCTCCCTCTTTTTTAGTTATAAGCACCACAAAGGTAGCATTTAGGGCCCTTACCATCTATTTGTTCTTTTGGGACTCATGGACCACCTCCAAAAGATCAAATTTGATTAAATACCAAAACTCCTAATAAAACTCAATTGGGAATCCATCTGGGCCTGGGGATTTTTTCTTTTTTCATATTTAATACAACATTTTCCAAATCCTCAAGGGAAATTGGAACCATCAAGTGCTCATTCATCTCTCTAGAAACAATTGTTGGAATACAGTTTAGAGTAAGCTTTTCATTCTCATCATTTGATAGGGAGTCCTCAAAGAGAGAGGAAAAATACCTCTTAGTCTCTTCTAAAATATCCCTAAAAGAAGAGAGCAAGGCACCCTGAGAATTCACAAGAGAGGTAATTAGGTTACCATTACGGTGAGCCTTAACTAAGTTATAAAAAAAGGTTGTGTTCCTATCCCCTTCCTAAAGCCAATCTACTCAAGCTTTTTATTTCCAAAAAATTTCTTCCCTTAGTTCCCATTCAGTAAGGTCTTTCGCAACCTCAGATTCCTCAACAAGAAGCTTCTTCATGAATACCTGATATCTAATCTTCCTTGAAGCTTATTCCATCCTCCTAAGAGCTACCAGCTTAGCCAAGGAAAGGTTCCCAAAATTTAGTCTATTCCATCTCTTCAATTTATGTTTTACAAATTTTAGTCGCTTCATAAAGGAATACATAGCGATGCCATGATGAGGTTTGCTAGTGGTCCACCAGCCTCGCATGAAATCCTAAATATTAGGATCATGAAGCCACATAAGTTGAAACTTAAAGGAGGGATTATTTTTTAGCCCTAACTCCAAATCAAAGAGTTTGATAGGCCAATGATCAGATCCCCTACCCTCCAAAATCATAGAACTAGCACCTCTGTTATTACCCATCGAATAACTGGATATAAAAAACCTATCCAGTCTATTTGATATGGAAGCTTCCCCACACCTTCTATTGTGCCAAGTAAAGATATATTATCTGGCTTGATGTCAACCAAGTTTAGGGCCTATATATGAGCACTGAAGATAGAAGAAAAAGGCTTGAGACGGTCCACCCCACCATGTTTCTCCTCTAGAAAAGTGATAGAGTTGAAGTCTCCAGCCAAAATCCATGGGTATAGGGGAACCAAACTTCTCACAAAGAAAATGTGCTTCCACAAATTCACTTTACAATTGTAATAAATAGGAGCATACACATTTGTAAGTAAGATGATTTGACCAGATTCATTATCATGCCCGACCATTGAAATAGACCATCTGCTAGAAATCCAAGTAAGAGGGGATATCTTAACCGGATCCCATAAACAAGCGATGCTACCAACATATCCACATGCACCAATACACTAGTAGTGCCCCCTTATCCACAACTTTGGAGCAATATTGAACATACTATCAATAGCCAATTTAGTCTCCTGAATAAACACCACATCCGAAGAATGCACACCAACCAAATCATGAACAAATTTTTGTTTGGGGATGCTATTCAACCCCCTTACATTCCATGAGAGGATAATAATTTTTGGGGGTTATAAAAATGGGAGTCCAATGTTCTCACCAAGCATGACTCCACCAAAGTCTCCCCCATTAACTTAATTTTATCTTGGTCCTTCTTTCATATTATTATCCAAAAAACTTTTTTAATTTTTTTTTGCTGCAATACCAACACCGTAGGATTTTTATAGTCCAAGGATGACTGCATCAGTGCCTGAGTAGGAGAGGGCATAAATAAATATGTACCACTTTATAAAATAGTTTCCCTTATAGGGCTAGATCCAACCATGTCCCCTATACTCAGATCCAAAGCCCTTTGTTCTTCATTTAAATCCCCTAGATCTGATTCCTTAAGTTCCCCATCAAGAAGAGACATCTGATTCAGCCTTGTTCTATTTGCATCAGGTAGTGAAATTTTAGGTATCTCCATGCACTGATCAAGATCATATAATATTTCAAAATGATTGAGTAGAGCATCTGGCTAGATATCCTTAAGGTCTTTGTTTGCCCTTCCTCCTCTATTTTGGGCTTTTACCGAAACAAAACCTTCCTTATCCTGTTCCCCTTCCTTTATCGGGGCTTTTCCTTTATCCAAAATTTGTCCAGACCGAGAGGGCCCAAGATTTGAAGCCATAGGCAAGACAAACTTAGGGCATTTTCTTTGTAGGTGGCCATATTCACGGCAAATATGACAACAAAATGGAAGAGCTTCATAGTCAAGTTTTTGAACCCATGTAGTTGATCCAAATTGTATTTCAATAGAATATAGAATAGGATTATTTAAGTCAATTTCAACATAAATACGAGCAATAGAGATTACCTTTTTATCCATTGTTTGTTGTGACGGTCCAACCGACTTCCCAAGCAGAAGGGAAATCTTATGCAAGATATCAGTTCTCCAAAATTCCAATGGGATCCATGGAAGCCGCACCCATACTGGAACCCGTGATGATCGCTCCTCTGATGGGTTGAAACCCACATGCTAGGGTTTAAGAAAGAGTCCCAGCTAGTTATAGAAATAAGGACCCCCTTCAAATGCTTTGTTACAATCCGCAATACAAGAGAAAACCACCATAAAATAGCTATTCGTACTCAGCATCACCTCCACATTGCCTTCAGGATTCCAAGTCTTCCTGACCCAAGCCTCCACAAAGGGGAGAGAAATTCGGATGCCCAAAAATTTGCCAATAAGGGTATGTTTGGTTAGATACTCCACATATTCCACCTTCGAGTCTGGTTGAACCACTAGAATTGGCCTGGCTTCACATCGTTCCAAACATCCATTGTTCTTTAACAAGCAGTTCTTAACATGCACTGGAAAATCCTGTTCCTTCCAGTCATTTTTAGATGAAAAAATATCACGAGCATGCACTCTCTGTGCCAAACCCAATGCCATCACGAAATTCCTCCAATTTTTTAGACCTCCTTCGAAAGTTGCTGCTATCCTTGAAGAGCAGTTTTTCTTCATTAAACCCTATTAGAGTAGTTTTTCCTCATCAAACCCTAACCATTGAAAAAGTGAGATCTGATTTAGATAATTTTATTCTATTTTTACTATTTCTAAGTACCTATGATACAGATAAAAAATTCTAGTAAGATAAGGAAAACAAGCAAAGAAGCATGAAAAACCCTAATAAAAATACACAAGACATACTATGCTAGAAGCAAATCCTAGAGCCTAGGAAAAATAGAAAATGACAAGTGTGTTAAGGGAAAACTATCTCACCATGATTGCTATTTATGTGAGCCAATAAATTACACCATAACAATGTAATGAATAAAAAGAGAAGTAAATTTGATATTGCAATATGAACTTTATTTTTATTACAAAACACCGCTTGGATTACAATAGACCTCCAAAGAGGGAGGGTTTTTTTTTTATAATTTTAATGGTGCCATGAAGTGTCTCCTCGATCACACTCAAAAGTGTTGAAAAGGTTTTTTAGCCTTGTTGCTTGACTGTCATAGACCTCCTACCACTCCAAATTCCTTCACACAAATCCACAACAAATCATTAATAGCATCTACAAGGCCTCTCTAGATGAGGCCCAAATTTATGAAAATGATGTTGCACAAATGCTAAAAAAAAGAATGTAAAAAGTTACAAAATGGTGTAAGGATTCTTGTATTACCTTCTTACCTTACTATTGTTGCTTCTATATCTTTGTCTATCTTATGGTCTCAACTGTAGGTGGTAGCTGGATCTATTTTGCCGTAGGGTGTGGTTGGCTTTATGTGGTTATAGGGGGATGGTGGACTTTGTGTGACCATAGGGGGAGACTAACTCTATGTTATTGCAAGGGTTTTGAGGTTATGTGTGGTTATTTTTAGAATTTTTGAAAGTTTCTTGAGCTCTTGATGTACATCTGATGTTGTCTGGTCATTTTAGGTGCGGAAAATTGCAAAACAAACATTAGTGGGTATTCCACAAGGACTCCATTGTTGAAATGACCTTGAGCTTTCCAAAGAGGGTACTTCCACTCATAAGTCAAGGAATTCACAAAGAGAACAATAAATTTTTAGTAGAGTTTTTGGTATGATTTTTTTTTGTCTCTCTCAATGGATTTAAAAGGAGAAATTATTTATAGATCTTGTGGATAGTTGGTGACAGAGATGACTTGAAAAGATAAGGCAATACAGTGGTAAAGGTAGGTGGGAGGGATAGTATGAGGTGTTCTAGTTAGGGGAAGATATGGTAAGTGAAGTGGTGGAGTGGTCCAATTAGGATAGTTATGATTTGGAGATGTGGTATGTGAAGTGGTGGAGTGGTGTCATTGTGATATCCACATGTGGGAGATGTGGCAAGTGAAGTGGTGGAGTGGTATTATAGTGATTTTTCCACATGTGGGAGATATGGAAAGTGAAATGGTGGAGTGGTGTGTGGACATGTGACATGTAGATATGGGAGGTCACTGTAGCAACCCCGAGAAAGCATGCCCCAGTACCTTTTCTAAATCGTACTTGCAATGCTATTTAAAATACCAAAGATAAAATGGAAAGACAAGAGGAAAAAGCATATAACACGAAATAACAAAAGATGGATATTTTTATTGATATTGAAGCTCAGTTACATGTTGGTTCCTCTTAGGGATACTCATTTTGAAACTATAAATTACAAATAGGTAAGGACTGCCCCTTCCGCAAAGAGGTGGTGCACTTATAAAATCTTCCTGGTTCCGCACACAAAAATGTATGAGGATTTATAGATGCCTCCTTCTCCAGGTCTGTTTCCTAGAGGGATCCCTTTTGCTCTCATATGTTGCAATCTTTGTCTATTGTACCTGTGGCCCTACAAGCAATGAAACAATGATGCACATTTAGATGTTCGAGATTGCCTCCTCAGATGAGGTTTTTAGTAATCAAAGAGTGTAATGGAAATATGATAAAACTATGTCATAAAATAATGTAAATATATGCTAATGAAGTGAAAACATAAAGAAATAGAACAAAAGATGCTATGTCTAAAACCTAAGCTAAGCATGTGATCCACTATCCAAGATAATGGTCACTAAGGTAAACCTTGCTCTCTTTGCCCCAAAGTTATGGGTCAAAGTCTATATCTGATGTCAAAATAGTAGGTGTTATGCTCTTCAATCCTTTAGAGCTTCGTCGTGTATGTGATCTCAAAGAGAACTCTCCAAGTCTCGAAAGCTCTCCTAAAAAAGATGTCTCTCTCTCTGATTCTCTCTTATATGTCCATTTTGGTGCTCTTAGGCTTGCACCTTTTATAGTGTGAAACCCTAGGTCTATGTACAAGCCCTAGGAATGAATTTCTCATGCATAGTGCAAGTTAGCATGAGAAGCTTTTGTCCATTGTCTATGTTTGAAGGCTAGTTAACTGAAATCTAACTACCCACTTGAGTCTTCTATGCAAATTGGTTGTTAGCATGAGAATATTTTGTCCTTTGTTTATGCTTGGAGGTCAGTTAACTTAAGTCTAAATGCAAACTCAAACCTCCCATGTGAACTGGTCATGAAAAGGAATGCAAAGTCACTCCCGCTCACCTTTATTGCATGCAAACTTCCACTTACGCTTGTTATTAGGCCTATTTATCTATAAACCGCTTCTAATGGCTTAGTCACTATCATTTGTAGTGGCTAATATTTGGCTGCTATCATCTATAGCGGCTAAGGTCTAGCTGCTCTAGGCTTGAGCAGCTAGGATTTGGCTATTTTTTTCTTGAGCGGCTAGACTTGGATGGCTTGAAAGGGCCCCAAATGAGTGGTGAGAACCACTGTTGATGCTTATAAAGTCGAATATTATGTCTTATAATCTTATGAGTGTGTCTATGTGAGCAGCTCCCATAAGCATGACACGATTTAGGTGTCTAAAGATACCCATTTTTATGATGTGCTATGTGGAAAACACAACGCTGAGCAAAAACATAGACTGATCTGCATGTAGGGTGTATGGTGATCAATGGTTTGATCAACACTAGATGGCCTAATAATGCAAGACTACATGCATACCTTGAATCATTCCCTTAACATTTAGAGGACTTAGCTCAGTGGCTTTTGCATGTTAAATTGCACTCATTCCTTAAACTCAATCGGGTAGCTTCAACTACTACAACAATTCCGATCGGTAGGAGAGCTACAATTGAATATGTCATGTCTGCTTACGTTCCTAGCAAACAAGGGAAATTTGTGATTGTTGCATGCAATGATTCATAGGAAAAATATAATTTTGTTATGATCGAGTGATATTTTGTTGATTTTGATTATGATTATGTTGAAATTTTGAACTATCTCTTCACACAATGAGTTGGTGAAGAAATGACAATGAATGAAGCGACAAGTCGCTTGACCAATATGACTAATCTGGTTCCTTTCTAGCATTTGATACTTTTAATGGGAAATTCCACATCGAAGTGTGATTCTAATTGCTTATGATAATCATCCATCCCTATCCCGAGGAGCGGTTAGAATATCAATAGCCTTCTTAGGGAGTTGGGATGAGTGATTTTGTTTATGCCTAGATTGTATTACTTTGACTTAATGTTTTTGATGTCATAGGAGAATTAGAATGATCCTTTCACACCCATGGAGTAGTCTGACCATTTTGGTCTTCTTCGGGATTGAAGGGTGGCATATCGTAATTCCAAAATGAGTTGTTTTTTCCCCAAGTGGCCTTATGGTTATCTACTCATCTCACCAAAATACATGGAGTGCAAATCACTGCAATCGTTGAGTGGATAAAGTAGGTGACTGGATATGAGGCCTACTTGAGATTGTGATTTTATGTCTTTTTTTGTTATTTTAAACATTCTGATGATCTTAAACCACCAAAGTGTGTTTATTTGCTATTTTTTGTGGGAACCCTCAAGGAGAAAATCCCTTATTCGCTCTCTAGATCTTGTTGCTATCAATTCCAATGGCCTATAAGTTTTTTCCTGTGTCCATTGTCACCTTGAGAGGCTAAGAAGTTTGGGCCACTAACATCAGCGGTGGTCAAGGCATAATTAAGGAAATATAAAAATTTGTTTTTCTAGGGTTTGACCTATCATTTTCACTATTGAAGATTTGTTTTCAGAGCTCTGGGATGACGACGACGGTTGTGACTTTGAAAATTTCTGGTACTAAGGACATGGCTATGCAGGGTGAGACATCAACTACTGGAGGAGCCAAAGATTCTCGGGTATTTCTCTCTTCAAAACCCTAGCTCTCTTTTCTTTTGTCTATGTAAAACTAAACCTCACTAAGTAATGAGCAAAATGAACCTCACTAAACCTGTTGGTAATGAACAAAACTTTGTAATTAGGTTTAGCATCCCCCTTGCTATGGTGGATTAGTCCCCAATTTTGTTTCTATCAATGGCTTCAGCCTAGGGTTTTTGAAATTTTTTAATTATTCACCTGCTGTCACCATTTTGGGCATTTTGAAATTAGCTTAGTTTTGATTCTTGGATAGGAACATTTGCTTTACATTCTATTTATTTTCCCTCCCTTTATTATTTTTTTGAAATTATTTTGTTAGTTTGCAATTTTTTTTTATTTTTTGGCCAAGGGTTCATGGTTTGTCATGCTGCCCCTTGGCTGTTGTCGCTTAAAATGACCAGCTCTGAGCTGCTGTCACTCAAAGCGACCAAGCTTGAATCCCAATGATAAAAAAATTGATCATTGGGTCTTGTTGTTGCTACCTCCAATGGACAGGTTTTGGCCACTGTAGGTGACAACGACTAAAGCTTGAGCCTTGTTTTTTTGTTTTTTGTGTATTTTGTTGAATTTTTTTTTACTTTTTTGAATTTTTCTTTGCTTTATTAGGTGCAATTTATTCTTCTTTTTCTTAGATTTAGAGTAACTCATACTCTTTTGCACCATTTTCATGTTTATTATGAATTATGCCTTAGATGCACTGTAGATATGTTTTGTCTTTATTCTGCTTTGCTTAGATCCTTACTGCTCGGGCTTAGGACCCGAAGCTTCTGCTTGAATTGCTTCCTAGCTTTGATGACATGAACTAGGCCTGGTTCAAGGCCCATGGGTTACAATATGTCATCAGGCTGCCTTACATCATGGCAGATCAGGCCTACCTTATGACTTTGGCCCACTGCTGGGACTTGCAGACTAATACCTTCCACCTCCTGACTGATGAGATGACCATCACACTGAAGGATGTGTATAGGATATTTTGGATTCCTTTTTATGGGATGGCCATTACCTCCTCGGATACTAATGATCAGGTGGTAATATTTACTCGAGTGTTTAGAGGGCACTATGTGGATGCTCTCAAGGACACCAAGTACAAAAGAGTTTTTATCAATCATTGGCATGGGGAGGACATATTCACAACGAGGCATGTTGTATTGCTGATGGTGATCAACAATGTTCTTATCCTAGACTACTCAGGTTTTAGGTTCTCATGGAACCTTCTGGTGATGGTGCAGGATCTATTGGATAGCGAGGAGACTATAATCTATGCATGGGGTAGATCACTATTAGCTCAGTGCTATGATGAGTTGTACCACATCCATCAGTGGAGACATGTTAGAATTGCTTGTAGTTTGCTCCTATAGGTTTGGGGATGGGAGTACTGTTGGTCCGGATTTCATACACACCCCATGAAGAATGAGCATAAACACCGGTAACACCCACGGGATGAATCCCACTCACTTTAGGATCTAGCTGGTTATCCAAGGTGTGAGTTACAGAGTCGGGTCAAATGTCTATTCACTCTTTTCCGCTTCTGGAATAGATTTCAATATGGACTGTCTGTTACCTTACAGGGGGTTCTTGAACTTGTTCAGTAGTTGCAGAAGTGGTTACTTGTTAACGATCAGATTTAACTTGATTCTCGATCTAGCTCTCATGGGTCAACAGATTCAAATAAAAGACAAATAAAGAAAGTAAAAATGGATCATTCATGGTAAGAAAAGAGAGGGTAGGGTAAGGCAGAAAGGGAAGTTTATCAAAATTTAAACTGTAAAACTTAAACTGTCAATTTCATCTATACTATCAGCTTCACAATAGAACAAATCAAAGAGGAAAGCGTCTAGATTTCTAAGATCACTTTCAACCAAGAGCACAAGGCAAAATGGAACAGGTCTAACAAAAAATTATAAACCGAAGAGAATCTGGTTAAAACTGATATCATTCACCAGTAGCCTAGCTCACACGGTGAAGACAGAGCAATTAAAACAAGCTTACACCTGAAATATGTAATTTCCCAAGCAAAAAATGGAACAACTAAAGCCTAACAGCATATTTAAAGTTGATAATGGCAGATTTACAACATATATCTAAAAAACTTTAGTGGAACGGATAACAGAAGAAGATACACTTATCACAGATCTGTAAAATATTAGGCTCCTGGCCATGCTACCATAGAAAACAGCAAAAGCACATCAACTCCCAGTCCAAAAAACAAAGGATTTCATAAAATTTGCAAGAAATTGCTTATAAGCCTTTTATTTCTAAGTCTCCACCTCCCGTGATTACATTTTGCAGTTGTATTTATAGACTCAGGAGAGATCCTGATATTTACAGAAAATATATTTTCTTAACTGCAAATCTTATCATCTTAAACCCTAGAACCGGGTTTTACAATAAAAGCCATTTTAAAACAAAGACTAGATAAAACCCAACCCTTCTGCCAATCAGGGCGGTCAGCTGTCATAAATGGAGAAGATAGAATCAAAAGCAACTTGCATTCACCCGCAACTACAAATAAATGTCTCATTAATTTTTGTGGGTGAGCCGGATGAGTCACCACTTCTCCGCTATTCCATATCTGCAAATCTATCCCGGAGTTGAAAATATCTGCCTGCTATTAACTCTGCCATAAATCCTCATTGAATGCCTTCACCGGTAAAATCTGGTAGCTGCGTAGTCATTTGTGGACAGATCTGTAAATACTGGAATGAAACATCAACTCTCGGCACCTTCCTTTTCAACATGGCCGCTTTTAATTAAATTGCATTTGACTTTGTTTTTATGGCCATTTTCCCGCTATCCCGCAAGTGACAGATGGATTCCTGCATGAAAGACAAAAAGATTATATTAGCAATTTAATAAACATTAAATCAACACTTTAACATTAAAACAGATTAAAATCCTAATATTTCTTGCATGTCGACCTCTGTTTCATCTGATACATGTCTTGACATGTGTCACAAAATCGTGACACGCATCTGCTTACAGCTGCAAGCATTCTGGTCAACTTTCTGCCAGGGTCGCGAAAATGCGACATGTCGCGATTTCGTGACATGTCACGAAATCGCGACATCTTCTACGCTGGCAACCTTTCTTGCTTCATAGGCCGCAAAACCATGACATGTCGCGATTTCGTGACATGTCGCGAAATCGCGACATATCCTCTACAACTTGGTAAAAGAAAAATAGCTTTTGGAATCTGGCTGCCTCTCTGATTGTACAACTCTTTTCTCTTTTCCTTTTTTTTTTTTTTTTTTGAAATATATCAATATCTGAAAGGCTTTAAAGAAATCACAATTTTCTTTTATCATTTGATCAATCCGGAACTGTTTCAGTCTAGGCACTAATAGCCTCTGGTGACACCCAAATAATTACATGAATCATAGTCCCCTCTTATAACCAACTTTTCTTGGATTCCCCGGGAGTTTCTCCAACCAAACAGCATAGCAGTTTCTCTATAATTAAAACAACTATGGCAAGCAAGACACAAAATCCAATCATCTCTCTACCTTTGTTCTGAATAACAAAATAGTTCTACAGTTCAGTTTAAGCAGACCATCTCAATTGGAACAATGAACAGAATGGGGCACTAGACTGATCAGCTCAGAATAAAATAATTTTGAAGGCTGACTTTTCATTGATGCTCAGGCAAAGCCAAAGAACAGAATATTTTAGAAGCCAAAGGACTTTGCACAGACTTCCAAGGACAGACACAGGCCTTAAAGCAAAACAAAATAAAACTGTATAGACTAAAACACTGAACTGTACAGGCAGCAAAGAAAAAGAAGCAAAGCAACTAAAACTGAAACAAAAGACTGTACAAACTTAAATAACAACAAGGATTAACTAAAAACATAGCAACTAAAAACTATACAGGCAACCAAGAAGAAAAATAAAACTAAAAACTATTGAAGCAATTGCACAAGAAAACTAGAACTAAACTAAAGCAGAATAAACATGCAGAGCTATTTACAATATGTACACATATTACAACTTCTTTATGACTTCATTCAAATGATACATTGGATGAAACAAGAGAAATAATGTTTCAAGTATTGACCATTAACAGGGAGGTCCAGAAAATTACCATCCAGATCTTGTAAACGGAATGCATTGTTACCCAATATCTTAGCAATTTGGTAGGGGCCTATCCACAGTGGCTGCAACTTTGTATGCTTACCCTTCTTCTCATGAGCCTTGTCCCACAGGAGCACCAAGTCTGCCAGTCTGAAAGCTTTCACTTTGGCCCTCTTGTCAAACCACCTTTTGACAGTTTCTTGATGTCTACTGAAGTGCTCCAGGGCTTGGAGTCTTTCATCCTGCAAGTTAGTGAGATCTAAAACACGGGCTTCAGCATCATCATGATCCTCAAAATAATCTAAGGCAAATTGGTAGGTAGGCAGCTTGAGAGAGATGGGAACAATTGGCTGGGTACCATACAACAAAGCAAAGGGAGAAGTCTTAAGAGCAACCTTATGTTTTATCCTGTCAACCCACAGTGCATATTTCAACAATGTATGCCATTGCCTGGGTTTATCTGCTGCAGACTTCTTGATGGCATTCATTAAATTCTTGTTTTTTGACTCAGCCAGTCCATTGCCTTGGGGATAGTAGTTGGATGAGAATCTGATTACTATCCCCATCTGGTATGCCCAATCTACAAATTCCAATGATTGAAATGCTGGCCCATTATCACAGACCAAATTTAGGGGAACCCCAAATCTAGTTATGACATTTGATTCAAGAAAATCAATCACTTCCTGGGATGTACTTCTTGTGGTGGCTACTGCTTCAACCCACCTTGTGCAATAGTCAATAGTTGTCAGAACATATTTATGCCCTGCTGAAGAATTCGGGTTAATGACTCCCACAAAATCAAGCCCCCATTGCATGAAAGGTTTACTGATCACAACAGGTTGCAATGGGAGGGCCCGGTTGGCCTCTTTGGCTACAAATGTCTGGCACTGATGGTAGGTTCTGACATGCTGATGTGCATCTTTAAAAAGTGTAGGCCAAAAGGGATGCCGTTGGTTGCAAAGACTTAAGGGGTAAGGACGGTAGCGATGCGCTGCACCTTTTGAGGAAGTCCAGCAAAGCAAATATACAGCGATTTTGCGACTCAAAATGGCGATAGGTACGAAGATAGAAGGACGTAGCGATATCGCTACTTGTCTCAAAATCGTGGGAGTTTTGGCTCGAAGGGCAAAGAACATCAAAGTTGTAGCGATTCGTTGCAATTTTAACGATAAGGCCAGCCAACATGAATATGCAGCAAAATTGTAATAAGGAATGAAAATCGAACAAAAGACAAGGAGGTGTTAATGATTTCATGCCACATTATCAGAAATGATTAAGTGCTCAAATGCATGGCGAAATTATGACAGGAAGAAGGTTGAAAGTATTCAAGGGCAAAAGGCATTGCATTTTTGTGACCTATCCACTCGACCGTACAAAGTGCTTGAGACATGCAGCGATGCGCTGCGTGTTCCGTTTTCGCGGGGTTGGGCTAGAGATGCAGAGGAGATGTCGCGATTTCACGACATGTCGCGAAATCGTGACATGTCGTGGTTTCGTGGCCTATGAAGCAAGAAAGGTTGCCAGCGCAAAAGATTTTGCGATTTCGTGACATGTCACATTTTCGCGACCCTGGCAGAAAGTTGACCAGAATGCTTGCAGCTGTAAATAGACGCGTGTCACGATTTTGTGACACGTGTCAAGACACGTATCAGATGAAACAGAGGCCGACATGCAAGAAAGATTAGGATTTTAATCTGTTTTAATGTTAAAGTGTTGATTTAATGTTTATTAAATTACTAATATAATCTTTTTGTCTTTCATGCAGGAATCCATCTGTCACTTGCAGGATAGTGGGAAAATGGCCATAAAAACAAAGTCAAATGCAATTTAATTAAAAGCGGCCATGTTGAAAAGGAAGGTGCCGAGAGTTGATGTTTCATTCCAGTATTTATAGATCTATCCACAAATGACTAAGCAGCTACCAGATTTTATCGGTGAAGGCATTCAATGAGGATTTATGGCAGAGTTAATAGCAGGCAGATATTTTCAACTCCGGGATAGATTTGCAGAGATGGAATAGCGGAGAAGTGGTGACTCATCCGGATCACCCGCAGAAATTAATGAGACATTTATTTGCAGTTGCGGGTGAATGCAAGTGGCTTTTGATTCTATCTTCTCCATTTATGACAGCTGACCGCCCTGATTGGCAGAAGGGTTGGGTTTTATCCAGTCTTTGTTTTAAAATGGCTTTTATTGTAAAACCCGGTTCTAAGGTTTAAGATGATAAGATTTGCAGTTAAAAAAAGATATTTTATGTAAAGATCAGGATCTCTCCTGAGTCTATAAATACAACTACAAAATGTAATCGTGGGAGGCGAAGACTTAGAAATAAAAGGCTTATAAGCAATTTCTTGCAAATTTTGTGAAATCCTTTGTTTTCTGGACTGGGAGTTGATGTGCTTTTGCTGTTTTCTGTGGTAGCATGGCCAGGAGCCTAATATTTTACAGATCTGTGATAAGTGTATATTCTTATGTTATCCATTCCACTAAATTTTGTTAGATATATGCTGTAAATCTGCCATTATCAACTTTAAATATGCTGTTAGGCTTCAGTTGTTCCATTGTTTGCTTGGGAAATTACAGATTTCAGGTGTAAGCTTGTTCTAATTGCTCTGTCTTCACCGTGTGAGCTAGGATACCGATGAATGATATCAGTTTTAACTAGCTTCTCTTCAGTTTATAATTTTCTGTTAGACCTGTTCCATTTTTCTTTGTGCTCTTGGTTGAAAGTGATCTTAGAAATCTGGACGCTTTCCTCTTTGATTTGTTCTGTTGTGAAGCTGATAGTATAGATGAAATTGACAGTTTAAGTTTTACAGTTTAAAGTTTGATAAACTTCCCTTTCTGCCTTACCCTACCCTCTCTTTGCTTACCGTGAATGATCCATTTTTACTTTCTTTATTTGTCTTTCATTTGAATCTGCTGACCCATGAGAGCTAAATCGAGAATCAAATTAAATCTTATCGTTAACAAGTAACCACTTCTGCAACTACTGAACAAGTTCAAGAACCCCCTGTAAGGTAACAGAAAGTCCATATTGAAATCTATTCCAGAAGCAGAAAAGAGTGAATAGACATTCGACCCGACTCTGTAACTCACACCTTGGATAACCAGCTAGATCCTAAAGTGAGTGGGATTCATCCCGTGGGTGTTACCGGTGTTTATGCTCATTCTTCACGGGGTGTGTATGAAAGCCGGACCAACAAGTACATTATAGTAGATTACCCTAAGGGGCTTCTGGTCAAGATTATAGTGGTTTATGCTTAGACATGGTGATATGCTGCTAGATGGGCTTGAGAGCATGAGGAGCATAAGAGCCACACTTTCATAGGGGAGATGTCCCATTATATTGATGCTTTCACTAGACTGTTGGTCAGAGACGTCATGTGGTGGCCTTACTATGAGTGTCCTACTTGGTTTTATCCAGCTAGATTTACTACCAGGACATAGCACGAGCGATGGCTTGTTGGCCGTAAGATTACCATTCGGGAGTATTTCTTCTACTCTCGGGTTCTTCGTCAGTATGAATTGTAGTAGGATGTGCCCTTGATACCGTTCTTGTATAGGTATCTCACAGCAAAGGACCTACCTACACAATAGATTACCGAGCTCTTAGATGAGGAGGATGCCCTAGCTATTGACCCTATAATGGCTAGGGGAGTTACAAAGGCCTACACTTAGTGGTGGGGTGATCGGATGTGGCATGGCATCGATAGCCTAGGGCACGAGGATGATGGTGGGGGTGATGGCATAGATCCACATAACACAAAGTCCAATCTAGGACCGAGGTATGGGGCCAGCTAGCAAAGAACATGGCAGTGGAGGATCCTAATGTTCATGAGGAGGAGGTAGATCTTGAGGAAAGAGACTCTCCTCTAAGAGCACAAGTACATGAGGTCAAGGTTGAGCTTTAGGCCACTAAGATTTAGGTACAACGATGAGATGCTATGATTGAGCAGCTCATAGCACATATACAGGCTCTGTAGGCTACTATTGGGGGTGGTGATATTAGGATGCAGTTTTTTGTTCCTCCTTCTACACCATAGGAGTCTCCAGTGGCAGGCTCAAGGGTAGATGTGGGATAACTCTAGTCTTTTTTGGATGAGCATGAGGCACGGATCCAGGGACTTGTGAATCATGTTATTATTCTTTAGATGCAGCTCAGGAGGCACAAGATTGTCCCTAAGGATCCAACAAGTGTAGGTGGTTCACAAGTCAATGGGCACTCCACCTCAGGGTAGTCTTCCACTCGTCCTAGCCAGCGGACCTAGACTCGAACAGAGAGAGCTATAGGCTTGCATCACTCGACTTGCAATACCGCCACAGGGGGAGGTAGCACTAGAGGATGTGATGCAGGGAGATCATGCCCAACATTTGATTGATGCCCTACTTAGTCCTTGATTTATTTTTAAGGTCAGCTGACCTACATAACTATAGCCTACGGGCATTTTTGTATAACCATTGGACTTGACACACATAATTTTATGATAGCTTTTCATTATGACTTATTATGTGTATCTTTTATTGTTCATGTTTTTGTTATTATTTTATTTTATGATATGATGTGATGATGGTATTATGATGATTTGATGAATATGTTAGATGATAGATGATATTGAAGATGCTTATATGTTTTTATGATATGATGCGATGTATTTTTATGATGAATGATGAATTCATGATTGTATGTAAATGGATATTGCCTATATATTTTATGATGTGGTTTATGGATGATTAATGACTTGTTTTTGTGAATGCGATGTTGTTGCTACAATGCATGTTTTAACTTTGCTTTAATTGTATGTATCTAACTTATGTGATGGAATGGTATAAATCAACCTGTATGCTCTAATCACTTAAAACATATGGAATGCATATGACATTGACAATCTTAATGGGTGATACCACAGAAAGTAAAAAAATAATCATGAATTTAAATAATCACTCTTATCATAAGAATTAATTAAGTATTCATATATGAGATGTAATGGTGTGTAATGTATTTTCTTAATAAGTTTATGTAAATTAAAAGATATAAAGTAGTCAGTGGCTGTCTATATACTATTTCTAATATATATGCGGTATTTGTCCTACTATGTTGATACCCCCTAATTTATATAATATTATAAAGAATATGATGGTGTGAATGATTTTATGATTTGTTGCTATGTAAGAATTTTTGGGGCTTTTCGGAGATTCAAACACTCTAATTCCCCTATCAACAATTGTCTACTTACCACTCAGACTTTTGAAAAGTAAGGTTTTTACCATCGACCTAGTTTTTCATGATCTTTGTGTGCATGTGATTGCATATTTTGAGGTAGAACTCAAGCATTTCCTTCGATGTTAGGCGGGATTATTTTAGCCCATTGCTAAGATCAGGGATCTTCAAGTGTTCATCTCATCTTTATGTTGGACTTAGTTGGACTATACCACTAGGCAATATTGGTTTACCTAAGCTAGCTCATCTACATTCAAACATTGGTCTACGCAAATGCATTAAGCATTTGTGGTAGACATATTGTCATGCATAATTATTTCTCCTTTCGATTTTGTACAATGCTGAGAATTTCGAGGATTCAAGCTTTATTCGTTTTTTTTTTATTATTTTTTTTTGCTTTGGATATTTGCTCATATGTAGTGATGAAAATCACTGTTTATTTTGATTTATTTTTTATTTGAGCGGGGATTTTGTAGTGATGATAATAACTGTTTATTTTGCTCATATGCAGTGATGAAAATCACTGTTTATTTTTATTGATTTTTTTTTAGCTTGATTTTTTTTTAATTTTGATTTGTGTATCAGATTATTGCTTTGAAATATGGATTGTATGCTTGGCATTTTGAACATGTACTTTGCTTTGGGATTTTTGCTTATTTTTATTTAAGCAAGGGATTTTGATAGGGTAAAGTTTGTCCTTTTGCAAATTCTCAGCACCTTTAAACCGGTTGCACAGGGGGATAAGCAAGGAAAATCCTTTTCACTTAAGGTAACCTAGACCACTTTGCAAATTTCATCTTTTCCTTATACCAGCTAGGATTTTAGTGTTTCAATTAGTGACGAGATCTTGAATATCTAAGGCTTTGTCATAGCTAGAACTTACCCTGTACTAATCACAGTTGTTTTCCACAAAAGTTGATAAGATCACTAGGTGTGGTTGACTAACCAAAAAACCTTAGTATATTATGTATAACAATAAATAATGGTTGTGTTGAAAAACATAATTACACACTGATGTGGATGGAGGTATGGATTTGAATGATTTGTGTGACAAACTGTGGTATATTTTTTTAAGACTTATGTCATATGCAATTGTAATGGATATGAAAATGCAATGCAATGATGTGGATGCAAGATGTGAGATGCAATTGTTTTTGTATTTTTTATTTTATGTTGTTTTTGTATTTTTGATTTATTTGACCAAAGGGCTTATTATGCCTTTGGGGTTTTTTTTGTTGATTTTGACCAAGCGTATGGATTACCCTTGGAGCCTTTTGATTGTATTGGTTTTGACCAAGCGGTTTGAATTACCCTTGGAGCCTTTGGTTGTTTTTGGATTTGACCAAGCGGTTTGAATTACCCTTGGAGCTTTTGGTTGTATTGGTTTTGACCAAGCGGTTTGAATTACCCTTGGAGCCTTTGGTTGTTTGGATTTGACCAAGCGGTTTGAATTACCCTTGGAGCCTTTGATTTGATGTTTGACCAAGTGGTATGAATTACCCTTGGAGCCTTTTTGAATTGATTTTGACCAAGCGATTTGAATTACCCTTGGAGCCTTTTATGTTTTTATGATTTGTTTGTGTTTTTGACATATTTGAAATTTTTTGAATTTTGACATATTTGAATGTTTTTGTGTTTTTATGTAATATTTGAATGTTTTTGAATTTTGACATATTTGAATGTTTTTGTTTTTTTTTATGTAATATTTGAATGTTTTTGAATTTTATGTGTAAAATGCCTTTAAGTGAATGATATTGAGAGGTTCAGGCTCTTCAACACCATCCAATGATATAAGATGATATGCTCCATGCCCAACTCTCTATGAAATCATGTATGGGCCTATCCAGTTTATTGTGAACTTATCTCGTAGATGCAGTGGAAAATTCAAATTCTCCTGGTTTTCTTTGAGTACAAGATCTCCAATATTGAATTACCTTAGGTGGTCTTTGCTATTGTAAGCTTGTGCAAGGCATTCTTGGTAAACGTGAAGATGCTCTAGAGCATTAAATCGATGTTCATCAAGAAGCATCAATTGATCAAGGTGGCCTTGCCGCGCAACTTCATCATCTATGAAGTCCTTTAATGTTATGCGTAGAGTCAAAATTTCTAACTCTAGCGGCATGATGGCCTCAGTGCCATATACTAATGAAAATGGTGTTGCCCCAGTGGGAATCCATATACTAGTCCTGTATGCCCATAGTGTAAGAGGTAACTGCATGTGCCAATCCTTATGATTTTCTTGCACTATCTTCCTCAAAATGGAGATTATCATTTTGTTTAAGGCTTTTGCTTGCATGTTTGCTTGTGGATAGTAAGGCATTGAAAAAATATGCTGAATATGATATTCATTCATTAATACCTACACATTTTTGTTCTTTAAAGATGACCCATTATCCGATATTATCTTAGAAGGGACCCCAAAACAACTTATGATATTGTGGAGTATAAACTTCGCAATCCTTGGTCTAGTTGTTGATGTTAAGGAGATCACTTCTACCCATTTAATGAAGTATTCTATGGCCATTATGATGAATGTGTGTCAGCCTAAGGACGGGGGTGAGATATTACCAATCAAGTCTAGTCCCCATTGCAACAATGGCCATGCTACTTGGATGGGTTGCAAGGCTTGCGATGACAAGTGCGTTAGATTTGCATGATGCTAGAACTTACTGCATTTCTTGACATACTCGCAACAATCCTTTTCAATGGTGGACCAATAGTAACCCATTCTAAATATGCGTTTGATGATGGCCATGCCACTAAAATGGCCTCCACATGTGTCATCATAAGCTTGCAAAACTGCCTAGGATGCTTCCTGGGGCTCAAGACAATAGAGTAATACTCCATCATATCCTCATCTGTAGAGGATTTCTCCTAGAAAGATATATATTGTTGTTATCTATTTGAACATTCACATTTTAGTATGCGACAAACCTTGAGGTACTATTCCAAGCTTTAGGAAGTCTCACAGTTGGGACAACCAATCCTGATAAGCCACAACTTCTATAGAAAAGATAACTTGCTCTTCTTGTATTTCTGATGTAGTAAACATGGATTGAGGAACAACTCTATGGTATATGGTTCGACCACATTCTACAGGTCCTTGGGAGATCAAAGACCCCCAAGAGGCTGTTTGCAAGAAATATCTAACTACGAAGGACCAATCCTGATTTGGCTTGATGTTGATCATGTTGATTGATTCTTGATTGTCAAAAGCTTTACAGTGTATTTTTGAGTTTGAAAGCACATTCACATGAATAGTTGTAAAATCATTATATGGATTCTAAGGCATTAAGGATACCAAAGAGGCCATAGTGTCTATAAATATATTTGACGTATGAGGGATTGCCTTGATGTCATACCATTCCAGCTGGGATAGGTAGGTGTCAACAAGTTCCTTGTAAGTATTCAGGAGTGGGCACCTGCATTGGAATAGTCCTTTGACCTAGTTTAATATGAGCAAGGAATAACCAAAGATATTCAATATTTTAATGCCCATTGCTATAGCTGTTTGGAGTCCCAAGATAAATGTTTCATATTCAGTATTTTTTTTGTGCATGGGAAGTCTAATTTGAATGATAAAAGCAACGAAGCACTCTGCGGTGTGATAAAGACAATCCTTGCTCTTCCTCCTTGTTCACACTTCAAACCATTGAAGAAAAATGACGTCTCTTTCTTTCTTAGGTTCTTCAAGTTTTGGTGGATTTGATAATGTAAAGACCACATCATCAAACAATTCTATGGTGAGAGGCTTGCTATCCTGAAGAGGTGCCTCTGCTAATTGATTTGCTATGACTTGTTCCTTAATGGAATTTTGGCTTATGAACTCTAGATCAAATTCTATCAATAGTATGATGCACTTTGTGATACGTGTATTGTGACATGTCTTGCTCATAATGTACTACAAAGAATTTTTTTTTGATATGATGTAAGTCATATGGCTCAACATGTAGTGTTGCAACTTTCAAGTTGCAAAGACCACTGCTAAACACAACTTTTCAACATACACCTATCCTAGCTCATAACTCACCAATGTGCGACTAATGTAATATATGGCTTGCTATTTATCTTGTGCATTCTTTTGGGCTAACATGGTGCCCAATGCAAAATTAGTATCCGATATATATAGTAAAAATGGTATGTCTGGCCTCGGTGGAGCCAATACTGGCAGTGTTGCCAGATAAGTTTTGATCTCTACAAAGGCTTGATGGCATTCTTCATCCCAATGAAAGGGGACTTCCTTGCATAGCAACCTATTCATAGGTTGACATTTGTCTGATAATTGCATGATGAATCTTTTTATGGATGCTATATTGCCTTGTAGGCTCCTCAACTCCCTAATGTTGGTAGGGGTGGCCATTTCCAGTATAGCCTTTACCTTTGCAGGATCTACTTCAATGCCTCTCTTGGATATGATGAATCCCAAAATATTGCTAGAAGTTACACCAAATATGCACTTCTTAGGATTCAATCATACGTTATGTTCTATAAGGTGATCAAATATTTGTCTAAGGACGTCGGAGTGCTCTTGCCACAATAGGGACTTGGCTAGTAATTCATCCATGTAATCTTCCAAGATCTTATGCATATAGTCATGGAATATATATGTCATGTCCTGATGATATGTGGCACCAAAATTTTTGAGACCGAATAGCATCACTTTGTAATAGAATGTTCTCCATGGAGTAATGAAAGTCGTTTTATGTTGATCTTCGGTCTTAATTCAGATTTTATTGTATCCAAAAAAAACCATCCATTAGGGAGAGCATTTCATGACCTGCGGTTGCATCCACAAGAGCATCTATGTTTAGCAATAGGAATGAATCCTTTGGTGTTGCCCTATTTAAATATCTAAAATCCATGCAGATATGGACTCTCCCATCCTATGGGTACCATGTTCGACACCCACTCAGGGTAGTTGATAGGAACTATGAATACTACATCCAGTAGTTTTTGCAATTCGTTCTTCACCATCAAAGCGATGGTTGGATGTATTTTCCTCAGTTTTTGCTTGAATGGATTCTTCATGGGATCCAATGAAAGGTTGTGAATGACTAAATTTGGATCTATCCTTGGCATGTATTTGTAAGTCCAAGTAAAAATATTTGGCCTCTATTTGAGGAGAGGAATTATGATGGCTTGTTCCTTTGGAGATAGAATTTCTCTGAGCTTGACTTTCCTTGGTTGGGTAGGATCATCACTGATGTCTACCTTGAAAGTTACTTCTATAGCCATATGTGACCCATCCTCTAGCTGATGAGGTATGGGTATCAAATGAATGTCATCGGTAGGATTCATAGGACCTACTAACTCAGGTTCCAAACCAACATGGAAGATGTCATACATACAACCTGATGCAAAATAGAACAATTGTAACGTCTCTTCATTGGGAAAGAGGTCTTCTAGATCTATGGGTGAATTAGCATGATCCCAATCAATAGCCTCTATATCAAGATGCAATGATATAGCAAGATCTATTGGATTATGAAGTGGAGTGGTCAAATCAATGGATATCATGTTGATGGATGAAATGAAGTCTCTAGGACCACATGGGTGCAATCTTGTCTTAGGGGTTTCCCTTCCATACTCACGATGAGGTTCTGGAGGGATGGGAATTTTTGGATCTGGACCATGAGAAGGGTGGACAATAGGATCATTTAGCTCTAATTGCTCTTTGAATGTAGGCAGAGGGGGATTGACCATCCGATGAATGGTAGCTAGGTCAACAGGTCTCTCCAAAAATCAGATATGAGGGTCTATGGCACAGAATACCACATCTCTCTTTACTAGCTCGTTGACTTGCTACAAGTGGTGAGGTCCAAGATAAGCCATCTCGGTCTCATACTCAAAGTCATCATCACTTATCTAGAAATTGCTAGTATTGGTATGCATCCCTAATACAAGGGTCTCATGTCTTGGCCCCAAGTAGGACATCTTAGTTTCATCTTCATATTCTTCATCACTTATGAAGAATCCATTTACATTTATCTCTTGCCCCAAAGTTAGGGGTTGATGGCTTAGGCCTAAGTAAGATCTTTCTATTGAGTCTTCTAATTCATTGTCACTTTCATCTGATGTATATCCACTCTCATTGTGGATGGACCATGTGAATATTTACAAATAGCAAGGCCCTTGATAGGCCAAACCAAGTTATGCTTCATCATCACTTGCTTCATATCCATTATCCTCATCCCATGAGTTGTACCCTATTGGGGTGGAATAAATTGAGGTGTTTAGATGATAAGTTTTTGGAGGTAGTATGTTTACCGTGGCCACTTGTATGTTGCTCAAATTTACTATTCTTAAGGGGTGATAAGGAATGAAATAAATGTCTTCTCCTAATCCTATGCTTAATATTTCCAATGCTACTACAAGAGAGTCATCTTGACCTCTGCTATAATAACCTAAGCCAAATCTATTAGAGGGAAGCTAATATAGTTGCTCGTATGGCAGTTTATGCCCCTGATCATATACGCCAAGGCCATAGCCATGCCAATGGAAATGCTTAAAGTATCTTATATTAAACTCAATATTAGAGAGGTAATGAACATTGACTGTGAATAATTCATCACCATCATCTTCTATATCTGAAGACTTATGAGTGCAGTCTAGGTTGACATAGACAAAACTGGTTTGGTTGGATGGGATTCCAAGTGGAACCACTGTTCCTACTGGCGGCCTCAAGTATTTAGGCATCCCTATGTCTTGTGTAGACTCAATGATAGGTGTAAAGGTAATGTTCTACACAAGGTACTCCCCTATGCTTGTGCTTGCCAAGTGTATTGATGCATGCAACATGGATGACCCCATGGATGATACTGGGGAAGCAGGGTGATAATCACTATCTTCATCTTGATCTTGAGGATCTTCCTCTTCCATAGGACTCATTATTTTAGCAATGACTATAGTTGGAACTTATTTTGTCCTATCTTCCTTAAATAAGGGTGCCTTTAGCTTCTGATTGTCTTTTGGTTTTGACGTTGATGGTTCTTTAGAAGAATTGACTATCTTGAGTGCATCAAGAGGTGTTGATGTGCATGGATATTTTATTACCCCTTTGTCTTCGTTATCCACTTGTGTGGTTGGGTATGAAGGTTCCATGTATAGTTGAGTAGAAGGGATTACAAATTATCCTAGAATGTCCACATGATTGACGTATTTAAAAGGCTCTTCATCGACTAGAACCACATAGACTTTGTTCTCGTGCACATACTTGACACATTGGTGCAAGATCAAAGGTACACACTTCATGGCCCTTATCCAAGGGTGCCCTAAGAGGATGTTATATTGCATAGCTCCTTATAAGACATGACACATCATGGGGATGGTCTTGTGCCCCACCTTGATGGGTAGGACTATCGTTCCCATAGTATTACATAAAGCATCATTAAAAGCTCTCAATGTGTAAGCTCCTGGAATGATATTAGAATTGGGGATCTTGAGGTGCTCCATTGCAGTTGTTGTGATGATTTTTATTGATGAACATGTATCAACCAAAACCCTCTTGAAAGGTAAGTCATTGATGACCGCTACAATGTTTAGCAGAGGGTCTGGTAAGGCAGTAGGAACTGTATTAATCTCATGATCATAGAATCAGATTACAGGTTCCTGGTATTCTTGTACTTGTCCCAAAAAGTGTATGAATACATTTGCATCTTGTGGTTGGAGCTCAATAATTCTTAAAATCTCCATTAGAGTCTCCATTTACTTTGGGGACTATTGCATGAGCTCATAGATGGATAACTTAGTTGGAGTTGTCTATAAGTTTTTCTCTAATCTACTCTAAATAGTTACCACATGTCTTGGTGGTGGACCTGGAAGGTTGTATTGCCTTTGCCTAGGAGTGGTTGGGATGTTCATGGGAGCTATAGGTGGTTGCGGTTGACCATAACACCTAGTCCTTGTTGCTATGTTAACAATATCAACCATCCCAATGCATCCGTGGGTAGGTATGTCAACTTGAACCTGATTGACTTGGGCCCCTTACTCTCGAGGGGCCTCATGATTGGGCAATGGTTTTCTGTATATGCCCATGTATCTATTATCGAGAGCTAGTGGGTTGTCAACTTTGAGTTCTCCCACCTCAATCATGTTTTGCACTTGATTCTTAAACCCAATGCAAGCCTCAATATCATGCCCTAGTATCCTGTGATAAGGACAAAATTTATCTTTCCTATATCCTTTTGGTTTAGGATGGTTGGGATCTATAAGAGGTATATCAGGAAATATGATCCTCCTAGCCTTGCTCAAATTATTAAATATTGATTACATTGATTCTATTAGAGGTGTGAAATAATGAGGCGACTTGCATTCTTGGTTTCTTCCCTGATTGTTCTTTTGGTCGTAGTTGGCTGGTGGGGGATGTTCTTGATAGTTCTGGGGTTGTTGTACACCTGCATCCTTGGGTGTATCCAATATAACTTGATTGAATAGAGCAGGATTACACTACTTCTGCTTATACTTGTCACTCTTACCATTATTGTTCCACTCCTTTTTGTTTCAAAATTTTAAGCTTGATGAACTTGGCCTATACCAAAGCTTCTTCAAATGAAGGGTACTGTTGGATTTGTAGAAAGAGGGAGATATGTTTAGAACAATTTTTTATGAACATGTGAATGATCACTTCTATGGGAACCAAAAATGATAATTTTACCATGAATTTTATCCATCTATTACCATAATCCATTACTGGCTCATCATCATACTATTTCAAGTTGGCCATGTCTGAAAGGTTCACCTTATTCTTAGCACGAAAAGAGAAATGCTTTAAGAATATGTTTACTAGTTGTTCAAAGTTGGTTATGCTATGCTTAGGTAGTTGATTGAACCATTGAGTGGCAACACCTAAAAATGTCATTATGAATATTCTTAGCATAAGAGTGTTATTGTCTTCAAGATGAAAACAAACATTGATAATGTTGGTGACATGTTCTTGTGCATCTTCTTCACCTTTAAACTTCTCTAACCTAGGAATCTCAAAGTTCTTAGGATATGGAGGGCTAGGGATTGATGGGCACAATGGTTGGTTGTGTATTTTTCTCAATGTTGGTGAGTTCCTAGCTGCCTCTTGTTTCTCAAAGATTTTCATCTTTTCAGCAAGCTCTTGAAATGCTTTTGATGCATGGATTTCCTCCTCTTGTAAGCCTATTCACATTGGCAATGGAGGTAACTCTCTATCCATTTGATTTATTTCACTTTCCTCCCCCCTACGAGGGGACCCAGGATTATGATCCTAGTTTGTTATGTTTACCATTTCCCCATTATTTGGATTTCATTCATGATTTGGTGGGGGATTTAATTGTGGGATATCTTGTCTAGTGTGCCTCTCCTTAGGTGAGTCAGTGCATCTTGTTATTTGTTGGTCACCACCATTTTTCTATAAATTTTTAAGAGCTAACCACTCGACCTGCTCTCTTAAGTGCTTCTCATGTTGGCACAAGAGTATTTCTCTTGGTTTCTCTTGTTTGAGAGCTTCTACTAGCTCTTTCTCCTTACGTAATGCATTTTCTAACCACATCATTCGATCAGTTTGTTTTGTCATACAAGACTCATGTTTATCTGACTTTGTTCTTGTTGTCTTGACTCACAGATTCCTCGAGGGGGTTCTGTTGTATCTATACTCTTGCTAGTTAATGTGACTTGTTCAATGTACTATTGAGTATCCCTATGATCAAACTCCATGCATCTTCTATGGGGTCGCTCTGAGGTACCCCCATACTGGAATGTGTGTTTAGAAGTCACAGTTCATGAACTTCCAGATACAAAGTTCTTAGTAGCTACAATTCTTTGAGTGGGAAATTTATCTAACCCATATAGTTGTCTTGTTTTCCATGGTCGGTCTCGTGGGGTGCCATTTACTCCTATGAAGTCATAGTATATGGGAATATTTCCTTTTGTGTGAAGGGTTTCTTCTATATGATTCCCATGACTAGATGTAGCTCTAGTTTCCTGCCCTTCAGTGGGAATACTTGTTTCATATGTTTCTTGTGAGTCCTAATATGTTACAATTCTTGTTTGCCTTCTTGATGAAGAGGGCTTGGTGGTAACATGTTTTCTCCATGTGGATGGATATGTATCAGTCTCGTCATCCCTATGTGAAGAATGGATTTTAGAACCTTATTTATGTCCATATGAGGAGGAAGCCCTTGAAGCTTCCTCATGTATTTGAGATGTTTCAATGTGTTTAGAGGAGGCCCTTGAGGTCTCCTCATGTCTCCTTGATAAGAATGACTGTGAAGCCTCTTTTTGTTTATGTGAATTTGTTCCATTATGTGGTTCCTTACTTTGGGTTTCTCGAGGAGATCCCTAAGGGTTGAGTTATCACCCCTTAGGCTCATTGAGCTATGTATCACAATCTTACAGGTAGGTCATTCAATGTTACTATGACGTTACCTATGGGAATGAATTGCTTTTGTCTCTCCCTCGATATCAGACCGAGGGTGCTTACTTCTTGCTTTGACCATGTTGTTTTATGACTTGATATTTTGAGTTGCAATTTAGAAATGACCACATAATACCAAATAAATGTTTATCTTGATTACCGATTCAAGTGTACCCTAACTGTTCGATGTGTTTTTATGTGTTGTTCTCTTGATTTATTTGCTCTTGTTCTTGGATTAAGAATGAGAAGACTCATCCATAGTGACAATCAAGTACACTTGTGCCAAAAATGATTTTCTCAAAAGAAGATAGGGTACACCACTGAAGACCCAATTGAGGGTTTGCCTAGCTCTTCAACTTTGAACCAATAATTTTTCCAACAGTGGGAGACAGTTTGAACACATGTAACTTAGTATCACTATAAGTAAGTTTCTCAATCTATTTTTAGGAAACTCTAGGGGGTAAACCAGTGGAAGGAGATGAATTCCAATGTCACTGGACTGAATTGAAGGTTGGTGATGAAATCCAACTCTCCAATGTTTAAATGAGACATGTGTGTGTGGTGTTCATTTTAAGCTTGCATAACATAAAGTGCATCATATAGCAGAAATGAATATTTCCTATATGCCTAAGTGCAAAAATACATTTCAATATTCAGAAATATGTATGAACTATTATGATTTGTATGAGTGCACTTTATTTTGTGCAACTATGGCCTCTAGCAGGGCCTCAAAGCAAGCAAACAACATACAATGTCTAGCATGTTGGATTCTAGGGCAAAATTTTTAGGCATAAGTCGTTGTTCCTAGCAACGCCTAGTGGAAAATTTAAAAGATCTAAGATATGTGAAATGCTTAATTATTTCTTCTTTTATTATTTTATTTTCCAAACATAAATGTGCTTTAAGTTCTCTATTTTAGGCATATAAAAGTAGATAGAAAGCTATAAAATATCATAGAAGCTACACCAACCTTTGATACAGCTTAGAGAGTCGATGTTTTGACCTCTACTACACTCTAGTTCTAGCTACCGTTGACCAGAGCAGCTGGTTCTTGGAAGCTATAGCTCAAAGTGACTAAGCTCTGTTGGCCACTGTAGCTCAGAGCGGCTAGACCTGCACACAAAAATAAGTTAGTATTCTGGCAAAAAATGAAAAATTAGTGGTGGTACCACCATGATCACCATCTATAGCCACCCCGAGAACACACGCATCGGTCCCTTTTCTAAACCCTACTTGCAATGCTATTTAAAATACCAAAGATAAAATGGAAAGATAAGAGGAAAAAGCATATAACACAAAATAACAAAATACGGATCTCTTTATTGATATTGAAGCTCGGTTACATGTCGGTCCTTCTTAGGGATACCCATTTTGATACTATAAATTACAAATAGGCAAGGAGTGCCCCTTCTATGAAGATGTGGTGCGCTTATAAAAGCTTATCGATTCTGCACACAAAAATGTATAAGGGCTTACAGATGTCTCCTCCTAGAGGGATCCCTTTTGCTCTCGTATGTTGCAATCTTTGTCTGATGTACCTATGGCCCTGAAAGCAATGAAACAACAACACACATTTAGGTGTTCGAGATTGCCTCCTTGGATGAGGCTTTTAGTAATCAAAGAGTGTAATAGAAATATGATAAAACTATGCCATAAAATCATACAAATCTATGCTAATGATGTGAAAACATAAAGAAATAGAATAAAAGATGCTATTTCTAAAACCTAAGCTAAGCCTGCGGGCCACTATCCAAGACAGTGACTGCTAAGGTAAACCTTGCTCTCTTTAACCCAAAGCTATGGGTCAAAGTTTGTATTTGATGTCAAAATAGTAGGTGTTATGCTCTTCAATCCTTCAGAGCTTTTTCGTGTACATGATCTCAAAGAGAACTCTCCAAGTATCGAAAGCTCTCCTCAAAAATATGTCTCTCTCTCTAATTCTCTCTCATATGTCCCTTTTGGTGCTCTTAGGCTTGAACCTTTTATAGTGTGAAACCCTAGGTCTATGTCCAAGCCCTAGGAATGAATTTTTCATGCGTAGTGCAAGTTAGCATGAGAAGATTTTGTCCATTGTCTATGTTTGAAGGCCAGTTAACTAAAATCTAATTGCCCACTTGAGTCTTCTATGTGAAATGGTTGTTAGCATGAGAATCTTTTATCCTTTTTTTATGCTTGGAGGTCAGTTAACATAAGTCTAAATGCAAACTCAAACCTCCCATGTGAACTGGTCATGAAAAGGAATGCAAAGTCACTCCCACTCACCTTTATTGCATGCAGACTGCCACTTATGCTTGTTATTAAGAATTTTTGTCGATAAACCACTTTTTATGGCTTAGTCGCTATCGTCTGTAGTGGCTAATATTTGGTCATTGTTGTCTACAACAGCTAAGGTTTGGCTGCTCTAGGCTTAAGTGGCTAGGATCTGGCAACTCTTGTATTTAACGACTAGACTTGGATGGATTGAAAAGGCACCAAATGAGTGGTGAGAACCACTTTTGATGCTTGGAAAGTCCAAGATTATGTCTTATGATCTTATGAGTGTGTCTATGTGAGTAGCTACACTAAGCATGACACAATTTGGGTGTCTACAATCACATGGTGGCTTAGAGTTGTAGAGAGGGGCTAGAGAATTTATTATTAATTTATGCATTTTTATAAATTTTTATTGTGCAAGAAGGTGGGTTTTTATTTATTTATTATTCCTTATTATTATTATTATTGGGTTTTGGGTATTTATGTGGGATATTGGTGGAGATGAAATTGAAGAGGGCATAGGAGAAATGAAAGGAATTAAATGAATTTAAGAGGGAATTAGAAGAATTGAAAGGATTTGGGGCTTTTGGTTGATTTTGAGGATTTTGCACAATTAATAAAAATGACTTTAGGTGATTACAAAATTGACACATTTTGGGTATCTACAATACCATTTTTAGATTTTGTACTATAGGATGTTATGAATGTTCTATGATTATCAACCAATCTCATTTCAGTTACTAAATTGGTTGAAAGTAGAAGATCAATTGAATGTTTGAATATATTACATTATTTGGTACATGACAATGTACCACCATGGGTACATCTATAAATTAGGAAAGAGTGTCTTAGATTAGGATGAAAGCATTTAATTTATGCAATGTAATAAATGCACAAGTGTGTAATGATATTTTGGCAATGTAAATTTGCATAGATGTCCCTATGTACATGTGTCATTAGAATAGGAATATGAAGAGTCATAGGAAGAGTAAGGTCCAAGAAACACATTATGAAGAGTCACATTCCATCCTATACATGGATGTGCAATTGTAATATAATAGCATCCTAAGAGAAGATCAAGATATGGGACATCACCCATGGAGCAATGGAAGGTGATGTAATATGATGTATTTGAGGTATTTTAATCAATAAAAGTTTATTATATTTTTTAGCATTAGCCATTAGAAATATTGAGTTATTTCATATTCTAAATATAATATTATTTGCTTAGCATTATTATTTCCTTCATATTGAATTGAGTATTATTGATTTAGTGGCCATATTATTGAGATATTATTCATTTAAATATTATTTTGGTATTAGAGCCATGGTAGATCTAGCCACAATAGGTCTATATAGGAATTGATATAGCCACTAAATAGTTTTCATCATTCATCACCATTGCTAGGTTTTTGCAAAATAGATGCACCTTTGGACCCGCAACTTGCAAAAGTTGTTGGATTTGAGATTGTTTGATAGAAGTTATTTTATATATTGGAAGGAAGGAAATTTCTACTGGTTAAGAAGAGACTAGTAAATATAAAGGAAATTACCTCTAATAAGAGAAACTAGAGAAGATAAAGGAAATTACCTCTGGAAAGAGAAATCGGACATAAAATTACCTCTAGAAAGAGAATCCATAAAAGATAAAATAAAATTACCTCTGGAAAAGAAAACTAGAGAAGATAGCATTTCTTACTAGGTTGAAAGAAAACTAGTGAAAGTTAAGGATTTACCTATTCCAAGAGCAAAATTGGAATAGAAGAAAATTTATAGATCTTGAAGATAGACATTGATATTGAATATTTAGAGACCCTTAAAAGAGGTCCTATTGATAGAATTGATTGATTTAGAGAATATATATTCTAGATTATTGATTTTCTAGAATCTTTCCACAAGGTTGAAGGAACACCTATGAAGACTAGGATTCAACATTGATTTGATTCCACTAATTATACCTAGTGAAGATTATTATTTCTAGAAATTTGAATATATTATTGTTGCTTAAGTTCTATTACAGAAAATAGACATTGAAGGAGGTCCAAGAAGAATACCCCAATTGAATATTGAGAAGAACCAAGGAGAGATTCTCATTGTAAGACTTCTGATTGAAGAGACCCTAAGAGAGGTCATATTGAAGAACTTCCAAGATTGGAATATTGAAGATTGAATATAGAAGGACTATTGAAAGTCCTATTGTAGATTGAAGTAGTATATTAAATATTGAAGATAGAAGCACTATTGAAAGTACTATTACAGATTGAAGTAGCAGATTAGATATTGAAGATAGGACTATTGAAAGTCCTATTGTAGATTGAATACTGAAGATTGAAGATTGAAGAAGGACTACTAAAAGTCCTATTATAGATTTTGGAGATCCAGAAAGAGATCTCATTGAAGAATTTCCCATAGTGGAAAATTGAAGAAACCAAAATAAGGTTTCATTGAAAATAGATTTGAATGCTGCAAAATTAGAAGACCCAAGTATAGAGGTCTAAAGAAGATTTTGAATAAAAAAGAAGGCTACAAAAAAGCCTTATTGTAGAATTTGTAGCAACTATCATTGAATGATATTTGAAGCAGAGTTCATGGCAGAATATTGCAAGTAGAAAGATTCACTCACCAAAAGAAATTGGGATAATTTTCACCATCCAACAACAAACCCACAAGGAAAAAGGATTTGGAAAGAAGTTTGTCAAATTTGAAGAAGATTTTGAAGAACTCAAGACATTCATATTATTGAGAGAGAAGACAGATATAGAGGTCAAATTTGAAGATAGAATTCAGCAAGAAGTTAGAAGAAAGAAATAAGATTGCATAGGCCACAAATTTGAGAAATTTGAAGATAGCCACACAAGTTTTGTAGGCTAATTTGTAAAAGCACAAGTTGTTGATTTTTAGAAGAAAAGTTGAAAGTAAAAGGACTGCAAAAAGTAGAAGCAGAGAGTTGTAGATTGAAAAGCTTTGGAGAAGCTTTCAAGGAAAATTTGGACATCCAAATAAGAGAAGGCTTGATGGAAAAAAGAGTAGCATGATGAGCATCAGAAATGCTCATATTTTGTATACATTTTTTTCATTATTATGCGGTTGTATAATAAGGATTCCATATGTTTATGAATGATTATATAATTATTTGATGAAATTATGCGTGTTATCTAATTTGTGTGTTTTCAATGTGTTTTTATGAAATTTTAGTTGATTTAATTAGATTTGGATCAGTCGAGGTCTTTTCATGGACCTGGCACTTTGTTTCTTTCAAAATCAATGCAGAGAAGGTAGGCGCCTTCCTCTTCCAGGAAGGCACCAAGTGTAAGTAGGCACCTTCCTCTTCCAGGAAGGTGCCAAGAATAAGTAGGAACCATCCTATTCCAGGGAGGTGCCAAGTGTAAGTAGGCACCTTCCCCTTCCAGGAAGGCACCAAGGAAAGACAAGAGCCTTCCTCTCCCAGGAAGGTGCCAATAGAAGGCCAGCGCCTTCCTCTTCCAGGAAGGTGCCAAAGGAAAATAAGCACCTTCCTCTCATAAGGAAGGCATCGATAGGAAGGTGCCACTAGAAGGAAAGCACCTTCCTCTCATAAGGAAGGCACCGACAGGAAGGTGTCACTAGAAGGCAAGCACCTTCCTCTCAATAAGGAAGGTACCGACAAGAAGGTGCCACTAGAAGGAAAGTGCCTTCCTCTCACATGAAGGCACCAATAGAAGATAAGCGCCTTCCTCTTCCATGAAGGCACCAATGGCAGTAAGGCACCTTCCACATAGATAAGGTGCCCGACATACTTAGGCACCTTCCTCATAGGGAAGGTGCCCCTGTTCTTTGCTTGTTGACCAAACAAGCATGACGTGGACAACAAAGACTGGTGTAGTCCCAACTCTACATCATGTAGAGTTAAATTAGGGATCGCACCAATGTATGAGAACGTACTACCAATGCCAGATGAAGCACAAACCAATAAGTGAACACACCACTATTAGAAATGAATTCTAGTTTTAGCATATGCCGATCACATTTACCATACTATATTAGTTTAGTCTGGAATGAATCGATTGTTATAACTTATTTGTAACACAAGATATGTAGGTGTGCTATATAAACACACACAAACCTCTCTGAGGATATATAGAATAATTTAGTAAATGTAGAGAGATATACGGAAGAAGCATTGTAATAATTTGATAATTATAATACAGTTCTAAGAGTTTCTAAGTGCGTGTTCAGCTAGGAGGAAGCTGCTGGAGCCTGAGACCACTCCAAGCTAGTATTTCTTCCCCTATTTTTCTTGTATTTTCTAGATTATTTTACCACTTTTATAAGATTGTTTATCACATTGTTATTTCTAGTATTACAATAGGTTTATTTCCAGGAATACGTGAATATTTCCTTTCTATAGATTTAATTGTTTTTACGTAAATTATTGAGGAGTGTATGAATGATTGATGACCGTTGAAACACCCCCCAATAGTAGAACTAGCGGACTCATCTCAAGTGGTATTGTAAGCAATCTTGTTCAAGACCCTTTGCAAGTTTACAAAGCTCCTTGGGTTGATAAATTAAATGCACGAGCATGTGAAAAAAGTAGGAAAGAAGTTAACCTTGTTTTTCTCGTAACATTTTGGAACCATTGCTGGGGAAGCGTCTCAACTAGATTATTTACAATACCTGGAAACCTTTCATATGACCTTGTATGAGTTCTTCGAGAAGAAGAGAACCTGACAGTCGATTTAAAAAAACCAATCCACCAGAACCTGAGTTATTCAAACGTTCTAAATTTGAATTAGACTCACCCGACCCACCACCAAAAATCCATTGGAGTGAGGATCCACACTTTGTACAAAGTGCCTCCTCATCCCATCAACTTGGGGAAGAACGAATCATCATAAATCCCCTGTTTAATAGGACACCCTTAGAGGAAGCCCTGTTGTGGAAAGTTATAGAATATTGGATGATAACACCATACAACCTTAGAGCCTTGACTTAGAAAGTCTTAAATGATCGTAAGGCCATAAATACTGCATTAGAGACCGCATTTCCTAAAAAAATGGTTGACAACGAAGAAGTCTCATCTGGCTTTAGTTTCCTGATTGATGAAGGAGTAGGAGATACCAAAATGAAAAACATATCCCTTGATCACATATCGACCTTTAGAGGATACCCAACTAAGGACCTTGACCTATTTTTATTTAAGTTTGATGTCTTATGTAGGTCTGTGGACTACAAATCTGATACGTAGAAGCTGAAACTCTTTCCTTCCACATTGGACGATGCAGCTCTACATTGGTTCATCAGTATGGGAGATAGACACATTGCCACTTGGGATCAAATGAAGAAGATCTTTTTGTAAACACAAAAATAGAACCAATCCGATTATGTGACTATAAGCACTGACTGAATTGGTATACATACCCCCTAGGGCAGCCTCCAGAGGTTAAACAATGGTCCTAACCACTCCCAAATCAGTTTTGAAAGGTCAGAGGTCAGTTTTGCATCTTTTAAGCACTTTTATCCCTATTCATACCACCCTAGGATGATTATAATCCTATTCGTTCCAACCCGGGATGATTAGCAACAATCGCTCCAGGGTGGGATGATTAGCAGGTTTGACTGGCAAAAAGTCAAACCTTGACAAATGGCAGCCCAAATCCACCACCTAACTTCACCTTCAAGGCATGCAATTGTGAGGGAATGTTTCAAATCAGAGAGAGAGCCTGCCCTGATCATGGAGGCCTCAATCAATGAGCCCCTAATCAGGGAAGAATCTTCTCTCCCCCAAAAAAAAGCATAATGAGCCAAGTGGTGCCCTCGCATGCACATTCAAAGGAGACCCTTAGGTCTATAAAAAGGTGAGCTTCCTCACCCAAAAAAGGAGAATAGAGCTAGAGCATTTGGAGCAATGAAATTCTGCTGAACTATACCCCCATTCCTCTTTGTGCTTCCTACATCCCTAATTTCTCTTTTGGAAGAGAGGTTGTCGGGTGAACACTAGGAACGTAATCCATATCCAAAACCCAAGAAATCGGCCACAATCCCACCCCAAACTCATTGAAACAACCCCCTAGGAGGTTTTTGACCCATACCACTTGGATTGGTGTCAAAAATAGGCCCTAAGCGGTGGGCATCCCACCCCTAGGTGCCCCCCAAACTATTGTAGTCCTAATCGCCCCACCCCAGAGTGATTAGAAATTTGTGCATGATTTTTTTACTTTTATTTTTGAAATATGTCCTAGATGATATCCTAATGCCTCTATTAAAGTTTCATTGCATTCTAACATGATTTGACTGTAGTTTTATTATTTTATGTGTTAACTAGCTCGCAGGGTGCCCCTGTCATGTACAAGAAAATATGGATAGGATGTGCAAATTTTGAGCATATGGGTAGTCTTATAATGGCATATAATGCCTAACCCATGAGTTGAAAGTTATTTGGATAAGCATAGGCAGGAAATTGGAGCGCTCACTTTGGAGAGGCCCTCGACGGGCAAACAAGCATAACTGGGCCGTTCGACGCCGCTTCGACGCAAAATCAGGTGATACCAATTCTAGAAATTGTCCTTTTCATTTCCATATCATTTTGTAATTGATTTATCAACCTTATCACTGATATCCCACAAACGCCCGCTGGAGGCCTTGCGGATTGTATGTATTTTTGGATACGCACATGCTATTAACGATTTGTTGTCTTTCTATGTGTAGGATCTCACTGCCAGGAATACTAGAGGGGTAGAAAGGAACAAGGAATACACAAACACAAGTAGTGAAAACTTTTAGCCCACCATATTTGAATGTGGGCATGCAAAAGATGCTAGAAGCGTACCATCCGATCTTGGAAGCGCGGCTTCCTTCGAGCATCCATTGATGTAACAAATTGTATCAAACTTTCTAAGCCCTAGAAGGGGGATGTATTGTAATAATATTAAAAGCAATATCAATAAATGAGGCCCCACTTTTGTTTTGCTCACATCTCGTTTATGCATCATTCCCTTCATGCATTGCTCTTCGCTTTCGTAGGACTTAGCATATGTATCCATTTTTGTTTGCATCATATTGGTACGTTGTCATTATACATTTATTTTAGTGGAAATCATGATGGGAACTTGTCCCCTACTGTTAAATATCAAGTTTTTGATCCAAATTTTGTGGTTTTTCTTTGCAGGTGTTATTCATTCGGGCACTGGACTGCTACCCATGCCACCTCGAGATGAATACGTATTCATCCCACCCAGTGACGAATGTAGACCTGCTATTCATCCCACCCCAGGAAAATTAGAGCTCTGTGCATTTTTTGAGTAGAAACTCAGAGGCATCTAGTTTAGACAAAGAAGAGGTAGGCCTTCTAAACATCCTCTATGTTTTTCTACTTTCTGTTTATGCAATTTTCTATTTTCTTTGCTTTATTTTCAGACACTTGCATAGAAAGGTTAAGTAGTTTGTTCTCCTTTATTGCAATAAAAAAAAAGGATAAAAACATAGAGTAAATTAAATGGAAGGAACTTGATTAGGAATGCATTTTTCTCTAGTTTTCTTGCATGATACTTGCACAAATGACAAGTCCTCATTATAGGTTTCAGTTCTAGTTAGGTTTTGTGATTTCCTTTTTGCTACTAATTGTCTCTAAAAGATAAAATGTACTTTAAAGCATTGCATTAGTGAAAATCATCTTTTGCTGTATGTTTTATTTCTTTACACAATTAAAAGGAACCACACACACCACCTAATAAAGTTAACATCAAGGAGTTGGTCTTAATACCCCAAAATTTGATAAAGACCAACGGTGGATTTCATCACCACCTTGGCTTGGATTTTGCATACATATACCCTGATCGCGACTTTTGCTAGACGTAAATCTTGATGAATGCTGACCAAGTGTAGTGAGGGTGATTCCTCGTGCATGAGGATAAGTCTTATATGGTAGGTGTCAAAAATAGAGCAATCCCCCTTCCATACCGCCTATGTTCCACTTACTATTCTACTCTCATGTACCAATAGTTTCCCTCACGTAAGGGCGGGTATATTGAGAGGTTTGGTATAACAGCCTGGAAATGGTATATTGAAGGGGCAACCATTTTGGAGATAAAAGAACCCTCATTATGCATGTATAACAAAGTTTTCTTTACAATATTTACATAACAAAAATCAAACACACTGAACCAGATCTAGGACACACATTTAATATGTAAACAAGATAATCATTTCTTTGTTTGTGTGGCATCCTTTTGTTTGATATAGCATAAAAATTGTAAAGGAGATAAAAATATACGTATATTTTTAGAAAAACCACCACCATGGTGTATACCCATAGCCAATCCCAATCATTGGAAGAAGCTGCAAAAAGTATGCAAGGAGGCACAAGTCACCTCCGTTATAGCCCCAAGGACTTGGTTATACCACCTTGGCAGCCTGACCCACAACATAGTCCACACTATGCCACTACAAAAAATGACTATAGAGGCACCCCTTTGAGGGGCACTCCCATGCAAAATAGACCCTCTCAAGAGGAGTACACACATGGGAAGGTCCCCTTAGACACTCATTATGAGTGGCCACTACACGATGAAGCACTAGAGTAGCATAGGGTTCATAAGGAGGGGCCACTTGACTATATCATTCCCCCTCCACCCCTCACTACTATTAGAACTAATAGGCCAAATTTAGAGTGCAAGGCACTTCAGATAGGGCGAGCCAACTTTGCCCATCCATTTCACATGTACGAAAGGGAGCACAAGGAAAACTAGTATATTCCTCAAGAGCAATACATCGTGCGGGAGCAATGCGCCTTTGCACTTGCTGATTATCAAGATCACCTATTAAGGCCAGAGCCTTGGGTGAATGCCACTAACCTCGATAGAGGAAAGTGACCCATAGAGATATCAGATCACCATGACCAAGATAGATGTGTAGGAGAGGCATCTAGGCCTCCTAGACCTAGGACGATGGAACAAATCGACTTGGCATTTGCCAAACATGTCGCCTGCCAAGCGCAAATCATATATCTTAGGCAAGATCAACAATAGTTATAACAATTCTATCATCTTAACAAAGAGTGCATTCAGTTCCAGATAGATGAGTTGCTCTAGAACACTATGCATGAGAGGATTCCAACCCCTTGTATGCATAAGATAGAAATTTATGAGAGGCACAACCCCTTAGTATGAGACAGGTATCCACGACCTTATCAAGCATTGCCTCCAAGACCTCCTAGACCTGAGAGGGAGGCCACTCCTAGAACCAATGATGGGCATCTTCCTCGGGAACCCGTCCATGTTTATAGGTCACACCCAAAAACTCCTCAAGAGGCCTATGAGGAATTTGAGTGAGAAGAAGAGCGGGCTGAAATGCCCTACCAATGAAGGGGGGGCGCTATCCGGCTACCCCTCCATAGGCCTCAAGTTCCTCGCAATTCACAATGGGAACAAACCAAAGAAGAGGAAATCAAATCCTTTGATGCATACAAAGCATTGCTAGAGCACTTAGAGTCTATGGAGACCAAGACTTCAAGGCCCCAAAAGCCCACCTTACGCCAACTCCACAGTCACCCCGTGCATCCTTTAGTTTCGGCACCCCCATACCCCAACCACTTAAAAATGCCTCAATTGGAAATTTTTAGAGGGGATGAGGATGCCCAAGAGCAAGCAACAAGGTTCCTAAGTCAATGCTTTTGCATTAAATATAATTATGCATTGCTTCTTAGAACGTTTATAACCACGTTCGCAAGCCCTGCCTCGGATTGGTTTACCTAGTTTTCGAAGCATAGCATCAATAATCTAGACCAACTAGTGGATGCATTCCTTGAACATTTTGACTTCAACACCAAGAAGAAGGCATCCTTAAGTGACCTAGCTAGCCTTAAGCAGTATGATGATGAGACAATAGCCGCTTATGGAAATCGGTGGAGGACATTGCTTTCAAAGCTACCTTACCTCCCTCCCATGGCCGACATGACTCAAATGTTTTCAAAGAGTTACTTAAGGTCGATCTCCATGCTATTGTAGTTGCAATAATATGCCACCCTCGAAGAAACCTTGGTGCAAGCTAGGATAATTGAGGAGATCAAAATACAAGATGACAAGATTGCCAAGCCATGCAAGAAAGAGTGGACAAAAAATGCTAAAACTCGGCCCATGCAAACAAAACCCACCATGGTCAATTAGGTTGCCATAACTATACCAAAGCCTACACAAATGACACATCCACCAAAGGATAATTATCAAGAATTTCCTCTTGATAACTATGTAAAGTAAAATCATAAACAAGAGAAAAATCAGCAGCATCGCCCTAGGCGATAATTCACACAATTCACGGAGTCTAGAGACTCCTTGTTTGATTGCTTGTTCATGACAAACCTGATAAAATTTCCAGAAAGTTGACCCATAGACCCCAACATGCCAAAACCCAAGGGCTATAGAGAAGACTTATATTATAGATTTCATTGACAGAAAGGACATGAAATCTCCACTTGTTGGAAATTTAAACACTTAGTGCAGGACTTGATAGACAACAAAACACTCATGGTAGATAGTCCCATAGTGTTGAACAACCAATAGATGGAGGTATTCAAATACCCCATGCCTACCCATGATGCACAGAGAAAGACTTTACAAGTGAATGAGGTAACACAAAACTGCCCCATGCAAGGATACGTAGGGATGATAAGCATCGTGACATAGAACAAAAGATACCCAAACACGACTGCACCCACTGTAGCTATAGGAGATGTTTCGTCAATGTCACAACCTCCACAAAACCCTACGTAATCTCCCCTGCCTAGACCAGTGGCCATGATTCAAACTAAAATTACTCAAAGTTTAAGGACCACATTGGCTAGGCTCTCCATTTATGAGCTCATCCAAAAATCGTCGCCCCATCGGGAGGCTCTGATGGAGATACTCAAAGCCATTGAGCTACAACCCCATGAACCCAATTCTTTCAAAAATTTCATGGTACAAGTGAGACAATGCACAGAACCAATCATAACCTTCAAGGAAGATGAACTGAAACTGGTGACTGGTGATATGGTGGATCCACCCCTGCACGTCATTGCGTGGGTCAACGAGATTCCATTCAAGAGGGTGTTGTTGGACACTGGCTCATCCAACAACATAATCATGACTAAGACATTAAAACACCTTAAGCTGCCAGCATCCCACATTGTGGCATCCACTTACACTCTTTGAGCATTCAACGACGCGTTATGCTCGATGGTTGGCACAATTGTCTTGCCCATCCAAGTAGGAAAAAATACCATTCCTACATTGTGTCACATCCTTGAGGGTGATATGGCCTACAATATCTTGCTAGGATGGCCTTGGATCAGGGACATGAAGTGTGTCCCTTCGATAGCCCATCAATGCCTCAAATACACATACAAAGGGCAAGTACATGTAGTCCCAATAGACTTAGAGCCCTTCAAGTTTTGCAATGCGGTGTAGCTGATGCCATAATTAACCCTTCCATTGACACATTTGGACTTTCAATTGAATCATTCCACTCAGGGTCTGATTCCACCTACATCCCCATTGTTGAGTCCCTCAACTAACCAAATTGGCCCATCTTTGTCATTTGTTCCTTCACCCATGATGCCACCTATGGTGGCCATATCGAAGGACAACAAGAAGAAGCCCCTAGAGGAGGTACCACCATTAGTATCAACCATCTCTATCGAAGAGGTGCCCAACCGAATGGAAGTCGAGACACTTGGTTCACCCAACATGGAGTTGACTCAAGGAGAACTCCCATTCCCTCCCCCTCAACCATCGACGATTACCATTGAGATGGCCAATACAGGCCTGGGGTAGTACCTAGTGTGGAACATTGTGGCAACACCCGCACTTGAATCCATGCAAGACATGGGGACACCATGCCTCCCCATCGAAACTATCGTCCCTTTAGGCTTCCTGCCAAATCAGACCAATTTTGTATATGGGGGCCTTAAGAATGGAATTGAACCCTACATACAAGAGGAAGAGGACGAAGAACCATTTTTTGAGAATGTTGACTATCTGTCCAACCTAGACTTCGCATTGAAATACCTAGACCAATGTAATTGGCATGGATATGGATTGGACAGATACAAAAAAGGAATGCACACTATTTTTCAACAAAGATACCAGATGCAATATGATAAATCAGGAATAGGGTTCAACCACCCTTTGCCCCTCGACATCTTGGTAGAAATCATGCAAGGCCTATGTCTAGGCAACAGGGATGGGTTGGCACAAGATCCATATGCCAATCCCAACACAACACACACATTGGGGGATTATCTCCCATTGTTAACAACGAACCTTGTTGACCTCAACAACCCCTTCCCTTTGATCGAGGAAGGGAAAATTTCAAGAAGTAACCTCCAAGAGAGATATTAACAAGATCAAGGGGGGTCTTCTGAAGATGAGTCAGATTATGAGGTAGTACCTTGGGACCCTCTTGAGTCCGATAGCAATCACTCACAGGTGACACCCATTGACGACTATCAGCAGAACTTCATGACAATGTTTACCTTGAATGTTCCAATCGGACTATTACTACCTCAAAAGAATCTAGCCATCCCATAGAGAGTGAAACAACCCAGAAGGGACCAAATAAACATGCTAAAAAAAAATGAGCCTCCCATGCTTGCCATAAGGCCAAGTGATCCATCGATAGAAGAAGATCCAAATATCTTCTTCGACATCGACTACATGTGTGCTAAATTTTTGGATCTTGTAGAGAGTAAGGATAGTGATCAAGAAATGCCTAGTGGGAGGCTATACTAGCCAGAGGGGCACGTAGTTGTCAAATCCAATGAAGGCCTATGGATATTTGATAGCGACTATGAGGATGAGACTGAGATGGCATATATCAACCATATGAGGCAACAAGAATACCCCATAGACATCGATGATATGTTTGAACATCTAAATATGGGACCAAGGCATAGGTGGTATTTAAACCAAGTACAGTTAAACCAAGTGCTTCATCCAACACTTTGGGCATACAGGAGCACCTCCCACCTAGAGACCCTATAGGGCCATCAGTGCCAAGGGTAGACCCTGTACTTCTATCTACACATAGGGCCTATCCTTTTGTGCCAGTACCCACAAAGCCAGATTCGAGGTACAAGGATCACCAAGAATTTCTAAGTCAACACCCACACAGTAATAGAGACCAAATTCATTCCATTAACATGATCTCCATTGATTTAATTTCCCCCATCTGTAATCCAACCGATTCAACATGACCATTGTATCTCGATCTAGATGCCATAGACTGGGATCACATCGACTCACCACCATCCCCATCAGAGTACTGGCCTTGCGATGAGATGTTTCATTTCACCCCAAGATAGACTTAGGATATCTTCCATGTTGAAGAGGAACCCGACGTTCCCAACATAGATCTAAATTCAGCAAATGATATCCACTTGATCCCAACTCCACACTAGTTGGAGGACGGATCCCACATGTTAGTCGAAGATACGATTGACATAGACATCGGTTCTGATCTAATGAATCCACAAATCATCAAGCTGGGGGTAATTTTATCCCCTAAAGAGCAAGCCGATTACATTTCCCTTCTCAAAGAGAAGAAGGAGGTTTTTGCATGGTCCTACAAAGACATGTCGGGGCTAGAACCATAGCTAGTCATGCATAATCTAACACTTGATTCGATAGTCAAGCCAATCAAGCAAAATCTACGTAAGATGCACCCAAAAATGGCCTTAATGGTCAAATATGAGCTACAAAAGTTGTTGGATGCATAGTTTGTCATCTACGTAGATTACCCACCATGGCTGTCCAACATGGTACCCATCAAAAAGCCTAATGGGAGGATTCACATATGCACTAATTTTTTGAGATTTAAACAAAGCGAGTCCCAAGGATGATTTCCCATTTCCTTGCATTGATGCATTGGTAGACACTACAACAGGTCATGAAATGCTTTCCCTCATGGATGGTTTCTCGAGATACAACCAGATTCGTATCAATCTTTATGATCAACTAAAAATAGCATTCACGATGCCTTGGGGGACATTTTTTTATAAGGTCATGCCATTTGGCCTTAAAAATGTTGGTGCCACTTACCAACGCGCTATGACATACATCTTCCACGATCACATGCATAAAAATTTGGAATATTATATGGATGATTTTTTGGCCAAATCTATTTTGTGCCAAAATCATCTCGATGACTTACGCAAGATCCTTGATCACCTCATCGAACACAAGGTTAGGCTAAACCCCAAGAAGTGTGTATTTGGTGTCACATATAGAAAACTCTTGGGTTTCATAGTCTCAAAGTGAAGCATCGAGGTAGATCCAAATAAATTCAAGGCCATCCTTGAAATTCTTCCCCCAACCACCATCAGGCAGCTCAGAAGCTTACAGGGTAAGGTCGTGTCGATCAAGCACTTCATAGCATAATTATCTGACAAGTGCCAACCCATGAACAAATTATTACACAAGGGGGTAGCATTTAATTGGGATGATGAGTGCCACTCATCCTTCAATGACATCAAACAATACTTGGCTTCACCACTAGTATTGGCACCACCTAGACCAGGAGTGTCATTCTATTTATACATCTGAGCTACTGAGGTGGCACTAGGTACCATGCTAGACCAGAAAAATGAATTACATAAAGAATAGGCTAATTATTATCTTAGCCACACCTTGGTAAGTTATGAACTTAACTATGCATACGTTGAGAAGCTATGCTTGGCGGTGGTATTTGCCACCAAAAAGCTATGCCATTACATGCTGAGCAATACGATGTATGTTGTGTCTAAGGAGAATCCATTGCGGTACATGATGAGTCATACTTATCATAGTAGTCACACAAAAAAATGGATCATGTTGTTGACAGAGTTTGACATCGAATTCATTGGACAAAAGTCCATCAAAGGTCAAGTCATCATCGATCAACTAGCAGAGGCTCCTCTCAAAGATGATCAGCCTTTGACCATAGAGCTACCCGATGATGGGGTCTTCCATGTCTTAGAATTGCCATATTTTGATGAGCTTGAGTCACAAGCCGACATAACCTTATTTTTTGATGATTCTAAATGTGAGCAAAGGGGTGGCACAGGAATTGTGTTTTTCACACCACAAGGGGCTCCAATTCCTTTATCATTTAAACTTGATTTCCTGTGCACCAATAACAATGCTGAATACGAAGCCTTGCTCATAGGTCTTTAGATAGCCATCACCATGAACATCAAATGCTTGAATATATTTGGTGATTTGTTGTTAATTGTCAACCAAGTGAAAGGGGTATTCCAATGCAAATGCCCAGTTCTGCAGGCCTACAAAGCCTTTATGGATAAATTCCTAGCAAATCTTGAATGGTATGACATCGAGGCACTCCCTCGATCAACGAACCATTTTGTGGACACTATGGCCTCCTTGGGGTCACTAATCTCGTAAGACCCTTTTGGTGAGATGACAACCATTCAAGTCAAAACATTATTGCAATCCGCAATGGAGCGTACAAGATCTGACATAACACCAGGAATCCACCTAATCCAGATTGAACCATCTCAAGATAGGTTCTCTCGAATCCATGATAGTATGAATCACACCAACTGGGGGTCTTTGTTCTCTCCAACCCCTCTTAATAGCAACACAACGCTATTTTTACAAGTTCTTTCCCGCTCAGCTTTTGCTAGGGACAAAATTCAAGAGGGATCAACCATTCATACCATCAAGGTTTCTAATCAGTAGGATTGGTACACACCCATAAGAGACTATCTCAAGTTAGGGAGCCTCCCACTTGGATTGTCACACATCACAAAAAGATCATTCAAACAGAAAGCGGCAAAACATGTCTTTCTAGGATATATTTTATACCATCAAAGCTACGAAGGAATCCTCCTCCATTTCTTAGACCAACAGGAGTCCACTTGGGCGATCACTCAAGTGCACAATGGTACATGCAGTGGCCATTTCAATGGTATGGCCATCGCAAAGTGTATTCTTTGCATGGGCTATTATTGGCCATATTTAGAGTGAGATTGTTACACATATGTGCAGAAGTGCATGAAGTGTCAACACCATGCTAAATTGACACATGTACCTTCTTAGGCCTTGCAGCCGATCCAATCAGCTTGGCCGTTTTCATAGTGGGGCTTAGATATCATCGAAAATATCTCCCTTGCATCATCAGGTCATCACATGTTTATCATAACAGCCACAGAGTACTTCACTAAGTGGGTGGAAGCAATTCCGCTTACCTCTACGACTGGGCCCCGCATTGCGGAGTTCATTTTACATAACATCATATATCATTTTGGTATTCCATCCAAGATCATCTCGGATAATGGGACGTAATTTAAGAAAAAATATGTGTGTGCTTTGACAACAAAGTACAAAATTTAGCATAGTTTTTTGACACCCTATTATCAGCAGGCAAATGGGCAAGAGGAGGCATAAAAAAAATGCTAGTTGCCATCCTTAAAAATATGGTCGTAGATAGTCATAAGGATTGGCACATCCAAATACCACTTGCCCTATGGGCTTATGCACTAGCATTCGGATGCCCACTGGGGCAATTCCATTTTTGCTAGTGTATGGCTTTGAGGTAGTCATGCCTCTCAAGTTGGAAATACCCTCCCTATGCATATCAATGCAAGAGTTCATCGATGATGACATTGCATGGAACAACTAGACCAACTTACGTTACTTGATGAACGACGCATCAATGCTCTTGAGCATTTATGTATCTATCAAGAGCGACTTAAGAAAGCATACAACATGAAAGTTCACCTGAGGGAATTTCAGGTTGATGACCTGGTCTTAAAAGAGAACCAACAAAATTCTAACTTGCCGCACCATTTAAGGGACAAGTTCATGGAAAATTGGTTAGGTCCTTATATAATCGATAGTAAAATAGGACCTAGAACATACCGGCTCACATCTCTTGAAGGAATCAAGGAATTAGAACCCTTGAAAATTAGTCATATGAGGCCATTCAACATTTAAAGAGCCATGGCCCACCCCAAAATCTCCAAGGGTTCCTGCAATCACTTGGTCAACCAAAACGTCCCAAAGGTACCTATAATCCCTTTGGTCAAACCAAAAGCTCCAAGGGTTCCCGCAATCACTTGGTCAACTAAACGTCCCAAATATATCTATAATTCCTTTGGTCAAACCAAAAGCTCCAAGGGTTCTCACAATCACTTGGTCAACCTAAAATGCCCCAAAGGTATCTATAATCCCTTTGGTCAAACCAAAAGCTCCAAGGGTTCCTACAATCGCTTGGTCAACCTAAAAAATCCCAAAGGTATCTATAATACCTTTGGTCAAACCAAAAGCTCCAAGGGCTCCCACAATCGCTTGGTCAACCTAAAATGCCCGAGAAAATTTTGATTGGCCACCTAACAGAGCAGCCCAAAGGTAGGAGAGAATTCCTCTATTTTCAAGAGTGAAAGGGAAAGAAGTCCCACAACACCCCCTTGTCATTGACCTAAATATATAGAGCAGGACGAGGGCCAACAACAACAAACAGGACTAGGGGATAAGGATGCACTCCCCGGACCTAAGGAAGAAAGAGAAGAACCTGAGGGGTCGGCATAGGATAGACAAGGGGGTGAAGAAGCACCCTTAGAGATGGTAGCACAGGTCCCCCAGAGGGAATAAAATGCTCCAGGGACCGCAGAGCAGGCCCCTCAGAGTGAGAAGACATCAGCCAGGGAGAAAGGGAAAACCCCTTTTCGAGCCACCACATTTTCTGTAGAGGCCAAATGAAAAGGGCCCAGGATGACTCAGAATAAGGCAAAGGTGACCTTTGTCGAGCCATAAGAAGATGAGTGGGATATTTAGCCATTCGTAGAGAGGCAAAAATAGTTTGAACGACTGCTCAAAGAGATGACAGTAGCTAAGGAGACCAGGAAGGCAACCTCGAGGATGCAGGGGGATGATGGTATCTACATCAATCTAGCAGAGGATAGCCATTTTTGGGAGATTTATGGGTCATCCTAGGGATGGCCCTCCAAGATAAGAAGGTATTTTGAATGATGGGGGGTATATGGCCCCGAATTGGAAGTCGCTGCCATTGCAAAGGAGAACGCATGGCTTACTCCTAAAGCAGCTTGATTGTACAAATCCCAAGTAGTTCATCTCAAGAGGGATCCCAAGTAGTTCATCTCAGGAGGGATAATTCAGATATCCCTCTTGTAGCAGTCAGACATCCGGATGCTGACCTATGGCAAGCTGTAGAAGCTACATTTCAAGTAGCAGAGATGACACTCACTAGATCACCTTCGATAGCGGCCAAGATGAGGAAATCAAAGTTGACAGCAGCACCAGTAGCCCCACATAGAAAAAGAGGAGCCACACCTCTAGATACCAGTGCACAAAAGAGGTAGACACGGGCCACAGGTACAATTGGATCCACCAAGAAATGACAATGATGAGGGGTCAACAGGGCTACCTATAGTTTTGATGCCATGAGGGCGTGGCATATGTTAGGAATGGGGGGATGATGAGCATAAAAAATGCTCATATTTTGTATACATTTTCTTAATTATTATGCGATTGTATAATAAGGATTGCATATGTTTATGAATGATTATATAATTATTTGATGAAATTATTCGTGTTATCTAATTCATGTGTTTTCAATGTGTTTTTGTGGAATTGTAGTTGATTTAATCAGATTTGGATCAGTCGAGGTCTTTTCATGGACCTGGCACTTTGTTTCTTTTAGAATCAATGCAAAGAAGGTAGGTGCCTTCCTCTTCCAATAAGGCACCAAGTGTAAGTAGGTGCTTTCCTCTTCTAGGAAGGTTCCAAGCATAAGTAGGCGGCTTCCTCTTCCAGGAAGGCACCAAGGAAAGACAAGCACCTTCCTCTCCTAGGAAGGTGCCAATAGAAGGCCAACGCCTTCCTCTTCTAGGAAGGTGCCAAAGTAAAATAAGTGCCTTCCTCTCATAAGGAAAGCGCTGACAGGAAGGCGCCAATAGAAGGCAAATACCTTCCTCTCAAAAGGAAGGCACCAACAGGAATGTGCCACTAGAAGGAAAGTGCCTTCCTCTCATAAGGAAGGCACCAACAAGAAGGTGCCACTAGAAGGCAAGCACCTTCCTCTCATAGGAAGGCACCAACAGAAGATAAGCGCCTTCCTCTTCCAGGAAGGTGCCAATGGTAGTAAGGCACCTTTCGCATAGAGAAGGCACCCGACATACTTAGGCACCTTCCTCATAGGGAAGGCACCCCTGTTCTTCACCCGTTGACCAGAAAAGCATGATGTGGACAACAAATACTGGTGTAGTTCCAACTCTACATCATGTAGAGTTAAATTAGGGATCACACCGATGTATGAGAATGTCCTACCAATGCCAGGAAAAGCACAAACCAATCAGTGAACACGCCATCATTAGAAATGAATGTCAGTTTTAGCAAACGTCAATCATAATTACTAGAATGTCTTAGTTTAGTCTGGAATGAATCGACTATTATAACTTCTTTGTAATAGAATATCTACATGTGTGCTATATAAACACATGCAGACCTATCTAAAGATATATAGAATATTTTAGTAAATTTAGAGAGATATACAGAAGAAGCATTGTAATACTTTGATAATTATAATACAATTCTAAGAGTTTCTAAGTGCGTGTTCAGCTGGGAGGAAGCTGCTGGAGCCTGGGCCCACTCCAAGCCAGTATTTCTTCTCCTATTTTTATTGTGTTTTCTATATTATTTTACCGCTTTTATAATATTGTTTATCGCATTGTTTTTTTTTGAAGAAAATGAAAAACTTATATTAATACAAAGAACATATACAAAAGGGAGCAAGAACATCCCCACCAGAACCAAGAAGCAAGAGAACAGGAGCAAAGTGCAAGAAAATAACACTTGCTACCACAGAACTCAAAGAGACAAGAAGGCGCGAAAACGCAACAAGTCACGAAAACGCGACAAGTCACGAAATCGCGACAATCAGACCAACCGAAGCCTTGCCCGAGCAACCAGTCATGAAATCGCGACATGTCACGAAATCGCGACAGCCAAAGCCAGCAGCATCTGATCACCAAAAACGTCACGAAATCGCGACGAGTTCTTCCCGTGGCACTCAATCCTCCGAATTGTCACGAAATCGCGACCAGTTTTCCCCATGCCATCAATTTGCCAAAAGTGTCACGAAATCGCGACGAGTTTTCCTTTCAGCACCGAATCCTCCCAAGTGTCGCGATATCGCGACGATTTGTCCACTTGGCGGCCATTCTTCAAAAGAGTCACGAAATCGCGACGGTTTTTCCAAGAAGTGCCATTTCTCCAGAATTGTCGCGAAATCGCGACCACTTTGTGTCTTAACCCCGAAACGCCAACATTGTCGCGAAATCGCGACGACTTTGCCTCATGTCGAAAAAGCTCCAAAAGTGTCACGATTTCGCGACATCTTCTCCCAGAGTTGCCAGTCCGCCAAAGGTGTCGCGAAATCGCGACGGTTTTTCCGTTTGTCTCCCAGTCTTCAGAAATGTCACGAAATCGCGACGGATTTTCCCCTTGTCTTCGATTCATCAAAATTGTCGCGATATCGCGACGATTTTCCTCCTCGGTGGCCCTGCTCCAAAAGCGTCGCGAAATCGCGACGTTTTTTTCGATCAGCTCCCTGTCTTCAGAAATGTCGCGAAATCGCGACGGATTTGTCCCTTTTCTCCGATTCCCCAAAACTTGCGCGAAATCGCGACGGTTTTTCCATGAAGTGCCATTTCTCCAGAATTGTCGCGAAATCGCGACCACTTTGCCCCTTAACCCCGAAATGCCAAAAGTGTCGCGATATCGCGACGACTTTGCCTCATGATGAAAAAGCTCCAAAAGTGTCACGATTTCGCGACGTCTTCTCCCAGAGTCGCCAGTCCGCCAAAGATGTCACGAAATCGCGACGGTTTTTCCTTTTGGCTCCCAGTCTTCAGAAATGTCACGAAATCGCGACGGTTTTTCCCCTTTACTCCGATTCATCCAAATTGTCACGATATCGCGACGGTTTTCCTCCTTGGTGACCCTGCTCCAAAAGCGTCGCGAAATCGCGACGTTTTTCCCGGTCAGCTCCCTGTCGTCAAAAATGTCACGAAATCATGACGGATTTGTCTCTTTTTGCCGATTCACCAAAACTTGCGCGATATCGCGACGGTTATCCTCCTTGGCACCCCTACTCCAAAAGCGTCACGAAATCGCGACAGGTTCCTTCCAAAGGCCGCGACAACGAAACCTGTCGCGATATCGCGACAGAAACCCACCAAAGGTCGCGACAGCGCGACAGGTCGCGATATCGCGACAAAAACCGTCCTTAGGAAAAATTATGATCATTGACTCAAGAATTGGGAAAGCCCCTGCCTAATCTCTACATCCTCCACAGGCATGTCACTATGCAGCTGAAACCCAACCTCTTTCTCCGCACCCCTTTTTGCAAGGAAATCGGCCGTAGAATTTAGATCTCTGCTTACATAGACCGGGATCACATCTTCTAATTCTTTCCAAAGGGCCTTGATTTGAGAGACTAGAATCCGTAGTCTCCAAGCTTTCGCAGCAAAGTTCCTCATGCAGTCAAGAGCGCCAACCAGAATTTGTGAATCGAACTCAAGGATTATCTTCCTGTGTCCCTGATTGACCGCCCAGATAGAAGCAGTTTTGATAGCATAGGCTTCTGCTTCATTGTTTGTGGCTCTTCCCAGACCTTGCAGTTCCCAGTAAAGCACAGACCCAGCATGATCCCGACACACTACCCCAATTCCAGCACTACCCGGATTGCCTTTTGCAGCTCCATCTGTATTGATTTTAACCCAGCCTTCAGGGGGAGGTTTCCAGCTAGCTCTTTCCTTCCTTACTTGCCCACCAACTCCCTCTTCCAGTGATCCAAGAGCAATCGAAGTTTTCTCTTCAGCATACATGGCAACCATTTTTGCGACTTTGCTCCAAATGACTTGCCAAATTCCATCGAGCGAGGAAAAGGTTTCTCTAAAAATACGAGCATTTCGTTCCAGCCACACCTGCCACCAAATGAAGAGTAAGCCAAGCTCCCAACCAATTCGGAGAGCTTTAGACTTAAATCTGCCTTTCTTCCATCTTTCCCAAATATTGTTCCGGGTCAGATCACCATTAAACTGAAGCTTGTAATGGGAGAACCAGCGCTTCCAGATCTGGCACGTGAAAGGGCACTCAAACATCAGATGATCTGCAGTCTCTTCATTCTTATGACATAGCACACACTTGGATGGGCCGATGATTCCCCTGTGTCTGAGATTGTCAAAGGTGAGGATGCCTTTGTGCATAAACTGCCAGGCGAAGAAATTCACTTTCGGCCAGCCCTTGGAGTGCCAAATCTTCTACCATTCTTGAATCGGAAAAGAATGCGGGGAAGGCTCGGGGAGAATTTGATCGTATCCATCCTTCACAGTATAAACCCCAAGGTTCCCATGTCCCCAAGCTAGCTCATCCTCCGCGTCTCTCCCTGAAAGAAACCTTGCTGTCAGAATTTTAGTCAGAATGGGCGCCAGCTCCGGAGGGATAGTGATTGGCCACTCTTCCAACCGCTTAAACTTCTTGAACTTATACTCACCCAGTTGGCTAGTATTGAAGTAATTTTCAATATTGACCCAGCCTTTGGTTTCTATGGCTAATTTAATTGGTTGCAGTTCAGGATACTCAGCAATGATGGGTGGGAACTGGTCCCAAGAATCAGTCCAAAAACGTGCCTTGTCCCCTCTGCCCACTTTCCAAAATAGTTGATCCTTAATGACTTGAGATCCCAGCTTAAGAGCCTGCCACACTAGGGAACCATTACCATCCAAAGGAAGACGACTCACGTCATTGGGGTGAACAAGGCCCAGATACTTACTGGTTAAAATTCTGCTGAATAAGGATGTTGGCTGTGAAATCCACCTCCAGTACAATTTACCAGCCAAAGCTTTGTTGTTAAGTTTGGAACTTCTCAGTCCCAGCCCACCTTTTTCTTTGGGCTGAGTAACCTTATCCCAGCTAACCAGGGCCCATTTCTTCTCACCTTTTGCTCCTTCCCATAAGAATCTTCTAGCCATTTTGTCCAGCTCTTTCCAAATAGAATGTGGGGCAGCCAGAATAGAGAATTTATAGATTGGCATGGCCTGAATAACTGACTGTAAGAAAGTTAATCGGCCCCCGTAGCTTAGCCATTTATGAGACCAATGGTTCATTCTATCTTTGATGTCGTCCAAAAGATCCTTCCAGATATCTTTTTTTAATTTCTTGAAATGTAACGGAACCCCCAAGTAGACTACAGGAAGAGAGATCCTAGTGAAGCCCAAGATCTCTAAAACTCTGTCCTGAAGCCTTTGGTCAAGGTTGAAGAAGACCACTTTGGATTTGTTGTCATTGATAACTTGATTGGAGGCCCTAAGGTAGACATTAAGAGAATCTCTGATTCCTCTAGCTTCCCTGAGACTGGCCACTCCCACCAAGCCAGTATCATCCACAAACTGCAAATGAGTCAAAATTTCCTCACCTACCTTGATACCTGTTAACAGGCCTTGAAGTCTTCTTCTCAAGAAAAGTCTACCTAATCCTTCAGCCAAGATAAGGAAGAGATAAGGAGAGCAAGGGTCCCCTTGACGAAGCCCCCGAGAGGCACCAAAAGGAGGCGAGGGAAGTCCCTTTATTAGAACAGAATAAGAAGGCGAAGAAACACAGCTCATAACCCAGTCTATCCAATCCTGGGAGAAGCCAAAGGCAGCCAACATCCTTGACAGAAAGCCCCACTCAACCCTATCATAAGCCTTGGACATATCCAGTTTAATGAACATTCCTTTGTTACCAGATTTTTGCATAGTATGGATTGCCTCCTGGGCGAGGACCACCCCATCTAAGATCTGTCTGCCTTCAACAAATCCCCCTTGCTCTGAGGATATGATATTATGTAGGAGAGGTTTAAGCCTTTCAGCCATAATCTTTGTGATTATCTTATAAATTACGTTGCATAAGGCAATAGGTCTGAAATCAGAGATACGAACCCCTTCCTCTCCCTTAGGGATTAAAGTGATGAAAGTATGATTAATAGCCTTAAGCATTCTTTTATTAGTTCTGGACTCCTCTGTGACAGCCAAAACGTCCTCCTCCAGTGTATCCCAAAAGGCCTGAAAAAACTCAATAGGAAACCCATCTGGACCTGGAGATTTGCCTGTGCTCATTCCAAAGACCACATGCTTCAGTTCCACTTTATCAATGGGTCTGAGCAGGGCCTGATTTTCCTCTTGGGAGATGATAGAGGGAATAACGTCAATAATTTCATTTTGAGCCTCCACATCTTGCTCCCTACTTTCCGTAAAAAGTTTAGAGAAATAGTCCACTGAGTGGGAATGCAAACCAGGAAGAGTATCAAAGGAGTGTCCATGCTCATCTTGAAGGACTTCCATGTTGTTCATCTGTCTTCTAGCACAGGCTGATCGATGGAAAAATTTTGTGTTTCTATCTCCTTCAAGTAACCAAGAGGTTCTTGCTCTCTGTTTCCAGTAAGTTTCCTCTTGGTTATCGATGTCCTCAACCGCTTTGCGTAAGGCATCATCCTCGGTTTTAAGCTGATCAGTAATTGTTCCTTCTCTGAAATGTTTTTGCACCTCCTCCCATCGAGCCACCAAGGGAGCTCTTTGCTGCTGGAAATCAGACTTGTTTGCTTGCCTCCACTGTTTCAACTTAACTTTGACAAAATGAAGCTGTTTGTGGAATTTAAACATTGTTGTCCCAAAATATGGGCGGCCTTCTTCCCACCACTTTGGAATTTTCTCTCGAAGATCCTCCTTTTGTAACCAATAATTCTCAAATTTAAACGGTTTGTGGTGCTGCCCTGTCATAGTCCCTCCCTCCATCAGAATGGGAGAGTGATCAGAGACAGGGCCTTCCAAAATCTGGAATCTAACATTCCACTTAACAAATGCCTCCTCTGAAACCAGGAAACGGTCTAACTTTACCTTCCTACTGTGTGGCTCCCTCCTCTTGTTAGTCCAAGTAAAGTAAGTTCCAGGGCCTTTGATATCCACTAAGTGAAAGGCCTGGACCTGGGCTATCAGCAGCCGATCCCCTGGATCCAAAACTGGGGTGCCACCTTCCTGATCACGAGCAGATAGCTTAGCATTAAAGTCCCCAGCAATAATCCAATCTAAATTTTGTCTTGAGGACCTCATGTTGTGAACAACTTTCCATTGAAGCCTCTGGCCATCAATGCATTGAGCCCCATAAAAATTTGTAATTAAAACATGCTCATCTGAGACAATATTCCTGAAGTGAGATGTAAGAACACCCCTCCAGGCAATATGTTCTAATGCAGTCCATTCCAAGGGGTTCCAAAAAGTGACAATCCCCCCTGAAGCACCTTGGGCAGCCACATCCATATAACCAGCGCCCCTCCAAATTCTATTAACAGTTTTACACATAAGGTCTAAAGACATTTTTGTCTCCTGGATGAGCAAAAAGTCTGTTTTATACTTTCCTAAGAGTCTTTGAACAGCAGATTGATGGGTTCTACTGTTTAAACCCCTAACGTTCCAAGATTGTATTATCATTGAAAACCTTGGGAGCAGTAAGAATCAATTGTCCTCACCGATCCTCCATTGATCAGCTTGTCTCCTTGCGCTGTTAGTAGATCCTTATTGGACTTTCTTCCCGCTCCTTGAGAGTTACTATTTTTAGATCTCTTCTCCACCTGAGTGATCCCTAAAGCTGGCCTTTCTCTGTTCTTGTCTGCATTTCCCATGGTGACATCCTTAATAGCTGGCTGTGCTGGGGAATGTATTACCAATGCCCCTGGGTTCTCTGGCTGCAGATTCTCAGAGGGTACAGTCACCTGTTCTAATACAGGAGTGACTGAAGGAGAAACTTGAGAGTGAGTGTTAATATTCTCACCATTCCCATCCACTCCCTCCATGACTTGGTCTTCCTGATCCACTAAGGACTTAAAAATTTCATACCGATTGTTTGGCTTGAGTTGTACCTGCTCCTTGCCATTTTTCTTTTTGTTTCTCCTTCGTTTCGGCTGTTCAAAGCCATCCTTCTAAACATCAGGACCTGGAGAAGAGTTAGAAGGTTCACTGACAGTATTAGGCTTACCCTCTCCGGGGTGGTTTGACATTCCAAGCGGAGCCTCCGCTTTTGTGCTCAAAATGTTTGGACAGAACCTTGCCAAATGTCCATGCTTATGGCACACTCTGCATCTGAAAGGTAGGGCCTCATAATCTAACTGCTGGATCCAGGGTACTCCTGCCAACTCAAGTTCCACCTCAGCTGATAGAGGCTGGCTAATGTCCATTTCTACATAGATTCTGGCAAAGACAGCTGTATTTCCTTCTATGGTATCTTTAGAGACTCCTAGATATCTGCCTAGGGAATTGCCTATTATCTCCAGAACCTGCTCACCCCAAAACTCCATCGGGAGAGCGTACAGCCGGATCCAGATCGGGACAGCCATGGGTTCAATGCGAGGATCAAAGCCCACTCGCCAGGGTTGAACAAATAACCCTGCTGGTCCGTGGTTCCTCTTCTCTGATTCAAATGCTCTATTTCTATCTGCTACAGAAGAAAAACTAATAATGAAATACCCATTGCTTATAGGCCATAAGGAGTACTCACCGTGTGGCTCCCAGTTCTGTCGAACCCAGGTATGCAAAAAATTCAGAGTAGGTCGAATACCCATGAATTTGCAGATCAAGTCATGGTTAGCTCGGTAGCTGATTGTATCTTCGACCAGCTTTGGTTCGATAACAATCTTAGGTCTGGAAGCGGATTGCGGGAGACATCCATTAACGCGGTGAGCATTTGGACCCTTGCCAGCATTCTTGAGTATCGTTTGAAAAGCATTCCGTTGGGCTTCATCAGTGGAAGGCGCAGGATTTTCTTTCAACATCTCAGCATATGAACTCTTTCTCCCAGCATGAGAAACTGGAGGAGACCCCATCGGGCCCTCCCGGAGCAGCGAACGAACCTTCAGAGTAGCACAAAATCAATCCACCAAAGTCTCAGGAGAGATCTTCGGACCAGAAACCCTCGAGCATCGCCCGACGCCTGTTCAAAAATTTTCCCGCCAAATCGCCAGAGCCCACCTTACCCAGAAGTTAAGAGTTGTTATATTGTTTATCGCATTGTTATTTATAGTATTGCAATAATTTTATTTCCAAGAATGTGTGAATATTTCCTTTCTATAGATTTAATTTTTTTTATGTAAATTATTGAGTGTATGAATGATTGACGACCATTGAAACACCCCCCAATAGTAGAACTAGCAGACTCATATCAAGTGGTATTGTAAGCAATCTTGTTCAAGACCCTTCGCAAGTTTACAAAGATCCCTAGGTTGATAAATTAAATGCACGGGCATGTGACAAAAGTAGGAAATAAGTTAACCTTGTTTGGCCCGCAACACAACAAATTTGAAGGTTAGTAAACTTCATCAAATCAGGTTTTGGAGTAACAATTAGGTGTTTAAGCTGCTTTTTTTGTTAGCATTGTAAGAGCAAAATTATCTGCATTTTGAAGAAGTTTTGGGAAATATTTGAGATAAATTTGTAAATAAAACATAAGGGTTAGTAGAAGCACCTACAAAGGAGGTTGATTGCATATTTGGAGTGCATTTGGACAGCATTTAAAGCTATAAAAATCAAAGGTAGAAAGCACCTATTTGAAGGAGAAGAAAACATCTGTTTGAAGGAGAATAAAGCACCTATTTAAAGGAAAAGAAAGCAAGTTTCAGGGAAGCCATTGTTGCTACAAATTGAAGGATCTACTAACAGAAAATTGAAGGGTGCAAATCCAGAAAATACAAGACAATAAGCTACGAAGGAAGAAGCTACAAAAAGGTGTGTAAAATTGATGCTATATAGCTTATTATTGCAAAGTTTGTGAAGGAGTTTATTAAGAATTTTAAGCATCAGTTATTGAAGCTATTTAGAGCTAGCTAAGAGAAATATTTTAAGGTGTCATTAAAATCAAAAGGACACTATTTCACACCATTGATTTTATAGAAAAATTGCATATTATAACAGAAAAATTACAAGTTTAATTGGAGTGATAAAAAGTTGATTATATGTTATTTTTAAATAAGATAAAATCAGATGTACTCTACATTTTTAGTGGGATAAAATCACTTTATTATAGCAGAATTAGATTGATTTATTAAAGGAGTTATAAGTGTTAGTATATACTGAATTTTAAAGTGAAATAAGAAGTAAAATATTCTATGTTTGTGAGGAAAAATAAACCTCAAAGTACAATAGATTTTGAAAAGGAAGAGCTCCAAATTTGGGAATATTTTAGGTGTTTAAAAACACCAAAGTTACAGTTGGGAGTGGTATAGGAAACCACCAAGTAAGTGGTAGAAATAATCAATATATAAATCACCATTCGGTAGTAGATTACACGGGGTAAATATTCCATAATACATCCACCCACTTGCAGGAAAAAGCACCAAAAAAAGAGCATAAGAAAAATAAGCCATTAGGGTCAAGTTGTTTCCAGCCCAAGAAGGTAGAGAACATCATCCAGGACCTACAAAAGTACTATTATAGCCATTCAAAACAAGGCAAATTACAAAAGAAATAAAATATAGGGTGCATCATCAAAGAAGAAAAATAAACTACCATAGTGATTACCATAATAACGCCATTGGAGCATACAATAAGGTATTTGGTTGAAGCCATACGTTAGCAAGTCCACCATCATACAAAGGAAGGAGAAGCTCCAACAAGAATATATTTTCAAGAAGATAGAATACATTTTACAAAGAGAAGGAATAATTTTGGGAAGATCAAAGGCATTCAAAAGCCTTACAATCCATTGTTGGAAATTTTGAGTATATTGTTGTCATTGATGTCAAAGGATTGATGTCATAAGTTGATGACATTGGTTGTCATTTATGTCAAGGAAAATAAAGGTTTCATGGTTTTACCATGGTGGTACTTGCAAAAGAAAAAGGAAGATGTTTTATGGTGGCAAAGACTTTATCCAAATAAAATGCCCAAAGAAGAAAAAGAAAAATAAAAATGCCCAAAGAAGAAAAAGACATTATAATATTTAAATCTATAAAGATTTAAAATATTATAATATTTAAAAATTAAAATGGGTGCCAAAGGTTAAGGTTGGAAATCGAAAATTTCCATGCACCGACGTCGAAGACCAAATACACATTTGTGTATTTAAAGTGCAAAGACTAAGGTGAAAATTGGTTAATGATAATCGAAAGCTTGTGCACTTTGAGAATCGTTCACGGTAGAGGACAAGGAGAAGACAAACATCGATTATGCATTTCAAGGTAGAGCACATGGATAAAGAGAAGGGGCATTTAACTTTGATTCCATCTGGGCAGCTAGCCCAGATGGCAGAACCCTCGGTGCTAAGGCATGGCAGTAGGGAGGTCTCGAGTTCGAGACACGATGGAGGCAAGGAATTAAAGTTTTTTTTGAAAAAGTTTTTGCATCGAAAATTGGGAATAAAGAAAGGCACGTGCAAGTTAGGTTTCATGTGGGGTGCTAGCCCACGTGGTGGCCTAGCTGAAGCTAGGGTGCAGGCCAACAAGCGATGCAGGTTCGAATCACGATGGCGACACAAAGGGGGCAATATTTTTGGTAAAATAAAAATTTGCTAAGGCTAAGGTATGTGCTTGCTTAGGGAGTCATAAGGTGATTATTTTATTTTTGATGTTTGGATTAAAAGGACAATGTGGAATTATTATTTTATTTGAATTAAAAAGGGAATATTGTGGAGTTTTGCAAAGTAATATGTGTGGTGCATAAAATAAATAATGCTATGGTCATTTGAGGTGTATTGAATTATTTTATTTCAAGTAGGAGGTATAAGGTGTATAAGAAAATTCATGTGTGTAATTTGTGGTTTTGTTGGGTTGAATATTATTTTGCAATATTAGGAGTAATAAGGTGTGATAAGTTGCTTGACATTTTATTATAACTCTTGCATGGTGAAAGGAAGATATGAAAGGTTTTTGTTGAGTATTAATGCTTTATTTTTTAGAACAAAAGAAGAGTGATTTCAGATTTCATTGAGCATATATTTTTGAGAAGAAAGTTCATGTGGATGTTTTGAGAAAGTATCTTGCAATCTAACCCTTGAAGTGGCACTAGAAAAATTAGTTGTTTGTGAGACAGGTTTTTGAAGACATATCTCCATAAGAGCAAATTAAGAGGTATGGGCACATCATTCCTTGTTTAAGGTGTTTTGTTGAGTGAATATTTTTGGAACATAAGGTGGAGATAAAAGGGTTGTTTGGTAAGCATTGTTGAAAATATTTGAGTTAGGGTTTGAGACCTACATGTGCATAAATTGTTGAGAGAAATTTGAAACAATTGCATTAGAGTTTGAGAACAAGATTGTGCTTCCATTGTTGAAAGATATTGAGACATTTGTGCTAGATATTGTGAACTACTTGTGCTAGGGTTGAAGACAAGTTAGTGCATCATTGTGAAACCTTTTGAACATTGGTTTGAGAGATATTGATAGCAATTGTGAAAGTGTTTGAGATCAATTTTGTGAGGGAAATTGTGCATTAGTGTGATTGATCTTTGAGAGAAAATTTGCAAGAAAGATAGATCAGTTTTGTGAAGCAAGTTATACAGTGTTTTGATTTGATTTGAAGGGGTTTTTGCAAGAGAGAGATTGGATTAGTTGAATGCAAGATTTGTGAATGTGAAGAACATATTGGGTTTTTGATAGTGCATATCATTCTCTATATGTTCCAGAGGTTAAATGAATTCTAGGTAGAATATGTCTGATTGTATTGAAGAAAGTACTTTTGAAAGAGATATAAGCTTTGTTTGTATGCAAGATTTGGAAATATTTGAGCAGGTTTAGTGAGCAACTTTGAGGCAGATTTGAGCAAGTCTTTTGAGAAGACTTGAAGCAATTTGAGGTATATTTGAGCAAGTCTTTTGAGAAGACTTGGAGATTTGAGGTAGATTTGAGCAAGTCTTGTGAGAAGACTTGGAGGAGGTAGATTTGAGAAAGTCTTGTGAGAAGACTTGGAGTAGATTTTAGGCAGATTTGAGCAAGTTGTGTTAAGACTTGGGGTATATTTGAGATATAGTTGAGAGTAGGTTTGGTTGTTGATTTGATCAAGATTTGTGTTAAGGCTTGGGGTAGATTTGAGATAGATTTGAGAGTAGGTTTGGTTGCTGATTTGATCAAGCTTTGTGTTAAGGCTTGGGGTAGATTTGAGATAGAGTTGAGATCAGGCTTTGGAGGTGATAGAGTAAAGAGGATAGAGGTCTCTAGTGGATAGAGGTCCATCAACCAATGTAGTGGGGATAGAGGTATCTTATGGAGAGAGATCCACAAGCTAGAGTAGTGGGATAGAAGTCTTCTAGAAGTTCATCAACTAGAGTAGAGGGGATAGAGTTCTCCTATGGATAGATATCCATGAACCATATTAGAGAGGGGATAGAGTTCTCTTATGGAGAGAGATCCATGAACCAACTAGGGAGATAGAGTTCTTCTATGGATAGAGATCCATGAACTAGTTGAGGAGATAGAGTTCTCTTGGATCAAGTTCCATGAACTAGAGCAAAGGGAAAAGAGTTCTCTTATGGAGAGAGATCCACGAACTAGAGCAAGGGGATAGAGTTCTCCTATGGAGAGATATCCATAAATCAGAGCATAGGGGATTGGTGTCTCCTTTGGATAGAGGTCCATAAACATTGTAATAGGGAATTGATTCCCAAGAGATTTGTTGAGAAAATTTAGAAGAAATATTTTCTCCATGGACGTAACCCACATTGGGTGAACCATGTTAAATTTATGTCTCTCATGTGTGTGATGATTTATGCATTGCTTTGATTACTACTATTGATATTTCCATTGATAATATTGGATAATATTGTTTGGGAAAGAAAAGTAAAAGTTGATCTTATACTGTTCACCCCCTCTCAGTATAAGCTTGTGTTCTTCAATTGGTATCATAGCAGGTTCCTTCAAAAAATCTAACAACTTGAAGGAAGATATTATAGGAACATAGATGGCATCTCAGAATGGATCTTCATCAAATAAGGCACCATTTTTTTATGGGAATAATTATGCTTTCTGGAGTATAAGAATGAAGACTTACTTGATGGCACAAGGATATGAGATATGGCAATCCATTGAGGATGGGTTCACACCTACAGCTACTCCTCCCATAGATAAATATGGTAAGATGTTACATGTGAATAATGCCAAGGCTATGAATGGAATCTTAAGTGGATTACATGAAGTAGAATTTGTGAAAGTTATGCACTGTAAATCAACAAAAGAGATATGGGAAAAATTGAAGCAAACATATGAGGGAGATAAAAAGGTCAAGATGGCAAAACTACAAAACCACAAGAAAAGGTTTGAAGATTTGAAGATGGAATATGAGGAAGATATTGCTACATACTTACTTCATGTGGATGAGGTTGTTAATACCATGCGTGGACTTGGATTCAAAATTGAAGACTCTAGTGTTGCTCAAAAAGTATTAAGGTCACTTCCTATGAGGTATGATGGAAAGGTTTCAGCTATAGAAGAGATGAGAGATATTGAAAAGTTGACTATGGATGAGTTACATGGAATTCTCACAGCTTATGAGATGAGAATAGTAAAGGATCCCAACTCCAAGAAAGAGGTAGCTTTCAAAGCTTCAAAGAAGATAAAATATAAGAGATTAGAATCAAGTGGTGAGTCAAGCAGTGATGAAGAAGCTAACTATGGGAGAAGAAATAAGAAGGACTCAAGAAAGCACAAAGGTATGAAGACTGTGAAATATTTTAATTATGGTAATTTTGGTCACTATGCATCTAATTGTCTAGAAGTTGGAAGCAGTAGCAGTGAAGAGAAATAGGATCATAAGAAAAAGGAAGGAGGAAAATATAGGTATGAAAAGAAAAATAGGTATGGACAAGGCAAGCATGAAAAGAAGTTCTTTCAAAGGCACAAGAAGAGTTTCTATGTTAACAAGGCAAGCAAGGCTTCAAGTGATAGTGATGAAAGACTCTTAGATAGTGAAGAAGAAGAGATTCTATTTTTGGCAATAGAAGAGGAAGAAAATGCTCTTGTTGAAGATAAAGTCAAAAAGTATGAAGATGCTCTTGGAGACCAAGAAGTAGAGAAAGATTCAAAAAATGAAGAGGAAGGCATAGTTGATCTAGAAGCAGAACTTATTGTTGCTCTTAGAGAATTGAAAAATGTTAGAAAGCAGAATTCAAGACTAAAGGCTCAAGTTCAAGAATGTGAGGAAGAAAAAGAAAAGCTTCTACAAGACCTAACAAACTCAAAAGCTAAGGCAAGGAGATTTAAAGAGGTCATGAGTGAAAAGTTAGAGGTAAAAGAGTTAGAATGTGAAATATTAGAACATGAGGTAGTTTCACTAAGGATGGAAGTGAAATATTCTAAGGACAAGCTACACAGGTTTGGGAAAAGTTCAAAGACTTTGGATAAGATTATCAATGCACAAAGATCTTCATCTATCAAAATAGGACTTGGTTTTGAAGAAGGACAAGGGAAACAAGAAGAAGGGTCAAGCTCAAGCTCAAAAGAAGAGGAAGTTTTAGAGGAAGAGAGTGAAGAAGAAATTGAGACTTATGAGGATAAGTTGAAGAATAGAAGCTTCACTAAGAAAGGAAACAATGCACAAACAAGAAATAGGGATCATCACAGAGAAGGCAAAGAAAGGACTAAGAGACCAGAGGGTTCAAGACAAGATTTCTTCAAAGGACGTTGTTTTTCATGTAATCGGTTTGGTCACAAGGCTATGCATTGCAGGACTCATGGAAAGAAAGAGTATGGCCTCACTAAAAGGAATGTCAACTCTTTCAAATATGGATATTTCTTCCAAGGGTATTGCTACTCTTGTAATCACTTTGGTCATAAAGCAATCCACTATAGGGTTCATGATAGAAATGATTATGGCTTCACCAAGAGGAACTTCAAGATATTTGCACCTTCCAAGAACTACAACATTAAGTGTTACAAGTGCAATAATATTGGGCATAAGGCCAAGTGGTGTAGAACAGAGTTTCCAGAACTTCCAGAGATAAGCAAGAATAGGGACACTCAAAAGGATCAAAAGGGTATGTTGAAAAAGAAGGTTGACAAAGAAAAAGAGCATTGTATGTTGGGAGTAGAGATACTCCCACCCCAAAATTAATCACCTCAAGGAGAGGAGGTGGGGAGGGGGCTGAGCTAAGAGTCTTATATTTAGCCCCAAAGGAGTCCCTTTGCCATTGATGTCAAAGGGGGAGATATTTGAGTAAGGGGGAGAGCATTCAGTCAAGGGGAGCAGTTTCTCAGGGGGAGCAGATTTGGAATCCAGTGGTTGGAAGAAGTTTTTTAGAAAGGGTTGCCATCAATGACAAAGGGGGAGATTGTTGGAAATTTTGAGTATATTGTTGTCATTGATGTCAAAGGATTGATGTCATAAGTTGATGACATTGGTTGTCATTTATGTCAAGGAAAATAAAGGTTTCATGGTTTTACCATGGTGGTACTTGCAAAAGAAAAAGGAAGATGTTTTATGGTGGCAAAGACTTTATCCAAAGAAAAGGCCCAAAGAAGAAAAAGAAATTATAATATTTAAATCTATGAAGATTTAAAATATTATAATAATTAAAAAAATTAAATGAGAAAATGCCCAAAGAAGAAAAAGAAAAATAAAAAGGCCCAAAGAAGAAAAAGAAATTATAATATTTAAATCTATAAAGATTTAAAATATTATAATATTTAAAAATTAAAAATGGGTGCCAAAGGTTAAGGTTGGAAATTGAAAATTTCCATGCGCCGACGTCGAAGACCAAATACACATTTGTGTATTTAAAGTGCAAAGACTAAGGTGAAAAATTGGTTAATGATAATCGAAAGCTTGTGCGCTTTGAGAATCGTTCGCAACAGAGGACAAGGAGAAGACAAACATCGATTTCACATTTCAAGGTAGAGCATGTGGATAAAGAGAAGGGGCATTTGACTTTAATTCCATATGGGCAGCCAACTAAGACGGTAGAACTCATGACGCTAAGGCGTGGCAACAGGGAGGTCTCGAGTTTGAGACACGATGGAGGCAAGGAGTTAAAGTTTTTGTTGACAAAGTTTTTGTGCTAGAAATCAGGAATAAAGCAGGGCACGTGCAAGTTAGGTTTTGTGTGGGGTGCTAGCCCACGCGGTGGCCTAGCCGAAGCTAGGGCGTGGGATAGCAAGTGACACAAGTTTGAATCATGACGACGACAAAAAGGGGGCAATATTTTTGGTAAAATAAATAATTTGCTAAGGCTAAGGTATGCGCTTGCTTAGGGAGTCATAAGGTGATTATTTTATTTTTGATGTTTGGATTAAAAGGACAACGTGGAATTATTATTTTGTTGAATTAAAAGGGAATATTGTGGAGTTTTGCAAAGTGCTATGTGTGGTGCATAAAATAAATAATGCTATGGTCATTTGAGGTGTATTGAAATATTTTATTTCAAGTAGGAGGTATAAGGTGTATAAGAAAATTCATGTGTGTAATTTGTGGTTTTGTTGGGTTGAATATTATTTTGCAATATTAGGAGTAATAAGGTGTGATAAGTTGCTTGACATTTTATTATAACTCTTGCATGGTGAAAGGAAGATATGAAAGGTTTTTGTTGAGTATTAATGCTTTATTTTTTAGAACAAAAGAAGAGTGATTTCATATTTCATTGAGCATATCTTTTTGAGAAGAAAGTTCATGTGGATGTTTTGAGAAAGTATCTTGCAATCTAACCCTTGAAGTGGCACTAGAAAAATCAGTTGTTTGTGAGACAGGTTTTTGAAGACATATCTCCATAAGAGAAAATTAAGAGGTATGGGCACATCATTCCTTGTTTAAGGTGTTTTTTTGAGTGAATGTTTTTGGAATATAAGGTGGAGATAAAAGGGTTGTTTTGGTAAGCATTGTTGAAAATATTTGAGTTAGGGTTTGAGACCTACATGTGCATAAATTGTTGAGAGAAATTTGAAACAATTGCATTAGAGTTTGAGAATAATATTGTGCTTTCATTGTTGAAAGAGATTGAGACATTTGTGCTAGATATTGTGAACTACTTGTGCTAGGGTTGAAGACAAGTTTGTGCATCATTGTGAAACATTTTGAACATTGGTTTGAGAGATATTGATAGCAATTGTGAAAGTGTTTGAGATTAATTTTGTGAGGGAAATTGTGCATTAGTGTGGTTGATGTTTGAGAGTAAATTTGTAAGAAAGATAGATCAATTTTGTGAAGCAAGTTATACATTGTTTTGATTTGATTTGAAGGGGTTTTTGCAAGAGAGAGATTGGATTAGTTGAATGCAAGATTTGTGAATGTGAAGAACATATTGGGTTTTTGATAGTGCATATCATTCTCTATATGTTCTAGAGGTTAAACAAATTCTAAGTAGAATATATCTGAATTGCCTAGTTGAAGAACTTCTTAAAGAGATATAAGCATTTGTTTGTATGCAATATTTGGAAATATTTGAGCAGGTTCAATAAGAAGCTTTGAGGTAGATTTGAGAAAGTATTTTGAGAAGACTTGAAGCAACTTTGAGGTATATTTGAGAAAGTCTTGTGAGAAGACTTGGAGCATATTTGAGGTAGATTTGAGCAAGTCTTGTGAGAAGACTTGGAGATTTGAGGTAGATTTGAGCAAGTATTGTGAGAAGACTTGGAGTAGCTTTGAGGTAGATTTGAGAAAGTCTTGTGTTAAGACTTGGGGTAGATTTGAGATAGAGTTGAGAGTAGGTTTGGTTGTTGATTTGATCAAGCTTTGTGTTAAGGCTTGGGGTAGATTTGAGATAGAATTGAGAGCAGGTTTGGTTGCTAATTTGATCAATATTTGTGTTAAGGCTTGGGGTAGATTTGAGATAGAGTTGAGATCAAGCTTTGGAGGTGATAGAGCAAAGAGGATAGAGGTCTCCAGTGGATAGAGGTCCATCAACTAGTGCAGTGGGGATAGAGGTCTCCTGTGGAGAGAGATCCACAAGCCAGAGTAGAGGGGGATAGAAGTCTTCTAGAAGTTCATCAACCTAGAGTAGAGGGGATAGAGTTCTCCTATGGAGAGAGATCCATGAACCAGATCAGAGAGGGGATAGAGTTCCCCTATGGAAAGAGATACATGAACCAATTGGGGAGATAGAGTTCTTCTATGGATAGAGATCCACAAACCAGTTGAGGAGATAGAGTTCTCCTGGATCAAGTTCCACGAACCAGAGCAAAGGGGAAAGAGTTCTCCTATGGAGAGAGATCCATGAACCAGAGCAAGGGGATAGAGTTCTCCTATGGAGAGAGATCCACAAATCAAAGCATAGGGGATTGGTATCTCCTTTGGATAGAGGTCCATAAACATTGTAATAGGGAATTGATTCCCAAGAGATTTGTTGAGAAAATTTAGAAGAAATATTTTCTCCGTGGACGTAACCCACATTGGGTGAACCACGTTAAATTTGTGTCTCTCATGTGTGTGATGATTTGTGCATTGCTTTGATTACTGCTATTGATATTGCCATTGATAATATTGGATAATATTGTTTGGGAAAGAAAAGTAAAAGTTGATCTTATACTGTTCATCCCCCCTCTCAGTATAAGCTTGTGTTCTTCATCCATATGTTTGGAAAAATAGTGCATGCACAAAGAGTTTATTACACTTGTCTCTTCCAAAATAAGGGATTACATTGGTACATAAGGTTGAATGTAACTCTATATTAGAAAAGAGTGCTCAAACATTCAAATATTCTTCATTATTATCCAAGCGCTCAAGAAGACTGTGTAAATCCCAAGTTGCAAGAAAGAAAGTGACAAGTATCCACTTTATTCTATTTCTAAATGTTAGCACCACCAAGAAGGAATACAAGGAGTCAAATAAATTCTACACCATGTGGCACACATACAAAGAAAGGTGAAGCACTCATATAGTCATAGAGGTATTAATATAGCAGTTTTTCCAGTGCCTTACATAGCAAATACAAGAGAAGAAGTATTAAAGAATGTCAAAGCATATTTGAAGAGTCATACAAAGCATTCTAAGCAAGTTTGACCAGAGAGAAACGTGCCCAGTAAGACTAGCAAGGAGTGCCTGAATAGTTGAGGTATTTATCATAGCATTTTACCATATTAAAGTTTTATATTTATAGGAGGAATAATAAGGGAATATATTCTAAGGTCAAATTTTATTAAAAGTAAAAGTGGAGTGATAAGATTTAAAAAAATCAGATTATTATTTTGAAGCCTATAATTATATTTTTGAAGAGCATTTTCTAGAATTTGAAGGCTATATTGGAGTTTTTTAAAATTGCATACCATAGTTTACAAAACCAATTAAATATTTGTAAATAATAAGGATTCTACATCAAATTAGAATTACAAAATATTACAAATACTATTTTCAAAATTCCTAAATTTATAATTTTGGAGGTATAAGGATTTCTACATCAAAAATAGTATATGAAATTTAGAACTAAACATTTTATTCATAAATTTGGAAGATAAAAAGAATCCTAAATATTGAAAAGATTGCATTGGATAGATTAATCTCTAAATTCAAAATTATTAAATATTTTAAGATTTGTAACGTATTTTTGATTAATAATATTAATATTATCTTTCAAACCTTAGGGAGATACAAGGGTTTATACACAAAATATAATTGAAAGAATAATATTTGAAATTTGAGAAACATCATCCTTAGTCTATCTCTCAAAACTAATGAAAATTAATCTTACTTGACATACTTAACTAGGGAGTCATAAGGAAGTCTACTCCAAAGGTTCCATCAATATTATTTTAGCACTTAACTTATTGTACAAGGGAACATTAGTCTATCAAGATTAAAAGAAGAAAGAGAAAATATCTACATCAAAGAATACAATAAATAATGATGTGGAAAATATCATTAGAAAAGAAAGAGCAAATGTCATAAAAATGGGAATCAAGAACTCACTCACAAAAGGAAACTTAGATATTACTTCAAAATTGATCTATAGTGAAGCTTTAGAAGAATATTTTGCAATCATGGATACTATATTCATGCTAGAATCATTGAAGCAATTGATCAAATAAAAGAGGAAATTATACTTCCACTAGAAATTGGAAGTGTATTATATATGGGATTACTCACACTTCAATATTACAAATAGGATAATGCAAAGCGAAAAGAATTTCTTGGATCATTTAAAGAAAAAATGAGAATAGATGAATATTTCTTCGAAAATATATTTTCATCATAATGTAGTATTGATACTTCAAGTTCATCTATTTCAAACTCATATCATGATGCTCTAAGAAATTGTATAGATGATACTATACTAACAAATAAATGCAATGAAAAAAGCAAGGACAAAGAGAAAGTCATCTTGTAGGAATCTGAAGATAGCATGACTATGAAGACCATCATTGAAAATGAAGAAGAACCTGACAGAGAAGGCATACAATGCAAAATTAATTGAAGACAAAAGAAGAAGATCCATATTGAAGACCAAATTTCTCAAGAACCAAATAATGTAATATAGGGGGGTGTTGGAATTTATTACATTATTTGGTACATGACAATGTACCACCATGGGTACATATATATATATATATATATATATATATATATATATATATATATATATATATATATATATATATATATATATATTAGGAAAGAGTGTCTTATATTAGGATGAAAGTATTAACTTTATGCAATGTAATAATTGCACAAGTGTGCAATGATATTTTGGCAATGTAAATTTGCATAGCTGTCCCTATGTACACGTGTAATTAGAATAGGAATATGAAGAGTCATAGGAAGAGTAAGGGCCAAGAAAAACCATATGAAGAGTCACATTACATCCTATATATGGATGTGCAATTGTAATAGAATAGCATCACAAGAGAAGATCAAGAGACAAGACATCACCCATGGAGCAATGGAAGGTGATGTAATATGATGTATTTGAGGTATTTTACTCAATAAGAGTTCATTGTATTTTTCAGCAATCACAATTAGAAATATTGAGTTATTTCATATTCGGAATATAATATTATTTACTTAGCATTATTATTTCCTTCATATTGAGTTGAGTATTATTAATTTAGTGGCCATGATTATTCATTAAAAGCTAACATTGAATTCAAATATATAAATGAGCACAATAAATGCATCATCAAGAATCAAAATATAATAAAAGCTATAGGATCAATCAAAAATAGAATATATAATTTAGATTCAATTGGTGTTTTCAAGAGCTTATTAAATACTTATCTCAAGATGAAATTATTTATAAATTGCCTAAGTGTTTTGAAAGACAAAAAATAGGAAAATGGATTAAAAAATATATCTACCAACACAAGCATTGGGTGAATCAAAGGTTTAAGATGATAAAATAAAATTAAGAAAATCAAAATATCACATGCATTGCAAGGTCACTTGAAGAATGAAGATAAATATGAAGACCATGATTGATGACTAAAGTCTTTAATAATCAGATAATGTAATGCATGGGGGTTTTGGAGTATATTACATTATTTAGCACATGCTAATGTACCCCCATGGTACCTTCATGGTATATTTGTAAATAATATATTAGGGTTAAGTCATAGTTTAGAGTGTGAGTTATATTTTCATTTTTATGTAAGTGTGAATGTGCAAGAAATGCATAAGTGTCATGTAAAGTTGTAATGTGTAAGAAAATGCACAAGTGTCATGTGAGTTAGAGTATATTACATTATTTAGTACATGCTAATGTATCCCCATTGTCATAGCCAAAGCAGAACTAGGCTAAGAAGCAACCAATGGCGTCTCAAGGTCATAGCCAGAGCATAGGGTCCATGGCGGATCCTATGTCGAATCCCATTTGTATTGAGCATGAGGACCTAGTTGTAGGGGATAGGATCATGGATGAGCTAGTGGAGGTTGATATTAGTAATCTAGGAGTGGCAGTTGTGAAGAATCTGGATAGTTCCTACAGTGGTCATTCTCAACTTGACCATGCTATTTTGAAATCTCAAACTCCTACTCCTCAAGAGTTCCTTAAAAAATATTTTCTTGAATTAAGTTCTTAGGTAGTGGCTCAAGAGGAGCATGGTGTTCCTCAAGATGTAGCTAAGGGTGGTTATTCCATTTGAAGATTGTGGTGGAGCCCGATTCTCCTTTGAAGGCTATGGCTTCTCAAAAGAAGTTTAGTCCCCTCTCCCTAGGGAAGGAGCACCAAGGGTAATATATTCTTGATCTAAAACAAGAAGTAGTAAAAAATGCCAGTTGGATTTGGGTGTAAAAAGGAATATTGGAAAACTACCCAGATTTTGGGTAGCAGATACAGGGGATGTAGATGATCTTCAAATCCAGTCAAATATTGAAAAGGAAAATAAGCCAAAAGGTAAACAACTTAATCTTGATTCATTTTTCCAGTCCTCCCAATATCCTAAGGGGGAAATAGTATAAAATCTCATAAATGAATATTTTACCTTGGGCTAGAAAAATGTAGAATCAGTTTCAATTTTTATGGGAAGTTGGGATTATGGTTTTTTATCTCCAGATTCCAATAGAGGTCCGATTGTCTCAATTGGAAGGAATTAAATAATTCTTCTATGTATATTTTTGGGTGTCCCACCCCTAGTAAAATCAAAATTATTTCATCAGGAAGGGGATATATTTTATCTTTGAGTTGAGTGGTAGCTTTTTGGGTGCAAAATCAGTGTATTTTTCTATGGTGGTTTTGATCCTTTTTATTTGGGTGGTAGTTTAGATTTTATTTACCTATTCTTGTACTATTTAAATGCTTTTTAGTTTTGATATTTGTGACAAATTCTATCATGGCTGGGTGGAATTCTATTTTAAAATTTTAAATTTTTTTGCAAAGGTAAATGATGCCTGATAGCTCTTTGGTTGGAAGCTTGATCTTTGGTTGAAGTATTTCGTCATATTTTTGGTGACTGCTCCACTTTTTAAAAAAGGTTTAGAGACCTTTTTAAAACTTCTTCATCCATCTAATCAAAAAAATAATGTATCCCCATGGTACCTTCATGGTACATTTGTAAATAATAGATTAGGGTTGAGTCATAGTTTAGAGTGTGAGTTATATTTCCATTTTTATGTAAGTGTGAATATGTAGAAAATGCATAAGTGTCATGTAAAGCTGTAATGTACAGGAAATTCACAAGTTTCATGTGAGTTAGAGTGCAAGTGTAAGGTGATTTTATGTGCACATGTGTCTTGTATGTATGAGAACAAATGTAATGTAAAGATGTGCACAATGTCTTAGATTAGATTGTGCAAGTTATAATAGTATAATATTCATGTATAGGTGTGCATATGTGTAGAAACCAAAAACTTGGCATTTGCAAAACCACATTCACATTGCATATTACAAGTCTGCATAATAAAATATATGTCTAAAGTTTGACTTAGGCACATAATTCCTGCATATTATTCATTCACATAGCACATTGCAAATATGCATAGTAATAATATGTCTAAATTTTGACTTAGGCACATAATTCTTGCACAGCATCCATTCACCTAGCACATTTACAAATCTACATAATAAAATATATGCTTACGTCCAAACTTAGGCATATATAATCATGCACACTAAAATTATTTTCCACATTTTTCTAAACTTGGAAAATCTTCCTAGGATACCCTACCTACTCATTAGACATGTGTCCTAGCCATCATTACCCCTCACCTTGCCACATCTCACACACATAACCCCACTTCCACCTACCCACTTGCCACATCTCCCTAGTTAGGTGAGACACTCTCGGTGACTCAATGCAATTGCCTAGGATAGGTGGCTATCCAGTCCCTACCACTTAGTAGCCTTGGCTTACCACCTATTGTTCCCTCAAAAACCATAAAAATCCTATAAAGGACCCATCACTTGACCAAGAATAGAGGAGGGAATGCTAATGTTATGTTGCCTAAATTGTGACTCATGTATGCAATACTTATTTTATATTTTAAATTTGCATTAGTCATTTACCATATTCATTGTGATAGGTGCTACTAAAACCTTTCTCTTTGCATGTGTGTAGGTTACAGATTCAACAAGCTTGAACCCTTCATGGTGGTCATGAAAAACCCACCTTCAACATTGATTGTAGCATGAAGAAGAGTGAATACACCATATTTTATTGTAATCAAAATATGTAATCAAAGGGGTTTATTGCAATTAAATTATGTATTTTACAATACAATAAAATGTTTTATGCATACAAATTGGTGATCACGGTGTAAGGGTTCTATTTGTCATTGTCTTATTGGTTTCTATTTTTTTTTGGTAAATAAAAGTCTTCATTAATTACCGGGTTTTGCAAGTTAACCCAAAACCTATTACAATATCCAACCTTCTGCTAAGATTGTAGATCCTAGTCATCCTTGAAACTTTCTTACCAGAAGTTGTGTTGAATCCCCTACAACACCTTACTAACAAAGCACACCCATATCTAAACATAACTGTAAACATTACTTACATTGACAGGAATTGAAGTTTGGAACTTTGCACTTGTGAAACCTGTTGCTTGCCCATTTCCTATTCTCTATTGGAATATTCCAAGGCTTACACCCTGTTACCTTAATTTCCAATTTGGTATGATTTAGAGGGAAACCCCATAGTTATTACCAGCTCCATGGGGAAAGAACACCCATTCATATTTCTCCTTAATGGGTAGGTTTATTTTCATGACTAATAATGTTTTCCACTTCATGTGGCACACCTTGTGTCCATGTCACCAAACTACCAACATCAACACCTATGTTGGATAATTTGTCAACTGACCTATTGGCCTCATGGTACACGTGATGAGCCCTCCTATTCTGTATTGCCACAAAAATGATCCTCACTTCATGGATGACTCCCTCGATTCTCCATGGAGGTTTTTTGCCATTGGTTAACAGGTTGATGATGTTCATAGAATCACCTTCAATAATCAAGTTACCTTGAGTTGCTTGGGCTACTTGCAACCCTCTCCAAAGAGCTCTAGCTTCTGCTTCGTTATTAGTTTTGATTCCCAATGGTTCAGCGAAGGCCTTGACTAGATTTCATTGATGATCTCTGATTATTCCTCGAGCTCTAGCTCTTCCTGGGTTCTCCTTGGCTGCACCATCAAAATTTAGTTTAAACCAACCCTGGGGGGTGGCTCCCAAGAAATCCTATTTTTGCGATTGGGTAAAGGAATGGAAGGTTTGTCCTCAATACCTAAGGCCCGAGCTAATTTTTTTCTTGGGGAATAATTGAGTGGTTCTCATCCACTAAGGTGCTAAGGTTTTCTTTTGTAAATACAATAATCCTATTGAGGATGGTTTTTGGGTTGTGAATGGTATCCTTAAAGGCTCTATGGTTCCTTTCTAGCCAAATCTTCTAGAGAAAATGATGCCAACATATTTTCCATAGGTACTTAAGTTTTAGGCTAACAAAGGGTTGAGGCCATTGATGGAACACTTCGGATATAAGAGTAGGCTTAACCCACGAGATCCTAAAGGCTTGGAAAAGTTCATCCAGGATGGACTCCACTATCGGACACTCCAAAAACAAGTGTTGGGTTGTCTCCCATCCTGCCCTACACATGTAGCAACGGTTAGCAATAACCATACCTTTGGATAACATATTGTCCATAGTGAGGATTTTTCCTTGAATCACCAGCCATGAAAAAAAGGATATTTTAGGAATTAAGCCTTTGATCCAAACCAAACTTGGTTGAAATTATTGACCTTCCACATTAAGAAGCAAATTATAGGCATACTTAACTATGAAGTCATCACTTTCAGTCTCAGCCCAAACTATGTGATCTTCATCCTCTCTAGAGGGAATAATTTGCTAAGTTAAAATGTTATAAAGCTCTTCAGATTCTGCTTCAAAACCCTGTACTCTGATGTGTTTCCACCTGTTGATATTTATATCCTGCCACATATAATTTGCAACCTTCTTCCCAATATGCTTCTCCATATGCTCTTGAATCCTAGCCAAATGAGGATTCTAGGATAACTCCTCAGCTCTCACCCATCGATCCTTCCAAAAGTCTATTGTTTTCCCATTTCCTAGAATCCATCTAAGACCTTTCTTGACAAGATCCCTACTCATGAGGATTTCCTTCCAAAAAGCAGACCCCCTACTTGTTAAGTTTTCATTAAGGAAGTTCACACCTTGGAGGTATTTCCTCCTAACTATGGTAGTCCATTCATTATCGACCTTAGTCAATAACCACCATGCTTGTTTGGCTAACAGATATGTATTGAGATGAGCAACTCTCCTCAATCCTAACCCCCCATCAGCTTTAGGTTTGCAAACCTTGTTCCAAACTACTAAATGGATCCTTTTCTTATCCTTAGTCCCTGACCAAAGAATTTTTTTTTGAAGCTGCTCAATTTTGTGATACACCTTGATGGGAGCTCTAAATACTAATGATAAATAAACGGGTATACTTTGAAGTGAAGCCATAGTTAAAACTACTTTGCCTGCTTGATATAACAGATGTCCTTTCCAACCTGCTAGCTTTTTTTGGATCCTCTCTAGAACTATGTTCCACATTGATCCTTCAGGTTTCTCCGTAAACAGGGGAAGACCTAAATAGGATGTGGTAAGGGATGCAATATGACATTCCATGATCCTTGCTATGCTGTTTTGCCTAGGAATGGGGGTATTTATGAAATAAAGTTTGCTCTTATCAAAATTCACTTTCTGTCCAGTCGCTTCTTCATACATTATGAGAATATTTTTAATCCTTCTTGCCTCAACCACATAAGCCAAAGTCAGTAGCAATGTATCATCAACAAATTGCTGATGTGTCACTGGGGTAGTTAGCGACATGGCCTTGATACCTGATATGAGTCCAGCTACTGCTACTGCCTTAATGGTTCTTCCCAAGGCCTCAGCTACAATGATGAACACATAGGACTTATGGGATATTCTTGTCTTAGACCACATTTGCTTTGAAAAAACCTGTAGTAGACCCATTAACCAAAATTGAAAAACAAGGCTTAGAAATACACTCTCTTATTAACTTGACCCATTTCATGTTGAAGCCAAATTTTAATAAAATTGCCTCTAGGAATTCCCAATTTATCCTGTCATAAGCTTTGTTCATGTCTAACTTTAAAGCCATGACTACTTTTTTGGTCTGAGTGGCTGTATGAAGAGCCTCATGAATAGTAATAACTCCATCTAATATTGATCTTCCTTGTATAGAACTTCCTTGACTTGGATCAATGATAACCGGTAGAAATTTCTTCAAACGGTTGGCTAAAACTTTGGATAGAATTTTATAGGATATATTACACAAGCTAACCAGCCTAAATTCAGCCATAGTCTTGGGGTTGGGGCCTTTAGGGATCAAAGCAATGAAATTTGAATTGAAACCCCTTGGAATATGATTTGAACTTTGGAACTCTTTTATTGCAGCAATAACTTCTGCTCCAACAATATCCTAACAAACTTGGAAAAACCGTAGTGAAAACCCATCCGGCCCAGGAGCTTTGTCAAGATCCATGTTAAACAAAGCCTCCTTGATCTCTTCATCTGAAAAATTTGCTATAAGAGACTTGTTAATCGTTTCATCAATGAGTTATGGAATGAATTGAAGGAGAGAGTCCTTTGCTTGGCCATTATAGGCCCGTTCTTCACCCAATAATGAACTAAAAAAATTAACAGCCTCGTCCCTGATATCCTGAATGTTTTGAGTTGAGGATCCATCCACATTAGTTAAATTTCTAATATTATTGTTTCTTCTATTGATCATTGTGGTAACATGGAAATTTTTTGAATTAGAGTCCCCTTCCTTTAGCCATAATGCCCTTGATTTCTGCCTCCAATACATCTCTTCACAAGCTAAAATATTATAAAACTCACAAATGGTTTCCTTCTCTTCAGTCCTTATCGCCTCATCATAGGTTCCATTTTGGATTTTGCTTTCTATTATTCTAAGTTTTTCCCCCACTGCTCTCTTATTCTCAAAAATATTTCCAAATACTTCTTTATTCCATATTCTAAGGTTATTTTTCACCATCTTAAGTTTTTGAGATAATTTGAAAGAAGCACTTCCCTGGATAGGATGCTGCCACCATTCCTCTATTAATTTCTTGAAGTTTGGATGCTTAACCCACATTGATAGAAATATGAATGGATTTTTAAAGGAGTTAGCCTAAAATGCCTCCCATAGAATAATATTATGGTCTAAAACATATTTAGGAAGGGCTTGTAACGTTGAATCACCAAACATTGTTGTAGCTTCCTTGGATAAAAAAAACCTGTCCAACCTTTCTTGAATCAGATGACTTCCTATCCTCTTGTTACTCCATGTAAATTTGGCTCCTTTTAGTCTTATATACATCAATTCATTTGTGTTAATGAATTCATTTAAGTCCTCCATGCTCCTTTAGGGTAACCCAGATCCTCCCTTCTTATCAGATGGGTAAATGGGGGTATTGAAATCTCCCCAAATCACCCAAGGAATGTCTTTAAAAGCTTGGATCAAATGCCCCAAAAACTACCACAGTTCATACTGCCCTTGGAAAGAGGTGGGGCCATAAACATTTGACATAATCCAATTCTTATTAGTATCAAAATCATGAAATAATATGCTTAAGACTCTTTCATTTTATTGAATAATACTTCCTTCTATTTTAATAGGATCCCATAAGATCATGAGGCCCCAAGATGCTCCTATCACCTGTTGAAAGGCCACTTCCCCTTACTTCCAAATCCTTCTAGCTATAAGTGCTGATTGTGCTGCATCTGTTTTGGTTTCTTGAAGAAAAATGATAGTAGGATTCCAATCCTTCCTTATAGACTTCACCATCCTTTTTTTTGGTGGGCCATTTAGGCCTCTCACATTCCATGAGAGAACCTTAATTTAGATTGTTTGATATTTTTTCCCCGCCCCCTTCCCTCATCCAAAGGGGGTTTGTCAATTTTGCTATTATCCTAGCCAGGAATAACTTGCTGTAACAATGTTCTTGCCTTTCTGTTTGCAATTTCTTCATTGATTCTCATTCTATAGTGCTTTGCTGTAGATATTCTACCTTTCTTTCTTTCACTTCCATAATCTATCGGAGGCTTGGTAGTGCTTCTAGTCTATTTTGGACTAAAATGAGGGGGCATATACTGTGATAGTATAGGGCTTGAACCTTCTTCCTCATTTTGGGGGTTTTCAATTCCCTCTTCATCCTCAGCCTTGTTTTGGTTCACCTCTCCTATCTGGTTTCTAAATAGGGGGCTTTCCTTCAAGGAACATTTTATCATTGGGATCATTTGATAAGGGATAATTTGCTCCACTACCAGATTAGGAGCTACATTCCTGGCTCTTGTTTCCACAACTTCAACTCTTGACTCTATTTTTTCCATGTTTAAACTGAAACGACCTGGAAATTTTTCTTCATTTTTAGCATAGCTTTTGGGGCTTTTTATCATAGCTATGGATGGTCTCGATTTGGATGGGGAGTATAGGGTTTCAGGAAACTTGACACTGATGGTATCATCCTTACCGTTTTCTTTTTCAACTTCTAGATTTTCTAGGACATCAAACATGTTCAAGCTGGGATCTTTATTACATATCTTATGATTTTTGCCTCCCTCATTATGTTGCTTTCCTTTCTCCTAGATTTTTGCCAGTTCTGTGTTGGCTTGGTCAGCCTGGTTATTCTTAACTTGTTTGTATCCTTCCAAGTTAAGATGCGGTCCTTGAAACTTTGGGATCCCTCTCCCATTATATTTCCCTAGAAAACCTTCGCTCGTGGCTTCTTTGTTTGTAGTTTTTGTTAGACATTGGGCTTGAAGGTGGCCTTGGGTTTTGCACATGCTACAAAATGTCAACTTGTTCTCATAATCCATAGGCTAAATCCTTAGAAACTCTCCATATGCTAGTTCCACCTGAGAAGGTAGATTAGAATCCAAGTTTGCATTTACACAGATCTTGGCATGCATCAGTCTAGTCCTTGCTCGGGTTGAATGGTCTATTGCCACAAGCTCTCCTATCTTCTTTGCTATGCCACTAAGCCAATACTCATTAAAAAACTAGGCTGGGAGGTTTGGTAGGCAAACCCAAATGGGTTTTATATTAATGTTCTGCTTCTCAAGGTTGAAATCCTCCCCTCACTTCCTTAGAAAGAGGCTACGCCTTCCTAGAATCTAGGGTCCTCCTGTCAAGATGTGCTCTACATCATCTTTGTTGTTGAGTCTTATCATAAAAAAACCTCTTGAAATGGCTACAATTTCTAAGCTTCTTGAAGTTTTCCACTTTGTCGCAGCCCATGAGCGAATAGTCTCAATGTCCAGCCTTCCTCCCAAAAACTTGCCAACTAAAGATGATGCCTCCATATCTAAGAATCTTTCCATGATCTCCACTGGTGCAGTTAACCTGTTATTGTTTGGTATTAGGGGTGGTAGTTCACTTACTGGCTCCTTCTTTTTCCCTTTCAAAATTTCCAAAAATGTTGGGCCCTTGTTGCCAGATATCGAACCCCAATGGGACCCTTTGTCTGAGGGTTTATCTGGAGGATCTATACCTTTAACCTTTTCAAACTGAGCTGACAGGGAATCCTTTTCCTTTCTAGCTACAACATTCTGCCCTGCCTCTGGATCTTCTCCTTCCATTGGTTTAAAATTCATGCCTACCATTTTTGCTTCTCCTCTGCTTCCTCCATCGCTTCTCATCTCTCCCACCACCATAATGAATCCATTGTAATCCTTAATGTTGGTACCTTACTAGTTTTTTTTAGTAATGTGTGTTTTTCTATGATTACAGGTTTTTGGATCTTGATCGCGTAGAGATTGAGGATTAAAATTGATAGTTCTAGAGCCTATTTCGATTTGACCTTGCACATAAGGAACCACAAGTGTACAATTACAAGCCTAATAAATTATGGACCGATGGTTGGGATTCTCCAGATTGTGCACTAATAGTTGGAACCCTATAGAATCATGGATTGGTGGTTAGATGAATAGGAGGGAGCAACAAAAGGATAAAAGGTTCGTACATCCAAAACCCCCATTCCATTTATTTTGCTTTAGTATTTCATCAATTTAACTAGGAGTCTTTGTCCTTGTTTTCCCTTGTCTACATCTAGGTCTTAGACTAGACATACCTAAATAAAAAAATCAAAAGAACTTGTATTCTATATTAGCTAGCAGAGCATTTGCATAGCCTAATTAGGAATAATATAGGCATATTTAGGGTTTCAGGCTTGTTTTACCTCATTTTTTGGCACACAAATGAAATCATGGGTCCACGGTTGGGAATTCCGAAATGTGCGTGCATGGTTGGCTAACCATCCAATGGTGGTTAACTAGGCTAAAACATCCAATGGTGGTTGTATTTGAGTACCAGAACCCTAGAAGATCTTACTTGAAATTTAGCCCTTGATCTATTTTTGTCTACACTTGTCTATTTTTGCTTTCTACATTTAGGTAATAAACATAATTGCATGGTAGTTTGCATCACACCATAATAAATGAAACCTTCACACACTTGCATGTGAACATTGGTAAGGTTGGATTTCATCACCAACCCCTAATAATTACCCCATTATTTGGCCAATGCCAATCCAAGAACCATCATAGCCATGGAAAATAGCACATATTCCTCTTCAAAGGGTGTATCACTGCCCATAGATAACTAGGTGAGGATTGGTAGAACCTAAGCTCCCTCATTGAATTTGGGATTCATCACCAAGTCTTGATGGGTTTCACAACTTGGATTTCATCACCAATTTAGTGTGTGAGAGCATCTAGGTGAAATCTGTAGATTCATTTTAGGATCAAACATTGCACATCATTTACAAAAAAAATAAAAAACTTTTCAAAATTCAAAAAATAAAAAATAAAATCAAAACTTTGCGAAAACTTAACCAATTTTATTTTTGGTTTGCTTTGCATGCTATTTTATTGTGCTTCCACCACATATTCATACACACACCCTCACATTTTTCACCTCAACCCATGGTAACAACACATAGTCAAGCCAAAAAGTTATCCCAAGTTCAAAATCACTTACCCTCATCCATGGAGTTTCCATCTCAGTCCTATCAAGCCCCTACCAGCTCAGTGGTAGGGCAGGTCAGTATAGCCCCTACTGTGTCCTTGAAATTGAATGTTGGATCCTCTAGGGGTGCCCTCACTGTAGACATAGATATAATATAGAGGGCTACTCATGTTGCCATCCCTAAAACTCCTAGGACTAAGCCACCCATGCCATCAGATGGTCATGTTACATATGTGGACATGGATTCCATTAGGCTATATTTGAATGCAGCTAGTTTGGTATTTCCATAATTGCCTTTGCATACCATTCCACCCCACACCTTTCCTCCATCACAACAAGAAACCATATTTCCACATCCATATTAGTCCAACCAAATATTCATGAATCCACTCTTTGAACTAAATGCTACCACCATGACCCACAATCATCCATCATCATCTAATAAGCATCCCTTGATCTTTCCAAATCAAAACATCACTTGTACTAACCCTCTCTATGAAGCACAAGTCAACGTTACTTTGTAGATCCCTATATCTATCCCATCCATTGTACCTATGGATCCCATGCATCATAACATCTCCCATTTAGTGGAAATACCTTTTGCCACTTAACCTTCACCTACATCCGCTCACATGGTTGCTACCCAACTAGCCCAATCATCTACCACCTACATGGCCATACCATCTCCCTCTATGATCGCCATGCAACAAGCATTTCTACAGTTGCAACAATTGATTATAGATAATGTTAATCAAAGAATTATAGGAGATAGATCAAAATCAACCATCTACATATCATTCACACACCTTCACTCAAGATCCATCTTGTGTGTTATGCCCCCCAACCACAACCATACACACTAATACACTTCATAAAATGTATGTTATCTCATCAGGGCAACATACAATCATACCCCCATCCACCCATCATAATCAAAGTCATCATAAATAATCATTCCATAATCCATTTCATGCTAAAATACCACATCATCAAATCCCCACTAATAATACACATTATTTCTAGCAGCAACAAATCAATTAGGGTTTTAACCCTTTGGAAGATCGAAATTTTTAGTTTTTGTAAAGTCATATTGATAGTCTAGACATGCAAACATTGGGTATACAATACTAGAGATCTAGTATAAGGTAGCTACTCAATCATACAATTCATTCTTTGGTACCATCACCACCCTACCCAACAAATTTTTGAATACTAAAGTTTGACAAATTCAAGGGGATGAGGACCCTCGAGAGCATGTGACTGGATTCATTAATACATGCTTTAGAATAAAAAACAATGATGCAATCATGCTTCATAATTTTACTCAAACTTTTGGGGGAGACACCCTATATTGGTACAACCATTTACCACATCAAAGTATCTATACTTTTGAGCAACTAGTGGACCACTTCTTAGAGCAGTTTTATTTGAACATTAGAAAGAAGATAAAATTAACTGATTTGCTTAATTTTTGATAATATGACAATGAATCAGTCTATAATTTTGGCAACTGCTAGAGGGCAATCATGACCAAACTACCATTCTACCTCCCCATGGTGAAATTAACACAAAAATTCACAAGTTTGACAATATGACAATGAATCCATCTATTATTTTGGCAACTGCTAGAGGGCAATCATGACCAAACTACCTTTCTCCTTCCCCATGGTGAAATTAACATGAATTTTCACAAGGAGTTGTACCAAACCTATATACTTGTTATTGCAACTACAACAATATAAAACATTTGAAGAAGCACTCATCCAAGCTAGAGTGATAGAATAAATAAATATCCAAGAGCGTGATATAAAACCAAAAAAGAAATAAAGGCAGAACAAAAATCAAAATGGGAATAACCACAATCAATCCAATATCATATAGGTTAACCAAGTAGTCTTGAGCCAACCTCCACAAAAAATTTAACAAGATCAAGTACAAGTACGATAACCCCCACAAAAACAACAAGAAAAATTGTAACAACAAACTTATCAAGTGGTTCCACCCCCACAACAACTACAAAGTCAAGGTCAACCAGTAGAAAATCAACAAAATTAATACATGCTAAAACACAACTACACCCCATTACCTTAACCATATTCATCCATCTTACAAAATTTATATGATGCATAGGGTTTCACATTACTAGAAATGAAGCTTGAATATCCTTAGAAGCCAAAACCTAGGAACTATAAGGAGCATATGTACTACACCTTTCAGTAGCAGAAAGGTCATGACATTGAGATTTTTTATGGGTTTAAGAACATTGTGTAAGATTTAATTGAAAAGGGAAAGATCAATATTGATAACCCCTTAGACCAACAAAACCAAAACCTTGGAATATATTAAACACCATTACCTCATCATGAGGTAAATCAACAAGCAATGAGAGCCTCAACTTATATATTTCCTCCCAATCAAGTCAATCATGTGTCACAAATATACCAAGGTTTTATGGGGTATATTCATGTAGTCACTCAAGGGCAAAGAAAAATGAATCACATGCAATCAAATGATCCAACCCAAGTAGTACCAGCTCATATGCCCATACAACTAAACCCAACCATTCCACCTCCACCCATTCATATTCCAAATCATCCACCTAGGCCAATCATCATATTGAGAAGTCAATTGACACAGAGCCTAAGGATGGCATCAACCAAGTTATCAATATATGAGCTCATACAACAATATACCCCACATCATGAGGCATTTATGGAAATCCTAAAATCCATTGAACTTCAAACAAAAGACCTTAAAACCTTCAACACTTTTATGGGGAGTGTTTAGAACTATATGGAACCTTCAATATCATTTTATGATTTTCAAGAAAAAAGCATATCATCGGAGTTACCTTATCCTCCATTACATATTGTAGCTCATATTTATTGAAAATACTTTAAGAGAGTGCTTATAAATACCATCTCCTCTATAAATATCATCACTATCCCAACCATAAAACATCTCAACTTGTCATCATTTCACATCACCACATCCACCTTCACCCTATAGGATTTTAATGATGCTTTGTGCTCAATTGTAAGAAATGTAGTTCTACCTATAATAGTGGGGGTGAAAACAATCCATGTACTCTTCCATATCTTGTTAGGAGCTATGCAGTATAACATACTTCTTGAATATCCTTGGATTAGAAAAATGAAGAGTGTTCCCTTGATATTACATTAATGTTTGAAATACGTGCATGAGAGAAAAGTCCATTGCATTCCTACTGACACTAAACTATTCAAGTACTGCAACTTGATATCCAATCCATAAGGACCATTGCTTCCATCCACCCATATTTCCATTTAGCCCCTCATCATTTGAACCACCCCAACTAACACCTCATCCAAAGCGCTCATCCTAAAGGCTTTACCAATAGTTGATCATGCCTTTGCATTTTAATATATCAACCCAAGTCAACCCTCATCCACTTCATACCTCCATCATAAATGATCATCTTGATAATAAACCATCATCTTCATTAACTACACCTCCCACTTCATAAGCACTCTTTACCTTTTCATCCCAACAAAATCCATCAACCCCTAATGAATCCACTAAACCAAATCCATCTCAAATCATGCTACCCATTATAAACTAAATAGGGTAACCTATCTAAGAACTATTGCCAAATGAACCATCACCTTCATCCAAACCATAAGTCACCATTGCAACCTCTACCTTAGCACCCAGATCATCTACATCCTAGATAACTTAAGTTGTAGTCCATCTCACCAATATAAGTATTGGTGAGTACATAGTTGAGAGTGTTCCAATAACACCACCTATTCAATCTATTAGAGATTATGGTCACCCACGTGACCCACCTTTGGCTATATGTGTAGTGTATAGAATGGATTTTGATCCAAATAGGATTAAATTTGTATATGGAGGAGTGTATTATTTATCCAATCCATATTCTCCTAATGAAGAACCCATGCAGGAGTTTTGTGCTATCTTAGAATATTTGTCCAACCCATATTTCCATTTGTAATATTTTCATTGGGTTAACTAGTAGGGATTTGGTATTGGATGATATGAATAGGGCCTGCATCACATCATTGAGCCCCAATATTGAGAAGTGCTTGATCAATTTGGCTTAGGATATAGGCCATCAACCTCAAAATCCTCCTTTGAGTATACATTTTAATAAATCACCCTAGAGTCCAAAGAGGAGGATGAGGAAAGCGAAGATAGTGATGATAGTGATGATGAGTATTTGGACCCTGAGTTTGTAACTTATTTACATGAGGTCTTTCTAGAAATGAGACAACATATTGACATGATCAATTATATTTTTGATGAGAATTTTGAGGAATTTTAGGAAATGGGACCCCACATGGACATGATAAATCATATTTTTGATGGTACCCAAGATAATGTGTCCCCTATAGAGCCCATTGAGAGAGATGAGTCCTACATTACAATGTTTCCTATCACTTAGTCCATATTTTGCTTGCATAGTACATGAGAGCAACCTAAACCTGATACACGACCACCACCTTAGTTGCATTCACAAAATCATAATTCACCCAACATAGGTCAGTTGCTCCCTAGAGAGAGTGAGTGAGATAGTTCACTCTCTAAATCACAACCATTCCATTTCCACCAAGCTAACATGATTTATATTGACTTATTCACCCAAATATGCAATTTATATGATTTGGTGAAACCTACTCCAATCAATGCTAGCCTTATCAAAATGGACAGGATTTCATCCCCATAATCCATAATCAATTTAATCCTATCCAAAGAATTGCTAAGTGATTCTAATGCTTATATTCCTCAACACTCTTCACCTTCGCATGCTTCTATTTTTCAAACCAAAGTAGAAGAAGCATCGCTCAAGTCCTTTGAACATGTGGAGGATGATATTTATATCATTCCTACTCCACATTAGTTGGAAGAAGGTTCTCACATGCTTATCAAATAATCCATCGATGTGAACCTAAGTCAATATGTAGATAATCCCCAAATAGTGAAAATAGCAAAAAATCTATCCGCAGAAGAGAAAGAGTGCATGATAGATGTATTGAAAAGGAAGAAAGAGATTTTTTCTTGGTCATACAAAGACATGCTTGGCCTTGACCCAAAATTGGTGGCCCATAACCTCACCTTAGCTCCTAAAGAAAAACCATTCAAGAAAAAATTAAGGAAAATTCATCCTACTGTAGAACTCATTGTCAAAGAATATCTAAAAAAATATTAGATGTGGGTTTCATACAACCCATTAATTATCTCAAATGACTCTAAAAAATGGTACCCATTTGCAAGCCAAATGGGGGGTACACGTATGCACAGATTTTTGAGACTTAAACAAAGCATACCCCAAGGATGATTTTCTATTACTGAACATCGATCAACTTATAGACTCTTGCATAGGCCATGAAATGATTTCTTTAATGGATGGTTTTTTAGGATACAACCATATTCTAATCAATCATGAGGACCAAAATAAAACAACATTCACCACACCTTGGGACACTTTCTATTACAATGTGATGCCCTTTAGTCTAAAAAATATAGGAGCTACTTATCAACATACCATGACGTATATCTTCCATGACTATATGCACAAAATCATTGAATACTATGTGGATGATATTATTGTAAAATCACTCTCTTATTTGACGGGTCAAAGTGTAAAAAAGGATAAGGTGTTGGAGTCATATTTTATACACCTAAAGGAATACCAATTCCTTTATCATTCAAACTCAACTTTCCATGCACAAATAACAATGTAGAGTATGAAGCCTTAATCTTGGGGCTTCAGTAAACATTAGTTATGGGTTTTAAGCGAATAAGCATTTTTTGTGATTCCTAGCTTGCTATTTTCCAAGTGAAAGGAAATTACCAATGTAGAGAGCTAGTATTGAAACAATACCATAAAGTATCAATGAAATTGCTAGCAAATTTTGACTGGTACGAGATAAAAAACTTGCCTTATTCAACTAATAGGTTTATGGATGTGATGACTTTTTTAGGATAATTGATTCCAAATAACAAAAATGGATAAGTTCAACCACTTATCATTACAACAATGTCCAAATCCACAATTGCACGAGCAAAATATGAAGTTGAGAAGATTGTTTGTTTCATCCATGTAGAACCATATGAATCTTACCTTGATCAAATAATATACTTTCTCAATTTTGGGATCCTCCCATCATATTTTATGTGAATTACAAAGAGAATGTTCAAACAAAAAGTCGCTTGTTAAAATCTCTTGGGGGACATGCTATATAAACCTAGCTATGATGGAGTCTTACTCCGATGTCTAAATCTTGCCAACCTCCACCCTGCCACCCACTCTGCTAGCCTCACTAGTTGTCTTCATAACTCACTTCTCAAATGCTTAAAAAAATTTGAACCACACAAATAAAACCAAAATGCCCAAACAAGCATATATATAACCAGAATTTGTAGATCCAATCACATGTTCACATTTGGTGGGTGCATGCAACCGTGCACATGTGTTTGATGGTTTCAAATATAGATGCATGATTTTCAAGCACAACAAATTGTTCTCATGTGGTTCCCCCACTCAAAAAAAAAAAAACAAGACACTCTCCATCAAACCAAAAATGCATTTCAATAACCATCATCATTATTAGGTGACCCTCGTATCTAGTAAATTACCCTACATACCTAGAGGTTTTAACTAGAAATCTATGCAATCTGGTAGTATGGGTAGATTACCATTAGGATACTTATTTAAAACCATTCAAAATAATCATATTTGACATCAATTAAGCTAGATCCCTCAATATTTGGGAGTGGATTTGTTCAAGATAATTTGCAGAAGGTTATCATTAAGCCCTTTCCATTGCTGAAATCACTATGAGTTTTGAATATCCTAGAGTGATTGGTTCCTAATGCCAGATAATTTGGTAGGAATTGTTAAAATCACATGGGTACCCAAAATCTCAAAGTGGTTGGTTATTTTATCATGATATTTTTCACATCATCGAAACCAAAGGTAAATGTACAACAACAACCATCTCAAACTTGGGGAATCAAGTTGATCTTCAATGTCAAACATTTGCATGCATCACATCCACCTCCTTTCATCATCAATATTTGGTCAATTGGCTTGTGGGTTTTATTCTTTACCCATTCGCCAATTGAGGTGGTAAGCAAACAAATAATTTTTTTTTTAAATCATTCATTCTTGTGCATAAAAATATTTGAGTCCATTTAGCCATCCAATAAGGACAAGTGTCTCTTGTTTTTACACTACATTATGTTTTACACAACATGGTACAAAAAGAAACATCTGTAGACACCAAAACCTAGGCATTTTCAAAACCACATTCACATTGCACATCCCAAATTTGCATAATAAAATATATGCCTAAGTCCAAACTTAGGCATGCAAATTTAGCACGTTAAAAGTATTTTTCAAATTTTTAAAATTTGGAAAATCTGCCTAGGATACCCTGCCTAATCAGTAGACATGTGTCCTAGCCACATATCATACATCCATGTCACCATTGTCCCTTCACATGGGACATCCATCACACATCACTCTACTTACACCTATCCATTAGCCACATCACCCCAGTTAAGTGAGACACCCTAGGTGACTCACTGTAACTACCCCTTCTATTTGGAAGCCCTAGATTACCACTTGGTAATTTTGGCTTACCACCTCCCTTTCCCTCCAAATCCCTAAAATTACATACAAAAGCAACACCACCCAATAAACCAAGATAGGCTAAGAGAACACATTGTTAGGATATTAGAATCACACCAGGAGTTCATACGCATCTCGAGGAGATCAAAGACTAGAAGTCTTAGAGCACCCTTTTTGGAGTTTTTTTGCCATATAGCCTCAACCATCCATCCACGGTTACACAATTGCAATAAACATCATGCAGTTATCTAACCATCCTCTTATGGTTGACCAGCCATGACCGCATGCCTACAATTATCCAAAATGCAGAAAAATCATTAGCAACACAAATCAGTAAGCTCTCAATTTGTTAACAAGGCATTCCATTTTTAATTTCTTTATTTTCCAAACTATTACTTTTATTTTTGTAGCTAATATTTCAAGGGTTTCATATGTATTTAATTTTTATCATGTTTTTAGGTGCTACTAACCCTTGTTTGCCTTTCATGTGTGTAGGAGACATGTATCTGAAGAGCTATTGAAGCTAAAAGTGGCCCTGCATCTAGGATACAAAAGCCCACTTACCCTTGGAGTTGTAGAAAAGGAGCGAAGGATGACCAATCATTTGCTAGAGATTTTGGAAGACCACCATTCAAAGCATTGTAATTTAGGAAGAGAGCATTATAATATCTCCCCTAAAACATTGGGATAAAGCATTATAAATTTAGGATATTCAGACTCCCCTGTATCAATACAAAGAAAAATTATTTGTTACATTGCAATATTTCCATTTTATGTGTTTGGTGTTCAGTTCTTTTTGCTACAATATGTTATAGAGTCAAGTGTTCATAAAGTATGCAAATGGAAAGTAGATAAGCCAATAGTAATGAGACTTGGCATATGGAGATCAATAGTCTAGTACTTGAAGATTCATATTACTATGGCTATATTATGGAGATAATATTCCATAGAAGGAGGCATCATCTACAGTTCATGTATCTCATTATCTCATTCTAAGACAAAGAGGAATAATAAAGCTTGTAAATATTTTGAGCAATTAATATTGTAAGTTATATTGCATGCTTAGTACATGTTTGATTAAGGCTATTTACATTCATATTTCTACATATTATTGAATATTATTTGATTTATTATAAGCCTTGATTTACATATTAATTTGCTCATATTGTTCTACTCATATTATTATCTTGACCTTATTATATTGTTGCTATATTATATTCGATATTGTGATACATAACCTATGATATTTGTGGTAGGATTAAGGCTTTAAAAACCATCAAATTCCAACCCCAACTACTAGATTTACTTTTTCTACTATAAACTACTGTTGATACTAAGGCTATCATTTAACAGTTAGATCAATGTCAACTCAATATTAAGAAAATGGTGGAGGTAGAGAAGAAAATGGTGAATCAAAATATTATACAAAAGAGATAGTGGAAGCATAATAGTGGATGGCTACAAAAAAATTGGAAAACAAAGAAATCTCCTTATCTTATGAAGTATCAAGTGCCTTTACAAAACACTAGAAAAAGTATAAATTCAAGAATCAAAATATTATGGTGTTTCCCACATAACGTGGGGCATGATCCCATTAATAAATATATGGCTATTAGGCATTTATAAATAAAATTGTATGATCAATCATATTAAGTCTAATAGATTTCCACCATGAGGCCAATTGTACCAACAATGAACTAACCTACAATGGTGAATTCAACCATATACCAATTACCTATCATGAGCCAACTAGTTTATTAGGATCCAAATCTAATGCAACAGGTATTTACAACATTTTAAGTCCCTAACAATATAGTTTTTGCAACTTTAGAAATTAAGGAGATGAAGACCCCCATTAGAGGATAGAATTGCATGCACAAACCAACAAGGGGTTGACCCTAGAGGCAAAATAAAGGTGAGAGAAGAGCATGCACCAATTCAAAAGTAGGCCAAACCAAACAAGGGTTTTCCAATATTGAGGAATAAAATACTATTGCTACATGTAATATATAAGGAACCAATGACCATGAAACAACAGGAAAAAAATACTAACAATGATAGAAATTGTTCAGTTAATTCTCCCTAGGTATATACATAAGCTAGAAAGAAAAAACATATGAATAATCCAAAGGAAATAGAGATAAAAAATAATAGGAAATATGGGATAAATAAGTCTAAATATGAGAGAAATAAAAAATAAAGGAACAAATTACAAATGAAGGATAAACATATTAAAAATACTTCTCACTTAATGAATGGCATGTGATATCCACCAAGTAGTATTGGAATTTCATAATGTGTAATGAGATCATCTTCATTGAATTCAAGTTCAATATAGTAGAAGAAATAAAGAGAAATCCACAAATTTGAGCATGCTAGAGTTCCTATCCCTTATTTGATGAGGAGACCTACTCCAAGAAGCTCTTAAATAGAAATAGATAAGTTATACAAAAAAATGGTTGATCTAAGTTAACTCAACCTACTCTAGTAGCAAAAAAACCTAATTATAGAAGATACCTTGGACATCCAATTCAATATGATAGTTATCATAAATTTTATAAAGCATAAAACCCTAATATCACCTCCGTTCTATATAAATATAAAAATAGAAAACTACCTACTAAGGATTTATATAGTATATTCAAGGGTTGTTGTAAAAGTGATGCCCAAGGTCATCAAATATGACTACCCCACACAAAGACTGCTAGGAATCCAATTCAAATAGATTTAACACTAGTAAATGCTAAAGAAGTTTTAACAGATTTGAGCATGACTACGAATAAACATCCTAAGTTAGTAGTTTCGAAAGTTATAATTGTCAACCTTCCTTTGTACTTAAACATGTTATTTTTAATAAAATGGATGAATAAGTTATCGGAGAATGGTTACTTTGCAATGGACTATAGTAACAAGAAGGTATCCTAGGATGGGAAGGTGAGATCCCATGTAACTACTTGTTCCATAAGCTAGATGAAGATGGTATGGTTAGCTAGAATGTTTTGCTTGAATTTATGGATAACAAAGTTGAAGAGGATTATCATATGTCTAAAATAGACATGATTAGCTATATTATTCAATATAATGAAGACTTAAACGTGATATTCAAATAAACTAAACTAAGAAACTACCTAATATCCAAAGAACTAGCTAGCATCCCAGGATTAACTAGATAATAGGCATAGGGACTTCATAGAGTATAGATTATGCATTTTTTAATGCAAGAACAAGGAATGGAGCTAGTGTAAGCACTCATATCATAAAACCTCAAGGCATGTCGACAATTTTTTTCCTATATATTGGTATTTAACTACACTGATAATATGGTCAACTATGAAGTACATGCACTAACTTGATAAAGTCTAAAAGGATGGGGGTTAAAAACCTTAAGATATTTATCAACTTTAAGTGAGTTTTAATTTTTTTTTTTATTGATAGGAAAAGGGGATTTTGAAAGGGACCCCAAAAATTTTACATTAGTAGAAGAAAAAAGAGGATAGTCTCCATGGGACTAGCAAGACATCTACATAAAATAAGAGAAACTAGAGAAAACACTCCAAAACAACACAAGAGACACTAACCTGAAGGAGGGAATATTTAAGAGATGCTAGCAATAGAAGTAGGGGAAACCATAGGATCACAAAACTAGGGGTTAAAGAATTGCTAAAATATGAGCAAAAAGAAAAGGTCAAGGAGACCACAACTAGCAAGACATCTTGGTTGGGTATTTCTCATCACTGCTGGTATCTTTTCCTTCATCAAACATCTGAGTGTAGCCACCCTTCTATATTTATATATCATTGACCATATTTATAGCATGCTAAAGGATAGTCCGAGTAGTCTTGTACATCCTTGATGTGGCATTCAGTGATTCTTCTAGACTAGTGAGGGAATCAAAATTAGATATTTTATAGATGCAAATTGAAGGCTTTGTCAAGGGTTTAGCTCCTTTTTGAATAGAGGATGGAGTAGGGGACCCTTAAATATTTGGATTCTTTAGTTTGGTGGGAAAATCTCTAGAGTTATCCTGGTCTTATTTAGTGACAATGGGCATATTTTGCTTCCCTCTTGAAGATTTACCCATAGAATATCAATGACAAGGCTCAATATTAATAGAAGTAGGAGTTTCACAAAAATTAGAGCTAAAATTGAGCTTTCTTACAAATTTTGTGGTTGCAGCTTCATATTCACATAGGGACTCCTTCTGGGGACTATCTTGGATTGGAATCAAAATAGAGGGATGATCAATGGGACTACCAATGTAGGAGATAATGAATTTTTGAGCCTCTTTCTAGAGGGCATGCCTATACCAAATCATGTGAAGGCCCTGGTGCATCAGGTGCATGGAAGTCTCTTTCTTGAAATTACTGATAGATAATTCTATTGAACTAAATAGATGCTCAGGCACATTGATATCTTTGATTTCATAGAGATGGTTCAGAAAGGGAAAATGAAAGCTCTAAAGGGGGAGGTAATCTCATCAATTATAATAAACTAAAGAACTAGAATTATAACTTTATTCAAGGGTACCAAGAGGGTCTTCTTGATGATTCTCCCCTTTTATCTTCCTAGTTTATTACCCTTATATTTGAAGAAGCTCACCTTCTCATCCAATGAGTGCTTGTCACGATGAACAATTTCATTGTCATTGGGAATTTTTACCTCAGCAAGTATGCTCACACTAAAATTAAAAATTTATCCCACAAACCATGACCTTAACATTCTCCCATGATTGAGTAAACTTATCTGATAATTCAGTGTTGCTCCTACTGAAATTTTAGAGGAAATATATAAACCCATGGTTATTAAGAATTTATTCAATGTTGGCATCAATTTGTAGAGTATCAGTCTCTGGAAGTACCATCACAAAGTCAAGAATTCTAAAAAATGCTCCTTTCTAAAAGCAAACAAGAGAGATATTCTTGTGATGGCTATTACCATTCTAAAGGTTGTATTTAAAATGTACATAGTACGCTGAACCAAAGGCTTCTTGGATACACATGCTGATGTTTATAGAAGTTGCCATACTCTAAAACTATTGATAAATTACATCATACCAGGAGATCTTGGACACATGTGCCAGGTCTAACATGGGAAGGTCACAATCAATGGTGTGGACATATTTCGAGATTATTCTAGAATTATTAGTAGTGACACATGGGATGAAGATGGGATTGGTTTCTTAGGAATGATTATGCTTAGAGATGATCCATATATAATCATTGATGGTTGGGGTGGCATGAGAAATCCTTCCAACTAAGTGATCACTATAGGACATGGAATATCATATGTGCATGTGGAAACATAGCACATCGATGAATACTATATTCAAAAAGATATTCTTAAACTTGTGTAGGCCAGGATGATGATTCTTCAAACATGTGGGCTCTATGATACCAATGCACTAATGAGGATAGGGATTGATAACATGGGTTACCCTAAAAGATCCACATAATCTAAGAAGATGACATCAACATTCAATGGCTATAGGATCATGGAGGGATTGAGGAAAATTGTCATGCCACACATGGAGGGATTCTTCATGTAAGCCTAGTTTAACAAAAATATCAATTGCTTTATTGGCTTTCATATAAATGCATTGAATAATAATATTACTTTGGTTGCAAAGGTACCTATTGGAATCTTCAATGAGATTGTAAACTCTAAGCTAGAATTTGAGTTCCTTTGAGGTAGATGATGATATTCAAAGAATCTCCTTCAATGATGATATTTTTGGGATGTAAGCCATCTAGAATGGATAGTCCTTGATAGAGAGCCCTAGCTTCAGCTACATGGTATGCCAATATTTTTTTGAATAGTAGAATTATTATCCCTTGTTCATCTCTAATGATGCCATTGCCTCCAACCTTACTTGGGTTGCTTTTGGCTGCCCCATAAAAATTGAATTTAATCCATCCAGTAGGTGGAGGAGTCCATGTGATGTTAGATCTATCAAAACAAGGCACAAATGGGTAGGACTAAATAAAAAAGAGCTTGAAGGTAGACACAATCTTGGACTCTAAACCTAGCCTAGGGGCTTCATGAGAAGGGACTAGTTGAAAATTCTCAATATCAGTAGATAGAACCTTAATTACAACCAATATAGGATCCTTAGAAACACCAATAATTTTTTATTATTACATTCTAGCCAAAATTACCACAAGAAGTATAAAAGGTAAAAGGACCATAAAGATTTGAGGCTCTGGTTGATGAATGGATTAGGCCATTAGTTACACAATTCTAGGATGGAATTGTGTTGAACCCAAGTAATATTGATCGATGAAAAGAGGAAGCATAAAACACTAGAGGAAAAGGGATATTCTAGAAATAGGTGGTGTGAAGACTCCTATCTAGACCAATAAAGGTAGTAGTGGTTGGGTATTTTTTACCTCTAAACAAAAGGTTATCAATGGTTAAAATTTTATTTTGAACAAGAAGCTTAAGACAAATTATTCTTATAGGAAACTAGGTGCTTAAGACAAATTATTCTTATAAACTAGGTGCTTAAGAAATTTTTTTATCTTGGAAACTAAGTGCTTAAGACAAATTATTCTTATAGGAAACCAACTATCAGAGGAATCCTCTTGGAAATAATACATGAATTTAACCCTAAATTTCCCATTTTCACTGACTTTCCAAAAATAGAAATCATGGGTATTATCATTAAGAATAACATAGGTTCTAATTAGGTTGGCTAGATCCTTAGAAACAACACCTTGTTCTACACTTAAGTCACTCATATAAATGGTTTTCCAAACTCTTATGTGAGGAGAACTAGTGATAAAATTGTAGAATTTATTTCCAAAGAGAAGATCTACAATAGAATTCAATATGGTCAGGTTAGGATTCCCAAGAAATGGTTGGTCCTTCAACCAGGGGTCCCTAAAAAATTAATGCATTACCCATTATCTAAATACTGTCTAAGACCTTTTTTGATGATGGACTTGGATTTGATAACTAAATTCTAGAACACAAACTCACTTGGGAGAGGATCATCATCCAAGAGTTTGTTGTGATGAAGATATTTGTTTTTAACAATGTCAACCCAAGTATATTTCACATTAGTGAGAATTCTCCACCCTTGTTTGGCTATGAGGACCAAGTTTATCTTGCTTACCTTCCTAATAGCCAAACCTCCTTGGATTTTTTTGTAAATTCTATCCCAAGCTACCAGAGGGAATCTTCTTCGATTCTTAGACCTTGACCATAAGAATATTTTTTGAATTTGCTCTATTTTTTGTAAAATTGAGGGTGGGGATTTGAATATAGACATGAATAAAACTAGAATTATTTATATACAAGCTTGCATAAGAATGGCTTTAGCTACTTGACTAAGGAGGCCCCTTTCCATCCAATAAGCTTTCTGAGAATCCTTTCAATGACATTGTTCCACATATTTTTATACCGGTTATCATGGAATAGGAAAAGGTCTATATAGGTAGAAGGCAAGAAATATATTGTGCACCCAAGTATTCTAGAAATATTGAGTTGTTTTTTTATCAACATATTGAGGAAAAAAATCTTGCATTTTAAGAAATTGACCTTTTTCCCAACAACTTCTTCATATTAGTTGAGGATAACCTTGATAGTTTTGGATTTAGTAATAGACAAATCAATGGCCAAGATGGTTTCATAAAAAAACTACTAATGAGTGATGGGATTTAGGGAGAATGAAGCCTTGATGCCTAGAAGATATCCCATGGAATACATTCTTTTGAGGGATCTACCAAGAGACCCCATTAGGATGATGAAGATGAAGGGTGAAAGAGGGTCACCTTGTCTTAGACCCCTAAAGATTTTAAAGTATCCTATAGGAAAACCATTAAAAATTACAAAGAAACAATTAGAAGTAAAAAATTCCTTTATAATAACAATCCAATCATCATCAAAGCCAAATTTAGAAAGAACAAAAAAGAGGAAATCCCAAGAAACTCTATTGAAGGCTTTGTTCATGTCAAGTTTGAGGAAGAGACCAACTCTCTTATTTTTTCAAATAAAGTGGATGAGCTCATGGATGGTGATGATTCCATCAGTTATAATTCCACTCTAGACTAAGCCACCTTGGAAATGGTTAATTATTATGGGTAGGATTTATTTCTTTCTATTGGAAATGACTTTAGGGATGATTTTGTAAATGCCATTGTAGAGGCTTATCGGTTTGTATTCTGAGAAAAATTTGTCATTAGGAATTGTGGAATAAGAGAAAGGAAGTTCAATTTTATGTCTTTGGGTAGAAATTTATTCCTTTGACCTTCTTGAATGACATCAATGAGGTCTTGGTCAAAAATTTTCTAGAAGAATTGGAAAAATTGGGGTGGAAACCTATCAAGACTAGTGTCTTTGTCAGTCAGCATAGAAAAGAGGGCATATTTTAGTTCATCTTGAGAGAAGGCTCTAAGTAAATAGGCACTAAAATTAAGGGAAATTAGGAAAGGTATTTTCTAAAGGAGAGCGTTAGAGTCTTGATCAAGGTATAGGTAACAAGTCCTTAGAAATATTTCAAAGTGAGCAATTGCTTCGACTTTGATCTCAAGAATATTACTGGTGACAGACCCATCATTCCTAGTTAACTCTTTAATCTTGTTGATGCTTTGATGCCTAAGAGTCAAGGCATAAAATAAATTAGTGTTAGAATATCCCTATCTTAACCATAGATCCCTTGATTTCTATCTCCAAAAGACTTCCTCTTTTACTAAAATTTTATGGAATTTAGATAAGAGATCATTTTCTTTGTTTTTGAGTTCTAAATATGAATTCCTAGTTTGAATTTTATTCCAAGATCAAAGGTTGAATTTGATGAAGTATAGATTTTTAGTAATTTGAGATATGAGTGGGCCTAAGAAACTCTTGCTCCACCATTCTGCAATGTGATATTTGAGATCTAGGTGCTGAAACCACATTGTTTCAAATCTAAAGGAGGTTTTGAATGATGACACTGGCTATAAGCCTTCCAGGATAAGGGGATTATGGTTCGAGCCTATTTTAGGAAGAAATTGAAGGGGAAAATCACTGAAAAGGTGAATGAAATATTTTTATGGGAGGAATATGTCAAGCCTAATCTGGATGAGTTGGCTGCCCACCCTTTTGTTTCTCCATGTAAACTTAGTTCCTTTTAGCTGAATATCCATTAGCTCATTACTATCAACAAAATTAGCAAAATCCTCATAACATCTCGGTGTAATAGCTACCCCACCACTTTTATAAGAAGGATAAAGGGGGATTTTAAGTCTTCATCCAACAACAAAGATTCATTTGAAAATATGTTTCTCATTTTACTTGGGATATTCCATAAGGCTAATCTGGTGGATTATTAGAGGCATAAATATTTGACATAACCCATATTGCTTTGGTGTATTTTCAATATAAAAGAATATTTGTGATTTGTTTTACGAATTTAAGAGTATTACTTCCACTTTGGTCAGGTCCCACAAGCATAGGATGCCTCTAGAGGTACCTCAAGTGAGGCTAGTGATGAACTATTTTCCCATATGGCTTTGACAATATTCTCAATGTTATCTTCATCAATTTTGGTCTCTTTAAGTAAGATGATACTAGGTCTAAGGTCTTTCCTCATGGAAACCACCAACCACTATTTGGTTAGTGCATTGAGACCTCTTACATTCCATGAGATAATATTCATGGAATATTTTTTCTCGCCTACTTTGAGATGATGGGGATTTGATTCACTTTTCATCATCTTTGAGAAAATATCTAGTGGGTTTTTTTGCATAGGTTGAGAAGATGGTGGCCTAGGTGCCATTGGTAATATCATCCTATTTTAATTCTTCTTATAGCTACCCACATCTACTAAGTCTTTCTTCTAATATATGGTTACTAGCCTGGGTGGACTAGAGGACTCACCTAGGTCACTAGAGTTAAGATCACCCAAGGGGATGCAATGAAACCAATAGGAGGTGAGAGGTCATTGAGTATATCTAATGATTTTTTGGGAAGGAGAGACAAGAGGGACCCAAACTCAAATGGGACTAAGGTGGGATTTCTCTACTAGGAGGACACTCTAGAGACTCTAGGAAAAGTACATCAATAAGGGATGTTTTTCCATCATAAATGCAAGGGGTCTAGACAATGGGTTGAAATGATTAGGAATAGAAAATATAGAACATACCTATTTAGTTCCTTAAAAGGAATAATGTATTGTCTACTTTTCCTTGTACTTCTTTATGGTATCATTATGATTGGCATCAATTTGATTCTTCTTTTAAATATGGTCATCTTTCTGAATATCCTCTAAGGATTTTTTAGTGCATAATCATTCTTTCTTAGAATCATTTTTGAGAGAGAGGTATTGAATCCTAATATGGCCCTATTTTTGGTATTCAATATAGAAAGTTGGTTTATTCTTATATGTGATAGGAACAAAAAAATAAATTGATGAATACAAGTAGCTCTGATTCAATATTGGCATTGATGTAGAATCAAGCATACACCATCCAAGGTTTAACTTTAGTTTTTGGGTAAAAGGTAGCAAGGTACTTTATGGTTTGAGAAATACTTCTTAGGATTTCATCATGCCAAAACTAAATGGGAAGGCCTAGAAGCATAACCTAAATGGGGGTAGAGTTGAAGCTTTGGGTATTAGGGTCAAAGTCAACATCCCATCTCTTGATTAAAATATTATATTGACCAAAGAACCAGGGGTCTTCGATAAGGATGCAACTAGTGTCTTCATGGTTGTTAATTATAATTAGGAAGAATCCTCTAGGAAGAGCCACCAAATCCATATTGTCATGGGGGAATAATTTATAGAAGGACCATTAATTTATGGACTCAATGCTTGGGTAGGATCCAAAAAAATTCCTAACTATATATAAGGAGTCCTAGGAAATAAAGGATGCCATAATTTTTGAAGGAATTACCAGTTCTTTGTAGCTTGGAAAGAGAGAAACTGATCCTTGCAATGAGGGGGTGGAGAAGACCCTACACTTTTTCAAATTATTTTTGTAAAGGATATAGATATGGGATGGTTAGTAGGGGCCTCCTCTGACACTTGTGACTTCCACTCCCCTGCTTGGGCCCTCTTGGAATCTAGACTTGTGATCCTCATCTCCCCCATCACCTACGTTTGAATTCCTATCATCTTGAGATTCAAAATTTTGAGGAGATCAATTTGCTTGCAATGATTTTCTTGCCATATTTGATTACATAAATGAGTTTTAAATTAGGTTAATTCATATTGTTCCATTAAAAATAAACATGCAAAGTCATACAAGCATAGGGTATGGGATTTATTAAAAAGTTTTGACTTATGAAATCAAGGTAATCCTTGATAAATAAGGATAAAGGAAGATGAATTAGGATCCATGGTGGTAAGTTTTGAACTAATATGGAAATTTAAGATAAACCAAAGGATTTGGGGGTGGTTATTAGGCCAATAGACATTAATAAATTTGATAGTTGCTAAGTTTTCAATAAGGGTGAGCAAATCATTGAATAATTTATCAAAGAAGCTCAAAATGATGAAAATAAAAATGAATATGGGGTATTATAAAGGATGGAGTAATTTAGCTAAAAACTAGTCATGTTCTAAAAGGAAAATCACATAGAAGAGACTATTTAATCTAGATAAAAATACAAAGAAAGCCAACACATCCTTCTATCACCCTATTAAAAATTTCAAAGGGAAGAATTTTTTGGTAGGCAAGGAATGTATCAAAGAGGAAATATGATTATTCAAAGAAATTTGTGGAAATAATGGAAATATAATTTCTTGGTCCTATGAATATTTGAAGGTATATGAGAAAAGCGTCATAGAGCATACTATAGTTCCAAGTATTTTAGGAAAAACTAGAGGCCTAAGAGTCCTAAAATTGAAGTAGTTATGAAAAAGGAGCTAATAAAATTACTAAATATCTAAATCATATTTCCAATCAATCACTCCACTTGGGTAGCTAACCTGGTACAAATTTTAAATAAAAATAATGACACCAAGTTATGTGTTGATTTTAGGAATTAGAAAAATGTATTATTAAAGGACCACTAGCCTCTACATTATGTAGAAAAAATTTAAAAAAATGTAGCATGGTCATAGATTTTATCACTTCTAGATGGATTATTAGGGTACAATCAAATTTGGATCAAGAATGGCAATCAACACAAAAATGTTTTTTACAACCAAATAGGGGGTTTTTACATACAAACAAATGTCATTTAGGTTGTCAAACATTAGGTTCACCTTCTAATGAGCTATGGAAATTTAATTTGTAGGTATGGTAGGTAAGATAATGCTCATATACTTTAATATTTAATTTAATTTTCAGTATTAATAATTAAACATGTTGAACATTTAGAATCTATATTTCAAATGTGTAGGGAGTATGGTATCTCACTTAACCCAAGAATATCCATTTTCATGATAAAGGAAGAAAAACTCTTAAGGAATGTGGTGTCTAAGGATGAACTAGCCATAGATCCTCATAGGATAAAGTAAATCATAGATATTCCCTTACCCACATCTATCAAGGAATCAAATCCTTTCTAGTTAAAATCTAGTTTGTAGCCAATTTCATAACCAATTTTACATAGCTGATCAAACCAATCAATAAAACATTAAACAAGCATGTGATCCTTTTATGGACTAAAGAAGGTGAAAAGGATTTTAAAGATATAAAGGGTATGATTATCAAATCCCCCACCCTTATCAATATTTATTTCTCTAAATACTTTAGACTTTATGTATTTGGGATGGATGAAATCATTGTTGTAGTGTTTACTTAGAAAAATGATAAGGATGAGAAGCATATAATATTCATTATAAGTCAAGTCATCCATAACTAAAAATAAAGGTATACATTTATTAAAAATATGTGATTTCCATTATGAAATCCCTAAATAAATTTAGGTACTATGTATCCCAAAGCAATCCTATTGTCTTTGTAGTCCACCTAGATGTTTGATTTGCTATACTACAAGGTGAACTAGGGGAAAATAAAGCAAGGCAACTTAACAAGATCCAATAATTTTACATAGAAATAAAACCTAAAAATTTATTCAAGGGTAGATCTCTATGTGAAAACCTTGTAATATTAACCCTAAGAAATTAGGTAGCATTGGTGGAGGAGATATATCTAAACAATAAGACAAGCTACATGGGAGACATCATAAGACATATGATATCTAAATATTCTAGAAGGATTGACACCTAAATAAAGGGCTCAATTTAGGCAGAAAGAAATGCACTATGTATGACTAGATAATATAGTTTTCTAAAAGGGATAGAATGTATTTTCATTAAGGTGCATCAACAAGAAATGATAGACACCCTAATCAAGGAATATCATAACAAACTAGGGCATTATTCTACATAGACCAAAACACATAATATAAGATCAAGGTATTATTGGCCTTCCATTTTCTCTAATTACTATTAATGGGTCAAAGAATGCAAGGCTTGTTGTATTTTCATAGGAAGAAAGAGAAAAATATTAATACCCTTGAAGCCTATCATCATTATCAAACCCTTATAATATTGGTGTCTTGAATTTATTGATGAGATCAATCCCTTATCTAGTATAGGACATGGAAGGATTTTGACTACAATAATTTTTCACAAATGGATTGAAGTAGTCCCTGTCAAATTATCAAATGAGAAAGCAATAATCTAAATTTTAGAGGACATAATAACCATATTTGGAGTGTTTGAGAATAGTACATTATTTGGTACATGTTAATGTACCCCCATGGTACCTATGGTACAATGTAAATATTAGAACAGGGTTTGATTCTATAGTTTAAGAGTGTGTTTTATATTTATATTTATGAATGGATCTATGTGTAGGATATACATAAGTGTCATGTAATTATGTGTGAAAGTGTGTAGAGTGAGAAAGCGTACAAGTATCATAGTGAAAGTGTGCTTGTATAGGTGTGCAAGTGTCATATAGTAAATTTTGCAAGTGTGCATGTAGAAGTGTGCAAGTGTCACATAGTAATGTGCAACTAAATAGAAATTCCAGAGTCATGTATACAAGTGGTAAGATGAGAAGCAAAGAAAATGAGATAATTATCTTATGCTTGGAATAGAAAAGGTTACATCTCCTAGATGTGTAAGGAGAGCAATATACAAATATCCATGTATTGTATTATGATCATCATCAAATATCACATTCAAGCATTGATAATATTGAAGCTTGAATGTATATTTTGAGAAATCCTATTGTAAATTTTCTTCACGTTATTGCATTAATTATTTTGACCTTTTTATTCATATTATTTTTATTTTTATGAATTATATGTTCATTTATTTTGGCTACTTAATATATTGATTGTTCTTATTTTTGAGACTACTCAAGATCCAAAATTTTAGGACCTGAGATAATATGGCTAAAAGGCCAACATAGAGCTTCATCCATAATAATATTTAATACTACAACTATATTAATAGAATTCAATGTGATGATATTTTTACTAGAGTATGGATTTGCACTAAAGAAAACATCCAATTATTATTCTCAAGGAAATGGTCTAGTAGAATCCACCAACAAGAACAACATGAGATTTCAAAAAAAATTATAACTAAATTGTATAAGGATTGTCTTACCAAGCTTACAAGAGAATTATAGGTAGATATAGTGACACCTAAAACCTCTATAGGATAATATCCCTAAACATTAGTTTTTGGGAAGGAAGTTGTGCTGCCAATCAACCTGAAACTCCCTTCTCTCCAAATTTTATAGTAATTAGAGTTTGAGGGCACTGATATTGAGTTAGTATGAGCATTGGTTAAAAGTATTACTATCCATATAAGAAAGAAAAAAATATTTTAAAATAATTATCCAACATCATACAAAGGTTAAATGATGGTTTGATAAAAGGTACACTAAGATGCATTAGAAGGAAGGTGATTTGGTATTCAAATAGGATGAATATAGGGATAAAATAGGTATCCACCAGAACTTTTATTCCCTTTGGAGCACACCATACAAAATTATTTCAATCATAGGTCTAAATGCTTACATGTTCATAATTATGGATATGAGGTTGTTGTCGATTTCAAAAAATGGAAAACATCTAAGTCCTATCTAAGGGAACATTTGATGCAAAATGAAATTGTGAATATATACATATCATTTTAAATTTTCTTCCTATATATTTAATTTTTCTTCTACTTTCCTTTTTCCTTATTTTACTTTAAAAATATTAAAGGTAAAGAAAGGGGAGCAATTCACTCTTGTAGTTGAGTGAATCAATGGAAATAGTGAGAAATATCTTACCACAACTTGACTTGATAAAAAAATTTACCAGGTAGGAAAATTGACTTAAAAATAGGCTACCCACTTGCCTAGTACATTTATTATAAGAGTAGACAAGTTGGGTAAGTGGGGTGGGGGGTTAAACCCCCACCCCCAATGGAATTATTCACTTTACTATGCATGCAAAAAAGAGGAAAAGATCTATTATATGTCTACCAATTGTTTAGCTTATTCTCATGATATCTCTCATTGATTTAATTTGCTTGTATCATTATCAAGATCTAGCCAATGAGTATTCCCTTTGTGTCTCTTATTCAATCAATTTAAATACTGTGTGGGCTCCCTTGCATTAATTGACTATACCATTAGAACAAATAACTTCCTATGTATCCAAGGTAGTGATTAAAGAGTTATTCACTCTATTATAAATTAATTCCCTCTCTTGAACATTGAATTTTTCCTAAGGATTAACCCTACTAGAAATTCCCTTCATCGAGAGAATTGCTCTATATCCAAACTAGTCAAATTGCTTCCAGATAAAATTGATCAAGTCTAATTAGATAAGTAAAGCACTAGCTAATCCAAGCATTTAAAATCCTTCATTAATTAACAAATCACCTTGCTTATCTAGTGAATCACTCCATATACCCATCAATCTGCTCTAATTTCCATGACTTTATTTTTTTTAATCTCTTCTTCATTTGATTTGTCATGGATACCATGTTCACTTCCACCAGTACATCCATGCTAGAGGCTAACCCCATAATTTTCCAACCACCACCATTGCCCCTCTTGTGTCAATCTAAGTTACATCAATCTACGAAAAAATACTTGAAGTAGGATTCTCCAAAGATAAGGGGAAGAAGAAACAAACATGGAATAAACCTAGTCCCCCAAACCAAAAACCAACATAAATTATTAAAAAACCATATAGGAGGGTGGAAGAGGGAAAATTTTAAGCACTCCCCTATATAGGTGAGGTGTCAAGCCTAGAGGAGGTTCAATTTAGGCCCAAAAACTAACTCTTAGAGCATAATATGGATTAGGACGTTAGGTTTAATAGTAAACCTAGTGCTCTAGTTTAAAACTATCTAGATTGATTGGAGGTATGTTCTAAAAAGAACAATATTAATGGAAAGAGTAGTAGACCATCAAAATAGATAGAATAATCCTTATAAATTAGGGAGTATGATATTAAGAGGATGGTAAATTCAATAGATGACATATAAATGTGCAGGTTTATGCGTAAGGGGTCGGCCCCAAAATGTATTTATAAAAAATTGGCAAATCAGTTTCGAAATCCAGGAAAATAGTGTCCAAACGCATGTAGAAGGTTTACTATTATTAGGGGAAATTTTGGAAATTTAAACTTAAAATGGTCAAATTATTATAAAATTAGGGTGAATTGACCCAAAATAAAAATTGCACCCAAAATTTTTTGGCTAATGGGCCCTGGTCAAGGGTCCCAAATATTAGCCAATTTCAAATTTCAAAAATCCTAATTTTAGCCAATTTGGTGATAAATAGCTGCTATGCATAACCCTAGCAATGTGGGTCATCTACAATCCCAAATCCCAAAAAATATGACTACCATAGGTTCAACGAATACTACAAGTAGGAATTCTTAATCCCTCAACTGAAGGACCTAAATAAGGCTTTTGGATTTAGCATCATGTTGGTGTTAAAGTAATTCAAAGATGATGTATAGTTGGTATTATCAAGTATTATAAAAATATTAGATGAGAAGACAAATGCTATGGTTTATGAAGAGTGCGTTACACTCTACATGTAGTGGAAAACTACTCAAGGTACTCTCAAATGATTGATTATGATAAGTATATAGCCAACCAAATGAACCAACAACTTAAGAATTTCAATGAAGAAAGGAAGTTCATATGTATTTGCTACCTAACCTCACTTATACATTACTAGAAGAAAGAGTAATTACCCTCCTTGTAGTGGAACTAAACTATAGTAAACGGTGATCCACTTATTATAGTGGACTATATAGATTTGCCTTGCTAGGAAGTGGTAAATACCTCCCACCACTTGTATGACACTACCTATTACTTAATTATGGAGAATATCAAGGGGAGGATGCTTAGGTTATCATAATATATCCAATATTTATAGAATTTTAGTGGCCAAATGAATATTTCTATTTGTGCACTTCTATATCTTTAACTTATTTATTTGCATTCTTGGTCATGCCCTTTGAGCTACCTAAGTATATTCCCAATTATATCTTCAAGATAGAATATGGTATACAACTAGACTACATAGATCTAAAGTAATTTTAGGGATAGAAGAAAGTTATTTTTTACCCTCTAAAATAATAAATTATGTAGATAACCCCCAAGTTGTAGTAATTCCATTACATCATTGTAGATAAACTTAAAAGCATAGGACTTGAGTAGTTGAGGGACATATAGTCCTATGACCTTGATGGATACTTTTAATGACAACTAGAGGCTAAGGGTTTGCACACATTATATGTGCATGAGAGGATATATAGGGTTGAAAAGGAAATAAAACCTTTAGAATAAGTAGCCCCACTCTAGAGACTGAGTAGGGATATGAAGATGAAGTCCAATAGTGTTATGCTCATGCACTAGAGTAATTTTCCTTCTATGTCAATGCTAAAGTCAACAAATATTTTGATCTTGATTGTAAGTTAAACCATAAATTAATAAATACCATGGAGGATGTTGTATACTCTCAAATAAATATACTCACTTGTAAAATAATAAGATATCAAATTAGAACCATAAAGAGACCAATGCATAGTGATCACTTTGATGAGCAATTATCAACAATCTAGAATAGAAAATATGGGATAGGATCAAAGAGATAGAGAACTATAGAGGGGTTCCCAAAAGGAGGTCTTCCCCCTACCACTATGCTATAAATTATGATATCTATAGCACAAACAACATTGGCAATGGTGAGTGTTGTATTATAGAAGATGATGAGGGAGAGGCATGAAAGATAGGAGGGAGACCAACATGGATAAATTTTAAAGAAGAGTATGGCATAAGAAACATGACCAATATCTACTAAATCATAAGGGCTACCCTACTTAAGGAGGAAAATAATTTTTAGGAAGGATTTCAATTTGAGCTAGTAGTAGACAAGGCCTAAATTACAACCACCACTTCTTTCGTTTCATACTCCCACTTATTTCTTCCTCTCCATTTATTCGCTTTAAATTTTTTTATCTCCTTTTATTCTATCACACATCCTTCACCATAAATAAGTGTGGACATAGGTTCTCTTGGAGGTATATTATCTCCCACCACAACCCATGTCACTAGCACTACTCCTATCATTTAAATCCCCTCTCCCATCATCAAAATCATCACATCACCACCACTAGTTTCCTACACCAACAACCCTTCACCCTCATAGATAGTATTTCCACTAGTTTAAACCTTTGTTTAAATCATGATATGAACATATACTTTTATATATCCATTCACTTCCATCTCAATTCAACTCACTTTAACCATAGTATCATCTTGTCCTCCTCCTCATCTCATCATAGAAACAAATCAACTCTTGCTTAAGGTGATGACATCACCAAATACAAATCATGTGACTAAGCCTATATAAATAGCCTTAGAACCTAGTGAAACTATAGGTTCTAGCTAGGTATTTATCTAAAGTATCATTGGTGACCCAAATAAAACTAATGTTCAAGAGTCCTCTGAATCCCTCCAAGCCTAGGAGAGAAATATCCAAAAATAATATAAGCATTGAAAAGTTAAAACCTCAAAATAACTAATCATCATGTAGTTGCAATTGACCTCTAGATGTGGTAATTTCCTAATCCTAAAAGTAGTCCTTAATACCCCTTCTAAACCCATCACTACACTTGTCAACTTCACTCTAAAAGTGTCAAAGTTGGATCTAACTAGAATATATCTATACTAAATGATCTGACTCAACTCTCTATTTGTATGACCATATAATTTGGCCAAATTTTAATTAAGAATGCCACAATGAGAAATAAAACAACACAAAATAATGTAGTGGTAGCCCAACTAAAAACAAATAAGTTACACCTATAGCAAAAAAATAAATCCCTTAGTAAGGATTCCATAGAGAAATATAAGTTTTAATAATAGGGTTAATGACATCAAATCCCAACTTGTTGAGAGTGATAAGCAAAAGCAATAGTTTGAGGATATTTCACAATAATTTTCACCAAGGCAAGACTAGCTAAAGAAGAAAATTTAATTAATAAAAAATCATAGCTAGAAAAATAGGTAGATTAACATCTTGTGGCCCAACATGAAAAATAAAAAACCTTTAAGATATAATAAAAATTATAAATTTGAAAGAGGAATACATTTTTGATCTAGGGCAGGCCTTTGAAATAGAAAAAGTGAAGTCCTAATGGGATGAAATAAGAACTAAGGTCACAAATGGCAATAGGTACTTTGAATTTGTAGCAAACACCATTAACATCCTCAACCAAGAGGTAAGGATTATCAAACAAATAGAAGATGAGTTGATAAAAAAGGAGAGGTACCAAAAAGTGCTTAAACAATAGTCCATAATGACAAATGAGCATAATATATGGGGATAGATAGGAAGGATATAATCAAGAAACTAAAAGCAATCCCTGTTACCCAAAGAGATCTATAAACCTATAAGGATATAATGACCTCTTTAGAAACCCTAGTGTGTGATATGGAAAAGGAATTCCAAGGGCTAGTTGATTGTAGACAATTAAATATATTTGATCATAAAAATATTTTTTTCAATAATATTATTAGCTTATTGATTAAATATGAAAAGGCTAGAGATAAAATTGAATTATAAAAACAAAAAAAAAAACCTAAAGAGTCTACTCAACAAGGTGCAAGAAATGGTGAGGAAAAAAAATGGGTTGTCTAAAAACCCATATGAGGACCTATAAAGTGATTTAAAATACCTTGCAAATTTTAAACTCTCAATAAATTTGTAGTAGAAATTGTTGAATCTATTGTCCTAAATCACATCATGAGAACTCACAATTTATAATTTTGTGATCGAGAATTCTAATTTTGTAGACTTTATACTCAAATATAAATTTATGATCCGGGATATCTCACCAATACATATTAGTTCCTAATTAAGTCACCATAAATATACTAATAAATTACTACCTTGGGATTCTTGTCATTTTGAAGATGTACAATTTTTTTAATTGATTAATTAAAGCCTCAAAATTTTTAAATTTGTCATTGTGAAGACTTGAGGAGAGTAGATATAGTTGATAATATAATTGTTTCATAGGAGCAAAGTGATAGCAAACTTAGATCTATTGGTTCACAATAGCAAAGTGCTAACAAACTAGAGCAAATTTCTCCCAAACAAATTTTTTTCACTCACGTCTTTGAGTGAATCACTCATGGAGAGACAAAGGGGTAAGAAGATGTGCAAATCCCAAGTAAGTTTTTAAGAAAGTGATATTCTGTAATATAGTGGTACCACCAAGAATTTTATATGCCTCTATGTGATTTAGGTATGTATTTAGAGACATATAATAGTTGTAGGTGCATCATTTTTCTAAAGACACCCCCAAATATTTACTTTTACTAGGAAGTAAGAATTTATTACCCAAGGTAACTCAGGTGTGATTTCTTCCTATAAATAGCAGCCATAGGATCCATTATAAGCATATTTTTGCCTTGAGGAAGTTAGGGCTATACTTCATGAGACATTATTTATACTTGCTTGTTCCTAAAATTAATGAGAAATTGATGATAGTATTTTCTTTCCATTATTGGCATTGCCTTCATGGATTATGCAATGTATGATGATTATATCAAAACCCTATCCTCTTGTAATTCCTTAATTTTATTTCATATGCATAGGATTTTATTGTTGTTATTCAATTTCCTCATGAGTTGATTGATCACACACTCTCCTTACTAAAATTAAAGTTGTACTTATTTTTAGTCTCTCACACCCTAAACTTCCAAGTTTACTTTTTATGCATTGTAATTTTATACTTGACTTTTGACACTTTAATTTTCTACATCTAATTTCATGCAATTTTTGATTAATTAGATTTTAGTAAGGATAGTGAGGATTCAGTCTAAATCTAAAGGTCAAGAGGGGAATTGTATCTCTCTTTCAATTTGTTGAAACAAAATTATGAGGTGCATTAGAAGTTAGAATTTTATGCAATTCAACACATACTCATTTGTGAACTTTAGAATTTTGGGTTTCACATTTTGCCAATTAAAAATAAAGACTATGTTTTGAAAGGTTTTTTTAAAATTTGCATAACCTATAAAGGAGAACACATGTCTATAGTCTAGATTCTTCTAAATGAGAAAGGATCCATTACTAAAATTCTTAAAATATTTTAAAAACATGGCATTATTATTGATTACGTAGGCATTACCCTTTCTATTAAATCTTAAATTTTATCTAAATTTGAGTGCAGTAAGGTTACTCATGTTTTTATGCCTCAATTTTTGGCTTAAATTTGATTATGATGATGATACATTGGACCAATTTAGCACAAATGTACCTTGTATTTGACATGATATTATACACTTCAACCCACAATAGGGTAAGTATTGGATAGTTGTTGATGATTTCTTTTAGATGTCTAAGAGATTCTAATATATTACTTATATATTGATAATATTAAAATGTAATGGTAATGTGTATTATAATTGCATTATATGATTAATTAGATGATAAATATGATACCATAGTATTATGCTTAGATATACTTGTAATATTTATACAAATAATAATTTTGAAATCAAGTGCTTTTGTAAAAGATCGACAAATTTTGGATAGCATAATTACCATTCATGATATTATTAATTCTCTGGAAAATAGTAAGAGGGTTGGTATGCTTCTAAATTTAGATATGAACAAAGCTTACGATCGATTTTCTTGGGAATTTTGACCACATTCCTATTAATTTTTGGTTTTCAGAGTAAATGGGTAGGGTTGGTTAAAAAGTATTTTTTATCTGCTATGTTTTTAGTCTTGGTAAATGGATTCCTTGTTGGCTACTTCAAAATTGGGTGTGGTATCCTTCAAGGGGATTCATTATCACCATATTTTTTTATTATTCTTACTGAAGCATTGGGAATATCTATTTTAGAGGCTATAGAAAGTGGGAGAGTAGATGGTTTCAAACCAGCCTCAACATTGGACCCTATTTCTCATCAATAGTTTATTGATGATACTTTGTTGATCTCCTACTCCTCTGTCCCTCAAGTTAAGGAGTTAAAATAAAATTTAGTGCCTTATGAAGAAGCTACTGGTCAAAAAGTGAACTTATTAAAAAGTAAAGTTTATTTTATCAATAACCTAGTTGGAAGGAAAATAAATATCATGAGGATCTTTGGGTGTGATATTAGAGAACTCCCAACCATGTATCTAGGTATGATTATGTAGGATGGAGTCACATATTTGTAATCTAGTTCTAGATAGACGAACAAAAAAGTTAACAAGTTGGAGAGGAAGTCTTCTTAGCCAGGAAGGTAAAGCTCAACTTATGAAGTCTTCTTTACAAAGTATTCCAATTTATTTTATATCTCTTTTCAATATTCCATCTAAAATAAGGATTAAAATGGAGCAAATTCAAATATCCTTCCTCTAGTCTATATTAGAATATAGAAGACGCTTTGCCATTATTGTCAGGGATCAAATATGTTTTGCTAAATATGAAGGAAGGTTGGGATTTAGAAGGGTAAAATAGATGAATGAATACTTGATGGGAAATAAAGGATGGAAAATATTGAATAATGATCATCTTGAGTAGGTTAAGATACTCAAAGCTAAGAATTTTTGAAATGGAATTTTTTTTTATACTCTAATGACTTGCCAATTGGATCTTCCTTTTGGAACAGTCTTGTGGATATTAGAAATTTTTTATGTAAAGGGCTTTGCTGGAATATTGGAGATGGAAATCAGGTGAAATTTTGGAAAGATCATTGGCTGAAGAACATTCCCCTCTTATAGGACCCAAAGGTAAGTGCATTGGAACCTACTCTATCCCTCCATTTTGGTATCAAAGTTACTGATTATATTACAACCAAAAATAGTGAAAATTTTGAAAAGATTTATCTGCTCCAAATATAGATCCAAACTTGGATGGTCATATTAACAATCTAAAAATATGGCTTAATTTGTATCCTCTAATATCCTCCCATTTTAGTGATTTGATCATTTGGAAGGAGAAAAATAATGGAAAATACTCTGTTAAGTCTAGGTACCATTTGCTTGAGATAGAAGGTAGAAGCTGATTTCTAGTGAGGAAAATATGGATTAAAGGGATCATCCCTAAAATAGCTTTCTTCTTATGGTTGGTGGCTCAAAATAGAATATTAAATATTGATAACTTACATAAAATAGGCATCCTTGTTGTAAATAGATGTTATTTATGTGAACATAATTTGGAGTCAGTTCATCATATTTTTCTTGAATGTTCCTTTGCTAGACAAATTTTAGAGAAGGTTTTGGAACCCTTTGATGTTCCTTGGATCTTCCCAACCACTATAGAAGATTTATGTGTGTAGTGGGATCCTCCTTTAAATAGTGGTATATTTAAAGTTCTCTAGAAGTTTTTTCTCTCCCATTTTCTTTGGAGAATTTGGAATGATAGGAATAATAGGGCTTTTGAAAATATGAAAAGAGAGGCTTCTATGGTTGCTTTTCATATTTTTAATACTACTATGGATAATACTCAGACCTTATCCTTTCTTGAGGTAGTTGATAGTAGAATCGAGAAATCCATTACTATTAATTATAATTTGAAGCCTTTAATATGTATGAAACCCCCTCCATATGGGTGTATCAAACTAAATGTGGATGGCACTACAAAAGGGAACCCAAGGTATTTTAGTGTAGGTAGATTTTTTAGGGGTTCTAGGGAGATGATTATGCAAACCTTTGTTTAACCTCTATCCATCTAGTACCACAATTTTTCTAAGGCTCAGGTCTTTTTTACAAGGGTTAAGTTAATCAAATAAAACCATTATAAAAACATTATTGTGGAAGGGTACTCCATAAACCTTATAAATATTCTAAAAGTAAGACAAGAAGCTAGTTGAAGCATTGCAAATATGGTTGTGGGAATGAAAGAGATCTTGTAGTATTGTCACAACCTTCATCTAAAGTATGTTTATCGGAGGGAAATGGAGCTGCAAATTTATTAGCAAAAATGGGGGTGGAGTCTCAGGATATTACTATATGGAAATATAATTTCCCACTTCAACTTATTGAATTTGTGGTTAAGGAGAAACCAAATTGGCCCAATGATTTTCACTTTACAGTTGGAAGAAGCTAAATTTTGGGGTTCAGTTCTTGGGGTAAACTTTTATGGATGTCCCAGTCTATACATGGTAGACTGTTATAAATGTAAAGTCAACTATTATCTAGCTATTCTTGTTATTGGTAATGTAGTATGTCTGTTTCTTATTAGGTGCTTTAGGTTGGTTCTTTATGATTGTTAATAGTTCAGATGGACTTGGCACCATGTATTCTTTACCTTTTATGATTAGCTTATAAGGAAGTCTATGTAAAAGTGATGGGGCCCTTTCAATCTCCTTCTTAACCTATTCATGAAAAAAGAAATTAAAATCAAGATTGAAGGAATGGAATGATATGTGATGTGTAAGAACTTGTGTCAATTTGTGAGTGGAGTCTCACTTGATTTCTTGTTCTTAAACATATGAAAGGTAAAAATAGGAAGGTAGATTCATTTTTTTTTGTAAAGAACTGTGTGGAGGAGGAAGGACAATCTCCAAATACTACATATTTCCATTTTTCCTATAGTGTGAGGTAGGATCATCAACTATAGATAGAATGAAGCAATGCTATTTTTATTGTAAAATTTATTGGGCCTTATAATCAGTTGTTGAAAAACAACTATGCACTAAATTTTAGTGTGGTTAAAATAGGAAATAATTTACAATTAAAATGGAAAATGGATAAATTTGATAGAATTGCTACTTTATTAATATTCTTCCTTTAATATTAATAAAATTCTTATTAGAAAATTTAGAAAGAAAACCCTCTAAATATCTGCCATTAATCCATAATTCAAAAATTTAGTTAAATAATTTATGGATGTTTCATAAATAAATCAAAGCTATATTTTGCTAATTTATGATGAACTTAAGCATAAAATTAACAAGTACATTATTTTTTTTATAATATTTAATATTTCTAGGATATTTTATTTGATTCTATGGATTGAAATTATTGAGAAAACCCTAATATGGATATGGAATATTTAATGTTGTAATTAAATAATCACTTATGGATTATAGTTTTTAATGTATGTATATATGGATATTCTTTATTACAATATCATGTTTAATTTTTAGTTCAAGTTAATATATCTTGAGTCAATGGGTTTTTGTAAGACTATAGATCCTATGTTATAAAAAGCTTTAGAGGATAACTATAGCTATTTAAATATGTGGTGGTTAAGCTTCTTTTGAGGCCATAATCAATTTTTTTGTTATGTTTACACTTTGGGCCCTTGTAAACCTTGAAATTGTTATATCTTGTATTTTTTTAAAAAATTATTCCTAAGGGCAGGTCTTATAACCTTGATCTAAAGGTAATATGTAATTGGGTATAAATGCCCCTCCCCATCAATCATTTTATTATTGATTTGTGTGATTTTTTAATTCTCTTGGAGTGAAGATATTTTTGTTTCTATGAACACCCCATCATATAATGTGTTTCTTCTATGCTATGCATTTCTTTTGATAGGAAATACTAGGTAATGTTTGATTCCATTTATTTTTGGAAAATACTACAAAATTTGACATGGTAGATTGGATGTGAATCTTCATTATCCATTTGCTTCTATAGTTGATAGTTTTCTCTTCCAGGTACTCTTGAGGATGTGTTTTGAAAAAGCTTGTGCAGAAGTTTCTTTGAAGTTGATGGTATAATGTGAATAATGGTTTTTAACAAAAAAACCCTAGTGGACTTGGATCATGAGGATCTTGCTAAAGTCAACATTTATATTTTCTCTAGGAGAAGTATTTACCGACAGGTTTAAATTTTTCCTCTCATAGGCACATAATGTTACTTTATTATTTTCTAATCAAATGGATGCCTTAGTTATAGGATTGAGTTTTTTTAAAACCTAATTTGTATTTTATAATTATTATTTATATTCATTTCCTTTTCTCTTTTGGATTTTGATGATAAATAGTAACACTAATGATATAAGAGACTACTTGGTCACTATAAAAGAAGAAAAGAAGAGGCTAAAATTATTTAGATAGACCCCTAGTGCCAAGGAAGTGATGGGAAGATTTCCATTCTTAGTAAAGACCCTTCAAACCACTTGAAAAAGTTGCAAAAATGATCCAACTTTTTTGTTATAGAGGCATGAGATGAGGGTCTAATTGGTTATTTGATAAAATGGTTATGTAGAAAAAATCTTAATATATAGATGAGTTGTTAGCTTTTCTGAATTTTTTGTGAAATTTTAGGAGGGTTCATAGTTCAACACTTTTTACCATTTCACCTTGAGGTACCTCAAATTTACGTTTGATTTTTTTTTGCATTCCTTTCAAAATTTCAAAATTTAAATTTTATTTCAAAATATTCTAAAGAATATTTCTACATTTTGGCAGGAAAGCATCTAATTATTTGCACATGCATTATGCTCATGTAGGGACATTCCATGAGTAGGAAAATGGAGCACATAGCTATAATATTCACAAATTTTTTCCTTCTCCAACACTTGTGATGTCAGCAACATATTTTTTGACATGACTAATGATGTGACACTTTTTGATGGTATGGCTAATGATGTGGTATAACTTTTGATCTATAGTGATGCTATGGTGGGATCATAAAAATTCCACATAGACATATATATCATATAAGTGGCACAAATCCTAAGGAAAAATGGGGTATTCCATACAACTAAGTTGGTAAGTCCACATTTCTTGAGGTAATGTATGGTAGTTGATGTGGTGGTCAATGAATCTAACTAGGAAAGAGGTGTACAAATTCTCATATAACACATGAAATATGAGGTGGTAGGCTAGGTTGATGTGGTAGTGGCATAGATTTCAAGGTACCATGTGGCAAGCTTTGACTAGGTTGATGTTGCTAACTATATAGAGGTCAACATGGAATTTTGTATGCCACTTGGAATATTCCATATGTCAATTGACACCTATATGAGAAAGATAGACCAATCACATCATCCACCTTATCAAAATTTCATAATTAATAATGCATATATTTTGAAGTAAATTAGATAAGTGGTATAGAAAAGGTAGTGCACAATAAGCAACCCTTCAACCACTCATATAGAAGGTAGACCAAGATAATATTCCATATGCCAATTGGCACCTATATGAGCAACATAGACCAATCACATCATCCATATAATCAAAATTCCACAATCAATAACTTTGTTAGTTAGCACACAATAAACAACCCTTTAGCCACTCATATGATGACATATACAATCTCTTATTCACCAAAGGTACTAGAAATTTTTTAATTGTTTCAAAGGTTTTGGTAAGTTTTTGCTAATTTGGGGCTAAAATTCTAGGGTAACTTTTGCATATAAAAATATTTTCAGACCTTTTTAAAATAACATGGATTTTAATTCTCTCTACATTGATAGTGTTTTTTTAGTCACAACTACTTATATATTTTTAATTTTAGCAAAAAAGAAATAGATTATTATGTTCCTCTACTGACTGGTCCAAACTATGCTACATGGGAAATTAAGATTGAATCTTTGATTTAAAGCAAGGTTTTGCTCAAGTATGTAAATGAAGACCCTAAATATACTAATTCTTAGGATATAAAGTATTTGTATAGGGATATAAGAAATAATCCCATGGAATGATTTCCCTCCATGCGTAAAATGTGTATGACACCTATGTAAGTAGCACCACCAATCCCAATGTCTTGCTTGAGAATTTTTAGGGATTATGTGATTACATTGACTAAAATTAGATAATTAGGCTAGTAGTATAGCTTGTAACCTTATCCTTGTATTTATTTGACACCATATACAAGTACATAAATCAGTTCAAACAAATTTGTAGGATACATATCAATAAGTTGGAAGAGGTAGCAAAAAAGGGTGGTGCTAATGTCACTTTTTTCTATACTCGAAGTAATAAAAATTTTTAAGGAGAGACATAATGGGATCATGTTGCATTCCATCCTATGTTATACCAAATAGACATATGATAAAGCACAAGCATCTGTTTCAAGGCCATAACAAGTCCCATAAAGGAGAATATGTTGCAATTGGGGATGAATCTTCATTGTAGGTGGCTAAAAGTAGAAACAACAAGATTGGATCTTTGTCATTTTATGAAGTACTTTATGTTATCAATGCATGTTCTAATATTTTATCTATTAAGTACATTACTCACACGAATAAAAAGGTGTAACTTTGGCTTAATCGGTGGGTGATTAATGAAATAGAAAATAGATTTATGACTATTGCTTCTGGATATTATGATTAATTTAGTTATATGTATGAGCTAGGTGAAATAACCATATCTTATTTACCCTCTAGCAATAATAACTTTTTTGTGATGATATCTTATTATAAAGACAAGATTTAAAAGTGGCATCATATACTTGGACAACTTATCTATGGTTCCTTGAGCTACATGAGTCAAATGAGATAGCTATTAAGCTTTAACACATGTATCCTCTAAGTGATGTTTATGAGGGTTGCATTTTAGTAAAGAATCATAGGGAGTCCTTCTCAAGAGAAGTTACTAGAAGGGCATCATACCTTTTGGATATCACCTATAGTAACATTTGTAGACCTATGGGTGTACCTTCTCTTTTAGGAAATAGGTGCTTCCTTATTTTCAATGATGACTTTTATAGATATGTATGGATATATACCATTTATACCAAGTATGAAGTGTTTGAGATATTTAGATACTTTAAGGAACTTGTTGAAAATTAGTTATATATGAGGATCAAGTGATTTGGTATAGATGGGTATGGTGAATCTATTAGTCATTATCTCCATGAATTATTGGCCACTCATGAGATTATATATCAAGGGATTGTTCACTACACTCCTAAATAAAATGGTGTAGATGAAAGAAAAATAGGGTAACCATGGAGATGTTTGATTGCATGAATTATGTCAAGGGCATATATCACAAGTTTTGGTGTGAAGAAATCATTTTTATATGGTATATCATCAACAAAGTTCCTAGTAGGGTTTTTTGAGGAGTAACATCCTTTGAGAAGTTGAAAAGGGATAATCTAGATGTGTCTATATTCTAAATATTCATGTCTTTAGCATGGGATCACATACCCAAGGATATTTAGAATAAGGGGGCATCCAAGAGTCATAATTGTTTATTTGTGGGACATATTAATATCTTGAAGGTATATCATTGCTATGATCCTTAGAGATATGAGGTGGTGATTAGAAGAGATGTCATATTTGATGAGGTGCTTCCAAGAACTCTTTCCATATCCTCATAATATTCTAGCTTCTAATACTCCTAATTATCTACCTATTTCAACTCCAATATTTTCTTACAATTCTCTTGTTGGCTCTATTATTGATAGAGCATCGTTTTGTTCTAGTTGTTGTTCACTACCTATCAATTTAACTCCACCATGCCTAGTTTCTTAAGAAATTTCTTCTTTCCCTAGAGTAGAATAGGATGAGTTGGATTGTTCAGTTCAAAATGCTCTAGTCATGTAGGATTCTTATATTTTAGTTTTTTATGTTGATATGGTGTAGGATACCTATTGCTTCTTTTGATTTTCCTACCCTAAGTAGGTTAAGATACTTCTAAGGTATGCATAAAATATTATGTCTCTTGATTAGTATCGAAAGGTTTCTTACCAAGATTTAAAGGAAACCCAAATGTAGGATACTATAACCTACTCCCAAGATAAGGGAAAACATAAATGGAAATATATAATTGTAAAAAAATATGAGGTAATGATAAAAAATAGAAATAGAAATTCGATTCCTCTTCCAACAAGGAAGAATGTTATGGGGTATAAGTGGGTCTATAATATCAAGCACACATTAGATGGTCATATTAAAATCATAAGGTATGCCTTATTACCAAGGGTTTCTCTTAGCAAGAGGAAGTGGACTACTTTGAAACATTTGCACTTGTAGCTAGGATGGATTCCATCGAAATGATGTTTTCCATTACAACTTCCTATAGATGTAAGATGCATCATATAATTATGAAGAGTGTGTTTATCCATAGATAAATTCAGTAGAATATCTACATGAAATAACCACTTGGATTTGAGATAGAGGTCTCTACTCCATTGGTATACCACTCATGATAATATTTGTATGGTCTTAAGAAGTCTACTCAAGCCTGGTATTAGAAAATCTATTCCTTTTTATTAGTTGTGGATTTTAGTTATTTGAGGTTGAGCATGATGTCTAAATTAAAAATCATGATAAGGAGATTGTGGTAATTGTGCTATATATATATATGAGCTTATTATCATGGGTAGCTCCACTAATTTTATCCAAAAGATGAATTCATGGCTTTTTTCTACCTTTGAATGATAGATTTAGGGCTCTTGCCTTATTTTTTGAAAATCTAGATTGATTAGTCAAATATTGGCATTACCATTTTGAACCCAAATATGCTTTGGATATTTTTCAGTGATTTAGGATGGAGGATTTCAAGCCTATTAGGATCCCATTTGCCTTAATTTTGAAGTTATAATTTGATTGTACACCACCCTTTGTTGATGCTACACTATATTGATCTTCTAAAGGAGGTCTTATTTATCTGATTCACACTATACCAAGCATATATTTTGTTATTAGCTACTATCATAGGTAAATTTTGGCTCCTCAAGAGAGAGTAATTGTTTAGTAGCCAAGTGGATTCTCAGATACATCAAAGGGATATATCATATGGGAATTCAATATTCAATTGGTTCTCATCCACTTTTGACAAGTTTTTTAGATGTAATATGGGTAGGATATTTGTATGAGTAGTGGTCCACCATAGGCTTTATATTCTATATGTGATTCATCCTAGTTTCATGGTGTTACAAATACCAGTCCACTATTTATTAGTCTTCTATAGAATATAAATATGTGCTTCCTATGAGGAAGCTAAGCATATTAGGTTTATTTTGATGATGTTAGATAAAACTAACATTCCTTAGGGCTCTATAGTTTCTCTTTGCTATGAAAATGAGTATTATTTAGCTTTTATGTAGTCTTATGTTTCATTATAGATGAAGCACATTGATATATGAGTGCACTTTATGCAATGGATTCATGCTTATGGGATGTTAGATCTAGTGTTTATTTCTTTTTTAGAGTAGGAAAAAAATATTTTGACCAATAACATGCTCGAAGTCACCTTTATGTGCATGTAGGAGCTTCTTGGAGCAAGTGAGTGTCTCTTAAGTGGGGGATCCAATGTAAGGGTCTCTCTTTGTGTCCCCCATTTAGCTTAAGGGGTTATGTTAAAATATGTGGTGGTTAAGCTTCTCTTGAGGCCATGACTAACTTTTTTTGTTATGTTTTACCTTTGGGACCATGTAAACCTTGAAAATGGTATTTTTGTATTTTTTAAATATTTTATTCTTGAGGGTTTTTCTCATAATATTGACCTAAAGGCCACATGGAATTTGTTATATATACCCATCCTCATTAATAGTTTTATTTTTTAGTTTATATTATTTTTTTCCTCTCTTTGAGTGAAGATACTTTGGTGTCTACAAACATCCCATCATATATTATGTTTCTTATTTATTGTGTATTTATTTTTAACAAGCAATAATAAGTAATGTTTTAACTTATTAAAAAAATAATAGCTAATGTTTTATTCCATTCATTTCTAGAAACTACTATGAATTTGATAACAACAACCTCCATTACCACAATCTTCTTATTCTACCCTAAATGGGATTGTTACCTAGAACCCTACACCATGGATATAAGTTATTGCTACTATTTCATATTTGTGGAGAATATGATGCCACCTTAGGACAAAAGGTGTTGTCGTCTAGAATCCTTCACCATGGATATAAGTTATTGCTACGATTCCATATTTGTGGAGAAGATGATGCCACCTTAAGACACAAAAGGTGATGTTATCTCAAGTAGGATATGCTGCCACCTTGATTATAGATGAATATTTCATTAAGCTTAATGGATAACCTAATTCCATGAAAATTTTTGAATGTAAATAGTTAAAAGATGTCTTCTTAGGTGTCCCACAATTAAAGGCTTGGGAAGGGTAAAGACCAATTTATAGGTCACCAAATATTAATTAGGGGTTTATTTCTAAAATCTACATGGATGTTATTTATTATATATTATAGATATATTTATATAAATAGATAAAATAAAATTTTATTAGCCATGTGTGTAAGTACAAGAATATATGAGAATATGGGGTTGAAACAGTCAATATTAGATCCTAGGTTTAATAACTAGGGAATTAGACCATAAGAAGACATTTACATATATCCAACCCATTTTTTTAGAATATAAGAATTAATATAAAATATATAATAGATAACTGATAAATTAATTATGTTACATAAAATACTAGTATTCAACTAGTAATAACCAAATAAAACACTCATAGTATTTCATGCAATAGTAACATACAATTATGATTTCTTTACCTCGTAGTTATATTAAAATAGAAGAATCATATAAGAAGCAAGGAGATATAATATAATATTAAAACAAAGAAAAAATAATAGAGTTTAGGAAACTATTAAGAAGAATTAAATACTATATATGAAACTACTATTAGACCATATCAAATAGCATTACCCAGGTGTTGTAGGTGAGTTGGAGAGGAGAGGGCAATCCTCCAAGGGAGGTCCCAGGTTGGAATCTCCACCCTACCAAAAATATGAATTGGGTACCCAAAATCCAATTGATAATGTTGGTGCGGGTAGGGTCGGGTGCGACTCCGGGGTGAATTTGACGGTGTAGAACCCCTTGTTCATGGTCTCTCAGACCAAGGCGGACCCACAAGGGGTTTTTCACTTAAAAAATATATATATATATATATCAAATAGCATTAGATCAACCAACTATATCAAATGGCCAAGTTGTTGTAATAACACTATGTGGTCATGATGTAATATAATTGGGTCTCATTTCAATACCATATAACCCATTGAAAATAAAATATTATTACACCATAACTCAACTACTTTAAGGTCTAATTTACATATTGTGTATAGCCCAATGAAAATTGTGTTGCAGTCCAAACATAGCCGACGACCGACGCTTCCAAGAGTTTAACATTTAATATTTATATCGATCCAATAGTTTATTTGGATCTATCATCTTATATTTTATTTCTTCATCTGCGTTTCGCATTGAGCCTATACGGCGAGGGTGTGCCCACCTTGAGTGGCAGTTGATTTTATTTTATTCATCTGTGGCAATTTCTTGTTCAATATTTGCATTAGTCTTTCTGTTTCGGTATTATATTCATCTCTGTATTTTTCTCTAAGGAAAAGGATAGAAATATCCTTTTCAAGTGGTATCAGTCTGGGAATGATTCGCATTCGCACGCCGGGGAGTAATTCGTTTACTAAGTGCCACCTCACATTCACGGAAGTTCATCGGAGTCGTCGTATTCACCTGCTGAACATACTCGCGACCGGAAGTTAGTACAGACTATCCGTATTTCAATAGTCATGCGGCTGGAATCTCGCGTAGGCTCACGGTTGGGAGTTCGCGCAGACTTGCTGCTACTGCCAATATAACACTTACGCTACCTGGCTGGCATAGAGGGTGGTAATTCCCTAAAACAGCTTCTAATCCTCGACACAGTTCAGCAAACAACGCAGCATACCTGTTAATCGTCGTCCGCCAATCACAAGGCGAGAAAATCGAATAATTTTGCGCTCAGCCTAAGGTTTGCGATGCATTTAAAGTTTTTTAATTTTTAAACCGAGAATTATTTTCCCACATACGCTGTGCTGCGTATGTAAAGCGATTTATAATGGTGTTGGCGTAATAAACAAAGTGTGACTTAGGTCACACGGCCGCCTCCTATCCTCGTACGAGGGTCCTCATTCCTGCGTGTCTTTAGCCTGTCATTTCCGTTCACTCTCTGTTGGTCTCGTTTCATGTCAGTCGTCGTGTCATTTCCGTTCGCTCTTCGTTGGTCTCATTTCGTGTCAGTCGTCGTGTCATTTCTGTTCGTTCTCTGTTGGTCTCATTTCGTGTCAGTCGTTGTCTCATTTCATCTCAGTCGTCGTGTCATTTTTGTTTGCTCTCCGTTGGTCTCATTTCGTGTCAGTCGTCGTGTCAGTTTCGTTCGCTCTCCGTTGGTCTCGTTTCGTTGTCCGCTCTGTTTCGTTGTCCGCTCTCCTTAGTTCGTCGTGTTCGGTCTCCATTCGCATCAGCTAGTCCTTAGTTCGACGTGTCCGGTTCGTTCACGTGCTAAACGTCGTCATTAATAGTTGCGTCAATTGTTGGTCTGTCCAAAGTTGCTGTTAAATAGTTGTGTCAATTGTTGGTCTGTCCAAAGTTGCTGTTAAAGAAGTGAGCCAGTAACCAATTCAAATCCGAGGTGAGCCAGCAACAATTTCAAATCCGCGTCGCAGTTGGAGCGACAGTTGAAGCGGAATCCACATTTTTTCTAAATTCAACCGACTTTTGCGATAGTTGAAGCGGAATCCTTGCAGCTTATGTTAACAAGTGCATGAGCAAACAGTGGAACAAGGGATCTGACGGTCGATTATCAAGCTCGAAGATGACCAATAACAACGCAAGAAGACCTAATCGCAGCCCAGGTACTAAAAATTCTCTTTCTCCTTTTAAAATTGGTAGTTATAATCCACATCATCCACTAGTAGATCCTATGGCTACTAATCCTTCCCCAACTCACGAAAACATCACACAAGGAAACTCAAGTAACTCAGCCGTTTCCGATAGGGATTCTCTTCGACTCTTACTAGATGGTATGAACGAAATTGGTCTCCTCCTAAAAGACCTTGTGAAAGCACAAAACCAGCCTAATCCCAATCCTAATCCCCAAAATCACTCCCATGCCCAAAGGAATGAAGAAAATGTCGATCCTAATGATGATTGGGAACAACAACAAGGTGATTCGGATAATTACAGGGATCGCTATCAAAGACAGCGGTATAACCAAAATCAAGAAAGGGACACGGGTTATCACCAACCGAGAGGTCCTAATAATACTAATTTTCCATGAATTGATATGCCCACTTTTGAAGGTCATGATCCTCGTGGTTGGATAGCCAAAATGGAGGGCATTCTAGACTTATATCAAATTAAGGAAATTGACAAAGTCCCTTTAGCTGCATCAAAACTAGGCACTGAGGCCTACCAATGGTTTGTATGGCTTAAACGAGAGAAAGGAGCTACTATTAATTGGAGAAAATTTAGTACCTCTTTTTTAGAAAGATTTGACGAAGGAGCTACATCATCTTATACAGTAAGACTGTTATCTCTTAAACAAGAAGGGTCAGTTAGTGAATTCGTTTCGGAGTTTACCAGTTTACTACCATACACTTTAGACCTCAGTCCCGACACAGTGGTAGGAGCCTTTCGCAATGGTTTGAAAGAAAATATTCGAGTGGAGGTAGACATGCATGATCCAACCTTGCTAAACAGTTGTATAAGAATAGCCAAGTTGGCCGAGAAGAGACATCAGTTGTCTGCACGGCGTGAAACTTATAGTCGTCCCTCATATCGCAACAATTCCTTTCGTAGAAATGATCAACCATCAAGATATTTTTGCTATAAATGTCGCACTCATCACCCCAGGGAACAAGCATGTGCCCAAAAACAAAACTTTCATATTGAAGGTGATCAAGGTGAAGGTGAAGAGGATGAACCTTACCAATCAGAAGAACCTATGCCAGAAGACCTACCATGTACTATAGAAGAAAAAGAAGAGGATACAATGGCGATTTCCGTGCATGCTCTCATGGGTTTAACCGCCCACCATACCATCAAGGTACCAGGATTTCTCTCGCCAGAAAAAGGTGAATGTGCTAATTGATTCTGGTAGTACCCACAATTTTATCGACATCAAAACCGCAAAAGCTTTGAATTTATTCATTAACTCTTCCAACAAAGACAAATTCCAGGTTCTAGTGGCCAACGGGGTGAACGCACAATGTGTTGGTCGCACATCTCAAGTTTCCATAAAAATGGGAACTTATACTTGGTTGGGATCCCTTTTCGTCATGAATTTGGGGAACTCGGATGTCATTTTGGGAGTTGAATGGTTGGAAACATTAGACACGATTAGCTTCAACTTCAAAAAATTATTTGTGGAATGGAAGGAAAATGGACGAGTCATTCGCTTACAAGGCATTACTACTCCTCCAACACAAATGGTGAGCTCTCATAGTATGGAGAAGATGTTAAAAAAGGGTGGATATGGGTTTATAGCTCAAATTAATTGTTTGGAAAAACAATCTTCAGCAACTTCGGATATTATTGCACCCGAGTTACAAGATATCATAACACATTACGAAGAGGTTTTCCAAGAACCTCAAGGATTACCACCTAAATGATCTCATGATCATGCCATCCATTTGATTCCAGGGAGTGTCCCACCTAACAATCGTCCTTATCGCTATCCTCAACCACAAAAGACAGAAATCGAACAGATCGTTCAGGATTTGTTGGATCATGGAGTCATTCGTCACAAACACTAGTCCTTATTCCTCACCCGTAGTCCCGGCTAGACGAAAAGATAACTCTTGGCGTATGTGTCCCGACTTTCGTTCTCTCAATAAACTCACTATCAAGGACAAATTTCCTATCCCTGTCATAGATGACCTATTAGATGAGTTGCATGGTGCAAAATTTTTTACAAAATTAGACCTTCGCTCTGGCTTTCACCAAATCCGTGTTAGAGAAGAAGATATTCCCAAAACGGCCTTTCGTACTCATGAAGGTCATTACGAATTTTTGGTCATGCCTTTTGGTCTCACTAATGCACCATCCACATTCCAAAGCCTCATGAACCAAGTGTTTCGTCCACTCCTCCGTAAGTTTGTGTTAGTTTTTTTTGATGATATTCTCATATACAACAAAACATGGACGGACCATTTACATCATGTGGATAAAGCCCTTCACATTTTACACAAAGAAAAATTATTTGTTAAACGTTCCAAATGTTCATTTGGTGTTCAAGAAGTCGAGTATCTTGGTCATATAGTTTCACATGAGGGCGTCAAAGTGGATCCCAATAAGATTAAGGCAATTCAAGAGTGGCCTTTACCTAAAACCATCAAGAAACTTCATGGTTTTTTGGGTCTCACAGGTTACTATCGCAAGTTTGTACAAAATTATGGTAAGATTGCAGCACCTCTCACCGCACTCACAAAGAAGGATGCTTTTCGTTGGTCAACAGAGGCCTCTCAAGCCTTCGAAGCTCTTAAGAAGGCCATGTGCACAACTCCAGTATTAGCAACTCCCAATTTTCACAAACCATTTATTATCGAATGTGATGCATCAGGAACAGGAATTGGGGCCATACTCATGCAAGAAGGTCATCCATTGGCATTTGAAAGTAAACAACTATCAGGGAAAAATTTGGGAAGATCAACATACGAAAAAGAAATGTTGGCTATCCTGCACGCAGTAGAAAAATGGAGACACTACCTAATCGATAGCCGCTTCATTATAAAAATAGATCATAGTAGCCTCAAACATTTTCTTGAGCAAAGGTTTTCATATCCGAAACAAAATAAGTGGTTAACCAAACTCGTTGGGCTATGATTTTGTTATCGAATACAAGAAAGGGAAGGAAAATATAGTCGTCGATGCGCTGTCCAGGAAATATGAAGATGAAGTAGTCATTAACGCTATTTCAGGTCCTTGCTCCCAATGGGTGAATCAATTACAAGATGAATGGTTGTCCAATAGTGAAACTGCTCAGATAATTCAAGAATTATCTATAGGGTCCTCTAAATACCCTTTGTTCTCTTATGAAGATGAAATCCTCCGAAAGAAAAACCGCATTTATATTCCACACAATTCAGAACTCAAATCAAAGATCCTAGACGAATCACACGCCTCTCCATCAGCAGGACATTCAGGATTTTTGAAGACATATTTAAGAGTCAAACAATCATTTTGTTGGAAGGGATTAAAAGCAGAAGTCAAACAATGGGTAGCAGAATGTGAAGTTTGCCAACGCAATAAAGGAGAAACAGTCAAATCACCAGGATTGTTACAACCATTACCCATCCCTGAACGACAGTGGGAACATATATCCATGGATTTTATTGAGGGTCTTCCAAAGTCAGAAGGCAGGACAATAATCTTCGTTGTCGTAGACCGGTTATCCAAATACGCTCACTTTCAGGCTTTACAACATCCATTTTCCGCAAGCAAGGTGGCAAAGGTATTTATGGATTCAATTTTCAAATTACATGGTATGCCAAAAAATATTGTAAGTGATAGAGATCCCATCTTCACTAGTAACTTTTGGCGAGAATTATTTCGACTTAGTGGTACCAAATTGAACATGTCTTCAGCCTACCATCCACAGACGGATGGTCAAACAGAAGTAGTTAACAAATGTTTGGGTACGTACTTAAGATGTTTTGCTCAAGATAAACAATACCAATGGAGCCATTGGTTAGCATTGGCAGTAATGGTGGTACAACACTTCTTACCATTACTCAATTAAGATGTCTCCATTTGAAGCATTGTATGGCACCAAACCTCCAAAAGTCACAGATTACGTACAAGGATCATCCAAAGTAGCCAAAGTGGATGATTGGTTCCAACAAAGGCAGTCTACACTCACCATCCTCAAAGAGAATTTAGTCCAAGCACAGAATCGTATGAAACAACAACAAGACTTGCACCGATCAGAGAGAACTTTTAATATAGGAGATTGGGTGTTCCTAAAGTTGCAACCTTACAAACAATCCTCGTTAAAGATAAAGTCCAGCCAAAAGTTGGCCCCACGATTCTATGGTCCCTACAAAATTGTGCGCCGCATTGGAGAAGTAGCCTATCAATTAGAGCTACCTACATCTTCACGAATACACCCGGTATTTCATGTTTCATGTCTCAAAAAAGTAATTGGTCAGAAAGTACAAAGTCAATCAGAATTACCAGTGCTTGATGAGGAAGGACGCATACATCTCCAACCAGAAGATATACTACAACATAGAATCCAAAAACTGAGATCACGTCAGATTCACGAATTTCTCATTAAATGGCAAGATTTATCAGAGGAGGATGCCACATGGGAACCTGAAAGTATATTCCAGACATTTCCAGCTTTGAGGACAAAGCTTTCCGAGGAGGGGAGTCATGTTGCAGTCCAAACATAGCCGACGACCGACGCTTCCAAGAGTTTAACATTTAATATTTATATTGATCCAATAGTTTATTTGGATCTATCATCTTATATTTTATTTCTTCATCTGCGTTTCGCATTGAGCCTATACGGCGAGGGTGTGCCCACCTTGAGTGGCAGTTGATTTTATTTTATTCATCTGTGGCAATTTCTTGTTCATTATTTTCATTAGTCTTTCTGTTTTGGTATTATATTCATCTCTATATTTTTCTCTGAGGAAAAGGATAGAAATATCCTTTTCAAATTGCCTAATGAAATTATGTTAAACTCACATATCAAGTCAAACCAACTCCCATTGATAATAATATGAACCTACTTGATATATATAGTAATAGAAAATGGTCCTTAAAATTAAAATAAATTTACATGAATGCATTGAATTTATAGTGAAAAATGTATACAATTTTGAATATACAATAGAAATAACATGAAATTATAAAGAACAAACCATTAATGCTAACAAAAAATCTATGTGTGCACCCACAACCAAGAATCCTTTTAGGAAAGTTTAGATGGAGGATATAGTTCTCTATAGCATAAAAACTTGAATCAATTCCAAAATCTATTTTGTCATTGATCATTGTTGGAATTAGACTTCACTATAAGTAGAATCATTTTCCTTGTACCCTATACATAGGTTAAGAATATTTTGAAGTACATGAACACATTGCTAAACTCACTATTGATAAAAATAATGCCTTCAACACAATAAGGAAAAATGTAAGATATGATTCAAAATTTTAATCACACTAAATTTAACAAAACTAAACTATATATGTAAAGAATGAAAAATCATATCGAGACTAGAATTTTTTCCTTTCACTACCATGAGCACTTGGTAGAAAGCTATAATATAAAATTATCAAAAGAATATAATGTATCCTAGAGATAATCATACAAATCATAATTTTACTAGAGATAATACCAAGAAAATAATAGATTATAGGAACAAGTGGACATAAAATAAGATCCTTAAACAAATCGTCTACATATAAAAATAAATTTAAATGGACAGTAATCAATCAATAGTGAAAATAATTTCAATACTCAAGAAATACATAATGACACACCAAGATGAAAATGCACAACAAATATTAGATCATAATCATATTTTAAACTAACAAGAAACTCAAACAAGAGAATAGACATGATTGCATACACACACAATTCATTATAAGAATGGGCTAGATAGTGAATTTTAAGCTTCATTCCATTGGAAGACTAATACTTACTATAAGAAAAATTCATTGGTAACAAAGAATTTTTCTAGAATAGTGCCTTTAATTCAATGCTTGCAACCCGGTGACAATAATTACAAATTGACTAATAACATAGATCACTAAACTTTCTTTAATAATTCCTTGTATACAAGAATATAGTAAACCTAAGTCACATCGATTTAAAAAAGTATATATACTTTATAAAAGGATTTTGAATTTGATTTTATTCATCATTTGTAATGCCAATGCAAATGTTGATTTTTAAAAATTGAAGTAAATACAAATGCCAATCATAATTTACTTGAATTGCCTATGTAGAAAACATGTTTTTATTATAAAAACAAAATTTGAATTATCTATTTTTGCACTTGAATATTTTTTAATAAAAAATAAAAAATTGAAGATTAAGAAATTGAAAAATATCAAAATATTATATTTTATGTTTGCAAGTTCCAAAAATATTTTAATTTTGGTTTCCCAATTTCAAGAATATTTAGTTTTTCTAGTATTTTAGATTCCATTTTTTTAATTACTTTTGATTCCTAGCATTTCTAATAGAATATGTTGTAAAAATTTCATATCTCTATTCAAAATCATGTTTCTCTCTTGTCCCATCAGGGATACCATAGTGGTATGTCTTTGGGTTTTCATTCAGGAGATTCAAGTTCAAAACCTGATACGAGGGGGTCAGGACCCCCTACAAAAACCCATGTTTTTAACTCAAAATTTTCCCATAAGGTATGTTGTAGTGGTATGCCTTTGTATTTTCATTTAGGAGACCAAAGTTCAAACCTCGATAAGAGGGGACAAAGATCCCTCATAAAACCTAAATTTTTAACTTAATTTTTTTAAAACAAAGAGGTTGGTTTTGTAGTGGATGGTGGAAGGAGTATTCCATGGAAAAAATACCAATATGTAAAATAATATAGAGGATATGGACTTCAATAAGGGATAAAATAACAATGAGCACATGTAGGTGGAACAAATAATACAAGCCAATGAACAAATCCCATTACAAGAAGATAATTTTTTAAAATATCCAATTCATAGCAGCCAATCCCAAGTATGGGAAGAGAATATGGTGAAACATTGCCAAAAATGACCTTATAGGATGACTTGAGAGGAGGAAAACCTTAAATAAACATAGTTAATAACACTAGGATTCCCCTTAGAATGTTGAGAATGCCCAAAATAGACCCTTGAAAAATAGCATCAAGGTGCATGAAAGTGATAGATTGATCTCCTATAGTCCAACTAGAGATGTCAAACATATAGATTGGGATTGATGCTATGTAACATAGAGGATTAATCTACCAATTTATGGGTCTTTATCCATACCTCCTTACCTTCAAGATGTAGGTTGCTATATAATGGAGAACTAGGGTGATATATTTATTCTTTGTGCTAATGAGGAGCATAGATAATAAGTTTTTTAGGGAGGTCCTTAGATTTTTGGTAAGGTAGGGCCTTTCATAAAGCCCTATCATTTCAAGTTCAATGTAGAAGAGAAAATTACCTCAGTATCCCTAGTTGAAGAACATGTGCTTATACTGAGAGAGGGGGTGAACAATATAAGATAAAACTTTTTGCTTTTCAATCCATATGATAACATCAACAATATTAAATTAGTAAAAATTACACAAAGCATCACACACATGAGAGACATGATTTAACGTGGTTCACCCAATGTGGGCTACTCCACGGAGAAAATATTCCTTATAAAATTTTCTCAATAAATTCTCTTGGGAATCCTTTCCCTATTACAATGTTTATGGACCTCTGTCCAAAGGAGACACCAATCCCCTAATCAATTTTGTGGATCTCTATCCATAGGATAACTCCTTCTCCTCTGCTATGGCTGGTGATCCTCTTAGAAGACTACTGCCTCCACTACATTGGCTTGTGGATCTCTCTCCACTGAAGACCCCTATCCTCACTCAGAAGACCTCTGTCCTCACTACCCTGGCTAATGGATCTCTATCCACTAGAGACTACTATCCTCTACTCTATCACCTCCAAAGTTTGCTCTTACTCTGTTCTATTATCTATCTCATATATGTACTAAACACTGTCCTCTACCCTGCACAAATTTGCTCAATATCTATCTCAAATCTGCACTAAACACTATCCATCGGTCTAGCACAAATCTGCTCAATCTCTATCTCAAATCTTCTCAACAAGTTCTCTCTAGAACTTGTCTAACCTGCTCAACAAGTCTTCACTAAGACTTACCTCAAATCTATCCATAAGTCTTCACCAAGACTTACCTCAAACCTGCTTGTAAGCTTCCACAAAAGCTCACACAAATCTATCCTTAAGCTTTTACAAAAGCTTACTCAACTCAGCTCACAAGCTTTCACAAAAGCTATTTAAATCAATTGCAAAACTTGCATACAAAATCAACTCAATCTCTTTCAGAAAACCTCTTCAATCACACAAACAAATTTCACTCAGAATTTTGTTTGACTCACAGAAGCATATAGAGAATTGTTAGAGACTCAATATGTTTCACACTCTTAATCACTCAATCACTTCCAAACTCTTTTCAAATCAATTCAGTATAAAGAATAATTTATTTCATAGAACTTGAACTATCACTCCAACACTTTCAATCAACTATGCTCAATCAACTCCACTCAACCAATCACTCAATGAAACACAACTTGCTTACAAACCCTAAACAAGCATATGAAAGTTTACTCAAATATTTCCAACAATGCTTATCAAACAATCTCACATAACAATGATACTCATGGTCTTTCTCAAACCCTAGTTCAAGATAGTTCTCAATTTATCACTCAAATGTTCTCATCAACATTTACCAATAATGCACATGAAAGCTTACTCAACAATGCTTATCAAACAAACCTTTTCACTCCAACTTAGCATTCATAACATCCAATCCAACAATATTTTACTCACAAGGAAGATATGCCCATACCTTTTTTTTGAAGAAGATTTGATCTCAAAACTTATCTCAATCACAATCAACCTCTTTTACAATCTCAATGGTTAGATATCACAAATCTATCCTCAATATTTTTCTTCAAAAATATTTCACCATGCAAAAGTATTAAATCTCAATTAAACCTTATTTTTCCTTTCAATACAATTTTCACAATTTAACTTTATTTCAATATATAACATATAATTACCCTTGCATACCTTATTACTCCTTTTATAAACTTTAATCACTAAAAAATCAATCACAATATTAAACCTTTACTTTCCCTTTTATCTCCATCTAAAGCATATAAACCTCTTTTAATTTTTCCACTAAGAAATTTCAAATTAATAAAAACTTAGGGAAAATTAAAAATTAATTTCCACTCATCACAATTTTGGATGCAACTTTAACCTTAGCAGATTGAACGCATACCTTGTAAATAACACCAAAAGGTCTTGGTGGGATTCAAACATTCGATCCCCTTCTTCCAAGAACCTTTGCACACTGTGCACCCACCAAGTGGGTTACATGCCCTCACGCAAAGGTTGAGGCTCATGCCTCCATTTTCTCCTTCGTCCAACGGTGCAAAATAAAACTTGACTTCTGCCTTACCAAAATTGTGATTGCATAGATTGAACCTGTGACCTATCACCTACAAGCAACTTAGTGCAGCCCCTGGATGCCAAATGCACTACCCAACACTCTGTGATGTAAATGACACTTCACTTGTATTTGTTCCCTAGTCTGCCTCCTTAATCTTTTAAAGCACATGCGATTCTTCCTTTCAAACCTTGGTGCACAATTTACTTGGGCATTCGATTATTTGCATGGATAATTTCTTAAGGTAGAACTTACCACATTTTATATGTAATGTCATATTTCCAAAACACGTCAATGCTTAAATTAATTCGAAATTGAATTTTATTATGGGGCTTTAAATTAATTTAAATTTAAATTTTACCTTAGGGTAAAATATTTAAATTTAAATAATTTAAACCTAATACTATAAACTATCACATGGGTATTTTGAAGTAATAACAATTTTATAAATCCTTGGCCTTCGTTTTTCTTCAAAAAAACCTGTAACTAGATATATTATAATATTATATATTATAATATTATTATTTCCATTAACCTGCTTCTTTGTATTGTTGGAAAAACCACTGGAGTACATTAATAACACTGAAACTTGGTCATCATCTAATTGACATTAATGACCACAAACCTTGCTCATCTTCTTGACATCAATGACAACAAACCTTGCTCATATTTCCAACAATCTCCCCCTTTGTCATTGATGGCAACCCATTTTCCTTTTACCTTTTTCTGTTCTGCTTCCCCTGAGAAACTGCTCCCCCTAACTGAATGCTCTCCCCCTAACTCAAATCTCTCCCCCTTTGACATCAATGGAAAAGGGTCACCTTTGGGGCTTGGGGCTAAGAATGAGATTCTTAGCTTAGCCCCTCCCCCACCTCTTCTCTTGAGGTGGTTAATTCTAGGGTGGGAGTAGAACTACTCCCAATTTTTCTTGAAGATACTCAAAAGTCTCTTTCGGAAGTGGCTTAGTGAAAATATCTGCAATCTGCTCCTTTGTAGTAACATATTCCAACCTGACTTGCTTATCTGTCACCTGCTCTCTCAAAAAATGATATTTGATCAGAATGTGCTTTGTCCTAGAGTGCATCATTGGATTCTTTGAGATATTTATAGCACTTGTATTATCACACAATATGGAGATAGGGTGATCATGCTTAATCTTGAAGTCCTCTAGAGTTTGTTTCATCCATAATACCTATGTACAACAAGCAACTGCTACAATATACTTTGCCTCTACTATGGATAAGGATACTGAAGCCTATTTCTTACTTAGCCAAGAGACTAAATAGTCTCCAAGAAAGAATGCTCCACCACTTGTACTTTTTTATCATCAATACTGCCAGCCCAATCTGCATCTGTATAAGCTATGAGAGTGAAACTATCACTTTTGGGATACTAGAGCCCAAAATCCATAGTCCCTTTTAGATACCTGAGAATCCTCTTTACTGCTACTACATGTGTCTCCTTGGGTGCTGCCTGAAACCTTACCACTAATCCCACTTCCTGCATGATATCTGGTCTAGTAGTTGTGACGTACAATAAGCTGCCAATCATAGATCTATATAATTTTTGATTTACCTCTAGAGATTCATCATATTTACTTAACTTACATCCTATAACCATGGGAGTACTTACTGGTTTGCAATCTTCTAACTTGAATTTCTTTAGCATCTCTTTTATGTACTTGGTTTGTGAAAGGAATACTCCTTTCTCTGATTGTGAAATCTGAAGTCCAAGAAAGAAGGACAACTCACCAAGCATAGACATCTCAAATTCATTCTGCATGCTCTTTGCAAATTTTTGACACATCTTATCATTGTTACCTCCAAAAATGATATCATCAACATAAACAACCATAATTAGTAAGTCATTCCCTTCATTTTTTATGTATAAGTTACTGTCCACTATTCCTTTCTTGAAACCCTATTCCTGTAGGTACTTATCCAATCTTGAGTACCAAGATCTAGGAGCTTGCTTTAGTCCATAAAGTACTTTCTTCAATCTGCATACATAGTCTGATTTATCAGTCAAGTTGAATCCTTCTGGCTGCTCAATGTAAACCTCTTCTTCTAGAACACCATTTAGAAAGGCTGATTTAACATCCATCTGATATACTTTGAAGTTTTTGAAGCTTGAGAAGGCTAAGAACATTCTGATAGCTTCAAGTCATGCAATTGGAGAAAATGTCTCATCAAAGTCAATTCCCTCTACCTGTGCATAACCTTTGCATACTAATATTGCTTTGTTTCTGACTACTTGACCATCTTCATTTAACTTGTTTCTGAATACCCATTTAGTGCCAATCACATTCTTATCCTTTGGTCATGGGACAAGTTCCCAAGTATTACTTTTCTCTATCTGATCTAGTTCCTCATTCATTGCCTTAACCCAAAAGTCATCTTCACTAGCCTCATTGAAATATTTTGGCTCAATTTTGGATAACAAAGAAAAATTTGCTTGTTGATTTGATGTTATTACCCTTCTCCTTGTCTGTCTCTCATCTGGATTCCCAATGATTAGATCTCTTGGATGATGTTTCTGTACATACCTTGGATGGAGTCTTAGGAAGAAGTCTTTGTGTTTCTTCCTCTTCTCCTTCTAATTCCTCACATAACTCTTCTTGACAACTTCCATCTTCCTGATACACAATTTCTTGAACTGGTTCTCTTAACCCTATCTTCTCATCAATTGTTACATTTATACTTTCTATAATAGTATGTGTCCTTTTGTTGTAGCATCTATAGGCTTTGCTCTTAGTGGAATAACCAAGAAAAATACCCTCATCACATCTTGGGTCAAACTTGCCCAAGTCTTTCTCTTCCCATCTTATGTAACACTTGCTTCCAAAATTTTTGAAGTATTTCATAGTGGCTGGTCTTCCCTTCCAAATCTCATATGGAGTCTTGTGATGGTTCACTCTTATTTGAGCCCTATCGATGATATAAACTATTGTGTTAACTACCTCCCTCCAAAAACCATCTAAAAGCTTGGATTCATTTAACATAGCTCTAGCCATATTTTCAATAGTCCTATTCTTCCTTTCAACAACTCCATTTTGTTGAGGAGTTCTTGCAGCTGAGTATTCTCTTTTGATCCCATGTTGTTCACAATAGTTTACAAATTCATTTGAGGTAAATTCTCCTCCTCTGTCTGATCTCAAACACTTAATCCTTTTACCTATTTCATTTTCAACCAACTCTTTAAATACCTTGAATTTATCAAGTGCTTCTGACTTCTCTTTCAGGAAGGCTACCCAAATCATTCTGGAATAATCATCTATAAACAATATGAAGTAACTTTCACCTTGAATACTCTGTGTTCTGGTAGGACCACATAGATCAGTATGTATTAGTTTCAATGGCTCAGATGACATAAATCCTTTTGATTTGAAACTTGTTCTAGTTTGCTTTCCATGCTGACAAGGTGCACAAATTGTGTTTTGTGGCCTTTTTAGCTTGGGTAAATCTCTGAGAACTGTTTATTGCTTATGTTCACTATGTTGTCAAAGTTCAAATGACCCATTCTTCTATGCCACAACCAACTCTCATCTTCTTGTGATAGAAAACACTTTTCTCCTTTAATCTCACTTAACATGTAGAGGTTGTTTGTAGTTCTATTTGCATTTGCAATAAGTTTTCCAGTTTTAGACTTTCTAATCTCACACCTACTTGGATGAAAAGTAACCATGTGCCCTTGATCACAAAGTTGGCTCACACTTAGTAGATTGTGCCTCAACCCCTTGACATACAATACATTCTCTATTTTTGTTTTCCCATTATCTAAACTCAGAGTTCCTTTCCCACAAATTTTTGCTGATCCATTATCACCAAATATTACTGATCCTCCATCAGTTTCTTTGAGTACTAGAAATTTACTTTTGTCTCCTATCATGTGACTAGAACATCCACTATCAAGAAACCATTATTTTCCCTTGTCCTGAACATGAAGAGCTATTTGTACTAACATTGATCTAACTTTTTCATGCCCTTTTATTTCTTTCCTAATTGTTGAAGTTGTATTATTTTTACTTGACTCAGGAAATACCATTTTACACCATCTAGCCTTGTGCCCAATATTATTGCACTTATAACATATGACATCACTATTCATAAGAGGTGCAAAAGAATTGAAATTTCTATTGACATCCTTTTTAACATAACCAGTGCAATGTACAACTCTATGACCATATTTTTTACATGAAAAGTAATAGCCATGGAAGAGAGTATGTAACATGTTTGAATGCCTTGGAAAATATGGTTGAGTGCTCCTTCTTTTGTTGTGATTAACTTTTGTCCATGGTTCTTCTTTGCTTTCTTCTTTCTTGATGTCTTTTCCTTTCAGAGTATGAGTCACTTGCTTATATTTGTTTGAAGTCTCTACTTCTTGAAGGCTTGAATCCTCTCTCTATTTCCCCAACTTTATATCTTGTAGTAACTTGGTCTTTTCAACTTCATTCCTTAGATAAATAATTTTTGCTTCCAATATTTCACATTCTGTTTCTCTTGCTCTTAATAGATCTGTCATATCCTATTCAATTTTATTTCCCTCTTCTACCTTTATCTTGAGTTCTGTGAGACTCTGTAGAAGTTCTATCCTTGCTTCTTCATCCTCTTGAATTTGATCCTTCAAACTTGAGTTCTTATTTCTAACCTTTTCAAGGTTCTTGAGAGTAACAAAGAATTCCTCTTTTATGTCAAACATGGTCTCTTCTTCACTCTTTGAAGTCATGTGTGTTTCTGATGGATCTTCCTCCAAGTTGTTAGTCTTTTCATGGAGAGACCCACTCTGATACCAATTGAAGAACATGTGCTTATACTGAGAGGGGGATGAATAGTATAAGATAAAACTTTTTTCTTTTCAATCCATATGATAACATCAACAATATTAAAGTAGTAAACATTACACAAAGCATCACACACATGAGAGACATGATTTAACATGGTTCACCCAATGTGGGCTACTCCACAGAGAAAATATTCCTTATAAAATTTTCTCAATAAATTCTCTTGGGAATCCTTTCCCTATTACAATGTTTATGGACCTCTATCCAAAGGAGACACCAATCCCCTAATCAAGTTTGTGGATCTCTATCCATAGGAGAACTCCTCCTTTACTCTAGCTGGTGATCCTCTTAGAAGACTACTACCTCCACTACACTAGCTTGTGGATCTCTCTCCACTGAAGACCCTTATCCTCACTTAGAAGACCTCTGTCCTCACTACCCTAGCTAATGGATCTCTATCCACTAGAGACTATTATCCTCTACTCTATCACCTCCAAAGTCTACTCTTACTCTGTTCTGTCTCTATCTTAGATCTATATTAAACACTATCCTCTACCCTACACAAATTTACTCAATCTCTATCTCAAATCTGCACTAAACACTGTCCATCGGTCTAGCACAAATCTACTCAATATCTGTCTCAAATCTGCTCAACAAGTTCTCTCTAGAACTTGTCTAACCTTCTCAACAAGTCTTCACTAAGACTTACCTCAAATCTATCCATAAGTCTTCACCAAGACTTGCCTCAAACCTTCTTGTAAGCTTCCACAAAAGCTCACACAAATCTATCCTTAAGATTTTACAAAATCTTACTCAACTCAGCTCACAAGCTTTCACAAAAGTTATTTAAATCAATTACAAAACTTGCATACAAAATCAACTCAATCTCTTTTAGAAAACCTCTTCAATCACACAAACAAATTTCACTCAAAATTTTGTTTGACTCATAGAAGCATATAGAGAATTGTTAGAGACTCAATATGTTTCACACTCTTAATCACTCAATCACTTCCAAACTCTTTTCAAATCAATTTAGTATAAAGAACAATTTATTTCACATAACTTGAACTATCACTCCAACACTTTCAATCAACTATGCTCAATCAACTCCACTCAACCAATCACTCAATGAAACACAACTTGCTTACAAACCCTAAATAAGCATATGAAATGTTACTCAAATATTTCCAACAATGCTTATCAAACAATCTCACATAACAATGGTCTTTCTAAAACCCTAGTTCAAGATAGTTCTCAATTTCTCACTCAAATGTTCTCATTAACATTTACCAATCATGCACGTGAAAGCTTACTCAAAAATGCTTATCAAACAAACCTTTTCACTCCAACTTAGCATTCACAACATCCAATCCAACAATATTTCACTCACAAGGATGATATGCCCATACCTTTTTTTTGAAGAATATTTGACCTCAAAACTTGTCTCAATCACAATCAACCTCTTTGACAATCTCAATGGTTAGATATCACAAATCTATCCTCAATATTTTTCTTCCAAAATATTTCACCATGCCAAAGTATTAAATCTCAATTAAACCTTATTTCTCCTTTCAAGACAATTTTCACAATATAACTTTATTTCAACATATAACATATAGTACCCTTGGCATACCTTATTACTCCTTTTATAAACTTTAATCACTAAAAAATCAATCACAATATTAAACCTTTACTTTCCCTTTTATCTCCCTCTAAAGCATATAAACCCCTTTTAATTTTCCCACTAAGCAATTTCAACTTAATAAAAACTTAGGGAAAATTAAAAATTAATTTCCACTCCTCACAATTTTGGATGCAACTTTAACCTTAGAAGATTGAGTGCATACCTTGTAAATAACACCAAAAGGCCTTGGTGGGATTCGAACACCTAATCCCCTTCTTCCAAGAACCTTCATATTGTGCACACCCACCAAGTGGGCTACATGCCCTCACACAAAGTTTGAGGCTCACGTCTCCTATATGACCTCAAAAAGTGTGCACCCCGACTACCCTACTTGCAATATTGATTTATTGTATATGCTACCACTTGCACAAAATAAAAATACTGAAAGCACATGCAACAAGAAAAATAAGAATAAAATAAATATGCTTTATTTATTGATATCTTGAATCCTCAGTTACAAGTTCATCCCTCTGGAGGGTACCCATCATTTTGATACAAATATTTATATAATATAGAGCAGTGATCAGATATATTCCCCTCAAGGCAACAGTGCGTCTACGTAGACCTCCTGGTCTTGCACACAAAATTGTATCGAGGATTACAAATGCCCCCTTCTCTAGATATGGTCTTGGAGGGATCTTTATGCTCCTACTACTTCAATCTGGTCTTGATAATCTGAACCTGCACTCATTAAAACAACAAAGCATGCTCAGTAGGATGGGTGGCCTCTTTGGACGAGGCCTTTGTTAGAAAATATATATACTCATGATACTAATAATGAAATATGAACATGAACAGAATAATAGATGCATAGAAAGCTAAGAAATACAAAATAGAAGCATTAATGAAACTATATCTAAACTATGATCAAGCCACAAGTCAAGTAATAATAAATCTAAGCTAACAACAAGAGGAAATAAAACTTATACCCTAATATATGCTTGTAGGCCACTGTTCGAGATAGCAGCCATGATGTGAAGCTCTCCTCCTTGTGATTCAAGGATTTGTGCACTATCCTCTACTAAAATTGATGTTAAATGGTCATCGAGCATATCTCCTACACTAACTAGTGGTCGGGAATGGTGAATATAAAAATTGATGCATGGGCGTAGCTTTGTTGAAAAACGTTCTAGAGCTCCTCAAAGTGCTAAATATTGGTCCTCCATTTTGATAGGGCTTCACTGTTTAACTCTAAAAATTCATGGATCTTTTGCTTTTTATGGGAGAGTCTGTATGTAGACTTCCTTCTTAGATTTGGAACTTTGGCTTCTTGGAGAAGCTTCAGTCCAAATTGCATATGACTGACTATCTCGGGTGAGGAGCATCATTCAAAAACTAGCATGGAAGAGGTAGTTAGGAGGAGCTCAAAGAGTTCCTTGCCAAAATATACCCATTATCCATGCAAAGGTGCAGTCAAACTGCATGATCTAGGCCCATATTTATGGCCAGACTATGTGTGATGCTGGCCACTATCAGGTTCAACAGCCAGTTGTGGCTGTTGTAGTCTTCAGTAGCTAGGTCTTGGCCACTGTAGTATTTAGGGGTTAAGTGTGCTGGCCACTCTACTTGAGAGCAGCCAAGATTGAATGGGCTAAAACTACCCTGCTTGAGTGGTTAGAAACACTGCTTGCTCTTGGAGAGATCCAAAATGGTTCATATGATCTACAGAGGTGTCTACAAATGCCCCTGTTTGGGATGCGTTGTGAGCAAAATACATGGAACAAAAACATAGACCATCTAGGGCCATATTGTAGGTTGTATGATGATAATTTATCTGATCAGAATAGGATGCCCTAGTCATGCAAGATGACTTGAATCCTATAATCATTGCTTCCAACAAAATGGAAGGATTAAATTTGTGGAAGTTTGTACTAGTCCATCGATGATTGAGTAGCTTCAGCACTACTATAGGTCCGAAAGGAGGAGAGCTATAAAATAATTTTTATGTTTACTTTTTGTCCCAATAAAGGGTAATCTTATGATAGTTATTGGTAATGATTCATAATATGAATGCAACTATGACATGATCGAGATGATATTTTGTTGACTTTTATTATGATTATTGAAAATTTTTGACTACCCCCTCAAGCGATGAGTTCATGAGGAAAGGACAATTAATGAAGTGACAAATCGCTTGATCAAAATGAAATATTTGGACCTCTTTTAGAGGGTTCATCTATTTTTATAGAGTAGTTTCCATCCAGGTGTGACTTCAACCCTATTTTTTAATTGCACACCTTTATCCCATGGGGTGGTCCAGCTGCAATGGCCTTCTTAGGTAATCAAGGTGATAACACTTCTAATTTAGCTTGTGTTGACTCACTATTTTGCTATAGGAGAATTGAGATGCATCCTAAATCTTGTGGGGTTGTCTGACCATTAACGACCTTCTTCGGGTTTGAAGGGAAGCATCTCAATTCTACTATAATAATTTTTCCCCAAGTGGTCTTATTGTAATCTACTCATCTTGCCGAATTACATGAAACACTAGTTGTTGCAATCACCAAGTGTATAGAGAAAATAACTGACTACGAGGCTCATTTGGTATTTGGTTTCTATTTGATTTTTGATTTTGTATTTTATGGATTTTTTGGATTTTTATGTATGCAATTTTTTGGTATTGGTTGATATTTTGGATGTCTCTAACCAATAGGTGCTCTTTATGGATCATTTTGCAATGCTCTGTGGTGAAAATTTGATGAAACTTCTCCTTATTTGCTGGCCATTGTCAGGTCTAGTGACCCCCAATTACTGCTTTGTGGCCGCTATTAGGTCTAGCAACTAGGAAGCACGGGCCACTAACATTGATAGTGGCCATGTTGTGAATTAGAAAAAATAAAATGAAAATTAGGGTTTTAGTTGTCATTGTTGTCAATTGTTAGTTTGCACTTTTTGGAGCTCTGGGGTGTGTTTGTGCAACTGTGATGCAGAGCACTACCAATTTACTTTTGAGAAGACATGATGGCTTAGCAAGGTGAGGCTTCAACAAGTGTATGAGTTGGAGCTTCACGGGTACCTCTCTAAATGCTCACCTTCTCTCTTTTATGGTAAAATGAGCCAAAATAAAACAAAATGTGGTAAAGTAACCTCATTAACCCTATTGGTAACAAATAAAACCCATAGTTAGGCTCAATTTAGGATTTAGGTATGTGTGTTTGCTTTAGATTCATGCTTTCACAATTTTTTTATTATTTTGGACCCTGAGGAGACACCATTGGCATGTTGCCCACTGGCCACTACTGCTTTAAGTGGTCAGTATTATCTATGACTGGTCGCTTCTACTGTTTGTGGCTAGTTTGATTTCCAATGGTCATATTTTTAACCATTGGAAGTTGGACACTATCAGCTTCAGTGGCCTATTAATGTCCACTCTTGGCATGAGCATCTAGGTAGACTTAGATTATTTCTTGATTTTTTTTTTTTAAAAGTCTTTTAATTGATTATTTTTTAACTTTTGAAACATAACATTTGATGTTTTTGTATGCTTAGGTGTATTTACTCCTCGTAGTTGTTGTCTTAAGTGCATCTTAGATTATCTTGCATTGCTTTTTCATATTTAAGCATTTAGTTGTCAATGCATTTTATTTAGAATTTATTTTACACCCTTAGATATTGTCCGCTCAAGCTCGGGACCTGAAGCTGCTTTGTGATATCTTACATGATATGGATGACATGGAGTGGATCTGGCTTAAGGCTCGAGGTCTTTAGTATGTCACCATACTACCCATGATCATGTCATATCAAGCTTACTTGACTACCCTAGCCCACTGGTGGGTTCCCAAGACCAACATATTCCACCTTCCCAACGGTGATATGACCATCACACCAGAGGATGTCTATAGGATTTACAGGATCCCCTTTGATGGAGTGTCCATTGTCTCTTATCCTACTAATGCTCGAGAGGCTATTTTCATGAGGGTATTTGGGAGGCATGTTTTCATTGCCTTCAAGGACACTTGCTCCAGCAAGATTTTAGTTTCTCGATGGTACGAGGAAGATGTATTTTCCCAGCTACACACCATGTTGTTGATGGTCATCTGCAATGTTCTCATACCTGAATGCTCTGGATTGAGGTTTCCATGGAACCTCTTAGAAATGGTGTAGGATTTGATTAATAGTGAGGAGCCTATTTTATATGCCTAGGGGAATGCATTTTTGGCTTAGTGCTATGATGATTTGTACCACATACAACATCGTGGATGGGCCAGTATTACCTGCAACTTGCTCCTCCAGATTTGGGGATGGGAGCACAATAATATTGACTACCCAGTAGGACTTCCAGTGGAGATCACTATGCTAGATAAGGATGTTCAATGTTACAGATATAGGTGGCCTAGAGTGCTTGAGGATCGCAAGAGTCTACCCTTTGTAGGGGAGCTATCCCACTACATGGCATCCTTGACTGGTTTGAGAGCTGGTGATATCATTTGGAGACCTTACCATGAGTGCCCTGCCTAGGAGGATCCTTCTAGCTTCATCACGAGGACTCGATGAAACCGATGGTTTGGTTTATTGGTCACAAGGACAACATTAGAGAATTCTTCTACTACTCCAAGGTGCTTTGACAATTTGGAATTTAACAAGATGTTCCCCTTGACCTAGTTGTCTACCGCTAGATTGCCATAGAGAAGAACCTTCCACTACCATGAGTTACAACAGTTCTAGAGGAGGATGACCCTCCTGTAGTTGATCTTGGTGTGGTTGATGCTAGGGTCACATAGGTGTATACCCACTAGTGGGGTATGCAATTATGGTATGGAGGAGGCCTCTTGGGGTGATCTCTGGAGGAGGCTGAGGTTGTGGACCTTGATGGGCATTGAGTGTGGGCTCAAACATATGACTGGGGGTAGGCAGGTCAGTAGGAGCAGGTAGCAAAGTAGGCTATAGATGAGTAGGTTTCCCCTAAATAGGAGGATCTAGCTCCTAAGGAGTAGGAGTCTACTCTCCAGGCTTAGCTGCACAAAGTTGAGGCTGAGCTACAAATATCCTAGATTCAAGTGCAACAAAGGGATGCTACCATCATTGATCTTCATAGACAGGTTGTGTAACTTACTGTCAAGCGAGATGTTGCTCAGAGTTAGATTGCCTCAGATGCTCTTATTGCATAGGCTCTTATAGGTGTAGATCCAAGGACCGAGGTATGATGAATCTAGGTGAGTATAGAGGAGAATAAGGAGCAAATGACATCAGATGCTACCTACATTATTACCCTCAGGTCATAGGTTCAGTTACTAGGTGCTACTTCTCAGGAGAGGCCCACAGTTGGAGGGTAAAAATGCAGTATGTGGAGTACTTTAGGCTAGTCTTCAGTCCGACCTAGACAGAGGACCAAGACTCATACAGAGAGGACCACTGGTACTAGCTCCCATAATTATCATAGGGATATAGCCAAGGGTGGAGGTGAGGTAGGGGGTGCAAGTTGAGCTTGATCACTAGTTTTTTAGTTCTATTTTTGAGTGTAAGGTTAGATGACCTACATAGTTATAGCCTGATGGCACTTTATACACTCCATGTACTATTTTGGACACATATGTTTATATGATCTAGACTTTGAGACTCATCATGTGTGTTATTTATGATTTCATGTTTATGGATGCAGTTATGCTTTCATATGATGTGATTTAATGCTTTAGATGCTATGGTGTGGATGATTAGATAGCATGTTGTAGATGATGATAATAAATACATATGTGGATGCAATATTTATTTGATTTACGTGATATGATGTAGTGATATACCTCATGCTAGATGCTGGATTTTGATGTGATTGGTGTGGATTGCTTATGAGGTGTTATTATGGATGCAATGAATGGTTTACATGTTTAATTTTGTTCTTGATTTACTGATATGCATTTAAATTATATTGTTATTATATGGTAAATGCAATGTGTGTATGGCAATATGATGATGGTGATCTAATTGTAAATGAATTGCATGCTTTAATCATTTAAACATCAAGAATGCATGTGTTATAAATTTTACAATCTAATGAATGACACCACAAGATTTATAATAATCATGAATATAAATAATAACTCTTAGAATAAGAATTAATTATTTAAGCATCCAAATGTGACATGAGATGATGTAATATGTATGTATGATTTGACTTGGTGGAATGATTTATTGGTATAAGAGATTTTTTGAGGTTTTCCATGAGACTCAAAACACCCTAGTTTCATCATAAAACTATTGTATACTGATCATATAGAGACCTTAAAGGATAACGCTTTGTTATGATACCCTAGATATTCATTATCCCTATGTGTGAAAATAAATATATTAGATAGAACATAAGCATACCCTAGTGCTAGGTGGGATTCATTTAGCCCATTGCTATATTGAGGATCCTCAAATATTTATCTTGATCCTAGGTTAGACTCAGTTGGACTAGACCACTAGGTGGTATAGGACACATAAAGCTAGCTCTTCCACATGAAAACATTGGTCTGTATAAAAGTGAGATGCTAATGTGATAGACATATCATTGTGCATGAGGCTCATTCACACTGAGAATTCTAGGGATTCAAGTTCATACTCCCTTATTTTCTTCATATTTATCTAGGATACTTGCTCATGATTTAGTGATGAAAAAAACTGTTTATTTATTTTTCCTTTGAGCAAGGGATTTGTGTAGTGATCATAATCACTATTTATTTTGTTTTTGAATTTTGAATTTGTTCAGGATTTTTTCTTGTTTTGATTAAAGCGAGGTATTTCTTTGGGTAGGGGTGAACTTGTCCTTTTTCTAATTCTCAGCATTTCCAAACCGATCGCACAAGAATTCATATTTCCCTTGTTTCAACTAGGATTTTAGTGTTTTTATTAGTGATAGGATTCTAAAATATACCAGGTGCTATCAAAACTAAACCTCACCTATCAAAAGCAGATATAAATTTCTACATAGTTTGATAAAACCACTAGGTATGGCTGAATGACCAGAAAACCCTACTATATCCCTTATAGCAACAAGAGGAGTTGTGTTGAAAAACATAGTTATACACATGGGTGATGGATGATGATGGATTTTGAAGATGCATGATTGAGGTACAAATATGGTGTCATTTGTAAGATTGCAAACATAAATGTATCTAATGCAAATGTAATGGATGCAACACCTATATGCAATGCAACTATATGAATGCAAATGTGGAATGCATAATGCAAATGTTTGTCCTTTTGACACTTTCAATTGTTTTTGAGATTTTGATTATTTTGATTTTTTTTTATATTTCAATTTTAAATTGTTTTTTTGCTTTTAGCATTTTGATTTTGAACAAAGGGCTTATGGTGCCTTTGGGGCTTTTGTGAGTTGACCAATGGGCTTGAAGATGCCTTTGGAGCCTTTTGTTATTTGACCAAAGGGCTTAATATGCCTTTGGAGATTTTTGTGATGTGACCAAAGGGATTTAAGATGCCTTTGGAGCTTTTTGTGATGTGACCAAAGGACTTTGATATGCCTTTGGAGCTTTTTGTGATGTGACCAAAGGGCTTTAAGATGCCTTTGGAGATTTTTGTGATTTTACCAAAGGGCTTTAATATACCTTTGGAGATTTTTGTGATTTGACCAAAGGTCTTCAAGATGCCTTTGGAGATTTTTTTTTTTGATTTTAATGTTTTCCGATTTGTTTGTATTTCTATTGTTTTTGGAATTTTGGAACTATTTGAATGTTTTTGATATTTTGTTGGTTTATGTGTGAAATGCCTTTAGATGAATGATATTGAGGGGCTCTGGCTCCTCAAAACCTTCTAGCATTGTTAGGTGATATGCCCCAATACTAATATTCTTGAAGATGATATAGGGACCTACCCAATTAGCTATAAATTTATCTCGTAGATGCGGTGGTAGATTTGAGTTCTGATGGTTTTCTTTCAGCACAAGATCCCTCAATTTAAAGTCTCTTAAATGGAATATATTGTTATAAGCTCATGTTAGATAATCCTGGTAAACATCAATGTGCTCAAGGGCATTGATGCATCGTTCATCCAGGAAGGCCAATTGATCCAAGTGAACTTGTCACGTAGTGTCGTCATTAATGAAATATTTCAATGTGACGTGCAATGTTGGAATTTATAACTCTAAGGGCATAATGACCTCAATGCCATATATAAGTGAAAATGATGTTGCTCCAGTGGGTTTCCATATGCTAGTCATGTAAGCCCATAATGCTAAGGGTAACTACAAATACCAATCCCTATGATTTTCTGTCACCATCTTCTTTAATATGGCTATTATTGTCTTGTTTGAGGCTTCTGCTTGCCTGTTTGCCTGTGGATAGTATGGTGTCACAAAACTATGCTGAATATTGTATTTGGTTGTTAGAGCTTACACATTTTTATTTTTGAATGATGAATCATTATTCGAGATTATATTGAAGGGTACCCCAAAATGATAAATGATATTGTGAAGTATGAACTCCACAATCCAAGGACCGATTTTTGAGTTTAAGGGGACCACTTCCACCCATTTGGTGAAGTACTCATTGGTCATTATTATGAACATGTGATAGCTTGAATATGAGGGATAAATGTTTCCAATCAAATTGAAACCCCACTGAGAAAATGGCCAAGTCATCTGAATGGGATGTAAGGCCTGAGATGGCAAGTGCGTCAGGTTTGCATGATGTTGACATTTAACTCATTTCTTGACATAATTGCAACATTTATTCTCCATGGTGGGCCAATAGTGGCCCATTCAAATAATGCCCTTAGCAATGGCCATACCATTGAAGTGGCCATCACATGTATCATCATGAGCTTGTAAAATTGCCCAAGTTGATTCTTGGGGCTCTAAGAAATGTAGGAGAACTCCATCATAGCTTTGATGATACAATATACCTCCTAGCAAGACTTATCTAGTTTCCTTATGATTGAATGATCATCTCTCAACATGCGATAGTCCCTGTGGGACAACTCCTAGCCTAAGGAAATCTTGCAATTGGGATAGCCAATCCTGATAGGCTACAACCTCAACAAATAAGATGACTTGTTCCTCGTACAATTTGATTTGCATAAACATAGATTAAGAAACAACCTTATGGTGAATAGTGGTACCATTACCCATAGGACCTTGAGAGATCAAGGACCCCCAAGGTGTCTTCTTTAAGAATTATTGGCTTTATAGAACTAGTCATATTCTAGGTCTATATGGATCATGTTGACTGATTCCTTATTATCAAAGGCCTCACATTGGATCACTGAATGTGAGAGCATTTTGACATGAATGGTAGTGAAATTAGAAGAAATATTCTAAGGGATTAAGGATCCCAAAGATGTCATGGTGTCTATGAATCTATTTTATGAATGAGGGATTATCTCGATGTCGTACTACTCTAGTTTTGCTAGATATGTTTCAACAAGCTCCTTGTAAGCTTTAAGGATTGGATACTAGAATTGAAATAGTCCTTTGATATGGTTGACTATGAGGAGGGAGTCACCAAAGATATTTAGCCTCTTGATTTTCATGGTGATTGCTATTTGGAGACCCAAGATTAGGGCTTCATATTTGGTTTTATTATCAGTGCAAGGGAAGTATAGCTTGAATGACAAGGGCATTGGAGCTTCTTATGGCATGAAAAAGACAATCCTCACACTGCCTCCTTGCTCACACTTTGAACCATAAAAGAACAAAGTCATGTCAGATTCATTTTTTGATTCTTCGAGTTTGGGTGCTTCTGATAGTGCAAATACCGCATCATCTGGAAGCTCTATGGTAAGGGGCCTACTATTCTAAAGAGGTGCCTTAGCTAGCTGATCATCTATAAATTTTACTTTGATGGAATTTTGGCTTATAAAGTCCAAATTGAATTTTGGCAATAGCATGATCCACTTTGCAGTATGTGTATTATGATATATCTTGCTCATCATGTACTAAAAAGGATTTTTCCTAGATATTACATATGTCGTATGGCTTAGCATGTAGTGGTGCAATTTCTTTGTTGTAAAGACCACTGCTAAGCACAACTTCTCTACGTATCTGTATCCAATTTCATAGCTCACCAAGGTGTGACTAATGTAATATATCACTTGCTCTTTGTCTTGTGCATTCTTTTGAGCTAACATGGTGCCCAAAGAAAAATCTGTAGTGGATATATAATAAGAATGGCATGTATATCCTTGGTGGAGCTAGAACTAGTAGCATTTCGAGGTACTCTTTGATCTAAGCAAAGACTTGCTAACATTCATCATCCCATTGGAATAGAAATCCCTTATGTAGCAGCCGATTCATGGGTCAACATTTGTTTGATAGTTATGTGATAAATCACTTTATGGATGCTACTTTGCCCTATAAGCTTCTTAGTTCCTTAATGCTTGTGGGAAGGGCCATTTCTAGGATAGCCTATACCTTTTTTGGATCTACCTCGATGTATTTTTTAGAAATGATGAATCCTAAGAGTTTTCTAGAAGTCATGCCAAATATGCATTTCTTGGCGTTCAACCTGATATTGTGCTCAATCATACGATTGAAGACCTTTTTGAGGGTCTTAGCATGCTCTTCTCGTAGTAATGACTTGGCTAGTAAGTCATCAATGTAGTCTTCCAAGATCTTCTGCATTTAGTCATGGAAAATGTATGTCATATCCCACTTATAAGTGGCACCAACATTTTTAAGACCAAATGGCATCACTTTATAGCATAATTTCCCCAATGGAGTGGTGAACACAGTTTTATGTTGGTATTTAGGTTTAATACAAATCTTATTGTAACTAGAAAAAACATCCATTAGGGAGAGCATCTCATGACTTGTAGTTGAATCTACAAGAGAATATATGTTGGGCAATGGGAATGAATACTTTGGCATTGCCTTGTTGACATCCTTGAAGTCCATGCAAATAAGGACTCTTCCATCAGGTTTTCCTATAGGCACCATGTTTGATACCCACTCTGGATAGTCGATGGGAACAATATAGAATACATCCAATAGTTTTTGCAACTCATTTTAAACCATAAAAGTGATGGTTGGATGCATATTTCTAAGCTTTTTCTTGACCAACTTCTTCATGGGGTCTATTGATAGGTTGTGGATAACCAACTTTGGATCTAGCCCTGGTATGTATTTTTAGGTCCAAGCAAAGAGATTTGGTCTCTCTCTCAGTAAGGGAATTATGATGGCTCATTCTTCTGGAGATAAGCTTTCTCTGAACTTGACTTTCTTTGATTGAGAAGGATCATTGCTGATGTCCACCTTGAAATTCTCCTCTATTTCCATATGGGACCCATACTCGATCTGGTGAGAGGTAGAAATAAGATGAATATCATCTGCTATATTTATAGTTCCAACTGACGCAGGATCGAGACCAGCATGATAGACATCATGTGTGAAACCTAATGCAAAATTAAATGGTTGTAGCATCCCTTCAATAGGGAAGAAATCCTTAGACTCTAAAGGTGATTCAACATAATCCCAATCGATAGCATCTATGTTAAGACACAATGGTTTTGCAGGATCTTCTAGGTTATGAAGTGGAGTGGTCAAATCAATAGAGATCATGTTGATGGATAGAATGAAATCTCCAAGACCACATGGGTGAAACTCTATATCTTGGGTGTGTCATCCATACTCATGATGAGGCTCTAGGGGCATGGGGATCTTAGGATCTGGTCTATGTATAGACGAGATGATGGGATAATCAGGCAATATCTTCTCTCTAAAGGTGGGTGGATTTAGGTTGACCATGTGAGGGATGGCATCTAAGTTTACTGGTCTTCCTAGGAAGTGAAGGTTGCAATCTATGGTACAAAGTAACACTTCTCATTCAACAAGCATATTGACTTGTTGGAAGTGAAGCTCAAGGTAGGCCCTTTTAGATTCATTCCTAAGGCCTTCATTGATTGTGGGAGAACCCTCATTCTTGCCTACTAGGCTTGGGTGATGACTTGCCTGCTAATGCCTAAGATAGGCCATTTCAATATCATATTCACAGTCATCATCACTTATGAAGAACCCATTGATGTTTACTGTGGGTCCTACCATTTTGTGCACATGTCTTAGGAAGGACATCTTAGTTGAATATTCTATATCGTAGCCACTCTATTTTGACATGTATCCACCCTCATATAAGATATATTTTCTTTCATTTGATATGTACCCACTCTTTGTGTGGCCTCTCCATGTAAGATTTTGCACATATAGAGGCCCATGGTAGGCCAAGCCAGTTCCATATTCATCCTCGTTTAGCACATAATCATACTCCTCTTGCTCATATTTTGCATTAGATCTTCCTCCCATAGGATGGATACTAATGGGGGCACTTTAAGAGAATATTCAGGTTGATATATCTCAGGTGGTGCGATCTTAACTGTAGACACCTATTCATCACCCCAAAGGTTTCTATGTGGGGGGTGATAGGGGTTCCAATCGATTTCATCCTCAAAACCAATGCTTAGCCTATCTAAGGCTACTTCTAGAGAGTCATCATGGCTCTGCATTTGATAGCAAAAACCACACCTATCAGTAGGGAGTTGGTACTATGGATGGAAGGGCAGCTGGCACCCTAGCTCATACAAGCCTAGGCCATAGCCTTGCTAGTGACACTTCTCAAAGTACTTTAGAGAGAACTCTAGATTTGACAAGTAATAAAAATTCATGGTGAAAGGTTCATCCTCATCCCTTTCTATATCAGGAGCAATGTGGGCATAATCTAGCCCAACATATATGAAATTAGTCTGGTTGGGTGGCACCCACAAGGGGACCACTATTCCTATTAGCATACTTGGGAATCTTGGTCATCCCATGTCTTGTGCAAACTCAATTATTGGTGTGAAATTTACATTCTGCACAAGATATTCACCTAGTGCTATTTTGGCTAGGTGAATTGTCACCTATAATGTAGATGATGTTGTTGATGATGCAATCAAGGCAGGATGAGGTACCTCATTGGCTATTTCCTAGGAGTGTTCATCATCCATGGGAGTAGGAAATCCTATAGTTGCTATGGTCAGAAGTTCCTTGGGTCCTTTATCCACTAGGGGTGCCTTCAGATTCTATTTGTCCTTTACCTTATCTATAGAAGGATTTTTAGAAGCACCAGTAGCTTTGGATGTAGGTGGTGGTGCTGACATGGAGGGGTCACCTCGCACTAATCTACTTTTGCTACCTAGCTACATGGTTAGGGATGAAGGCCTTATGTACAAGTGAATTTATGAAAGGAAAAAATCCCCTAGCAAATTGACTTGATGCATGTACTTGAATGGCTCTTCATTGGATGGAACCATGTGAACTTGTCCCTTGTGCACATACTTGATGCATTGGTGTAGGATCGAGGGTACGCACTGCATGTATCTAATACAGGGATGCACTAGAAGGATGTTATATTGCATCACCCCTTATAGCACATGACACATAATGAGGATAGTCTTATGTCCTAATTTTACCAACATAATGACCGTACCCATGGTGGAGCACAATGCATCGTTGAAAGCCTTGAGTGTGTAGGAAGTTAGGAAAATTTTGGACTTAGGGATATTTAAGTGACCTATAGCCTTGGTGGTGATGATGTTGATCGATGAGACCATATCGATCAGGACCCACTTGAATGGAATATCATTGATTAATGCAATAATGTGTAGATATGGGTCTACTGAGGTAGTAGGGACTGCTTTAATTTTATGATTGTAAAAATGAATCATAGGTTCTTGGCACTATTGTACTTGCACCACAAAATGTGTGAATGCATCTGAGTTCTAGGGCTATAGATTGATTGATATCAAAATATCCATTAAAGTCCCTCTGTGCCTAGGCGACTATTGTATGAGCTTATAAATGGATAGCTTAGCCATAGTCATCTATAGATTTTGTTCTAGTCTACTTAAAATAGTCACCATAGGTCTCACCAGTGGACCAGGGTTGTCACACACTTGTCTCTACTGAGGTGTAGCCAAAATTTTATGGGATCCACTGGAGGCTGTGGTTGCCCATATCTCTGACTCTTGGTTGCCACATTAACCAACTCAACCATTCCTATGCACCCTTGGATGTGTGGCTTGACTCAAACCTGGTTAAAATTGGCATCCTGATCCCTAGGGACCTTGTGATTAGGCAATGGGTTCTGGTATATACCCATATATCTATTATCGGGAGCTAGCAAGTTGTCAACTTTGAGCTCTCCCTTTTAAATCATATATTGTACCACATTCTTGAATTTGATGCAATTTTTGATATCATGCCCTTGTATCCTATGATAGGTTCAATATTGATCTTCCCTGTATCCCCTTAGCTTGGGATGATTAGGTTCAAGAAGTTGTACATCAGGAAACCTTATCCTCTGTGTCTCATTAAATTGATTAATTACTAATTGCATTTATTCATTCAGAGGCATGAAATAACGAGGTGGCTATCTTTCCTTATTCTGGCCCATGTTGTTCTTTAGATCATAGTTGGTCAGTGGAGGGTGAGCCTTATAATTCTAGGGTTGTTGTACTTTCCCATCCTTTGGTGTGACCAATACAACTTGATTGACTTGAGCAGGCTTGGCCTGATTCTGCTTGTTCTGATTATTTTTGCTCCATTATTTCTTGTTGTGGAGCTTAAGGTCTCTCTCATCTACCTTAGTACCTTCAATGAGCTTGGATTGAGCCAAGGCTTCTTCAAATGATTCATATTTTTGTAGCTAAAATAGTAGAGATATGTGATTTATGCAAATCTTTGTGAACATCCAAACAAGTTCCTCCGTGGGGATGAAGAATGATTGTTTTGGCATGATTTTTCTCCATCTATCCCCATAGTCCATCATTGGATCATCATCATATTGTTTCAAATTGGCCAGATCAAATAGGTTCACTTTATTCTTGGCTATAAAGGATAACCATTCTAGGAATGCATTCGCTAGCTACTCAAAACCGGTGATGCTATGCTTGGACAAGTGGTTGAACCATTGCATTTTTGCACCCGAGAATGTCGTGATGAATGTTCTCAGCATGAGGGTGTTATATTTGTCAAGGTGGAAGCACACATTCATGAATTTGATCATGTGTTCTTGCAAATCTCCCTCTCCCTTAAAATTATCCAATATAGGCATCTCAAAGTGCCTAGGATATGCAGGACTTGGGACTGATGGGCATAGAGGTTGGTTGTGTATCTTGTTTAATGTTGAATTTTATCCACTTGTGTCATTCTCGAGAGAATTGACTCTCTTGGTTAGCATTTGGTATACCTTCGATGAAATGATATCATGTTCCTAAAGGTTTGCTCACAATGGTAAAGGAGGTAGCCCAATTTTTTCCCCAATTGGGCATCTACACTCATCTCCCATGACCACGTTTGGAGGTTCAAGATGGGTTTGTTCCTGATCCTCCATCCTTGTATGGTTCTCATTGCATTAAATTTTATCAGGGTCTAGGTGATTTTGATGTTGTGGAGCATGGTGGGTGTGCTCATATATTTGCCTAGCACCTCTCTCTTATGGAGAATCAACATACCTTCCATGTTGATACCTCTCACCAGCTATGTGTGCATCTACTTGAGCTAGTCTTTCTACTAGTTCCTCACACTCCTCTATTTCTTATTTTGAGAGTTTCTCTTGTAAGCATGGGTGAATTTTCCTATGCTCTTCTTGCTCAATATACACCATGCATTCTCACTCAATACGTAGCTCTTATGCCAACCTACGTAGGCAATCAAAGTGACCTGCTATTGAGGACTCATGTATTTCTACCTATGCGCAAGGAGTTCTAATGTTGCAACCTCTCAAGGAGACTCCTGTTGTGTGCCTACCCCTATCTGCTAGGATGAATTGCTATATGTACTGCATTAGAGGTTGAGTATGCTCATGATCTAAAGCAATGTATGTGCTATGGGGTCACTCTAAAGATTCCCTTGGTTCATTGGTGCATCTAGTGGATACACTATGTGAACTTCCTAAAGTAGAATGTGTGGTAGTGATGCTTCTCAGAGCTGATCTCAAGGGAACTCGATCCAACCTATCAAGTTTTCAGGTTCTCCATGGATTCTCCCGTGGAGTCCCATTTGCACCAATGAGTCGATGCTCCAAGGGAACTCTCTTGTCTGTAGGGAGGCTATAGGATATCTGGGGTCTACAAATGGGTGTATCTCTATGGTCTTATCCCTAAGTGGGTAGATCTATCCTATGTGTTTCCTATGAATCTTGAGATCTTGTAACCCCTACATGCCTATGCGATGATGGGGGCCTTGATGCCTCCTCATGCTAGCATGAGGACATAGGCCTTGAAGCCTTTGTAGATCTATGTGATGAGGGAGGTCATGATGCCCCCATATGTTAGTTTGAATATGGAGGTCATGATATCTCCACTTGTCTATGCAGTGAGGAAAACCTTGAGGCCTCCTCATACCTATGTAATGAAGGAGGTTGTGATGCCTACATGTGCCTAAGCAATGAGAGAGGACATGAGGCATCCTCCTACCTATGTGATGAGGAACCAGGACATGGCTTTCTTTCTAGGTTTTCTCATGGAGTCCCCCAAAGGGTTGAGTTGTCACCCCTAAGACTTGTCGAACTCCATCCGACAATACTATGGGTGGGCGGCTCAATGCCAGTGTGACTGTGAATATGAGGATCATTAGTTTCCCCCTTAATTTTGGACCTAGTGTGATTTATACATGTGTACACCATCTTGATTATGCATTATATTTTTAATTAGTTTCCTAATTACACAACCAAAACAAGAAATGACTTCTCTTTTAAGGATTAATGTGTTCCCTAAACTAGCTGGTGTGTTTGTATTTGTTGTTGATCTTGACTTCTTGTTTGTACTTTGGATTTAGAATGAGGGAACTCAATCAAAGTGGAGACTAGGAATACTAGTGCCAAACATGATTTCTCAAAAGAGTCTAGGGTACACCACTTATGTCCCTATGGGGGGTTTGCCTAGCTCTTACACTATAAAATAGTGGGATACAGTTTGAACACAAGTGAACAACACCAACTAAAAATAAGTTCTCTATTATTTCTAAGGGTATCTAGGGGACAAGTCGGTGGAAGGAGATGAATTCCAATATCATCGGTCTTAATTGGGGGTCGATGATGAAATCCAACCTTACCAATGTTATTGTGGAACGTGCAAGTGTGTGGGGTTCTTTTTAAACTTTGAAAAGAATTATGCATCAACCAAAATTCATGCTTTACATCACTACATACCTAAAAGAATATTTTTCTTTTAGAGAGATGCATATATAATTTATTCTATATTATTTTCATGCAATGTACCTCCTACTTTACGAATAGACGACCTACTGGTTGGACCACATGCAAGTAAACTTACACACAAAATCCTAGCACACTGGATACTAGGGCAGACCTTACAAGTAGAGGCCCACTATTCCTAGCAGTGACTAGAGGAAAATAGAGAAATCTAATAAATGTACAATGCAATTTTATTTGTTTTTCCTTACTTAGACTATGTTTTTACTTGCTAAATATGGAAAATAAATGCAATTTTTTTTTTACAGAGAATCAGGGATTTGTACCAACCTCAATTTCTAATCTGATGATGAACATTCTATCCTTTGTTGCACTTTGATGTTGGCTGCTTTTGACCAGAGTGGCTAATTCTGGCCGCTGAAGGCTATAGCGGCTGAGATATTTTGGTCATTGTTGACCAGAGCAGCCAAGCTTACACACAAAAACACACTCAAATGATTAGTAAAATGACCAAAAAAAACCTGGTGGAGGTCCCACTGTGATCGCCATCTGTGGGACCCTAGTAAGAATGCACCCCAACTACCCTACTTGCAATATTAATTTATTGTATATGCTACCACTTGCACAAAATGAAAATATTGAAAGCACATGCAACATGAAAAATAAGAAATAAATAAATATGATTTGTTTATTGATATCTTGAATCCTTGGTTACAAGTTTATCCCTCTGAAGGATACCCATCATTTTAATACAAATATTTACACAATATAGAGCAGTGATGGGATATATTCCCTGCAAGGGAATTATGTGTTTACATAGGCCTCATGGTCTCACACACGAAAATGTATGGGGGCTTACAAATGCCTCCTTCTCTAGATCTGGTCTTGGAGGGATATTTATGCTCCTGCTACTTCAATCTGGTCTTGATGATCTGAACCTGCACTCATGAAAATAATAAAGCATGCTTAGTAGTATGGGCCACCTCTTCGGATGAGGCCTTTGTTAGTGGATCTAAATACTCATGATACTAATAATGAAATATGAACATGAATAGAATAATAGATGCATAGAAAGCTAAGAAATATGGAATAGAAGTGTTAATGAAACTAGATCTAAACTATGATCAAGCCATAAGTCAAGCAATAATAAATCTAAGCTAAAAATAAGAGGAAATAATGCTTATGCCCTAATATATGCCTATGGGCCACTGTTTGAGATAGTGACTACAATGTGAATATATCATCCTTGTGATTTAGGGATTTGTGCACTATCCTATTTTCTAAAATTGATGTTCAAGGGTCACTGAGCATGTCTCCTACACTGACTAGCATTTGGGAATGGTGAATCTGACAACTGATGCATGGGCGTAGCTCAATCGAACAATGCTCCTCAAAGTTCTAAAGATTGGTCCTCCATTTTGATAGGGCTTCACTGCTTAACTCTGAAACTTCGTAGATATTTTTATTTTCATGGGAGAGTCTATATGTAGACTTCCCTCTCAAATATGGAACTTTGGCTTCTTGGAGAAGTTTCAGTCCAAATTTCATGCGATTGACCATCATGGGTGAGGAGCATTAGTCACAAAATAGTATGGAAGGGGTATTTAGGAGGAGCTCAAGGATTTTCTCACCAAAATCTGCCTATTTTCAATGTAAAGGTTCAGTCAGACTACATGATCTAGGACTATATTCATGGCCAGACTATGTGTGATACTGGTCGTTATCAGGTTTAGTGGCTAGGTGTGGCTATTGTAGTCTTTAGAAGCCAGGTCTTGGCCACTATAGTATTTAGTATCCAGGTGTGCTGGCCACTTTTCTTGAGAGAGGCCAAGCCTGTATGGGCTAAAACTGCCCTTCTTGAGTGGTTAGGACCACTGCTTGCTCATGGAGAGATCCAAAAGGGTTCATATGGTCTACAAATGTATCCATATGGGTAGTCTCCTAAACATGACATTTTTTAGGTGTCTACACCTCCTTTTCTCCTTCGTCCGATGACACAAAATAAAACTCAACTTTTGCCTTGCCAAAATAATGATCGCATGGATTGAACCCATGAACTATCACCTGTGAGTGACTTAGCACATCCCTTGGCTACCAACCATGCTACCTAGTGCTTTGCGATGTAAACAGTGCTCCACTTGTATTTGTTCCCTAGTATACCTATTTAATATTTTAAAGCACATGCGATTCTTCCTTTCAAACCTTGGCACATGATTTATTTGGGCATTTGATTATTTGCATGGATAATTTCTTAAGGTGGAACTTACCACCTTTTATATGCAATGTCATATTTCCAAAACACGTCGGCGCTTAAATTAATTTGAATTCAAATTTTATTATGGCACTTTAAATTAATTTAAATTTAAATTTTACCTTAGGGTAAAATATTTAAATTTAAATAATTTAAACCTAAGACTTTATAAACTATCACATGGGTCTTTTGGAGGAATAATAATTTGATAACTCCTTGGCCTTCATTTTTCTTTAAACCAACTTGTAATCAAAAATATTATAATATTATTATTTCCATTAACCTGCTTCTTTTCCTTGTTGGAAAAACTACTGGAGGACATTAATAACATCAAAACTTGGACATAAACCTTTAGACATAAATGCATGGATGACACTAAAACTTGTTCATCATATTTTTAACATTAATGACTACAAACGTTGACATCAAGGACAAAAAACATTGCTCATATTTCCAACACTAGTTTGAGTGAGACATTTTGGGTTACCATATAAGTTTTGAAGCCAAGTTGTCTTCATGGAAATAGGCAATACTCAGGATATTATGTGATGATATCCAATAGTTCAAGATAATTTGAACAAATTTTCTATGCTAGAGTTTATGTTCTCATCAACCTTGACAAGCCCTTATTGAAAAATATTACTATGTAGTTTGGAGAGGATAGCTAGGAATAAGATGTGGACTATGAGAACATCCTATTTAGTTGTAGGCTTTATCATGAATATGGTCATCTAGCTAGAGACTATAAATATTGGATCTTATAATTGACATAAGAACAAATTACCCCTAGAGGTTTCCAATTGCCTAAATAAAATAACATATAGAGGAAGAAAACAACTAAATAATAGGTAGTCATCTCAACTAATAGGTTTCCTAACCTCCCAATGGATGATGAGGAGAACATCATGGAGATAGATATCCTAGAAACTCCACTTCAATCCCTAATAAAGGAACCAATAGTTGAAGATATAAATTGCAAGATCGAGCCAATTGTAGCTCTACTAAGTAACCCACATGAGAACCCAACCTAATAGTTGAAGAGATCCCAAATAAAAAATATAAGGGAAGAGAAAGATAATAACTCTATCCAATAAAATAGAGAAACTCATAAAGGAATAGATAGTGGAGATGACACCCAAGAATATTCTAGTAGGTCCATGGTGATATAGTCAACTATGCCAAGTTTGGATTCTATCTTGGAACAAATATGAATGAGTCAATAGTCTACTAAAAGGATGAAACTAGACACAAATATAAGAGTAGACAAGAATACTACTCAAAATAAAGTAGGGAAATAAGGTGTAAAGTAGATAGCAATGACTAAGGTCAAGAATATTACCCACATCATCACTCCTCATTCTTGATGAAGTGCACCACCTAAAATATTTGAGGGCCTAAGGGTAGCCCAACAAAGCATAATGAAGTAAACCAAATGATACGAAATCATCCATAAATGGTTTTCATCCAAGAAATAAATGTTTCAATGGAAGAGATGAATATATTTACAAAAAATATTTGGCCTACATATAACATGGAATCCTTAAGATCCCAAGGATCATAGAGGAGTGGCCTATATTTGGGTTTGAAAGAGGTAGTGATACATGAAACAATGGGAAGCTAGGGGATTCTATATTTACTAGCCTAGAATAGGTATTCACCTTAGCATTGGTTATGTATCAATATATACACACCTGTCAATCTAGATGGAAAACAACATGGGAGGAATATAGCTTATATTATCGATCATTTTTATGAAGCTTGGTCACTTGTAGATAATATTTTAGCACATCATCTTATTG